>WOXC01011214.1:0-600000 GCA_011680675.1 Gymnobelideus leadbeateri
TAATCCTTTTCGTTTTCTCCTATTCAACTCTGGGTCCAATCCATTTTTCACCTTCATGTTGTACCTGTCCCAGACAGATGCATTTTTGATGGACACAATGGACTGGACTTCCTACTCCATGTAATATTGTACTGCTTTGGTGTACTTGTAATCTCAATCAATGTGTACTACATTTATCAGTACACATTTTAACCCATCCACATCTTCTCATCCTATGCTTACTCATCCCTTTCCTCTCATATAAACGTATCCATGGAATATAAGGATCATATTTTTGATTAGTACAGAAGGTTTTCACTTTTTTCATTTCTCAAATCTAAGTCCTATTTTCTACCACGTTTTTTATTCTCTTCCTTTGTTTCCATCTTTTCATTATATCACAGATTATCAAATTATATGGTAATTTAGGTTAATGATTCTTCAGCTACCACATATCTGGAAGATGTCTCAGGCTATGCAAGGTTCCCTTCCTGTCTTTGCTAGAAGAGCTTTAGTGAGGGGAAGCCCACTACCACCTAAAGCCATCCAATCCACTTTAAGATTGCTCCAATTGTTAGGAAGTTTTTCCTGTCTTCAAGCCTAAATCGACCTCTTTTTAACATCTGCCCATTATTCCTACTTCTGCCATCTGTGGCCAAGCAGATAAGATCTAATTTCTCTCCTACATGGCAGCCCTTCAAATACATAAAAACAGCTTCTTGTTAGGTTCTTCACATAATGCCTCTACATCTTCATTCTATGGAATAAATTTGGGCACATAAACTGAAAGCCTTATTGTAGGGTATCTTTTGCCTATGCTCACTTTGAAAGGCAATGTGGTGTAGTTGATGGAGGGCTGACTTTGGAGTCAGAAAGATCTGGATTCATGTCCTACCTCTGACACATACTGTCTGTGTAATTCTGAGAAAGTCCCTTAACTTCTCAATGTCCCAGGGACATTGGTCTGGTTTTGGTGCAGCACATTTCCAGACTTCTTGAAGACTATCAGTTACAGATCAGGTACTAATAAGCATTGGTCAATTGGGGTTTCATCAATGGGAATTATATATACCTATAAAATCACAGATTTCACTCTCTTCACCCTGAGCACTGAAAGATAAGAAAATCAAGTGGATTGGCAGAAACATGAACACTGTACACAATCTTCATGTTACTGAAACATTCTCTTTTCCCTTTATGTCTGCTTAAAGTGAGATCATCAGTTGGCTTTTTTAAGTAGGTCTCTTGGGAACCCCCTTGGTTAATCATCATAGTTAATTACCTGTTTGCTAAATTATTTTTCAGTGCATGGGGTCCGATATTGATCGAGGGACAATATGATATATATGACTCAGGATTATCAAAATGTGGAAATGTCTAGGCTCCTAACTCTGCTTGTCTGAGATGTTTCCTTATTTCTATTGACCAATCTCATTTATGACTCAGACAATTGATTTTTCCTCGACCATGTCATTTATTAAAATGTGGTAAAATAACACTGTGAAAAAGCTGCAAGACCCTCATCTTTCACACCAAAATGTCCCCCTGCTGAGTCCTTCCAGCATTCTAGGGTGGGGAAAAGATTAAAAGTAGGAGTTGAATATCTTGGAACCTGGAATTTAAAGGAAGCTAGAATAATTTGGGGAGGTGGCAGGGTTTGGTCTCCCCAGCTCTTTTTCTTTAAGCACTGAGGTTTTCAGAAGCTAGTCTGGCTCTGAGTGCCTTCTGGACTTGTCTCTCTACCTGCTAGCTCCCAATTGACTGTCCTAGATCAGTCCTATCTGGTTTTGGTGCAGCACATTTCCAGCCTCTGCAAAGAGAAGCAAGGTTCTTGACTTTTGCTCTATGGCTTCTGAACCCACTGTCATGACTTTTTCAGTCTTTGCTTTCCCTGCTCCAGAGTCTGACAGTCTTTATTGCCCAATGTCAGTTGCTATTAAAAAGACAAGAACTGAAATATACATTAAAGAACAGGTTATTACCTGAGCCTGTTGAGGCTAAGGATAATAAAAGTGTGGCTTGTTTTGTTAAAAAAAATAATTTAAATATAGCTGGAAGAACCAACCTGTGTCAGTTGATGCACTGCATTTTGTTTTTAATCTATAAGACAAATGAACTAGAGATAGACAAAAACGTTGATTTCAAAGTTATTTCTATCTAATCTACACACACAGGCACATATGTTTTGCATTAGTTGATACACCTCATTTTCCTCATGGCAACCAGCTGCTCCAGTTTCCCCCAGCAGGGGATGAACACTTACCTTCCCTCTTGGCAGTTAGGTAGCCCAGAGTATAGTGCAGGAAGACCCAAGTTCAAATCTCACCTATGGCACTTATCAGCTATCAGATCCCGAGTAAATCACACACTTTCTTTCTGCCTCAGTTTCCTCAACTGCAGAATGAAGGGGGAAAAAGCATTTACCTCTCATGATTGTTCTAAGGATCAAATGAGATAATAATCGTAGAGTTTAATACAGTTTCTGTCAGGTAGGACGTGCTTAAATATGTTCTTTTCTTCTCTCACAGGGTGAGAAGGGAAGTCCAACCCTAATTTCAAGGTCAAATATAAGAGAACAATTTAGGATATAGTCCATCCACCTACTGGCTTCATTAGGATTCTGTCTTCTTGCCTCCAGCTTGAGCTCCAGTGTCCATATTTGGTCATTTCTTCCATTTCTCTGCCATTGTTTGAACTCTAACAAGTATGTATTTTCCAAGTCCTCATCATGATGATGGAAGAAAAGATAATGTGGTGATTACCAGGAACATCACACTGCCTTTCTTCTATCTCCAGATTGCCATCACTGCATTCTGGAATAGATTACAGTCCAGAAAAGATAAAAAGTTTCTGTGGCCATTTGGGAAGAACCACAATTTACATAGACTAAATCATAAACTTCTTGGTGAAAGATCATTCCTTATCATTGTGTTGCCAATGTCTAGCACAGTGCTGTATACAGCCTAGGCAGATAATGACTGATTTTTGAAAGAATGAATGAATGATTGAACAATGATTGGTGGTTTACAAACACTTTCCAATGAGTTTGGCAGTTCAAGTATCCTTAATCACTTTTTACAGATGAAGACATTGAGATCCCAAAGAAATTAGAGAACTGCCTCAGGTCACGCAGGTTTGGATCCAAACCCAAGTCTTTTGAAGTCTAATATTCTTTCAAATACACCAGGATTCAGGAATACAAGTGCAATGAAGTGCCTGGCCTTAATGGACCAATACTTAGTAATTAGTACTCTAAGACCATTTCTAGGGGGACTCTACCTGTAGCCAACCACATGGTGTTTCTTGATGAGATTGCTTTTGGAAATGCATGATGAATTGTAATGAAAGGCCCCTGTCCCAAATTCAGAACACACACACAAATACGCTTTGACTAATTCCTGTCTGGTTATTGAATGAGGAAGGAAAGAATTTTAACTGGTTGCTGAGTTGGAGCTCACTGGACCTTCCCACCTAGGCTTATATGTAGTCTTGAACCTATGATGTTTCTGTTTCTTCTATTGTGTTTCAGTCTATCCTGCTCTTAAGTGATCAGGTGTAGGAGATGAATGGAGTAAGTTATGACCTTGGAAGCATCAAAAGATCAGAGAAGTCGCAAGAGATCTCAGAACTGAGTTTCCTCAAAGCTGAGCCTATTTAGGATCCAGCTCTGGGGAGCTAACTGTTTGATCCGATCTAGCAGTAAATCTTTTATTCTGGCTACTAAGTCATTGTACCCTGTGAACAAGGGAGAGACTCAGTCATTAGCTATACCACTACCATACTGGCAGTGAACTTGCTAGGAAGAATGTTTATTGTGACTACTTTCAATTTGAATCCAATCTGTCTTGTGTCTGAGATGATAGAAGAGAATGTGTCCCAGGAGAGGGTTTGGGGGAGAGAGAAGAGATGTTTGTATTTCTGTTCTTGATATATCTTCCTTTTTAAAACCTCTTTGTAAATGCTATTGATTTGTTTGTTGAGCAAATTAAGGAGATATTAACTGGTTAAATGATATTGGGGAGATATTGATATTGGTATTAATGCTATAGGGGGCATAGCAACTATACCTGATGATGGATATTGGGAGAACACATTGATGTGGGGGCTCACAGCTATTGAATTAAGAGAAAAATTCCACAGCTTATCAGGTGTATCTCTAGAACCTTCGAACCCTCACTACTTCTTTGTAAAAGCTATTGATTTTAATTACTTGTTGATACTATTAAGGAGATATTAACTCATTAAATGATATTGGGGAAAATTTATTTTGATATTAATGATAAAGGGGATATAGCAACTCTACCTGGTGATGGATATTGGGAAAACATATTGGAATGGAGGTTCAGAGTTATAAAATTAAGAGAAAAATTCCACGACTTATTGGGTGTAACTCTAGAACCCTAAAGGAGACAGAACAGTAGCCACAATATGAGAACTTTATTTGCCAGTGAAGTTAGTGTTGAGAGAATGAGTCCAGACAATATATATGTGCTACACTTGACTGAAACCTTCTTGGAGGTGGAGCACATAGGCTTTATATTTCACTCAGAGACTAGTACAATGCTCTACATGTATCAGGCCTCTCGGAAAATTTTTTTAAAAAATTAAACCACAAAACATGAGTTGGGAGGGAGCTCAGTTATCTTCTAGATCAGAGGTTGACAAACTACATCTCTCTACCTGTGTTTATACAACTTGTGAGCTAAGCATGGTTTTTACATTTTAAATAAGATTTTGCTGTATTTAAAAATGTAAAAGTCATTCTTAGCTGAGAAGGTACAAAAACAGAGACAGTTGAATTTGGCCCTTAGTCTGTAGTTTGCCAGATTCCCGATATAATCCAGTACTGTATGGTACAGTGAATAGAACACTGGACTTCAGAGTTCAGAAGAGCTGAGTTCAAATTTGGCCTCAGACACTCATTAACTGAATGACCCTGAACGTGTCACTACATGTCTCTATGCCTTAGTTCCTCGTTCACAATATGAGAGGAACTCAATGTCTTCTTAAGATCCTTCTAACTGTATGACCCTATGATCCATGGCCAAATCTAACCATCACTCTTATCATTTCACCTCCTTTATTTTTTCTTGCAAAGTTTGTATTTAGTTAAATTTTTCTCCTTCAAGCTAAAGAGGACATTGGATGGGATTCCAACAGGCCTCAGTACTTTGCCCAGACTCCCCTTGGAGCTAGTTGCCAGGCCAAGAACAGAATTCTGGAGCCTAAATGCCTTTTTGTTCCATTGTATTTTCCCATTCCCCTTCTCTTCTTGGCCAAATTCTGGGCCCTGGAATAAAGAGCCCAACACACTAATGGGACAGTCACTGGAACCCATTCAAAAGCTGAGGAATTAGTGTGAAAGCCAAGACATGAAATCAATTTAAAACATCTTGTGCAAGAAAATATTTTGATAATTAATTTGAGTTAAATTCTCTCACCTTGGTTGTCTGCCTTATATTTTCTGAAGGTTTGAGGGTGATTCATCTCCCTTTACAAAGAGCAAGATTACAGTATGTTTGTTCTTTTCTCTCCCTGACTCCTCTATTGTGCTAGGGAATGCTGTGAGTCTCACATGTTGCTTGGGCCCACTTATATATGGATTCAAACCATCCTACACTCAGAGATATTTGATATAATTTTCCAGGACAAGTCCCAAATGAAATGCCTCTGTATTAATTGCCATGAACCACCCTTTTGTGGCTACCTTATGGCTACCATCCATGTCCTTTCTTTCCTTCAATTCCTACTTTCTCCTCTTCTTACTTCCAATGGTTCCCTGACTGGTGTTAATCCAAATGTTTTCTTATTAATAATTCCTTATGTTTATTTTGTGCTCTATAGCTTTCAAGGTGCATATATTATGTATTTTATGTGATTTCCACTATCACAGGAGTATGTTGGAGCTGGGCAGCTAGGTGGATAGAGTGCTGACCCTGGAGTCAGGAAGACTCATCTTCCTGAATTCAAATATTGCCTCAGACATTTACTAGCTGTGTGACCCTATGCAAGTCATTAGTCCCGTTGGCCTGTTTCCTCATCTCTCAAATGAGTTGGAGAAGGAAATGACAAACCACTCCATTATCTTTGTCAAGGAAACCCAAGGGCTGTTACAAAGAGTTAGAAATAGCAGAACAATAGCAATTCTGGAGCCAGCCTGGACTGGGAAGTAAGAACCAAATATTAGTTTTAAATGTATTTATATCTTCAAAAAAGGCAAAAATTACATATCAGGGTTTGATTTATTGTTTTGTTACTTGCTTATATTTGAGAAAGTGACATAGGAAATGTTAATAATATAGGTTAAAAGGGGGTGGCTAGGTGGCACAGTGAATAGAGCGCCAGCCCTAGAGTCAGGAGGACCTGAATTCAAATCTGGCCTCAGACACTTAACACAAAAACTAGCTGTGTGATCTTGGGCAAGTCACAACCCCAATTGCCCTCTTAAAAAAGCAAAAAAATTATATAGATTAAATTTAAAAGTGTGTCCTAGGTATATTCTCCTCCCTCCCTCCTGGACCTGGTTGTTAAACATTTATCAGGACATCGCTGATTATAACATTTTAAAGTAGATTTTTATCTCATTTCAAGGATGAGAAAAACTGAAGTTTTTATTGGTTAGAATATTTGCTGAGGTCATGCAGCTAGCTAGCAGCAGAAGTGGGAAATGGTCCCAGGTATTTTGACTCCAAATCCACTTTGTATTTTGCTGAGATCATGGAATTAGAGTTTAAGGAGATCGTAGAATTTTTCTTTTCCAATCTTCTCATTTTAGAGATGAGGAAACTGGGACTCAGAGAAGTAAAATTGCTTGCATAGGATCATACATATTGTCTCGAAAGATAGTATTCTGGTTGCAATATTATGGATCATTTATGTTGTGTAGTATACGGTTACATTTTTTCATTTTTCATCTCACAGATAGAAATGCAGGTACAGATGTCAACATATATGAATATATGATTTCATTAGCACAAGCAACTCCCAGTATGGGAAATCCTTCCAGCATACCACCTTACAATTGCCTGACATTTTTCCATTTGCTTCCAGGTTACCTTGTGTTTTTTTTTTTGTCTTTATTTTTTCCAGTGTCAGAGTTGGGATTAGAAACTCCAACATCTGGTATGATAGAGACTCCTGTCATAGGCACTATGAGTTTTTCTTAAAGTGCCACCCACATTCTTTGCAAATGTTCTGTGATGAGAGTTTCTTGAAGTACACAGAAGTTAAGTGACTGGCCCTGGGACACATAATTAGTAAGGGTCAGAGGAGTGATATTTGAATCCAGATCTTAATTCCAGACCTGCCATTATCCACTAGACCATGCTGTCTCTGTATGAAAATATAATCACATTTTGAGTACAATTGAATAAATTGAATAAAATTTCATTAGATTTTATGGTCTCTGAGACCTGCTTCAAGTAGTATATTCAGGGATAAGGAGTAGGATGAAATAGAGAAAGAACCTAATGAAAGGAGATATTTCTGAAGACCAGCTTCCTGAAGGTTGCCTTTTTTAGCTATTCTGGTAAAGCCTTCTACCAAATTTTCATAATTGGCACATCCAAGAGAAGCCTTTCAATTTATCTCTTTTATAGTGATGAAAATCTCCACTGTACATTGCTAGAGTGAATACTTCTTGGGCATGTTGGCCAAACCTTTCTGCATCCCAGGGTTCCCTTTCCAAGGACTGAAGTGGGAGAAAGTATTTGCCAGTCATTTGAGAACTAAAAAAAAAGTGAATGCTTAATTTTATCAACATGATTTGTACATCCCTTGGAGGTATCTGAGAATCAAGAGGGAGCCTGTTTTATATTGCAACATATACTCTCATGGCAGAGAAGAATGGCTTAAGCCACATTCTGTTAGTTCTCCTATCCATCTTGAATCATCCTCCACCTTTCATGATTCTATGGTCAAATCACCCCTAGGCTAGTTGGGCACAGTGGGGACATCATTTTCTCCCATGTATGCTATTTAGGACAGTTTCAGATAGCCTTCCCAAGGAGCTGAGTGGGAAAGCAAGCATTCACCTCAAAGAATGTTAACTTGGCACATAGGTAATACAAAGGATAGAGTGCCAGAAGACTTATCTTCCTGAATTCAGATCTGGCCTCAGACACTATCTATGTGAGTCAGTCACTTAACCCTGTTTGTCTCAGTTTCCTCATCTGTAAAATGAGCTGGAGAAGGCAATGGCCAAGAAAACCTCAGGTGGTGTCATGAAGAGTTGGACACAACAAATGACTGAATGATACCAACAAATTACCTGAACTCCCGGTTCTGCACCACCATGCATAGAATGCAGGACCTGGAGCCAGAAAACCTGAATTTAAATCCAGCTTCAGGGGCTCTGTGATGTCCACATTCCACCCTCTTCAGTAGTGATTTTGCAGAAAGATAAGTTATATAGACAACGGTGAACTGACAAATATTTGTGCATTGCATACTAGAAGACAAAAATAAATAAATGCAGCCTTATGCTGTGTGACAATGGGCAAGTCACTTAACTTCTGTTTGCCTCAGTTTCCTAATATGTGAAAAGGGGATAAAAATAGCACCTGCTTCCCTGGTTACTCTAAGGGTGAGATGAAGAAATATCTGTAAAGTGCTTTGCAAATCTTAAAGTACTATATAAATGTTAATTTTTGTCATCATTATTGTTTCCTGTGTGACCTTGGGAAAGTCAATTTCCCAACCCAGACCCAGTGTGATGGTTGTATTACTAATATGTTATGTTCCTGACTCTGAGCACCTTTCTTGATCTCATTTTCCACATATATAAGATGAAGGGCATGGAGCAGATTGAATTGAAGTTCCTTTCCAGCTCAATTATCTCAAGATTTCAAAGGGCTATAGAAAGTCCTATAACTGAAAGTGTTTTCTTCATTTGCTTGGTATTGTGTCTGAAATCTCCATCTTTGGCTTCTTTCTTCTTTTCTTTGGCAATGAATAATCTTTTAAAATTTTATTTACTTTTAGTTTACAACATTCAGTTGCACAAGCTTTTGAGTTCCAAATTTTCTCCCTCTGCCTTTCCTCCCCCCAACCCCCAGGGAGGCATGTAATCCAATATAGATTCTACAAATTCTTTCACATTAAACATTAGTCAAGTTGTAAAGAAGAATTATAACCAATGGAATGAACAAAGAGAAGGAAGAAACAAAACACAGCCAAACAAAAGAGAGAACAAGTAGTTTGACTCAATAGTATTCAGACTCCATAACTCTTTCTTTGGATGAGGATAGACTTTCCCATTATGAGTCTTTTGGAGTTGTCCTATAGCCTTGCATTTTTAGCCTGATTTCTTAAGCTTCATCTTAAAGAAATGGGAACTTTAATTGGTCAAAAGCAGGAATGGTAGGCATGTGGATAGCCTGAATGCTGTTCTATTATTAAAAAGAAGCAGAGAAAGACCTCCAGTAGACTGGGTAGATCTGACTATAGGTAACAATTGTGCAAGATGAAAAGATGTAGATGGGTTACTATCTGTACCAGTGGATGGAATAACCAATGTAAATTTGACTAAAGATCAGTTGAAGCCTCTACAGCCCTTTGAAATCTGCCTGATTGGACAGCACTAGATTTACAGCAGAACTCTAGCTTTCTAACTCCGAAGACCTGGTGTAAATCTCAAGGCCTAGATAAGTGAATTTGTCTGAGATAGCACAGATAGTAAATAGGAGAATCAGAATCTGAACCCAGGTCCTTTGACTTCAAGTATGATGTTCTTTGTGTGTGAATTCAGACAAAAATCCTAACTCTGTCATGTTGGCAGCTGTGTGACCTCAGCTAAGTCATTGAATCTTTCTGATCGTCAATCTTCTCATTTCTAATGTAAGGAGAATGGTATTTTGTGACCTCCATCAGAGGATTGTTTTGAGGAGCAAATGAAATGATGTTCATAAAATGATTTGTAAATTGTGAAGCAGTATATAAATAAAACCAGTATAGAAATGTGCATGGTTATTAAGAAGGCAGAGAAAGAGAACTCAAAATGCTTTTCCATTTAAAGAGCATTTTGATGCCATTTACATATCAAATTCATCTTCTGGGATGGACAAGTGTCACAAAGAACATTTATCAGATATCCTCTAGTCCCACTTCACACACTGGCGATACCCATACACATCTGCTCATTGACTCTCTCTCCTGTTGCAAGGGGGCCTCTGCCCACCCCAAAACTGTTGGGGTTTCACAATGTGTTGTGGTGGGTACCACCTCAAAGAATTCAGAGTCAGACCACCTCTAATCCAAGTACAGGCATTTATTGAGATTGATGCCTCTCATGAAGCAGACTAAGTTCCAAGAGGAACTAGCAACTTCAGAGAGAGCAGGATGGATTTTTAAAGGGTAAAGACGCAATTACATAATCAAAATTTACACAGAATAGAGGAATATGATTAATATTAAAAAGGCAGGAGGAGTTTAAGGGATTAAGTGATGGAGGAGGGGTCCCATCTATGGTTGGTGGTTAAACATTCTAGTCATGCTGCCCTCCAGTTGGCTAGGTATTGTGGTCCTGTCTGGTTAAGATAGATAATTAGGTATTGTGGTCCTATCTTGGGCTAGATGGATGGTGTGATTGTGATTGGATACAAGAACACACCTGTTTCTCTGGGAATGGGTCTGGGGGCAGTGACCAGGTAGAGGCAGTAGCTGGGTCCCCATCACATGGACACACCTGCTGTTTCTGTGGGAACTAAGAGTTCAGGGGCATACCTATTGTTCCAGTGAGCAGTGAAGTTAGGACATTGGCAGGTGGGGGTGAGGTGGGGAGGGAGGATAGGTAGGTACAGTGGGCCGGCTGTTCAATAGGGCGAAGCCTATAACGAAGTTAGAATATTGGGGCTGGGGGCAACTTTATTAGGATTTTATCACCTCCCACATAACAGTTTAGTGGGAGATGATTACTCCTCATGTTCAAAGCTGGCTTAGCAATGTTCAAGCAATTCATCAGTTCAGTGGGGGGAAAATCTATCCAATTGGTTTTTCAATGTTGGGGAGAAAAAAAAACCAGCTGGTTGACTAGATTTGGGCTGTGCACACAGTCAAAGTATATCTAACACAGCATGGGACATTTATAGGTACTTGCTTTATAACAATCATTTACCAGTGAACCAACTTCATGGTTCCAATTTGCTTTCAAGTTAACTGTGGGGTTCAAGTTAAATGGTCACATCATCATTAAGGACAACAGGGAATCTATTGAAAAATCTGAATCTGGTTTCTAATTCACATATGGACTATTTTTTATTGATTTTTTGGGGGGGAAGTGTAGGAAATTGTTATTAAAAGGTATAAAATGCATCTGTTGACTGTCTCTCTCCTGCTGGCCCCCTACCAGTGTCTCAAAGAGAAGAACTGAACTTTCATTTTCCTGGGACAATTTGACTTGATGGATTCCTTGGGGCTGGAATAACAAGCCTCCTTATCTGCTGTAGCTTGACTCATAACTAGATCACATAATTACCTCTCTCTGTTGCAAGCCTCAGTTCATCAAGCCTCATCAATGGGCCCATGGAGCTGCTACTTCCCCATTAGAAGCCAATTCTATCTAGCCACAGAGAAAGGTTCCCTAATAAGCAGTCTCAAGACCCCTAAACCAAAACAGTCATCAAGGAAACTGCTGAGAATAGCTGGCCCTCTGTGCTGAATTGTTGAGGCATCTCTCGGTGGATGATCACATTTAAAGTGTATTAGAATTTCCCATCTATGAACTGTGATTGTTTTTACAACTGCTCCAGTACAAAAAAGAGGCTTTAGTCTTGTGCTTTGAGTTAAATTGAAATAGAGGGTTCTATCCATAGGTGAAAAGAATTTAGCGAGCAGGAGAAACTCTAACTTTCCTATCATTGTTATGATTATACTTATACACATTCACATGTCATATGTGTGTCATTGACAAAGACAATCTGCATTCAGTTTCCATCAGTTCTTTCTCTGGAAGTAGATATAATTTTTCACCATAAACCCTTCAGAATTATCTTAGATCATTTTATTGATGAGAAGAGCTGTCTTTCACAGTTGATCATCATATAATTTTGTTACTGTGTGCAATGTTCTCCTGGTTCTGATCACTTCACTTTGCATCAATTCACATAAGTCTTTCCAAGTTTTTCTGACGGTGTGCTACTCATCATTTTTTATAGCATGATAGTATTCCATACAACAACTTATTCAGCCATTACCCAATTGATGAACATCCCCTCAATTTCCAAATAACATTATAACAACTTAAAAAACTACAATATCAGGAATAAAAAAATATAGGAAGATTTATGCAGATTGATGCAAAATGCTGAAGCACTGGGCTTGGAATCAGGAAGATCTGAATTCAAATCCTACCTCAAATGTTTTCTGTGAGAACCTGTAAGTCACTTAACCTCTTGGTTTTAGTTTTCTTACTGTAAAATTAAGAGAATGGACTTGATGGCCTCTAAGGTCTCTCCTGGCCCTAATCCTGTGAAGTAAGCAGAACCAGGAAAATGATATACACAATTTCAATAATCTAAAGAAAAGGACAGAAATATGAGAAGTGAACGCTGTGATTATGATTGAACTTGACACTGAAGAAGAGAGGAAGAAATGCACGATCTCCTTTTCTTAGGAGAGGTAGAAGGACAGCTTTTCCACTTCTTTATGTTGTCATTTGATTGATGTATTGGTTAATTTTTTTTCTACTTTTCTCCCCTCTTTCTCCACTGCTACAAGGCATGTCATTTTGGGGATGGGAGAGAGGAAATTTAGAATAAGGTGAATGAATGAATGAATAAAACACCATATTTAGAAACTGGGCTGATGCAAAATCAGAGGATATCAGTAAAAACTGAAAAAGAAAAAAATAAATCTCTACCCTCATGGAGCTTATAGTTTAACAGGGGGATTAATTACTAAGATTTTTTAATAATAAATTATATTTCATGATAAGTTAAATCTAAAGGGAAATTAGGGAGTTTCAAAACCAAGAACATTGAAGTATAGTGGAAAGAACATTGGACTCAGAATTAGTTGAAAAATGGGTTTTAGATCTCAGGTCTGGTGTTTGCTAGCTGTGTGGCTGAGCAAGTCCTTTCCTGTAAAATATTTAGATTAATTACCTATCTCACAGAACTGTTGTATCAAATGATATAGTGTATGTAAAGTGGCTTGCAAAACTTAAGGCATGATATCAGTGTGTTCTTTTATGCGTTTTTATGTTCTATGAGAAAGAAGTTTATTTAGAGAGGAGTTCTCACTAGGGTAATCTTTTTGTTGTTATGGAATTGTTTGTGACCCCATTTGGGGTTTTCTTGGCAAAGATACTGGAGTGGTTTGCCATTTCCTTCTCTAGCTCATTTTATAAATGAGAAAACTGAAGCAAATAGAGTTAAGTGATTTCCTCAGGGTCACATAGCTAGTAAGAATCTGAGTCTGGATTTGAACTCAGGTCTCTGGGAATAAGGGGAGCAGAAAAGTGTCAAGTCCATTGGGTCATATCAGTATCTTTTCTTTTTCAACCATGTTGGGGATAGAGCATTGGCCCAAGTCAGAGGACCTGAATTCAAGTCCTACCTTTGACTCTTTCTGCCTGTATATCCTTGGATAAGTTTTATAACCTCCTTGGACCAGCAGTTTACTCAATTACAAAAAGATAAAGACTAGGTGATCTCTGAGGTCCAATATAGCTCTAAATAATGATGATGATGATGATGATATTCACTAGCGTTTATATAGTGTTTGAAGATATGCAAAGGGTTTTTTCATTTGATCTCAGAACAACTCTGTCACAGGTGTGATTATACCCATTTTACAAATGAGGAAGCTAAGTTTGAGGTAGTTTAAGTGACTTTCCCAGTGTCACACAACTGTGGAGGATTGTAACACCAAATCTTATGCTCTATCTACTGATCTCCATCAATGAC
The DNA here is from genome assembly GCA_011680675.1 of Gymnobelideus leadbeateri. Taxonomy (NCBI): domain Eukaryota; kingdom Metazoa; phylum Chordata; class Mammalia; order Diprotodontia; family Petauridae; genus Gymnobelideus; species Gymnobelideus leadbeateri. Next base: position 13,884 of record WOXC01011214.1, read on the forward strand.
CCTGGCAAGTGATAATTTTAAGAATTTTTCCTTTTTCAGTATTAAATTCAATACAACTTAATGCCAGCCACCTAGAGGTAAATTTGCTTACCCTAAAATTGCTTTTCCTTGAGATGAACTATTTTCTGTCCTGGGCAGTAGGTAGAGAACCAGGCCTGGGTTAGGAAACCTTATCTTCTGGAGTTCAAATCTGACCTTAGACTCTTACTAACTATGTGACCCTAGGCAAGTCACTTAACCCTATTTGTCTCAGTTTTCTCACTGTAAAATGAACTGAAGAAGGAAATGACAAATCATTTCAGTATCTGTGCCAAGAAAACCCCAAATGGGGTCACAAAGAGTTGAACATAACTGAAGAACTACTGAACAACTGTCGTCGGATCCTTTCCTGGGGCCTTCCGGATGCCACGTGGTGGGGAGCGCCGAGCAGAACAAAGCACACTTACACAGCAACTCAGGGGGCAACTCCGACTTTACTTCCTGCTCTTCTACATATATAGCCTATCCTACGCAAGCACTTTCCATTTTGGCTCTTGGCCAATTACAACACCTTTTGCCTTTTAAGGTCAAGCACACCTTAACACTGGGACTCTTATCTCGAGATTTCTACCTGGAGCAAGGATATTCCTTGTGGGCCCGGATGTACATCGCTCCTTAGAACAAGGCGGGGTTGAGAGGCCTTGCCATCATCGCCTAAGCCCGGAGGCAGTGCCATCACAGGTCCAGGGACCTCTCAAGGGCACTGAGGTAAATCCACGTTGGCTCTCCCACAAACAACAAAATTTCTGTCTCCCAGCATAAAGATTCTGGTGGAGAGTGTAATTGCTGGCCTATATTGGCATTTCTGCTCTCTAATGCTCCTTCACCAAGCTACCTGACCTGGATCCTGGACCTTTGCTACCTTGAGCTGTTCCTTCTATACTCTGTCCTGGTGTTCTTTGGGTACCATATTTTAGGAAATAAACTAAGAGTCCTTCCCAAAGAGGGTGACCAGGATGGTGAGAGGACTGGAGATAGTGTTTTGTTCATTCATTCATTCATTCAATTATTTATTGGGTGAAGGAATTAAAGATGTTTTGTCTGGAGCAGAGAAAACTTAGGATGGCATATTCAAGTTCTGAAGGTCTATTAGGAGCTGGGTTTGTTCTGGTGGGCCCAGGAGGCAGAATCAGGCAGTTGCAGAGAGGTAGATTTCAGCTTAATCCCAGGAATAACTTCACAATTATAGCTGTCTGAGAGGGGTATGGGCTGCCTCAGGGGGTATTGAGTTCTCTAGTTCTAGAAATCTTCAAGGGATAATTCAATGACTACTTGTCAGGGATATTGTAAAGGGGATTCTCCTCTTATGGATTGAACTAATTGGCCTCCCAGGTCTCTTCCAACTCCAAGATCCAGTGACTTTTTTTTAAAACAAGCCTTTATTGATGTCTTTTTATATCATCATCGTTTCCCCTAATATCCCTCCTCTGCCCCCTCCCAGAGAGCCATCACATATAACAAATAGTATTTTTTTAAAGACGAGAGAAGAAAAAGAGGAAAAAAATAAACATGATTGATCAATACATTGAAAGAGTCAGAAAACATGTGCAATGTTTTTGCACCTCCACAAAGGGGTGAGTTGGAAATGTTCTCTGGAATCTCTTCTCTTGAGTAATGCTTTCTTGTTCTTTAAAATTTTGCTATATTCCTTTGTAATTTGTGTGTGTATGTGTGTTTGTGGTTGCTCATTCTATTCACATTGTTTGATTCATTGTGCATATTGTTTTCTTGGCTCTGCTTACTTCATTCTGAATAAATCAGTTCATAAGGATCTTTCCATGCTTCTCTACATTCATCACACTTATCATCTCATACAACGCAGTAATACTCCATTACTTTCATGTACCACAATTTGTTTAGTCATCCTTTAATAGATGGACATTGACTATATTTTCAATTCTTTTCTATGACAAAAATGCTACTATGAATATTGTGGTAAGTGTATGTGTATACACACACATATATACACACATACCTACATACAAACACATATGTATTTATATATGTATTTTCTTATCAGTGGTTTTCTTGGAGTATGAGTCCAATAATGGAATCCATGGATCAAAAGGTTATGGAAATTATAATCACTTTATTTGCATAATTCCAAATTGCTTTCCAAAATGATCGAACCAATTCATAGTTCTGCCAACAAATATTAGTGTATCTATCATCCCATAACCCCTCCAGCATTAACTATTGTTATTTTTGATCTGGTGACTCAGTATAATATTTAGTTTTAATAATGGAGGATGAAACAGAAGACTAAGAAAGACAGGTAATGAGTTAAAACAAACACTTGACATACAAGCATACAATAGGTTCATAGAGCCAATAACTGATACTTCTCTGCCCTACTTGCCCTCTCTTCAGTGGACAAGTCCTATTTTATGGCAGGAATCCTTAATTTTTTCTTTGTTATAGTTCCCTTTGACAATCTGGTGAAACCAATGGGCTCTATCTCAAAATAATATGTCTAAATGACTAAAATAAAATACATAGGGTTCCAAAGGAAATCAATTATATTGCAATATAGCTATCAAAGTATTTTAAAAAGTAAGTTCATGGACTTTGCTTAAGATTCACTATTTTATAGGTACTATTATTAAAAAAAAACAAACCCTGGATGTATTTTGCTATTGTGGTTTTTGTGTTTTGTTTTGTTGTGCAGCCTATGCATTTAAAAGCAGAAGAAATGAAGAGGCCATGAAAAGTAAGAATAAGATAGAAAACTGACATGAGATATCATGATACTGGGCAAGATTTGCCTGATCTGACTGCATGATAATATCTTGTACAGAAATACTTTTGCCCTCTCTGCCTGCTTTTGTTTTCGCAACATTTTGCTCCTATGTCTGAAATTCTACCCATTAGAGATTCATTTGGATCAAACATATACCCCCAAGGTAGAGTACCTGTTATTCACACAATATAACGAATTAGTTAGATCAGATAACTTAGAATGGCTGGTAACTTTAGGTCATGGGACACTTGGAAGAGTAAGAAGGACAATATATGGAACAGTGCAATAAGAACACATGTAGATAGGTTTGGAAGCTGCCTTTCTCCTTTCTCCTTTCTCTGTCTCTACCTCCCTTATTCTCAATTTCTCTGTGTTTCTCTGTCTCTATCTGTGTCACTCCCTCTCTCTCTGTGTGTCTCTCTCTGTATCTGTCTCTTTGTCCCTCTCTGTCTGTTTCCCTGCCCCTTCCTCTACTTGTTTCTCTGTCTCTCTCTGTGTCATTGTCTCTCTGTCTCTGTATCTCTGTCCCTTTTGGTTTCTTCCTTCCTTCCTTCCTTCCCTCCCTCCTTCCTTCCTTCCTTCCTTCCTTCCTTCCTTCCTTCCTTCCTTCCTTCCTTCCTTCCTTCCTTCTTTCTCTTTCTTTCTTTCTTTCTTTCTTTCTTTCTTTCTTTCTTTCTTTCTTTCTTTCTTTCTCTGTCTATCTCTCTTGGTGTTTCTCTCAATGAAGGTAGGGAATGTCAAATACAAACTTGATCTATTTAATATTTTTGATAAAGGCTAGTTCTGTGCCCTGGATAAGGGGAGTACACTTTTCCTCCTCTTTTTTTCTTCTCTTCCTCTTCCTTTTGCTCCTCTGTCTCCTCCTTGTTGCATTTCATGGTCTCATGATCTATGAGTGTGTGTGTGTGTGTGTGTGTGTGTGTGTGTGTGTACATAGGGAGAAGTGGAGAGGGATTCAACATAATTACTTCTGAATTTACCTTCATTATAGTTTAATTAGGCTTTTGTTGCTTCTACAGAGAATGTAGAATGTAGGTCTGGAATGTAGGTCCAAAAACCCCCCAAAAGAAAAACAACTTACAAAAGAACTTTTGGCATACCTTTAAGTTAAAGACTGCGTGTACATGATTTTATGTTCCCCTTTCTTTTTAAGGTTTCATCTTCAGTCTTAGTATATGCTGTATATCCCCAGACCCCTTATATGGACTATAAGTTCCATGAGATAAGAGAGCACGCTTTTTCTAAAATTTTAATCTTTAAAAGATTAAGCATTAAATGCTGGACATAAGGATTAGCACATAGTAGGTGATCACAAAATTCTGTGTGAGATTTTGGGTTCAGTGGATAAAATATGATAGCATTTTTAAAGTGCTTTAACTACCTTCAAGCATTGTATATTGGAAGTTATAATCATCATCCTTCTTGTGATTGGACAGGTAGTGAGGCAGGGGACTAGCTCAGCAAAGAAGTGGAGGCCACAGGAGCAGAACTCTGAATACATTGGCTATGCTATTTTATTTTGCTTAACAATTTCTCCTTGTTATTAGGAGTTTTCCTGACATGATGGAGATTTATTGGGGAATGATTGAGACATAAAAACAAAGGCATCAATAAAGGCTGTTGGTTGATTTGGTGTTGAAGACCTTGGAAAGAAGGAGGATATGGAGAATCTATCTTGGCTGAGCAATGGAAGAGTGGGGGAGGGCTGGGGTCAGAGTGATGCTCTTTGTCCCTGAGAATCTTGACCTTCCCTGTTTTTCCCCCAACCTCCCATTCCTAGACTCTTGAGAGTCAATGTTATGGAGGATGGTGAACAGAATGCTAAAGGACCCAGTTAGAGAGACATCCAGAAGCTGATATGTGTATTGCATGAGCCCTTTACTTCCCCCTTTGCCCAATGAAGAAAGCTCAACTCAAAGCCCCTATCCACAGTTTGACCAGTTGGTGGATGATTATTTTCTATTTCCCTTGTGCCCAGAGAAGGTAGAAGTAGAGATAATTAGTTCTTCTCTGTCTGCTCATCTAAAGCAGCCAGAGGTTAAACTCTTGCTCTCTAACTGTGATATTTTAACCCTTATATTTTTTCATTGGATTGATTAAAGCTGGTGGCAATCTCTTCTGATTGACATGATTAATTACTATGGCCAGGGTGGGACTGGGAGAGATGAGGTTTTAGACTTAAGGAGGTGGGAGACGTTGTTATCCTTTAACAGGAACTGAAGAAAGAAGAGGAGCCCTTAGGTTTCCACTGGAGAGTGTATCATCATTATCTTCTTCTTCTTCTTCTTCTTCTTCTTCTTCTTCTTCTTCTTCTTCTTCTTCTTCTTCTTCTTCTTCTTCTTCTTCTTCTTCTTCTCTCTCTTTTTTTTTTTTTTTGAGGGCAATTGGGGTTAAGTAACTTGCCCAAGGTCACACAGCTAGGTTTTTGTTTGTGTGTGCATTAAGTGTCTGAGGCTGGATCTGAACTCAGGTCCTTCTGACTCCAGGGCCGACGCTCTACTCATTGCGCCACCTAGCTGCCCCATCATTATATTCTAAACCAGGGGGTTGTTAACCTGGAGTTCACAGACTCCCAAGGTGGGAAGCATCTTGGATGGGAACTTGGATAGGAAAAAGTTATATCTTTATTTTAATATACTGAATACCATTTATATTATCATATATTTTTGTGCATTTAAAAACACTGCCTTGAAGAGTTATCAGACAGCCAAAGGGATCTAAGACACAGAAAAAGGTTAAGAATTCTAGTCTAGGCTGAGTAAGAGAAGTTCTTAAATCAACACAAACCATGGCAAGAAGAAAAAACCCTTGGAGTAATGCCACTGCTATTGATCACCACTGAGGCCATTGAACTTTGGTTATCAGTGACTGATCAATGAGCTGGAAGGATCTCTAATACCAAACCCATGTCCCCATTTGCAAGTACAGTTCTATGTGTGTATAGTTAAGAACTATACTTAAAGAACTATACTTTAGAACTTTATTATACTTAAGAATGTTATTATTATTATTATTAATTATATACATATACACTTCCCTTTATATGTGTGAGCATATTACAGATGGGATCCATGAACAAGACTCTGCTCCAGGCATTTTCTCTGACTGTCCTTCATGCCTGGCATGTTCTCCCTTCTCAACTCTGCCTAGTGATTTCCCTTGGCTTCCTTTGCATTACCAACTAAAATCTCATCTTTTATTGGCTGTGTTCCAGAATACCTCTGTAATGGTAATGGGGATTTGAAGATCTTCCTTGCCCCTAAATAAGCCTAGGGGAATTTTAAGACCTTCCCTGCTTTGAAGATATTCTCTGCCCCCTAACAGGCTGAATGTAATCATATGGAGCCTGTGTTTGGAGGAGTTTGCTGAAAGGTGGAGCAGAACCCACAGGAAGCTAGGAGTCAGAGCAGCTAGACATGGGAGAGAAAGAGGACTCACCCAGGGAGACATCTAGGATTGTGAGTGTTGGTTTGTGGGAAGGCTGGTGTGGCTCTCTGCTGCATTGTGATGTATTAACTGCTTTGCTACTGTGATGAATTCAGCTTTCTGTGGTTTTGGGATTTGCTTTTCTGGTGTCTGCATAAATGTTTTGCTTCTGTCTTATATATGGGGAGTCTGCTATATTTTTTTTGGTTGAGAACTATGCCAACATATTTACAGTCATGATTGGTGCTATGAATATTGTGTTGGTGCTACAACTTCTCAATTATAATTCTTTTCCTCTGTTATTTTGTATTTATTCTCTATATAGCTTGCTTTGTATATATTTGTTTGTATGTTGGCTCTTCAATTAGATTCTAAGTTCCTTGAGGGCGGGGCTTGTCTTTTGCCTCTTTTTGTATCCCCAGTGCTTAGTACAGTGCATTATCTATAGTAAGTACTTAATAAATGATAATTAATTGATTAAGCCATCACAAGCTTCTCTTACATATTGTCATTCATTCTCTTCATTTAAGACATTTCAACAAGATGTGAGCTTCTACTTCCTTTACACAAGGAAAGCTTTCCACATACATATGTGTATATGTGTGTATATATACATATATATTCATGTATATGTATATAGCTATGTATGCTATACTTGGGGGCTCACTTTCATGTTCTTTGTTAGATATTCTCTCCATACACACACACACACACACACACACACACACACACACACACACACACACACATATATTTCTATCTCTCTCTATGCATCTGCTTTTCTATCTGTGGTTTTATTTGTCTCGGTGTCCATTTCTCTTTGTGTCTGTCTGTTTCTGTCTATGCATCTGTGACTTGTGTATATCTGTCTCTACTTCTGTTTATGTGTTTGTCTCTGAGTCTTTGTGTCTGTTAGTTTTTCTGGGTCAATCTAGGTCTGATTCTATGTCTATCTCTCAACATCTCTCAGCATGCTATATCTATTCCAAGAAATTTCAACCAACACTCGTATTCACCCCCAACCATTTCTAGCCTCTCTTGGCAAGCCTGTGATTGTACATGGGCATTTCTTCAACTCCATTGACTGAGCCTGTATGATGTCATTCACATGAAAGGATAGGAAAACCCTACTTAGTTCCCCCCTTTGTAAATAAATTCTGCAAGTTTGAATGGATTTTAGACATGGTGTCTGGGTCTCATGGCTGACTTTGCAGTGTGCCAATGTGTGATGCACAGAGCTTGCTATGCTGGCCCCAGATAAACAGGAGGTCTTGTTTCAGCAGGTGCTGAATGAACCATGGCTTTTTGAGTCTGTCTCTTGGCATGAAGCAGACTCTGGAAAGGAGTGTCATAGAAACAGGGACCATGTAGGAGCATGCGAGCCCATCCCAGCTTGTCCAGTGTGTTTGCCTTCTTTGACCTATGCTGGAAGCTGCTTAGTATGGCATCCTTTCGGAGCATTTGCTACTGACCAATGAGGCTTGCCTTCTCCAGATTTTTGGCTAAGTTCTCAACTTCTGCAAAAGGAAGTGAGTTCAGAGTTATCACAGAATGGGCATCTGCTCTCTGTCAGGCAAACTGGCCCTAGTCTCTTCTTGTGAGCCTCTGACCTTTGTGTGAATGACTCTCCTCATCTTATGATCCTTTATGAGCCACCCTGTTACCCATTAGCCCATGTCAGTCATATCATTTATTAAGTGCTTACTATGTGCCAATCCAGGGTAGGCAGGTTGCACAGTGGATAGAATATTGAGCTTGGAATCAGGAAGTCTCCCCTTCATGAGTTCAAATCCAGCCTCAGACACTTACCCTGGGAAGTCAGGAAACCCTGTTTGCTGCCTCAGTTTACTCACCTGTCAAATGAGCCAGAAGAAGGAAATGGCAAACCACTCCAGTATCTTTGCCAAGAAAACTCTGAATGGGAACACGGAGAGTTGGCTACAACTAAAACGTGACTGAAGAACAAACACCAATCACTGTGCTAAATGCTGGAGTACAAAGAAAAGCAAAAAACATAGTTTCTACACTCAAGAATTCATATTCTAAAGGGGAAGATAACATGCAAACAACTATATAAATATGACACATAAAGGATATGTATGTGCTTCTGTGTATACACATACATATAATGTGTGTGTGTGTGTGTGTGTGTGTGTGTATGAGTAAATAGGAGGTAATCTCAGGAAGAAGCTACTATCAGTTGGAGGAGGAAAAAATGACCTTCTGCTGAAGATGGAATTCGAGATGAGTCTTGAAGGAAGCCAGAGAAACCAGGAGGTAAAGATAAGGAGGGAGTGCTTATTTTTCTCATTTTTTCAACATCAATTTCTTGTTTGAATAGACCAAGCTTGGTGTTTTGAAGAATGTCTTCTCATTCTGGACATTAACTCAATGTTCTTCTAGATTGTAGCAGTAGAATAATGAACTCTCATTTAGATGACACTTTATGATTTCAAAGGCACATGGGAACATTCCTAGACATTGTTTCACTTGATCCTCATGACACATCTATGAAATAATAAGCACATTCCAGGCACATGGGGATAGTCACTAAACACAGGGCATTGTAAAGATAGCACAAACACCTTTTTGGAAATGATTTTCCCAAGAAATCTACCTAACTTCCTAGAAGGAAGGATAATTTCCAATTAATGTAGTTAATTATCATATCTTATTAATTTGAATCCTATAATTTCTGAAATGAGGAACCTTTTGAACAAGGTTAAGGCTGGGAGTCAAGAGGCCTGAGTTCTAATCTTATCTTTAATAACAACAAGCTGTATGACTCAACCTTTCTGGGGCTCAGTTTCCAACTGTAGAATGAAGCTATTGGACTAGATAAGGGTTTCTTAAACTTTTCTACTTGCACCCTCATTTTGCCTTTCAGCAGTTTTTTGGTGCTGCATGGCATTGGGGCATCCACAGTGCAAAGAGCACATGTTCTGTGTTCAAAACCAAGGCTACAGTGAAGTTGCCTGACACAGTACAGGTAAACATTACCAGAAACACCTCTGATCCATTATGCATTTGATTTTGAATTATTTTTTGGTTATTGTGTGTTCAGAAACCTCTTACTGATGTCAAATTTTTCATGACCCCATATGTGGTCACAACTCACAGTTTAAGAAGTGCTGGCCTAGATGATCTCTAAGTTACTTTTCAGTAGTGTGGTAGACTAGAAAGAATGCTGAATTTGAAGTTAGGGCACCCGGACTTGAATCCCTGTCTTGCCACCAATGGTCTATGTGACTGTTGTCTTCTCTAATGGTTTCACTTTCCTTATCTGTAAAATGATGGCCTTAAGTCATAGGGTCATAGACATACAGTGGCTTTGGGTTATATGTCCATTATCCTATGAAGATGGGCATAGGAGAGGAAAGTGAAAAATGTCCTGGAAAATATAGTTTAGGATTAAGAGCTGCAAGGGACTGAAGGCTTATAACTATTCAGAAGTATCTTGTCTGTATGTGATGGACACTTTCTTCAGAAAAAGGCACTGGGAATGATGGGAAAAGGGGAACATTATAAAAATGAAGTGGGCAATGTCTTAACAGACAGGAACTGATGGGGTTACCAATGTGGGAGCTATTTAGGAATAGGTTATCGGTGTATTCAGACCACAGACTGGTAAGAGCAAAAGGTCAAAAATCAACACAAAATAAGATGGGAAAGATGAGAAGAAGACACTCAAAGTAATCATAGCATTTCCAACCTTATCTATTAAAAAAAGTAATTGATGCTGGAAAATGTGAAATGGACAAAAGAAAAAATGAATGGACTTGAAACATGTCTAGACTATTATCCATTTCTCATTTTTTCAATATCAATAACTTGTTTGAATAGACCAAGCTTGGTGTTTTGAAGAATGTCTACTCATTCTGGACATTAACTTTCAATGTTCTTCTAGATTGCAGGAGTAGAATAATTAACTCTCATTTAGATGACACTTTATGATTTCAAAGGGAACATTCAGAGACATTGTTTCACTTGATCCTCATGACACATCTATGAAATAATAGTACAGGTATTAATAAATCCACTTTTCAGCTCAGGAAATTGAGGGTTGGTAAGACTTGCCCCAAATCAGACAGCTAGTGAGCTATAGCATGACAACTAGGAGCCAGGCCTAGTGGCTTTAGATTTAGTGTTTTTCTCTGTCATACTGCATGGAAAGTATAAGATCATGGGCTGGACAGATTATGACCCCCAAGACATATCCTAGAACTTTAATTTATAAAATATTTCTTTTTTTTATCAGTTATTTGTTGTTTATTCAGTATTTAGGGTTAGTATGACACTTGAATTGGTTGCCATTGTTGTACATACACAGATCTTTTTATATAATATGGAAATTTACAACTATTGATGTGTGTGTGTGTGTGTGTGTGTGTGTGTGTGTGTGTGTGTGTATAGACAAAAATCAGGTCCTCTGGAAATGTGATGCATGGGGCCATGCAGTAGAGCCCTAATGGAGAGGAGCACAAGGTAATCAATGCATCAATAAAGAATTACTACTGTATGGTGTCTTGTAGCCAGGAGTGTTGTCTTCTGGACCTATGGGAACCTGTAGTACCTACATACAAGGCAGGTAGTTTATATACCTGTGGGATACTGCTTGACACCAACTACTGAGACTATACAAGTCATATCCAGCATCATATGCAAACATCAACAGGGTTTAAACAAATAGTCACACTCTACTATTCCCCATTTCTAACTTTAGGAAGAGACTAGAGTGTGTTCACAGGTTTTACATTTCTGGTGTTCAATCACTAATCAGAGGAAGGATTTGACCTATTTGAAAATCGAATCATACATAACCCCTTAACCACTGTCATGTTCTCTTGATGGCAGCACATTAAAAGGTTTTAAAATTGCAGCTCCTTCTGGATTCCCCAAAGAGTATCTGCACTCTTCCTTAATCGGCTCTCCTCCTCTGGATTCAGGTTTACCTTCACCACATCTGAAATGCCATTCTGCCCCAAGATACATGGGACACTAAGGAAGACATCCTCATTAATGCCATATAGGCCCTTAATCATGGTGGAAATTGGATGCACTCTCCTAAGAGTCTTCATAATGCTTTCTGCCAGATCTGCCACAGACAAGCCAATGGCCCAGGAAGTGTAGCCCTTCAGCTTGATCACTTCATATGCACTTTCAACCACCTGTTTATGAACTTCTTTCCAATTCTCTGAATCAGCATCAGTTCCTATTTGAGGATTAACATTCTTCAGAGACACACCGGCAAGATTCACACCACTCCACACAGGAACACTGGAGTCTCCATGTTCACCAAGGACCCATCCATGACAGCTTGAAGAATGGACACCAAGTCTCTCCCCCATTAGGTAACGGAAACGGGCAGAATCCAGATTACAACCACTTCCAATAACACGGTTTTTAGGAAAGCCACTTAGCTTCCAGGCCACATATGTCAAAATATCCACTGGATTAGAAACGATAAGCAGCTTGCAATTAGGGCTGTATTTAACAATATTGGGAATGATGAATTTAAAGATATTCACATTACGCTGGACCAAATTAAGACGACTTTCTCCCTCCTGTTGACGTGCCCCAGCCGTAACAATGACAAGTTTTGAGTTTGCAGTCACACTGTAATCTTTTCCAGAAACAATCTTTGGCGTTTTGAGGAAAAGGCTGCCATGTTGGAGATCCATCATCTCTCCCTTTAGTTTGTCTTCTATTACATCAACTAAGGCAAGTTCATCAGCCAAATCCTTTGTTAAGATACTGATGGCACATGCCATGCCAACTGCACCAACCCCAACAACAGTGATCTTGTTTTGGGGAACCTGTTCCTCCTTTAGGACATTCAAAATCAGCTGATCCTTAATAGTAGATGCCATTTTAGGGGATACCGAGGTTGCTGGTCAGGCTGCAAAAGTTGAGAGTTATACGTGAGACTGCTGCTCCCAGAATCGCGCCTATAAAATATTTCTTAAAGATTTGTTTTAAAATAATTTAAAAATAAGACTTAGGCAGTGAGGTGGTATATTAGATAAAATATTAGAACTTGAATCAGGAATATTTGAGTTCAAATCTAGCCTCAGACACTTAGTAGCTGTGTGACCCTGAGCAAGTCACTTAACCTTATTTGCCTCAATTTCCTCATCTGTAAAATGATCTGGAAAGGGAAATTGCAAACCACTCCACAAGTATCTTTGCCAAGAAAACTCCAAATAGTGTCATGAAGAGTTGGACATGAGTGGAAAAAATGATGGAGCTGAAACAAAAGATGAGAACTGTTAATGTTGAAAGGGTTGTAAGAAAATAGGCATGTTGGGACATTGTTGATAGAACTATGAATCAGCATAACCATTTTGGAAAACAAGTTGGAATTTTTCAAATAAATTACTAAAATCTCTACTCCTTTTGACCCAGAGATTCAGCTATTAGATTTCTAACTCCACAAAGGCCACAGATAAGAAAGCCTCTATATATAATGAAATATTTACAGCAGCACTTTTGCAGTAGCAAAGAATCAGAAAAAAGGTAAATGTTCATTGACTGAGGAATGGCTAAACAGATTGTGATAGATGAATGTGATGGAATACTACTGTGCTGTAAAAAAATGATTAATACGATGAATATAGAGGAGCAAGTGTAAAGCCAAGCACGAGCAGCTTTCCAGAGGACTGCTACTGTGAACAGCTTTAATGTTTTGATTACATAGTATAGTGAACTCTCTATTTATTCAGAAATAAATTAAGGCAAAACATTCACAGAAATCAAAGTACAGCATTCACAATGTTATGACATAACAACTTATCACTAAAATGGTCACATAGTTTTCACCTAAGTGGCCACATAGTTTTAAAAAAAAGTATAATCATTTAGTAACTCAATCATATAGTAACTCAGTCGTTTAGTAAGTTCTTAATTCAATCATCATTAAGGAGGATTGTCTCCTTAACAGACACAAAATACAAAGGTCAAAGTTCTCCACCCCTAGGTCACAGTAAATCATAATCTTCTCAGTCAGCTTCAGGTACCCAAGAAGAGATCTTTTCATCTTGATTTGAGGCTGGCTCTCAGTTTCCATAGTTCCTCTTCCATGCCCCTAGCTCCTGCCTGATCTATCCAACTGTCACCTGGATTCAAAGGCAGACAGCTCTCAGCTCCTTGTCTAGCTCCTCATCCAGTTCCTTGTTCAGTTCCCATCCTATGTTGAAGCTCCAGTACACCTCAAGTCCTTCACAGTTCCTGTTTCTGGGAAGACAAAGCTTAACAGAGCCCAAAACAACATCTATGCACATTGCCAACATCATCATCCATTCACTATCTGCCTGTGAAATCAACACAGACCCACCAACAAGGTCTGAGAGCTCAACATAAATCATCAGTTTAGTCCCAGGACCTCTGAAAGTGTCAGTAAGACCCTCCTCTAGGATTTCTGTGAACATACAACAAGAAAATACTCTTTCAGGGCTTCTGAACCAGCCATAAGGTCCCAGGGCTTCTGCAACAGCAACATCCTCTATTAACAGATGAATCTGATAAAGTAACATCAAAACAGACAGACAAAGTATTGGCAACACAGCCATGCCTCCTCCCAGTTCTCCCCTCTTCTCATTTCTCAGTTCTTCTCAATTCTCTTCTCAGTTCTTCTCAGTTCTCAGTTCTCTATTCTGCCACCACAAGTTCTGTTCTCCATTCTGTTTTCAATTCATTGCAATACTCAGAAGTTCTCAGGATCCTAGCAGCTCTCTCTCTCTCTCAGCAATTCTGGCTTTCTAGTTTGGGCTTTTCTTTATATATGGCATTAGCTCCTCCCTGTTCTGCCCCTTTCTGTTACATCAGCAACTTCCTTCCACTGTGGGATTCATGAGTTCTGGATCTTAATACTTGATACAATCATGAACTTGAAACAAGGTGCTAAGTACCTGTTTCATTGCCAATACAAGGGGCATGGAAGATCTTCAAATACCTATTGTCATTACAGCATGGAAAGACTTTCATGAACTGTTGCAAAGTAAACTAAATAGAAACAGGAATCCAATATATACAATCATTATAACAATGTAAATGGAAAGAATAACCACAAAACAATCAAAAGTAAATGTTGCAAAATTATGAAGAATAAGCATGGATCCAAAGAAGAAATATGAAAAGTAACCCTACCCTATCCTTTTGCATAGATGAAACATCCACAGATATGGGGAAATGCATGTGTTTTCAGATTTTTGGACAGATTGATCTCCACAATCACCTTGTGCCTATATGCTTAAAAAGCTATCCTATATAACAAAAATAGTTTTAAGAAAAACAGGCAGTTAGGTAGCTTGGTGGATAGAACACTGAGCCTGGAGTCAGGATGAGCTGAATTCAAATTTGACCTCAGCACTTATTTAGCTATGTGACCCTGGGAGAGTCACTTAACTTCTGCCTGCTTCCATTTATCTGACTGTAAAAATGGAGATAAAAAAAGCACCCACCTCCCAGCATGGTTGTGAGACAATATTTGTGAAAGTGCTTAGCATAGTCCCTAACACATGTCAGGTGATTAATAATAACTTGTTCCCTTACCCTTCCCTCTTCTCTTCTGTCTCTCCCTGAAGTGGTAGAGACTTGTCACCGCACCCAATTGGCAGAGGCAGAGGATCACACATGGCAGCCAACACACACACTGCCTAGGAGCTCCTGAACCTAGGCCCTGGTCCCCTGGCTAATTCTCTTGTTTTATATGTCTCTCCCTTAACACAGGTGACAGTGATCTCCTGAGATGGACCTTTCCAGTCTGGGAGGTAACCTTGTGAGTTCAGGATGTCAGGAGTTCCTGGATCCTTTCACTGGAGCTGACTAGAATCAGAAGGAGGTTTCTATAATCTTCTCAGAGAAGATGATCACCATCTCATTCATCTTTGAAGGGATGGTGAGCCCAAGACTAGGCTTGCCTGGCCAGAAGACATAGACTTAAAGGAGTTGTTCAGAAGGTACAGTATCAAGGTGAAGATGGAATGCCTATTGAACAATTTCATCAAATGTTTGTTTCTTATTTTTGGAGGGGGGAAGGTATGGCAATTGAGGTTAAGTGACTTGCCCAAGGTCACATGGCTAGCTTGTGTTAACTGTCTGAAGCTGGATTTGAACTCAGGTCCTCCTGACTCCAGGGCCCATGCTCTATTCATTGTGCCACCTAGCTGCCCCTCATCAAATGTTTTAAGACATAGTAGAATGCTCTAGAAAATAGGTAACTCCATTGGAGTGGACTTATAAAGGAGTAGTGCTACTCATAATTAGGGATAAGCATTTATGAGAAGGAAGCATAGGAACCCTGCTTGTGCCTCAAGAGATGAGATTGGATAACTGAGATTAGTAAACCAGTGCAATGAGAGATAAATAGTATCTAGCATGTCCCTGGCCTGCCAAAGGGAAATTTACTGGGTTAACCTTTCCCAGTGTTCCAAAGAGAATCTGGAACATTGGCGTTTTGGTGGGAGCCTTCATGGGTTATTTCCTCAAATATCCTTTGCTTCTTGGTTGATAGCATAAATCTTGGTATGAATAAATTTATCCAGATGCTCTTCTGAGAACAGAGAAAAACTAGAAGGTTACAGAATGCTAATCTCTGGGCCTGTTTCGTTTCACATAACTGGTGAATTTTTGAAGGGGGAAAGGACACAGAGCTGGGAAACAGTTATATATACAAAACCTGCTAGTTTTGATGTGTTGCTTAGGCCCAGCCTCTGACCAACCCAAGGAGGGAAACCAGAAGCTTTATACTTTTCCTTTCACATCCCACAGCTCCTCCCTCACTCCTCCCATGATAGTTACCCAATAGCCCCCCTCTTCTCACCCCCTGCCCTGCCACCTTCTGCCAGTTTCTTTTGGCTGTAGGTTGAAAAAGTTAGTGTTGGAGTAGGTTAAGGCAGTTAAGAATTTAAAACCTTCTGTGACTGCTCAAGAATAATGATAAAAGCATTAATAAATCAAAAGCAAATTGATTTCACTGGGTGGTACACTGATGAAATCCATTTAATTATTTTTCTTTTACAGTTAGTACTTGAAATATAGGAATTCTTAGCTATAGCTCTCAATCAACCAGAGAGAATGGGCATGGTATCCGATCCTCAATACATAATTATCAACCAAGAACTCCTGGAATAATAGAACCACAAAAATTCACAGCTGGAAGGAACCTTGGAGGTCACCTGGTCCACCTGACCTAATGTGGGGAATCCCTTTATAACCTCTTATCTATGCATTCATCTAGTTTTTGCTTAAAAATTTTAAAGGATGGGGGACTCATTACCTTTCAATTCAATTAAAGAATCAGGTGGCAGTTGAGTTGAGCCTTGAAGAGCTCTAGGGATGCTAAGAGGAAGCAGTCAGGAGGAACACTATTCCAGACTTGGGAGATAACCTGCACAAAGATCCAGAGGCGGAAGATTCAGTGTTGTGTTCAAAAATCAGCCAGGGGGCTAGTTTAATTGGAGGTGTAATGGTAATGGGAATTTGAAGATCTTCTCTGCCCCTTAGTATACCTAAGGGAATTTGAAGACCTTCCCTGATTTGAAGATCTTCCCTGCCCCCTAATAGGCTGAATGTAATCACATGGAGCCTGTGGTGGGAGGAGTTTGCTGAAAGGTGCAGCAGAGCCCATAGGAAGCTGGGAGTCAGAGCAGCTAGACATGGGAGAGAAAGAGGACTCACTCAGGGAGATAGCTAGGCTTGTGAGTGTTGGTTTGTGGAAAGGCTAAAGGATGGGTGGCTCTCTTGTGTGTTATGGTATACTAACTTCTATGTTGCTATGATGGATTCAGTTTTCTGGTGTTGGGATTTGGCTGTCTGGTGTCTGAGTAAATGTTTTGCTTCTACTTTATATATGGAGAGTCTGTTATATTTTGTGATTGAGCACTATGACGGCACATTCACAGTCACTGTTGGCACTGTGAATATTACTTTGGTGCTACAGGAGGGCAGAATGTATGAGGGGGAGTAAAATGTAATAATCCCAGAGAGCTGGATTAAAGCCAGATTGTGAAAGGCTTTCCATGCCAAACAGGAGAGTCTATATTTTACTTTAGAGGCAATAGGGAGCCACTGGATCATCTTGAGCAAGGGAGTGACATGGTTAGACCTGTGCTTTAGTGATATTGATTTGGCAGCTCTGTGGAGGATGGATTAAAAAAGGGCGAGTCTGGACAGAGGTATATCAATTAGGAGGCTGTTGCAATAGCCCAGGTGAGAGGTGAAGAGAATCTAAATTAGGTGGTTATTACGTGAGTGGTGAGAAGGGGGCAAATGAGAGAGATGTTGTGGGCATGTTTGATTAGATCTTGGGGGGGGTAGAATAAGGGAAGAGTCAAGGGTGAAACTCACTAGAAAAATGGTAATGTCCTTGATAGAAATAAGGAAATAAGGTGGAGGCAAGAGTGGTACAGTAGATAGAGTATTAGACCTGAGGTCAGGAAGACTCATCTTCATGAGTTCAAATCTGGTGGGCAAATCACTTAACTCTGTTTGCCTCAGTTTCCTCATTTGTAAAATGAGCTGGAGAAGGAAATGGCAAATCACTTCAGCATCTTTGCCAAGAAAACCCAAAACGGGGTCATGAAGAGCTGGATACGATTGGAACGACCAAGCAACAGCAAAGAATTTAAGACAATGCATGGCTTAGGAGAAGCTGTATTTGGAAGAAAAATAAATGCTAAGTTTAGAGTCAGGGGACCCTGAGTTTATGCCTTTTTCATGGAGATCATAGAATGAAAGGATTTAGGGCAGGAAGGGACCTTAAAAAGCCCTCAATTCCCCCGATTGCCAGACAGGCTAAGAGTCCCAACTTCCTCAATGGCTTCATTTTACAGATGAGGAAACTGAGGCCCAGAAAGGTTAAATGGTTTGCCCATAATCCCACAAAGCCAGGAATACATCTATGTGCCAGGCACTATACTAAGAGCTTTACAAATATCTCATTTGATTTAGGTCTCTTACCATGCTGTCCTCTTTTTTTTTTTTAAAGCACTTGGGGTTAAGTAACTTGCTCAAGGTTACATGGCCAGTCATTATTTATGTGTCGGTGCTCATTTTCTGAGGCCAGATCCGATCTCGGGTCATCCCAACTCTGAAGCCAGCACTCTTACTCACTGCGCCACCTAGCCACTCCTATGCTGTCCTCTTACATGGTTATGAAAGACATTCCATTTTCTGCTCTTGACCAACAGAGGATCTCCTTTCCCTGGCCTCCCTCCTTTTCTTATGAGGAATAAAGAACTTCTCCCTCCTCTCACAGTCCCCCTTTCTCCAATATATGTAACCTGACATATCCCATTCTCAGGTACTTAGGAATATGTTTCATATAGATTCCCATTATAAGGCTCAGCTAATAACAGTAATTAACATTTATGTAGCACTTTCAACCATGGGAGGTAGATGCTATAATTATCCCCCTTTTATAGCTGAGGAAATTGAGGTTAAGGGACTTGGCCAGGGTCATACAACTAGCATGTATCTGAGGTAGGATTTGAACTCAGGTCTTTCTGACTACAGTCCTAGAGTTTTATCTGTTGTGCCTATATGTGTCCTACATGTCCCTTTGTTCTCTTTCTCTGATAAAAGAGGTTTGCCCTGTTCTATACAACACAAATAGATGGGTTTCTATGAAACTCCACATAACACAGATGTTATGGATGATTGTTCCTTAATTCTCCATAGCCCAATTGTTACTGTCAAATGAGAGGGCTGGACTGGATCACTTCTTTTTTTTTTAAATTAATTTATTAGTTTAGTTTCAGTTAACAAGATTCAATTCCATAGTTCTTTGATTTTCAAATTTCCTTTACTTCCCTCCCCCCTCTCCCCACGACAGCATATAGTCCAGTATAGGATCTTCAAATACATTCATATTAGACATTATTCCAATTACAAAGGCATATTGTACCAGGTGGGATGAAAGATGGTAAAGAAGAAATAAAACCAAACAATGAAAAAAAAAGATCATTTAGTTTGCTTCCATCAGGATTCAGGCTCAGTTCTTTCTAGTTATATCTCTGGATGGCGCATTTCTCTTTCTTGAGTCTTTCAGGATTGACACATCACTGCATTGCTGAAGAGAGTCCTGGACTGGATCACTTCTAAGGCCTCTTTGAGCTTTAGTCTATGATCCTGAGCCTATGATCCCAGACAACTGATTATCAACACACATGCACAACACAAAGTGAACACTACACAATGCTATACAACTCAACCAGGTGATAATAATTGCAGGCTTATATCCCTGGTCTACACAGAATTTTTAAAAATGAAATTCCTGAATTCCATGGCTTTATTCAGTCCAGTTCTGGCATCTGGGGAAAGTGCCAAAGCCCTTCCAAGGTGAGCAAGCAGCATCAAAGACACTCAGGTCAATTTTTAAGATAAATTCACTTCAGCGAGGTTAGGGAAGGCTCCAGAAACCAAGAGGCCACTGCTGGAGAGGTAACCATTAGGAGACAGCTCAAAAAAGGACAGAGGCAGGACAGAACCCAGAAGAGATTGTCCAGGCATACATTAGCCAGTGGAAAAGGAGAGGAAGGTCATCATCTGCTAACTTTCTATTTTTAACAAATCAGTCTTGCTAAGGACTAGTATAAGTACTACATTTTGGTGCCTGGGACAAAGCTTCTGTCACTCCATCTTAGTTATAGTTCTGACTTTGGCTTTTTTTCCCCCTGGGATATCATTCTATATGTTCACATGGAGGATGGGTGCCTTTGAAGGAGCAAGCGTTGAGTTAATGTGAATTCACCCAGATGTGAAGAAAAATGAGCTGACAAATCATGTTACTTAGTAATAGAAGTTAAGCCACTTAGGTCAGAGTTTTACTGGGTGAAAGGCATTTAGCAAATGAATTGGTTACTTAATTACCATCATTACTTGACCTTCCTTCCAATTAGATATCCTTAAACCAGCATTGTCCTTTTCAAAGGCTCCTTTTTAAGCAACTGTAATTTATTGTTCCTGAGCATTAGTTCCATTTTTCCACTGTCTTGCAAATCTGAGGACTGACTGTCCTACAGCTAAAGACTGCTTGTTAATAACATTTGACTGTAATTTTACTCTCTAGGGATCACTGCTCTTGGGAATCTTGGGATGGTATTGCCCAAAGGTGCTCTCTGTTAAGGCAAATGGACAATCTGATGCAGAAACAAAGGGAGAAGGAGAATTTGGACCCAAACAAGTGGATATTACAAAGGTTAGTCTCTAAGGTTCCTTCAGTCAGTCAATCAATTATGAAGCACCTACTATGAGCTAATAAGT
This sequence comes from Gymnobelideus leadbeateri, assembly GCA_011680675.1. Classification (NCBI taxonomy): domain Eukaryota; kingdom Metazoa; phylum Chordata; class Mammalia; order Diprotodontia; family Petauridae; genus Gymnobelideus; species Gymnobelideus leadbeateri. Next base: position 34,351 of record WOXC01011214.1, read on the forward strand.
ATGTACAGTACTAGGTGCTGGGGATGCAAAGAAAAACGTTAAAAGGTCCTTGAACTCAAGGGGCTTACATCCTATCAGAGGAAACATAGTCACAGAACTAAAAATAAATGCAAAGTAAATGCAAATGAATTCAGGGGAGTATCTTGGCACTATCATCCCATGAACTACCTCTTCATCATTACACAAAAGTACTGGGCAGCTCGAGCCCTTAATCAAGTCTGTCCTAGCTGTTGCTGCCACCTAATGGTATAAATGCAGTAATAACATGAGGGAATTGAGAACAGGTCATTTCACTTTAGTGAAATCAGACTCTACTTTTCCATTCCCAGAATGCCAGTGACTATATATCAGGACTTGACAATTTGCTTTGCATTGGGGAGTCAACTTCTAAGTGTAATCAGTTTATTTTTATTTCCAAGGAAAGAAAAGACAAAAGGAGAATAAAAGGCTGCATGTCATCATAAAGTATCGATTCTGAACCTGATGGCCCAAAAGAGAATTTTGAAGTACTCAGGCTCAAAGGGGGAGATGAGCACCAATAGTCAGGGTACTTCCTGAAACACATGTGGCACTGGCAGAATGCTTGGTGACCAGGATCTTCTGCCATCATTCAGTGATGTGCTGGTAAATATTTAACAATCAGCTCTCTGGGGAAAAAGTGTTCTTGACAAACCTTTACATTTAACCTGCATTATTAACATTTTCTCTATCACTTTCTTAAGTCTGAAAATCAATAAAACATTAAGCTCTCATTTGTAGTGATAGTCAGGTTTGTCGAATTTTTTTTTTCTTTTTGGAGGGGGGAAGGCAGGGCAATTGGGGTTAAGGGACTTGCCCAAAGTCACATGACTAGTGTTAAGTATCTGAGGCCAGATTTGAACTCAGGTTCTCCTGACTCCAGGGCCCATGCGCTATTCACTGTGCCACCTAGCCACCCCCATACTGAAAATGTAACTGGTCAGAGCAGATTAGAGCTGTATTCAGCACCATCCCTTCCTCTACTCCCCCACTTCTCCCTCTTTATTCATCAAACAAATATTTCTTAAGTGCCTACTATAGCAAGCAAGTTTGCTAGGTTTGAGATACAATGACAAAAACCAAAAATAGTCCCTGGATTCAAGGAGTTTATAGTCTAGGAGGGGGTGGCTACAACATTTAAACCAATAAGTATGTGTGTGATAATTTGAAAAGGAAGAGATCCCTCACAAATAGGGAGATCAGAAAAAGCTTCCCATAGTAGGCAAGACCTGAGTTGAGTTTAAAGAAAAACAAATGATTCTCAGAGATAGAGGTGAGGAAGTACTGTATTACAGGCAAAAGAGATCATCTCTGCAAAGCCATGGGAGTGAGTGATGGAGAGCTCAGTTTAGAGGAAGACACAGTAGGCCAGTTTTGTTTAAAGTCAGGAAAGTGAAACCAGTTTGGAAAAGTAGTCTGGAGACAGACTGTGAAGGACCTTAAATGCCAAGCTGAGGAGTTGGTATGTCATTCTAGAGGCAAAAGGGACCCGCAAAAGATTTGTGAGTAGGATACATCCTCCTCTCTCCAGATTTACATGGTTCAGAGATAACTATGTCTTAGCTAAAGTAGATGTACAAGGAACTGAGATGTACAAGAATCTTGGGCTTTCCCCCACCCCAAGACATCCTAATTGCTGCTTAAATGGTGTTATCTGATTCTGCAGATGTGTTATATTGAATATAAAAATTAAATAATCATAATAAAAACATTACACATTGACATAGAAGTCCCTTCCTTACAGCCAGAGCTTTAAGTAGCATAGAGTCTCTGGTATTAAGGTGCTGACACTGGGAGAATAGAGTGAAACCATCCATGCCCTCAAGGAACATACACTCTATTTGGTTGGGGAAACAACCTGTAATAAATAGGACAATATAGGCCAAGTAAATCATAGGACTAGAAATCTAGAGCTCAGAGGGACCTCAGAGGCCATCTCGTTCAATCTTAATTATATAGGTGAGGGAGATTAAAGGACCTGCCCAAGGTGACACGGGTGGTAGGCATCAGACATTGGATTTGAAACCAAGCCCTCTAACTTCAAAGCAAGTGATCTTTCCCATTGCACTAATACTTCTGTCCAAAATTACCCTAAAGGCTCTGTGTGTGTGTGTGTGTGTGTGTGTGTGTGTGTATGTGTGGTGGTGGGGGCTTAGGGGAGGACATATAAACATCTGTGGAAATTAGGAAAGGCCTCATGTAGCAGTTGAACTGAGCTTTGAAGGAAGCTGGGGATTCTATTTTTTTCTTGACATTTTAAAGTTTAATTAATTTTTTTAAAAGTTCTGACTAACTAACATCAGCTGAAATGAATACTTCTATATATACGGTAGGACAGAAAAAGAAGATTGTGTATGAAACTGAATTTTTCAACTTTCAGCTTGATTTTCCTCATAAATATAAAACAAATTCAACATATAAGGTTCAAGTTATTCTGCTTGTCTGAGATTTCTTCTAGTCTTTTCTCTGTTCTCTCCTGTGCATTACAAATGTTCAATGGTCTTTTCTCCCTCCCTCCCTCCCTTCCTTCCTTCCTTCCTTCCTTCCTTCCTTCCTTCCTTCCTTCCTTCCTTCCTTCCTTCCTTCTTCCTTCCTTCCCTCCCTCCTTTCTTCCTTATAGTTATAAATATCATAGGGTTACTGGGGCTGTATAAAGTCAGGTGAGAAGAGGATGTATCCTACTCAAAAATCTCTGCCAAGTTTAAGTTACTGATTTCCCACCACCCTAGTTGATGAAATTATAGAATGTAAGCAGCAGCAAACAGACACAAGGAGGTGTTGAGCTCATAGATGAAGTTTACCCACCTGAGTAAGCAATTCTATCCTTATTTGACACCTCCCCTCTCCCCCCACACTTTTCTCTAATTTAACTTAAAACAAAGCCTGCTCAGTCAGCTCAGGTATGACTAATTCCCTGGTTAAGGAATAATACATGGCAATATGAATGAAAGGTTGGCTCAGCCTTCAGTCATGGTTATGCTGGAGAAAATAATAACAAATAATAACAAAATAATAACAAAATGTTTCTTTTAGAGCTGCCTGATGTTTGCTGTTAAGTTGTACCCCTGGTCACCCTCAGTGAATTTCCTTCAAGACCTTTTACAGTATCCTACCCAAGTTTGATCTTTCCAGTCAGAAGGCAGTACTAGTAAAAGGAAATTATCTTCTAGGAAATGAAAAAGTACCAAAAATTCCTTTCCTCAAACTAGTTTCAAGTGGAATGACTATCAGCCTCCTTTAGGACCAAAAATATCACTCTTACCACACCATTCAACAGATTCACAAACATTCACTAAGGGCCTGCCTATCTATGCTTGGTTTTGGAACACTGTCTACTCTCATAGACCTTATAGTTATTGCAATATTCTGGACCCCCTCAAAGCTAGTTCCAACTCTCCTAGTATTATAATAATGTTCTAGGACAGAGACCCTGTCCTCAGGCAAATGAGAGAGAAGGAAATTCAGCAAACTTAGTACATTTTAGGCCATATACCTCTAAAGAAGATGGTACATCAGTTCAATATTTTTTTTCCATTAAAGCTCATAGATTTATTGACTTCAATGAAAGAATATACTTAGTTCAGGAAGGTCAAGGTCCAGGCTTCTAAAAATAGCTAATATTTATATAGTGCTTATTATGTACTAGGCACTCTGTTAAACACTATACAGATATTGCCATTTCATTCTTTTTCTTTTTCCAAATGCTTTACTAACTTCTGGTTTACATCATTCATTTCCACCAGATTTTGAGTTACAATTTTTTCCCCATTTAACCCCTACCCACCACCTCAGAATAGCATTCCCACAGGATATTCCCTCATCCAATATGCTCTCTCCCATATCTTTTTCCATACCCCTTTGACTTTTCCAGTAGGGCAAGGTGAATCCCTGTGCTCCAATGCCTATTCATCTTATTTCCCAATTAGATGTAAAATAGTATTAATAATAGTATTTATATATTTTTAAACATTTGATTTTAAAACTTCAAATTCGAGATTCATTCCCTTCCTCCCTTGTCACCCACCCTTACTGGGAAGATAAGCAATTCAGTATATGTTGTACATGTGTAGCTATGAAAAACATTACTGTAGTAGATATATTATAAAAGACTGATTATATTTCCCTCCCTCCTATCCTACCTCCCACTTATTCTATTCTATCCTGTCCCTTTTCAAAATTGGGTGCTTCCAACTTCCCTCCCCTCCAGCCTGCCCTCCCTTCCATCATCCCCCCCTCTCATCCCCTTCCCCCCTACTCTCCTGTAGGGTGAGATATTCTATCTAGTATGCATGTCATTCTCTCCCTGAGCCAAATTCAATGAGAATAAGGTTTTGCCTTTTTGCCATCCTGTTCTTCCCCTCCATTGTAACCATTTTCCTTTGCCTCTTCTATATGAGATAGTTTACCCCATTCTGTCTCTCACCATCTCCTCTTGTTATATTCTTCTCTCACCTCTTAATTTCACCTTTTAAGTATCATCACTTCCTATTAAATTCGACTTGTGCCTTCTATCTATGTGTACCTGTAAACATATATACACACATTCACATATGTATTCATATACACATATACCCTTCTTCAACTATTTTCATACTGAGAATAGTTTCATTAGTTACAATTATCATTTTTTTATGTAGGAATGTAAATAGTTCAACTTTGATAAGTTCCTTCTGATTTCTTTTCCCTGTTTACCTTCTCAAGCTTCTCTTGCTTCTTGTGTCTGAATGTCAAATTTTCTATTCAACTCTGTTTTTTTCCTCAAGAATGCTTGAAAGTCCTCTATTCCACTGAATGACCATTTTTCCCCCTGAAACATGGTACTCAGTTTTGCTGGGTAGGTGATTCTTGGTTTTAATCCAGCTCCTTTGCCCTCTGGAATATCATATTCCAAGCCCTTCAGGCCCTCAGTGTAGAAGCTGCCAGATCCTGTGCTATCCTGATTGTGTTTCCACAATATTCAAGTTGTTTCTTCCTGGATGCTTATAATATTCTCTCCTTGATCTGGGAATTCTGGAACCTGGCTACAATATTCCTGGGAGTTTTCTTTTTGGGATCTTTTTCAGGAGGTGATCTGTGGATTCTTTCAACCTCTATTTTGCCCTCTGGTTCTAAAACATCAGGACAATTTTCCTTGAGAATTTCTTGAAGGATTATTTCTAGGTTCTTTCTTTGATCATGGCTTTCAGGTAGTTCAATTATTTTTAAATTATCTCTCCTGGTCTATTTTCCAGGTCAGTGGTTTTTCCCATGAGATATTTCACATTGCCTTCTAGTCTTTCATTTGTTTGGATCTACTTAACAGCATCTTGATTTCTCATAAAGTCATTAGCTTCCAATTGCTCCAGTCTAACTCTGAAGGAATGAATCTCCTCAGTGAGCTTTTGAGATTCTTTTTCCATCTGGCAAATTCGGGTTTTTAAGGCATTCTTCTCCTCATTGCCTTTTTGAGCCTCTTTTACCATTTGAGTTATTCTATTTTTTAAGGCGTTATTTTCCTCAGTCAGGCTGTTGACTCTTCTTTCATACTTTTCTTGCATCTTTTTCATTTCTCTCCCTAGTTTTCCCCCTACTTCTCTTATCTGCTTCTTAAGGCCCTCTATGGCCTGTAACCAGCTCATATTTTTCTTGGAAGCTTTTGGTGCAGGATTTCTAACTTCACTGTCTTCCTCCTGTTCCATGCTTTGATCCTTTTTGTCAATAAAGTAGGAGTGTAAAGTTGGGGTACTCTGTTTATTTTGCTTCCTTTGCCTACTCATGTTACCACTCAGTCACTTGACCCCTGGGCTTTTTTTTTTTTTGCCGCAGTAGGACTCTGCCACCAGCCAGGGAAGCTTCTGTCCTAAACACTGGGATTTTCCTAACTGCCAGAGGTATTAGTTCAGTGCCCTCTCTGAAGCCTCCACAAGCTCCAACAAGCTGGTCACACACCCCAAGACCTCCACCCCAGACCACAATCCAGATCCAAGAAGGTTAAAGTAAGAGTGCTTACCTCCCAGACTGATCTTCTGGTCCCCCCACAGTCTGCAGGCCAGGAGATGAAGCTGAAACTTGGTACTCACTGCACCTAAGCATATCAGTGGCTTCTCACCCTGGGGGCAAAAGCCACACAGTCTGAACTACTGGTCCTAAAGTCCAAACTGCACTGACCTCTCACTTTGTCCTTTGCATCTATGTGTTGGCAATTCTGGAAACAGCCACAGCTGCTGGTGTTCTGAAGTCCCTCCAGACAGCTGTTGGTCAGGCCACCCTATGGCTTAAACCTCTGGCTCATGTGGGACTGGAGTCAGCTCCCAGAGCATTGCGCTGGCTGCTCCCTGCTGGGCTGTCCTCAGAAGGAGGTTAGCTTCTCTGTGTCATTTTGTGGGTTCTGTAGCTCCAAAGTTTGTTTAGCATCCCCTTTTACATAAATTGGAAGTGGTGGGAGCTGGAGCTGCGCGGAAGTCCTGTTTCTACTCCCGCCATCTTGATTCTGCCCTCCCCCCCATTTCATTCTTATAACAACCCTCTGAAATAGTTTCTATTATTGTTCCCATTTTACAAATGAGGAAATTGAGGCAAATAAAGGTTAAGTGACTTGCCCAGGGTCACACAGTAAATATCTGAGGCTGTCTTTGAACTCAGGTCTCCCTGACTTCAAGGCATGTGCTGATCATGGAGTCAGGAGGACTGACCTTCCTGAATTCAAATCTGGCCCTCAGACACTTACTAGCTATATGGCCTGGACAATTCACTTAACCCTGTTTGCCTCAGTTTCCTCATCTATAAAATGAGCTGTAGGAAATGACAAACCAGTTCAGTATCTTTACAAGAAAATCCCAAATAGAGTCACAAAGAGTCAGATACAACTGACAGGAGTGAACAACTTCCTGATTTCAGGTCCAGTGCTCTCTCCACTTAGCCACAAAGCTCAATGTACTTAAAAGTATAGACTGTAGGAGCAGTCAGCCCTACCTGATAGCTTTGTCATTCTCTGATTCTTATTGTCACAGCCTCACAGGGTGCTGAAAAGCAATAAAATGTTGAAGAATATCTAATCCAGTAAGTGAATCCTTTCATTTTTAGACGAGGAAACTGAGCCTCCAAGAAAAGGACCAACAGTCTGAAAGTCACAGAGCATATTACTGGCAGAGCCTGAACTGGGAAACAGGACTTGTAATGCACCACCCAGCATTCTTTCCATTATATTTATATTTAATGTATGGAAATAATGAATATACCAGAAAATCTGGGTTAAGCAGAACAGCATTGTAGTTCAATTTTCTGTCAAATTTAGGGGAGAAAAGTCATTTCAGATTGCTGAATGGAGCTGTTTTCTATGGTGACATACCATTTCCTGATTTCGTGCCTTTGTACAGGAAGTTCTCTATATCTGAAAGGTACACCATACAATATTTACTTCTGTTCTTGGAATCATTAGATTAATCACTATCAAAAGAGAGTCCAGGGTGACACTTCCAACTTGGCCTCAACCAACATTTGTTCCTTCCACCCCCAAAGTACTTTAAATACTTTGCATTGTTTTGTTAGTACTTTCTTATCTGAATAGACATCCTATTCCCCTGGTAGAAAGAGTGCTCCCTTAAGCTAGAGACTGTCTTTGCTCCCCCAACACCTAGCACAGCACCTAGTTCTCTGGAATTGCTACTTAACAAATATTTATTGCTAAATGGATTTGAATTTTTAAAATTTCCTTTACTAATTGATTGATTTCAATCCTATGTGATGAAATAGTATGATTGGTTTCTCAAAAGAATGTGCAAATGAGTGACAAAATATTTTTTGAAGGGGCGCAGGCAAGACAATTGGGGTTAAGTGACTTGCCCAAGGTCACACAGTGTGTCAAGTGTCTGAGACTGGATTTGAACTCAGGTCCTCCTGACTCCAGGGCCAGTACTCTATTCAGACAAAATATTTTTAAAATTACAACTTTCTCTGTTTTGTTTTTGCTAGTTCTCTTTTTGCTATGGTTGCTAGTGTAACAATAGATACCATTGCTTACTCTGGGTGAAGTGGAGTGCTCACTCTCTCCAACCAAGGCAGCCCCTTAGCTCTGAGATCATGCTTATGGATCTGAGTTCAGTTCAGAGGGAGGCTGGTGGTTTAAATAGAGATAAAATGATTTTTCTTATGCTCACTAGCTCTTCATAGCCACACCCTAGAGGGCAAGCTTCCTTAAAGTTTAGCTGATATTTAGAGTCTCCCTGAAAGGAATTAGAAAAGTTCTCAACGTAAAATGTTGATCAGGTATAAGACAGATATTTAATTCCTCTCCACAAGAGATGCTAAAAACACAAAAGATTCAAAACCAGTCATTAATGAAAATTTAAACATGACATAGAAACCTGGAACCCCTGTTATAATCTCTTAGGAGGTAGACAATCAAAACATTAAAACATTTAATAAAATTGTTGAATAGGCATTCCTCTTCACCTTGATGCTATACCTTCTGAACAACTCCTTTAAGTCTATGTTTCTTGGCCAGGTAAGCCTGATCTTGGGCTCACCATCCCTTCAGAGATGAATGAGATGATGGTCATCTTCTCTGAGGAGATGATGGAAGCCTCCTCCTGATTCCAGTCAGTTCCAGTGGAGGGATCCACGCACTCTTGACATCCTGAACTCATAAGGTTACCTCCCAGGCTGGAAAGGTCCATCTCAGGAGATCACTGTCACCCGTGTTAAGGGAGAGACATAGAAAACAAAAGAATTAGCCAGGGCCTAGGGTCAGGAGCTCCTGGACAGTATGTGTGCTGGTTGTCATGTGTGATCCCCTGCCACTGACAACAGGGTGGGGTGACAGGTCTCTCTATACCACTTCATGGAGAGAGAGAGAGAGAGAGAGAGAGAGAGAGAGAGAGAGAGAGAGAGAGAGAGAGAGAGAAAGAAGAGAAGAGGGAAGGAAAGGGAACAAGCTGTTATTAAACACCCACTACGTGCTAGGGACAGTGCTAAGCACTTTCACAAATATTGTCTCACAACCATGCTGGGAGGTGGGGCCTATTTTTATCTTCCTTTTACAGTTAACTAAAAAGGAGCAGGCAGAGGTTAAGTGACTTTCCCAGGGTCATACAGCTTATAAATGCATGCTGAGGCCAAATTTGAACTCAGCTGATCCTAACTCCAGACTCAGTATTCTATCCACTGAGCCACCTAGTTGTCTCTGTTTTCCTTAAAAATATTCTTTGTTGTATGGAATTGCTCTCGAGCATATAGGCACAGGGTGATTGTGGAGATCAATCTGTCCAAAAATCGGAAAACACGTGCATTGCACCATATCTGTGGATGTTTCATCTCTACAAAGGGATGGAGCAAGGGTTGCTTTTAATATTCCTTCTTTGGAACCATGCTTATTCTTCATGATTTTGCAACAGTTACCTTTTTATTGCTGAAACTTAAATCACAATAAGAAAAGAAAAAGAAACATATGATAAAATTAAATATTGGAATTCAAATACAAAATAAGAAAAAAAGCATGATGTGCACAGCAGAATGTAAGAGAGGATTCAAAACATACAGCAATATATTTTCAGTCCAAGAAAGTCTATATTTGCTTCCTTGTTAGTTTTCTTTTGTTTTCTGCTGTGCACTTTTTACTTTGTTCTTTCTTTCCACCCTCTTCCTCCCTTCCCCATCCAAGGCTACAATTAAGCATGGATATATTTATATATAGATTTTGTACACATATAAACATATACACATACATACTTATATACATATAAACATACAATTCTATATATGCTTTCACTAACAAATTTTACTCTACTTCTACTCTCTACCTTGGCCTCCTATTACTTAACCTAACTCCTCCCCCCATCTCTCCTTTATCTTCCCATTCTCATAAATCTAAACATCCTTCTATATCCCCCTTTAACCTTATTCCTCACCCTTCTCTCTAAAGATCACTCCCTTATTCTCTCAAGGGTTCTTCTCTTGTCCTAGCCTTCCCATTAACACAACATCTTTCTGTACTACCCCCCCTTAACCTATTCTCTCATCCCATCCTCTTGAGATCCCTGCCTTATCCTCTTCCCCCTCCCTATTCCCTTAGCACTTTCTTTCTGAATTTAGAAGATTTTTATACTCTTCTAGATATATATGTATTGTTCCCTCTTGAACCCTTTCCTGATGAAAGTAGGTTACCAGAACTACCAGTCCTCCTGCCCCCCTCTCATTCTTCTATGCCAGTTCTTCCTCTTGTGCCTCATTTGTATAAAATAATCACTCATTTTAGCTATTCCTAAATGGTTTTACTTGTTAAAGGCATATCATATTCAGATCTACTCCAATCTTTCTTACAAACTATCCGATTGCTAACAACAATCTTAGACAAAAGTTATACATTTTACATACATAAAAGATAACCAGTCTGTCCTTACTGAGTCCCTTGTAATTAGTCTTTGGTATGTACCTTATATTCCTCTTGACTCTTGTCCAACAAACTCTTTTTAGAAGATTTAAAAAAATCTTCTTAAAGCTTTTTAAAAATCTTCTTACTTTTTAAAATCTTAAAATCTTAAAAAAAATCTTTAAAAAACAAAACAAAACAAAACAAAGTCCCAAAAGTCTGAGAGTACATTAAATGTCTGTTTTTTTTTTCATTCAGGATTATATTTAGTTTTGCTGGGCATGGTATTTTTGGCCAGAAACTCAGTTTTTTGCTCTTCAATATATAGGATTCCAAGACCTGCAGTCTTTTGATATCACCACTACTAGGTCTTCTGTGATTCTAGTTGTGGCACTGCCTTCTTTACATTGTTGTTTTTTTTCTTATTGCTCATAATATTTATCCTTGATCTGGGGGTTTTGGAATTTGAGTATAATATTCCTATGGGTTTTCCTCATAGGATCTCTTTCAGGTGGTGATGGGTCATTTTTTCCTACATCTACTTTCCCCTCTTATTCTAACACTTCAGGACAATTTTCTTTAATTATTTCTAGTATTATTGCATTAAGATTCCTTTTTTCTTTCTGGTCATAACTTTCAGGTAGTTTGATTATTCTTGTATTTTCTCTCCTTGATCTGTTCTCCAGATCAGTTGTTTTTCTGATGAGACACTTCACATTCTCTTCTATTTTTTCATTCTTTATATTTTGTTTTATTATTTCTTCATCTCTTATAACTTTGCTGGCTTCTCCTGGACCACTTCTGATTTTCAAGAAGTATTTTTCTTCCTTAATATTCTGGACCTCCTTTTGTAATTGTTTTTCACCCTGAGGTGCTATTTCATCTTTTTTTTTGTGGTGGAAAATCTTGAAAGCATGGAGTTTTCTGACCCACTCTGCCATCTTCCCAGAATCCTCCCCATGTGTAGTAGCAAGCACCCTGACATACCCAGGGTGGCTGCCAACACAGGTTCCTAGATCTGTTTTTCTAAAGGAAAGCAACTCAAAATGTGAATCTTGCTTTAATCAATCATATGTCATTTACCTAGTTCAGGGGGAAAAGGTCAGCACCCCAAACTTCAGAGAATATGGAGGTTACAAGCAGAACTTACAAACAGACAGAGAAACAGTTCAGCAGACAGGCTTCTAACTGCCTTGACCATCCATACCTAGTCAGTTACCAGAGAGGGAAGGGCCAACATCTGGGTTTTGAAAGCTGGGGGGCTCTCAATGGCTGCCCAGAGTCTTGTCTGATTAAATCACACAACACTTCTCAAAGTGAGCCCCAAAACAAAGCGCCACATCAGGGTTTATATAACATTCTCCTGGCTCAGAGAATGTCACAACCCTCTTGACCCACTGCCCAGTCACAGAGCACCAAGGCGTGGGTATTCCTGAAAACCAAGCTTCCCTCCACAGTCTCTAGGTGCACTTAAGCCTATCAAAGGGCCTAGGGGCAGGGAAGATCTTAAATTCCCATTCTCATAACACCATGAAATTTACTTTTGATCATTTTGTGGTTGTTCTTTCCATCTATACTGTTATAGTGATTGTATATATTGTATTCCTGTTTCTACTTTGCAGCAGTTCATGAAAGTCTTTCCATGCTCCTCAGTAATGACAGTAATCATTTCTTACAGCACAGTAGTATTTCATTACATTCATCTGCAACAATTTGTTTAGCCATTCCTCAATCAATGAACATTTATTTTGTTTCCAGTCTTTTGCTACCACAAAAGTGCTGCTATAAATATTTTGTTTTACACATGCACTTTCTTCTTGTCAATGGCTTTCATGGAATAGAAACCAAGTCGATGAATCTTTGGGTCAAAGGGCATAATAACTATTTACATAATTCAAAATTGCTTTCTGAAATGGTTATGCTGATCTGCAGTTCTGCCAACAGTGTACTAGTCTGCCTATTTTCCTACAAACCCTTTAATGTTAACAATTCTCATCTTTTGTTTCAGCTCATTTTTTTTTTCAGTCGCTTCTAACTCTTCATGACATCATTTGGGGTTTTCTTGGGAAAGATACTGGTGGAATGGTTTACCATTTCCTTCTCCAGTTCACTTTACAGATAAGAAAACTGAGGCAAACAAGGTGAAATGACTTGCTTAGGGTCACACAGCTAATAAATGTCTGAATCCAGATTTGAACTCAGGAAGATGAATCTTCCTTACCCCAGGCCTAGAATTCTATCCACTGTTCTACCTTGCTGTCCTCAACTTTTGCTATTTTTGCAAATTTTTAGGGCATGTTGGTTTTTAATCTCTTATTTTGGATTTGGAGCATTCTTTTGTAAGACTGGTAATATTTTGCAAATCTGCTTTTAAGGACTAGTTGTTCATATGCTTTAACCATTTATCTAACTGGGTAATGACTTTTGGCTATGTATGTGTGAATATATATGTATATACATATATATATATCCGTATGTTTGTGTGCATGCATATTTTGTTTAAAAGACTATTACAAAGAACTTAGACAAGGTAATTGCTTACATGGAGGGCAGAAGAAGTGATTCAAGGACATTTTTAAATTCTTTCTGAAGAACTTTGGAATTGATTATGAGACGTGGGAGACACTGGCACAGGATTACCCATCATGATGTATCCATGTTAAAGAAGGGGCTGGGCTCTATGAGTGAAGCATTGTTGCTGTCACTCAAAAGAAAGGTGAGATGTGCAAGTTTAGAGACATCTCCACTCAAAATGTTCATATGGACTCTATGTGCCCAATCTATGGCAAAACCTTCCGAGCTCATGTTGGTCTGACCAGCCACAGTCAGACACACTGTACCTTAATCCCAACATAGTGATATCATTTTGGTGCTCTTGGAGAATGAAGGACAAAAAGTCAACCAACCATATGTATGTGTCTGTGTATATGTATGTGTATGTACATGTATATGTGTACATGCAGTCTCTGTGTATATGTACACACGTGTGTATGTACATGTGTATGTATATATGTGTATATACACACGCATACATACCTACACACACACACACACACACACATATATATATATATATGTTTATAGAGCTGGGCCTAGAGTCAGGAAGACTTGAGTTCAAATGTGACCTCTAATACTTACTAGCTTTGTGACTTTGGGCAAGTTGCTCAATCCTCAATTCCTTATCTGTAAAATGAGCTGGAGAAGGAAATGGCAAACCACTCTAGTATCTTTGCCAAGAAAACCCCAAATGGGGTCATGAAGTGTCAGACATGACTGAAAACGACTAAACAATAACAATCATATACATACACACATGCACACATATACACATACATTTTATATATATGCAATACATGTTTATATATATATTAAAATCTTTGTATCAAATTTCTCTAAGAAGACTTTGGTATCCATGATGTATAAATAATTATCATTATACACATAATATATGTGTTATATACATGCATATATGTTTATATGGATATATAAAAACAAGCATTTCTTAAATACATACACATATATATGCAATGTTAATTTTTTATATACCATGGATACCAAATTCCTATCAGATAAATTTGGTACGAAGATATTTTTCCTCTATTTGATATCATACCTTCTTATCCTAGGCACATTCATTTTTTTTGTGCAGAAGCCTTTCAATTTCATAGAATCAAAATTATCTATTTTATTGTTGGTAATTCAACAAACATTTTTTCAAATATCTATTATGTGTGAGGCATAATGCTAAGCACTGGGGATACCAAAAGAGGCAAAGCAGTCTCTGCTCTCAGGGAGCTTACAATCTAATGGATTCCTTATTTGTTTAAGAATAGGGGCAGCTAGGTGGCACAGTGCATAGAGCATGGACCCTGGAGTCAGGAGGACCTGAGGTCAAATCTGAACTCAAATATTTAACACTTATTAGCTGTGTGACCTTGGGCAAGTCACTTAACTCCAATTGCCTTGCCTTCCCCCCTCCAAAAAAAAAAAAAGAATATATGTTCTACCCATAAACCTGGAGACATTTCTAACTCAACGTGTTCAAAACAGAATTCTATCTTTTCCTCCAAATATATTTTCCTCCAACATTTCCCATTTCTGCCTAAAACATCATCATTCTTCTCATCTTGCATGTTCACAACCTCAGTATTTTCCTAGACTCCTCACTCTCCCTCATCCCATATCAGTTGCCACTTTGCTGTTTCTACCTACCCAACATCCTCAGTATCTGACCACTTCTCACAGTCCTTATTTCAGGACCTCATCACTTCTTACCTAAATTACTACAATAACATTCTATTTATTCTCCCTGACTCATGTTTCTCTACAATTCAATCATCTCTCTAAACATACACAGTTGACAAAAGAGATTTTCTATAACCTCGGATCTGACTATTTCTCTATACTCTTTTTTTTTTTTTAAAGCAATTGGGATTAAGTAACTTGCTCAAGGTTACAAGGCTAGTCATTATTTATGCGTGGGTGCTCATTTTCTGAGGCCGGATTTGATCTCAGGTCATCCCAACTCCGAGGCCGGCGCTCTTACTCACTGCGCCACCTAGCCGCCCCTTTTAGGGCAATTGGGGTTAAGTAACTTGCCCAAGGTCACACGGCTAGGTTTTTTTGTTTGTGTGGGTTAAGTGTCTGAGGCTGGATCTGAACTCAGGTCCTTCTGACTCCAGGGCTGGCTTTCTACTCACTGCGCCACCT
Organism: Gymnobelideus leadbeateri; assembly: GCA_011680675.1. NCBI lineage: Eukaryota > Metazoa > Chordata > Mammalia > Diprotodontia > Petauridae > Gymnobelideus > Gymnobelideus leadbeateri. The sequence goes on from WOXC01011214.1 coordinate 49,424, forward strand.
AGCCGCCCCCATTTCTCTATACTCTTAAACAAATCTGAGTACCTTGCTATTGCTTTCAGGATAAACTATAAACTACTTTGGCTTTTAAAGGCCTTTGCAACCTGGCCCTTAGTTTTTCAGCTTTATAATATATTATTCCTCTTCTCATATTTTCTGATCCAGCCCAACTGTTCTTCCCTCTACTCCTTACACATAGCTCTCCACCTCCCACTGTATGCATTTGCACTGACCTTCTTTTGTGCTGGGAAAGTACCTTGTGTTTTGGGCGGAACTTGATGCTCAACTCTAGTTTTGAAGGAATCTTGTGTAATAATCCCTCTCTAGCATAATGCCAGTGTTTGCATGGAGCAGATGTTTTCTTCAGATGGTACTTTGTTTGTGTGATGCCTTTTATGGGCATTCTGAGCAAAATGAAAACCTGTAGTCTCATTAATCATGTAAGTTGTCTACATCCATAAAAAATGTCAATTAATCACACTTCTTACATTATGTATACAAGCACAACACAAATCCAAGATTATATTGGCTCTGAGGATTTCTAGAGAGAGGTTAAACCCAACTAATTAGCCAATCAGTGTGCATCAACTACATGCAAGGCACTGCCTTGGCCTTGGGAAGCATGTCATATGGTGATCAACTGAAGAACTCTGATAGACATGATGTTTGGGGGTCCACATTCTAAAAATGGCATTGACAAACTGTAGCGTGTTTGAATGATAACAGCCAGGACAGTGAGAGTGCTAGAGACCAGCCACAGGATGTTCAGCTGGAGGAACTGGAGATGTTTATCTAGGAGAAGAGAAGACTTGGGGTAATATAATAACTATCATCAAATGTTTGACCACCTACAATGAGGAAAAGGGATTAGACTTGTCTGGCTTGGCCTCAGGGAGAGGTATTAGAGGTAGTGACTGGGAGTTGCACAGAGGTAGATTTAATCTCTGTAATAGGGGAAAACACACACACACACACACACACACACACACACACATACACACACACACATTTTAGAATTCTAGTTACCTAAGGTAGAATGTGCCTTGCTGGAACACAGTAAACACAGTAAGCTCATTGACTAACTGACCTACCTATGAGATCTTTCCTAGGATTCTGTTATATTTCTAAAGCACACTAAAGTGTTCCTATCACTACGACATTTTGAAGTAGGTAGTACAAATATTGTTACTCCCATTTTTTTTTTTTTTGGAGGAAGGAAGACAGGGAAATTGGGGTTAAGTGACTTACCCAAGGTCACATAGCTAGTAAGTGTTCAGTGTCTGAAGCTGGATTTGAACTCAGGTCCTCCTGACTCCAGGGCTGATGCTCTACTCACTGCACCACCTAGCCACCCCTTATTCCCATTTTCTTGATGGGAAAGCTGAGTCTCAGAGATATGAAGTGGCTTGACTGTGATTATATAATAAGTATTAGAAACAAAGAAAGGAAGAAAACAAGTATTCGTTAAGTACCTACTATGTGCTGGGTACTATAAAAAGCTCTTTATAAATATTATCTCATTTGATCCTCATAACAACCTTTGGAGGTAGGATTATTACTGTTAATAGCAACTACTATAGTAATTATTATTATTACTATACACATTTTATAGATGAGGAAACTGAGGCAGAGAGAATTTAAGTAGTTTGCCCAGCATCATGAAGCTATTAAGTTTCTGAGGCTGGATTTGAATTCAGGTTTTCTTGACTCCACTATACTAACAGCTCCTCCAGAATTGGAACTGGTGGTGATGGTGGTGGTAGTGATATAAAAATCAAGTAGCTTTGGACTGGGGGTGAGATTTGAGAATGAGCCTTAGAGGGGGAGAGCAACATGTTCAACTTTGTAATTATGGTTTTTATTTAATCTGAAGTAAAAATTAAAATTCTTTGAGCACTCTTTGGAGGGTGGTGGGGGAGGAGGGAGGAGCATTGATTAATAAGGAAGAGCTCACCAGAAATTTTAAAATTTGATTACAAAGTTGTATGAAGTAGAAAAATTTGGGCCGAGCATTTCTCAGAAACAATAAGAATCATAGAATATTAGAGTTGGCAGGGACCTTAAAGATGATTCTAAAGCAAAGAGGGTTAAGTAATTTGCCCAGGGTCACACAGCTAGTAAATATCTGAAGCTGGATTTTGAATTCATGAGAATGAGTCTGCCTGATTCCAAATCCAGTGCTCTATCCACTGCTTCATCTAACTGCCCCCATTTTATGAGCTGATATGGCTAACACAATCCATCATCTAGTGGCGAATCTAGTGATGGGCCTGACTCAACTGAGTTAGACTGGTCTTTGGTAAACAGATACAGTCAATTTCCATACCCTTCCTTGAAGTGTTTCTAGCTTATTGGGACCTGGTAGAGCTTATACATCCTTGTTGTAGCTGAGAACTCAGTCACCCCTATGCTATGATAAGGCAATCAAGTAGAGGGAAGTTTCCATTCATTGTGCCCAACCTGATTAGGTCTTTCTCTACTAAGTAACTAGAGTACCATCAATTACTCAAGTTAATGTTCCCGATAATAAGTAGCCATTGCGCTCAAATAACAACTTGGCCAACAAATTATCTCTTATGAAACCTGGGAATACACCCTGTAAAACCATGGGGGCATTTAGGTGGTGTGGTGGATGGAGTGCTGACCCTACTTCTTGGTAAATAGAGGGAGAAGAAATGGAAGCAATGTCCAATTTTATATTCTTTGGCTCAAAGATCACTGCAAACAGCAACTACAACCATGAAATTAAAAGGCTCCTTAGAAGGGAAGTGATGGCAAATCTGTACCCAAAAAGCAGAGGCATCACCTTGCCAACAAAGGTCTTTATAGTCAAAGCTATAGTTTTTTCCAGTAGCAATGTGTGACTTTGGTAATTGGATTACAAGGAAAGCTGAGCATCACAGAACCAAAACTTTTGAGTTGTGGTGCTGGAGAAGACCTCTGAGAGTCCCTTGGATAGTAAGAAGATCAAATCAGTCAACACTTAAAAAGAAATTTACTCAGTCTAGTCACTGGAAGGTCAAATACTGAAACTGAAGCTTAAATGCTTTGGCCACATAACGAGAAGAGGAGACTCTTTGGAAAAGACCCTGATGTTGGGGAAGATTAAAGACAAAAGGAAAAGGGGAGAGCAGAGCATGAGATGCATAGATTGTCATGGAAGCAACGAACTTCACCTTTGGGTAGACTTCAGGAGACAGTGGAGAATAGAAGAATCTGGTATGCTATTGTCCATGGGATCATAAGAGTTGGCCATGACTGAATATCCAAACAACAATTTGTACTTAAAGGAATTCTTTAGGTGTTATAGTGACATCCAAATACATAGGATTCTATGATGATATGATTTCAAAGAGTAACAAAATTTCAAAGTTAAAAGAAACTTAAAAACCATCCAGCCTGATCTGTGCCTGAACAAGAGTCTTTTAAAGAAATCCCTCACAAATGTTCATCCCACCCTTGCTTGAAGATCTCCTCTTGAGGCAGTGGCCACTTCTCCTTTGGATAGTTCTTTTAGGTTTTATCTTGCTTGCTTTGAATCAAAATCTGCTTGAGAATACCACCTAGTGGAATCAAGTGGGTGTAACTCCTACCAGTCTGATATTTTGAACATCATTGAATAATGGTAAAATTAAAGTTTTTATCCAGCAATTTTTCATGTTGTAGGGAAAGAAAGAAAGAAAGGAAGGAAGGAAGGAAGGAAGGAAGGAAGGAAGGAAGGAAGGAAGGAAGGAAGGAAGGAAGAAGGAAAGAAAGAAAGAAAAGAAAAGAAAACTATGAATTTTTAAAAAAGAAAGTTATGGAGTGAATCAAGTGACAGTGGTTGGGGAAGAGTATGGAAGTAGCCATAAGGAACAAGAATTGAGCCTATTGGTTCTACTGCCTCAATGTCAGAGTAGAAAGTACCCCCAAGCACTTAAAGAGGGTAGACAGGGATATAGTTTCTTCTGGGAGAGTTTTGTGATTATGAGGAGATGGAAGGTGAATGAAAGGAACTCTCCTAATGTGACTTGTTACCAATAGAAGGAGGGTTCCATGGGACAAAATAAAAAAGGGTAGAGTGGAATAGGGAGAGGAAATCAACAGTGCTAACATGGCTAGTTAGTGGTGGGGGAAGAGCTGCCCCTCACAGTCTGTAATCCTGAAGCCAAGGATTCTGAGTAGAGCCACAGGACTGTAGCATCTCCTTCACAGGAGCAATGCTGATTTAATTATCATTCCCTGAGCAAAAAGTGGAATGGGGGAGAAAGGAGAGAGAAGAAGAGATGCTCAGTGTTCTACATGTTGGGCAAAAGAAGAGGTTGGTTGGCAACTGTATGTACTTGAGACCTAGAGCCAAGCTGGTTTTAGAAGGATAAGGACTGGCTGAGATTATACTCACCCTCCAATCCCCAGCCATGTCAGCTCCCCCACCTCCTCACCAGGCTGAGTGGTGACTATCTTCTTGAGGGAAAACACAAACACACACAAGTGTACGTGTGTGTGTGTGTGTGTGCATGCATGTATATACAGTAGAAAGAACAGTGATGATTCTGTACTCAGGGAATGAAGGTTCAAATCCCACACTGACATTTACTGCCTATGGGTACATGGGCAAGTCATTTAAACTCCATGGCTCTCAGTTTCCTTAACTGTACAATGAGGGAGCTGGACTAAATGAACTCTGAGAACCTTAATAGTTCTAGAATTAGGATTCTATGAAATTCTTTATTCATCTTTTTGGGGAGATCCTGAGAGCAATCATTCCATCTATCTATAATTTCTTTATGGCTTCTGGGTTTGATTATATTGAACTTCAAAAGCAGATTTGAACCATGGGCCAAAACTAATAAGAAATTTAATATGGAAAAATGCAAAATACTAGCATTAAGTTAAAAAAAATCTACTTTCCCAGGTTCAAGACATTGAAGACCTTATTTAAAGGATCAAGGGAAAAAACATGAAGTTGAGTGTCAGCTCAGTTTTAAATTCATAGCATGCTATAGTTGCCAAGACAGTTAATTTAGCCTTAAGCTACTTAATTGTGTAAGAATGTCCCTAATAAAAGAGAGAATAGTCCCTTTGTCCCCTGCCCTGGTCAGACCACATCTGGAATATTGCAGTTTTTTTACATAGGAAATTAAAAGGGATGTGAAATCTCACTGATATGAACATTTCCTCTAAGGATGCAGATCACAAACAATCCAGGACTTTTTCTTCCTTCCTTCCTTCCTTCCTTCCTTCCTTCCTTCCTTCCTTCCTTCCTTCCTTCCTTCCTTCCTTCCTTCCTTCCTTCCTTCCTTCCTCCCTCCCTCCCTCCCTCCCTTCCTTCCTTCCTTCCTTCCTTCCTTCTTTTCTTTCTTTCTTCAGTTAGGTTGGAAGAATATTCATAGCAGCCACTTTAAGTTTGAACACATTTTCCCTGGGGAAATGAGGTAGTAGAGGGGACAGCATACCCTAAGCAAGGGAAATATGTTTTTACTTCTGTTCTTGCTATATCTTCTCAGTAAATATTTCTTTGCAAAAAGCCAATAAATGTTAATTATTTATTACAGCACTATCAGTGGTTAACTTCTATTGGATATTATTCACCAGTCAGTGATTCTGAGGAGAAATCACCTAGTTAGATGATATTAGACAGAGACTAACTGATCGGTGACATTGGGGGGGATAGACTAGACTAGGGCTTGCATCAAATAGCATTGGAAGAATTTTACACTCCTCAGAATATCATGGAGCTCTGAGGAGTGATTTAGTTTTGCTCTGGGGACCTGACCTTTTGGTGGAGTTGGAGTTGGGGGAGTGAGTCCAGAACCTACATACACTTTGTATGTCTTGTGTATCTATGAACATGTTGTTTCTTTCCAGGGGAATGTAAGTTCTTTGAGAACAGGCACTGTTTTGTTTTTGTTTTGTATCCCCAGAAACTAGCTCAGTATTGTGTACATGATAAGCTCTTTTTCAGTCAATGATAAACATTTATCACTTAAAGTAAAAAATTATTGATGCTTTCTGTTTTTTTAATATCATCACAGCTTACCTAATATCCTTCCTCTCCCTTCCCAGAGAGATATCCCACATAATAAATGGTATTATTTTTAAGCAATTGGGGTTAAATAACTTGCTCAAGGTTACATGGCCAGTCATTATGTGTGGGTACTCATTTTCTGAGGCCAGGACTGATCCCGGGTCATCCCGACTCTGGGGCAGGTGCTCTCATTCACTGCACCATGTAAAAATATCATAAATGGTATTTTTAAATGATAAAAAAGGGGAAAAAATCAGCATGACTGGTAAATAAGTTAAGAAGTTCTGAAAATATGTATAATGAACATTTTGCTAACTTTATTTGCATAATTCTAAATTGTTTTCTAAAATAGTTACACCAATTCATAGCTCTACCAGCAATGTATTTTTGTGCTTATATCCTATAGTCGCTCCAACATCGACTGTTGATGTTTTTTAACATCTTTGCCAATTTGCAGTGTGTGAGGCAAAACTTCAGGGTTGTTTTGATTTCCATTTCTCTTATTCATGACCCGGAACATTATTTTATGTAGTTGTGAATATTTTGCAATTCTTTTTTTGAGAACTGTTTATTCATATCTTTTGGCCACTTGCACAGTAAGCATTTAATAAATGTTTGCAGAGGTATGAATACACTAAAGCTGACGAATCTTGAATAACATTACAAAATATGAAATTGACCTTCAAAAAAACAGACAGGATATGACTGATAACAGATGCAACAGATATTTCAGAATCAACTATCAGTGTGCATTAAGACCGTTGAAGGATTAGGAAAGAGATCAAAGTCATTTCCAAGAAAGAAGAAAGATGAATAAAACATACTGGATACAACTATGACAGTTCCATCTAAACTAGTTTAAATGAACTACCCCCCCCCCCCAGGGAAAATGTTGGCAATGTGCCAAAGCAAAGACTCAAAGAATAGTGATGTTAATGTTAAAGGATGTTGATGTGTGAGCAGTGTTTCTTAGATGAACTCAGGAACCTGTGTTCATCAGATGCTTTTGTTCACATATCTCTAATAGATAAATAGGCAAATTTTGTTCACATATCTCCACTAATATGTGTATATTTGCTCTCCTGATAATTCTGTAAATTGTAAAACTTAGACAGAAATAGATATTAAAAAAGAATGATAAAGATGAAATAGCATTTATCTTGAACAATAAGGAACCACTGAAGCTCATTGAGTCTTACAGGGACATGGTCAGATGCATGCTTACAGAAAACCACTTTGGCCTCCATATGGAGGATGGGAAAGAATTGGGAGAGATTTGAATGGGGATTCCAAGACTATTCCAAGAGCCTGAGCAAGAGGCAATGAGGACCTGAACTTTGGTGGTGGTTGTATAAGTAGAGGGAAGGGACAGATATGGGAGATATAAAGGTAGAAACAAGACTTTGGCAACTGACTAAATAAATAGAACCAAGAATATCAGGGAAATGATTGGATAGGTTGGTAGGTAAGGGAAAGTGAATGACACTAAGTTTTGAAAACCTAGGTGACTGAAGAGATAATGGTGCCCTTGGGAAATTTGAAAGACAGGTGGATTTTTTGGGAGAAATAAAATGAAATGAAGCTTCAATTCATGCTTATTTATTCTATTTAACTCTGTTCCACTGAAAATGAAAAAGCAGAAGGCAGAATTCTTTCTGTCTCTCTATCTCTGACTCTGTCTCTGCTTTTCTATTCTCGCTCTCTCTCTCTCATACTAAATGGCAGAATTTTTGTTTTAATTGACTTGACTCTGAACCTAGAATAAGGTCTTTTTTCTTTCACAGATTAGCTTCCCTTCAGAATTTTTGTTTTAATCGACTTGACTCTGAACCTAGAACAGGTCTTTTTTCTTTCACAGATTAGCTTCCCTTCTCTCAGTCTTGAATTGAAAACATATAGGCTTGGGGCGGCTAGGTGGCGCAGTGAATAGAGCGCCGGCCCTGGAGTCAGAAGGACCTGAGTTCGGAGCCGGCCTCTGACACTTAATCCACACAAACAAAAACCTAGCCGTGTAACCTTGGGCAAGTTACTTAACCCCAATTGCTTTAAAAAAAAAAAAGAAAACATATAGGCTTAAATAAAAATCTCTGTTAATGGTAATATAATTTACTATTAACTACTGCAATATTTACTCAAATGGATACATATATAAGCATTCATCAAAATATAAAATGCTGCAATGGATCTTGTAGACAGGATCAGTGCTTCCTTTGCTTCTATACTCTCTTCCTAGCAAGTCTGAGGAGGGGTCTCGCTGATATAAGGGACTGAAATTTAATACTAATAATGATAGTTCACATAAAAATAGCCCTTTAAGATTTACAAAGCAGTTTATATATATTATCTCATTTGATCCTCACAAACCACTGGGAGTTGGGTGCTGTTATTACTCTGTTTCACAGGTAAGGAAACTGAGGCAGACAGAGGTTAAGTAACTTACCAGGTACAAACAGAACTTAGTTTTCCTGACTATAAGCATAGTGCTCTGTCTATTGTGCCACCTAGCTACCTCAGCTTTCCTTTAAACTCTGGATGACTTCTATGCTCTGAGAATAAAAGTGGAAAGCTAATGCTAACACTTGCTTCTTAAGACCTGTTAGTGGATTTGACCACTGATTAGTTATAACTTGCATTTTGTGTGTTTATTTGGAAAATAATGTAGTCACTATGACTTTAACTCTGTTACACAACAGATGAAACATTTATGAACAGTTTTTCAAGCTTCTCTTCTTTCTTTCCTTATGTTTCCACAGGTCCCTTATTTTTATTCAATGACTGCCTCAGCCACTTCTCCCTCCAGCGGGTAAAAGCTGGACTGCTCTTCTGAATTCCCAGTTCCCAAAATTCCACATTGTACTGACCTCTCACTTTGTCCTTAGCACCTATGGGTTGATAATTCTGGAAACCACCACAGCTGCTGGTGATCTGAAGTCCCTCCAGCTGGTGGCTTGCTGTGACTGCCCTGAGGCTAAAACCTCTGGCTTATGCAGGGCTGGGCTAGGCTCCCGGAGTGCTGCACTGGCCCCTTCCTGCTGGCCTGCCAGACTATCTTGAGTGGGAAGTTAGCTTCTTTCTGCCATCTTGTGGTTTCTGTAGCTCCAAAGTTTGTTTAGAATAATTTTTTTTACATGATTTGGAGGAGGTAGAAGCAGGAGCCTCATAGAAGTCATGTTTCTACTCCACCATCTTGACTCTGTCTCCCAGGAATCTTTCAACAATGAGAAAATATGGTCATGGAATAAGAGATGAGAGGCTGCTTAAATGTAAAAATCTAAAGGTTTACAGGCAAAAGAAACACACACACTCACACACACACACACACATGCAATAATCTCAGAGGGAAGCAACTAACATTAAGGACAACCAAGTTTTATATTTAATCCTGGAGGTGATAGAGGGCCACTAGAATTTACTGAATAAATGGATGACATGATTAGACCTGTAATTTAGGAAAATCAGTCTCATAGATGAGTGGAAGACAGAATGAAGTGGGTGAAATTTGAGGCAGAACTCAAATAGGCTATTTTAATAGTCTAGATGTGATGTGATGTGGTCCTGCCCCAGGGTGGGTGCCACTTTCACAGGAGGGGAAGGACCATTTAAAAGAGATGGAGTGAAGGTAAAAGCAAGACTTGACCACAGATTAGATATGGGTGATGAGAGAGACTGAGCAGTCAATGAGAGCACCTAGATTTTGAGCCTGGGTGAATGGGAGGATTGTAGTGATCTTGATAGAAATAGGGAAGTTTAGAAGGAAAAAAAATTGGGGGAAAGATGAGTTCAGTTTTGAACATCTTGAGTTTAAGATATCTATGAGACATTCAGTTTGAGAAGTCTGATAGGCAATTGTAGTTAAGAGTCTGGAGTTTAGGTCTAATTAAGTGTAATGCTAATGGGATTTAAGATCTTACTCCCCTCCCCCCATTAACAGACCTCACATGGAGCCCATTAAGGGAAGCTTGCTTAGGCGAGGCTTGCTTGTAGGAAGGCTTTCACACCTTTTATTAATTTCTAATTAGGCACTAGGATTGTGATGCCTCCTGGCTCTGACATATATACTCTAAGTTGGTATTTGGCTTTGTGGGCTTGCTTATGAGAAGGATCTTATGATTCTGTGGTTTATATTCTGAGTGGTGGTATGTTTAGAAGTTCCCCAACTCTCAGATGTAAAGGTTCTCTTGATCTAGGGATGCATACAAAGTGTGGAGTTGATTCAGGTGGTCAGAGCCCTGTCGGTTGGTCTTTATTTCTCTGCTTATATTTTCTCTGAAGTTCAGAGTGCTGACTTTTCCCCTGAACTAATGAATGTAATTTAAAAAGATTATTGACCCCTTAAACAGCTATCTTTCCTAGTAAAGCAGATCTAAGACCTGTGCTAGCAGCCATCCTGGGTATGCCAATGTGGTTGCTGCTGCTACAGTAAGCAGCTCGGAGAATCATCAGCATAGTGATGACAGTAGAATCCATTGGAGCTAATGAGATCACCAAGTGAAATGAAATAGAAAGAGAAGAGAATAGGGCTCAGGACAGAGCATTGGGGAATACTCATCATTTGTGGGCATGACCTAGATGAAGATCTAGCAAAGGAGACTGAGAGGGAATGGTTAGACAGGTAGGAAGAGAACTAGGAAAAAAGTATATCATGAAATCCTAGAGAGAAAAGAATATGAAATAATGTCAAAGGCTACCGAGAAGCCAGGAAGAATGGGAATTGAGAAAAAGCCATTCTAGTTGGCAATTAAGAGTTCATTGGTAACTTTGGAAAGAGTAGTTTTAATTGAATGAGGTCAGAAGCCAGAATGTAGAGAGTCAAGAAGAAAGTGAGAGGTGAAGAAGTGGGAGCATCAGTGGTAGATGGCCTTCTCAAAGAGTTTGGCTACCAGGAGGGGGAGGAGAAGGAATGATAGCTCTTGGGGATGGACAGGTTGAGAGAGATTTTTGGGAATGAGTGAGAGACAGTTGTGTTTATGGTCATTAGGGAATCAACCAGTTGATAGGGAGAAATTCAAGATAAGTGGAAGTGGGGATGCTAAAGGGGAAAATCTGGTGGAAAAGACAGGATGAAATAGGATCTCTTGCACACACAGAGGTTTGCTTTGGCAAGAAAAGGGCCACCTTTTCATGGTAAGACAAGAGTGAAGGAGATAGTGACAGAAGGCACCTGAGCGATATGAGAGGAGGAGGAGGAGGGAAGAGGGAGCTCTCAGCAAATGACTTCATTTTCCCCCATGAAATACGAGGTAAGGTTTTCAGCTAAGAGTAGGGGGAGGGAATCCATGGGAGGTTTGAGTAAGGGTGAAAAAGTTTGGAATATGTGCTCTTGTGAATGGGATAATGAGTTAATTAGGGGGGTGTAAAAGGGATGCCTTGCCCTAGTGGGTACCCAGTCAGCTTGATTTCTTGATTTTCTCCAGCTTTGTTTAGGAGCACAAAGGCAACAGATGGTGGGAGTGATCCAAGGTGCAGGCTGCCAATATAGAATTGTCTGGAAGGAGAGAACCTAACAATTTGGGAGATAAGGAAGACACTTTTGAAAAGCTTGAGCTGAGCCTCGAAGGGAGCTTTGGTAGGTGACTCTTATCTTATCTAGAAATTATCCCAGGGCAGCTAGGTGGCGCAGTGAATAGAGCATAGGCCCTGGAGTCAGGAGGACCTGAGTTCAAATGTGACCTCAGACACTTAACACTTAACTAGCTGTGTGACCTTGGGCAAGTCACTTAACCCCAATTGCCCTAAAAAAAATTTATTAAAAGTTTTGTGACCTTGGGCAAGTCACTTAACCCCAACTGCCTTCCAAAAGGCAAAAAAAAAAAAAAATCCCAACCATTCCCAAACCAAGCCACCACATATATTCCTTCCACTTGTTCCTTGGTTGTGTCCCTTTCTAACTCTAACTCTGCTGTGTTGTCTTTCCTTATTAGAAAGAAAGCTCCAAGAGGTCATAGACTAACCCTTTTGTATGTGCATCTCCAGAGATAAATTTAGTGCTTTTTACATAAGTGCTTATGAAATGCTTTTTCATTTATTCTAAAGTCAGAGGTGTCTTCCCTCTACTTTGTAGGTCTCAATTAATAGATTTTCTCCCCATAGATTGTGAGCTCCTTGAGGGCAGGGATCATTGATTTTTCTTTGTATCCTCTGTGCTCAGAAGGGTGCCTAGCACATCGTGAGCATTAATAGGTGTTTGCTGGTTGAGTTTTTAAGTTATAGTTAAGTTTTAGATTTAGAGGTGGGGAGGACCTTGCACCTCAGCTAGTCCAACATTTTCATTTTACAATTGAGGAAACTGAAACCCACAGAAGTAAAATGTTTGCCAAAAGTCACACAAGTCCTAAGAGACAAAGCTAGAATTTGAACCTTGGACCTCTGACTCTGAATCTAATAATTTTTTCCCACTGCTTTCCAATGTTTTATTTTGCCTTTTTTTTTTTTTTTTTTGGAGAGGGGAAGGCAGGACAGTTGGGGTTAAGTGACTTGCCCAAAGTCACATGTCTAGTAAGTGTTAGGTGTCTAAGGTCGCATTTGAACTCAGGTTCTCCTGACTCCAGGGCCATGTTGTATTCACTGTGCCACCTAAGCACCCCTTCAATGTTTTCTTAATTGATAGTTTCCTTTCCAGTTTCCATGACAGACATGTTCTCATACTAAAAGAGTGAATGGGGAAATCATAGGGAACCCTTGCATACAAAAGCACCCACACAAAATGCATACAAGGTAATTTGAAGGGATAGTCACTAACAGCTGGTGGAGTGTGGTGTGTGTGTGTGTGTGTGTGTGTGTGTGTGTGTGTGTGTGTGTGTGTGTGTGTGTGTGTGTGTGTGTGACCATGAAAGGCTTTATGTAGAAGGTGGCATTTGAGTTGATCTTTAAGGAAAACTAGGAATTTTATATGTGTGGTAGAAAGAGTGAGGGCAATTTGGAGTCTCAAGACAAGATGTCCAACCCTAGCCTTGCTACCACAGTGAGCAGGGCAAATCACTTCCCCTCTTTAGGCCTCAGTTTATTCTTTCAAAAAAAAATGATAGGTTGGACCAGACGACTTCTAGGTCAGAGTCTATGATCGTAAATACCTCTTGTACATTAACTGAAACTTGTTTCCAATTAGGTATCAAATCTTTTGCTGAATCATATTTAGTACTTGGGAGCACTAGTGTGAAATGAGCTAGGCTGGGAGCCACAAGCGGGGAAAGGGAAAAAAAGAATGATGGGGTATAGAGAACAATTTTTTCTGACCATAATTTTACCTAAGTCACTGTCTCTTGGTCTTCTGGGTTTCCTCTAGGCATGAAAAAAAAAAACTGGGGAGAAGAAAATCCTGAACAATTTGTAGGTTGCTGCTATACCTTTTAACATTTTATTTTATTCTGGGCACAACTGTTAATACCTTCTCTCCCAAACCACCTTTTATTTTTATTGTATATATCCTGTCTATACTTGTGTCTGTACATGTTGTTTCTCCTAATAGAATGCATACTCTTGGAAGGTAAGCCTATTGTTTTATATTGTATTTTTTGTTTCCTTAGCACTACACAAGGTATCTGACATAGAGGGAGAGGAGCTAAGTTAATCAGTCAATCAGTCAACAAGCTTTATTAATTTCTCATTTTGTGCCACATATTGTATTAACCAATGGGAGTACAAGAAAAGGCAAAAAAAGATATGGACTGGGTCTCTGATTTCATTGGTAAAACCTGGCTTGAGGAGGTTTTCTTGACTAATGAAGACCACCACCTCCCCCACAATGATAACCTTAAAGGATTGCCCAGAATACTGAGATATTAAATGATGTGCCCATAGTTGTTCAACTGATATGTATTGGGGGTGGTGGTAGAGGGGAAGACTTGAACCCAGGTTTTCCTTTCCTTTTCCTTTCCCTTCTCCCTCTATGTCAGATACCTTGTTCAGTGCTAAGGAAACAAAAAGACAGACTATCTCTTCCTTAGCTCATTCTGTCAGGCACATGGTAAATGCTTAATAAATTCTTGTTAAATGATTCCTTGATGTTTGTGGTATAGTCAAAGATCACTCACTCTGAGCTGAGTGTAAGCTGGTGTAAAATCTCAGGTCTGATGTGAACTAGTTTGTGAAACCCTACTCAGATTTCTTAATCTCTCTGAGCCTCAGTTTCCTTACCCATAAAATGGCACTACCTGGGCAGCTAGTTGGTACAGTAGATAAGAGCGTATAACTTGGAGCTGGAAGACCTGAGTTTAAATCTAACCTCAGACACTATCTGTGTGACCTTGGGCAAGTTACTTAAGCTTGTTTGCCTCAGTTTCCTCATCTGTAAAATTAGCTGGAGAAGGAAATGGCAAATCACTCCAGTATCTTTGTGAAGAAAACCCCAAATGGAGTCCTGAAGAATTGGACATGACCGAAATGACTGAACAACATTGCCTACTTTGGATGGCTTTTTGTGAAGGAAATATTTTAATAATCTTAAAACAATATATAAATCTCAGTTATTATTTCCTCAGATATATTTCATGGTTTTATTGGTATCAGTTATTATGTTGAAGCACAGTTCAAATTACCTTTTCCATGACCAGAAAGAATGGCACAATGTTAAATCTTTGTTTTAGAAGGAGAGAGGAAGATTTACTTTTTTAAATAAATAATTCTAGATTATGTCAAGGCCCCAAAGTAATAAATGTTATTGTGTCATGTGAAAGATTTTGGTACAATAAGGAGTCAACTACTTGCTTAAAATGAATTGCTTAAACAAATAACTAGCACATAATGTTCTGATTACTTTGAGTGTTATAAAAACAAGCTTGAAAAATAGCTGACATTTCAGCCTGAGAAATGCCTAGGGAGCAAGAAAGATCCAGGGCATAAACTCACCTGCTATTTGAAGATTCATACTTTCCTTCTACAGATTGCAGTCTCAATATTCTCATTTTGGGAGAGAATTCAATCCCACAGATCCTAGGTATTTATGTGCCAGATACCAAACTTGGAACTAAAGATACAAAGATTTTTTTTTCTTTTAAGTAGTATTTATTTTTCCCAACTTCATGTAAAGACAATTTTTACATTCATTTTATTATAAAATTTTGAGTTCCAAATTTTCTCCTTCCTTTCCTCCCTCCCTCATCTTCCCCCTCCCTAAGACAGTAAGCAGTTTGATACAGGTTATATATGTTCAATCATGTAAAACATATTTCCATATTAGTCATGTTGCATATGAAGAAACAGAAGAAAGGGAAAACCTACAAAAATAGTGAAATGAAAATAGTATACTTTGATCTGCAGATTCCATCAGTTTCCAGATGTTGGTAGCATTTTCCATCATGACTCTTTTGGAACTGTTTCAGATAATTGTATTGCTTGCAAAATGCTAATGTTACTGTGTACAATGTTTTCCTGGTTCTGCTCACTTCATTTTATATCAATTCACTCAAGCCTTCCCAGGTTTTTCTGAAATTCACCTGCTCATCATTTCTTATAGGACAGTAGTAATCCATTACATTCATATACCACAACTTGTTAAGCTATTCCCTCAATTTCCCATTCTTTGCCACCACAAAAAGAACTGCTATAAATATTTTTGTACATGTAGGTCCTTTTCCCTTTTTTATGATTAAAGATACAAAGATTTAAAAACAAAAACAAAAAGAAAAATGTTTTGATCTCAAGGAATTTCCATTCTACTGGGATATAAATATAATAAGACTTATGATAGAGGTCTCCGTATGTGATCCCAAAACAAATAATGAACATGTGAGGGGACAATCAGTTTGGTTTGGTTGTTTGGAAGATTTTTTGAAATAAGTTTTTCACTCTCTATCTAGATGTGCTGGTACCAGGCAACCTTGTCCTAGTGCATACATGATTAAATTGACATCTGAATGAAGAATTAAATCTTAGGATGAATTACTTAATTTTGTCCACATGACAGCAGCAGAGCAGATGATGTAACAAATTCAATCTAACAGCCCATTTTGTTTTATTAGGAGTTATCTATAAAACACCAAATAAGTAGTTTGGATGATTTTTTCCTCTTATTGAATTGGCCAGTGTTTTGGCTCTGCCTTGATGTAACTCTTGTTAAATATCAGTGAAAAACCCAGATCAAAAGGTATAAAGGGAAAGGTTGGGTTTTCAGCATTAAACAGATGTCCAAATACCAAAATATTTGGCCTTGTGTGGTTACAACATCTGGATGAGTAACTGAATATTTTTTTTTAATCTGACTTATCCGCATCATACTGCAACAACTCAAGGATCTAGGAGAAGTTTAATATTAAGGAAACTCAGAGGTCTTAAAAATACCAACAGACCTATTTTGAATATAATTCTTATACAAAGTTGCCCATCTCAAATTTTAAATATTTACAAAGGATTTCCTATCCAAAGTCCTATTCTGATGCCTCATTACAGCCTGGAGATAACTGTGGCTTTTTTACTTCTTTTGAATTTGAGTATTTCTTTCTTTCTTCCCCCCATAGTATTTTTTTTAACCAATTGCATGTAAATATTTTGTTTTCAATGTTTGTTTTCAATGAATGTTTTCGACATTCATTTTTGTAAAATTTTGAGTTCCAAATTTTTCTCCCTCCTCCTCGCCCCCTGCCCCAAGACAGTAAGCAATCTGATATAGGCTATACATGTATAGTCATATTAAATATATTTCCACATAGTCATGTTGTAAAAAAATAATCAGAACAAATGGGAAAAAACATGAGTAAGAAAAAGCAGAAAACAAAGTAAAAATATCAATCTGCATTCAGAATTCATAGTTCTTTCTCTGGATGTGGTTACCATTTTCTATCACAAATCTTTTGGAATTGTTGGATCTCTGTATTGCTGAGAAGAGCTAAATATATTACAGTCATTCATCATACAACGTTGCTGTTGCCATACAGTGCTCCCCTGGTTCTGCTCATTTCACTCAGCATCAGTTCTTATAAGTCTTTCCAGGTTTTCCTGAAATTCTCCAACTCATCATTTCTTATAGCACAACAGTATTCCATTATATTCATGTACCACAACTTGTTCAGCCATGCTCCAGCTGGGGGGCATCTCTTCAGTTTCCACTTCTTGGTCACCACAAAGAGAGCTGCTATAAATATTTTCCTATAAGTGGGCCATTTTCCCTTTTTTATGATCTCTTTGGGATACAAACCTAATAGTGCTATTTCTGGATCAAAGGGTATGCACAATAACTATGGCTTCTTAAAGGCTATATATGCAGTGCAACAAAAGCTACAGGGCTTTCTCTCTTGAAAAGGCTTTGATTACAATACAAGGATCAAAACTGAGGGAGGAATGGTTGAGCTAAGTGTGGAGACTCTCTTTACCAGAAAGCTGGTCACTAGTTGATGGATATGGATGAAAAGAAAATTCAAAATGTCCCTCAGTCATACAGTCACCTCCTGCTTCTTTAGTGAATGTGGCCATATCAGAAAAAGGGTTAAAAGGCATTAAGAATCACACAGTTATTAACTTCTTTAGAAACTTTAACTATACTGTTGCTTTTCTAAATGTAATAATTTAAGGACCAAGAAATAGTCACATTTCAAAAATTGGGGTATTTAAGCTTTTTTGGGATCTTATGGGCCCCTTTGGGCAATCTAGTAAAGCTCTTTCTCAGAATACCTTTAAATGCATAAAATGAAATATGGAGGATTATGATACCAGTTATAAACATCTTGATTTTTTTTTTTTTTGCTGTAGTTGAGTCATTTCAGTGAGATACTGGGGTGGTTTGCCATTTCCTTCTCCAGCTCATTTTTTAGACAAGGACACTGAGGCAAGCCCAGGGTCACAAAGCTAGTAAGTGTCTACAGACAGATTTGAACTTGGGAAGAGAGTCTTTCTGATTCCAAGCCCAGAGCTCTATCCACTATGCCTCATAGCTGCCCCCATCAGTCCTGATATTCTTGCTATAATATAAATGAAAGCAGAAAGGAGGAAGAATTTGTAGGTAAATGAAAGAATAGTTCTCAGGTTCTAATTGGAGAGGCAAATAAAGGATTTGTTATGGTTGCTTGCCAGAGCAGCAAGAAACATAATTTCATAGAACATGGAGTCATCTCATATTACAGTACTTGTGATAAGTATTTTGAAGAGACTACTATGAAAGTAATTACATATTATGCAGTAACATTTATTGCAGAGGGGGAGACATTTTACAAAGAACTCAATAAAACCCCCAAAATTAAATTAAAATATACTTTGATATTCAGTAAATTAAATTCATATACGAGAATAGGTGAGAATAAGGAGACATTTGTGGGAAAATAAGGAGCAAGAATAATGAAATGAGAAAGGCCAAAGATGTGTGTACTATGCAGAAATCTCATCCTTCTATATCATGGATACTTTTTTCCCCTTGATTTATTTACTTATTTTTAGTTTTCAACATTCATTTCCACAAGATTTTGAGTTACAAATTTTTCTCCCTATCTTTCCCCTACCCCACCTCAAAATAAAGAGCCTACTGAATACCCCTTTCCCCAATCTGTTCTCTCTTGTATGCTCCCTTATCACCCCCCACTTTCTAGTAGGGCAAGATGGATTTCTATACCCCAGTGCCTATATATCTTATTTCCAAGTTGAATGTAAAAACCAAATTTTATACACATTTGTTTTTAAAACTTTGAGTCCCAGAGTTTTTCCCTTCTTTCCTCCTCACCCACCACCACTGGGAAGATAAGCAATTCAATATAGGTTGTACATGTGTAGTTAAACACAAAACATTTCCATAGTAGTTATACTGTGAAAGACTAACTATATTTACCTCCATCCTATCCTGTCCACTACTTATTCCATTTTCTCATTTGTACCTGTCCCTTTTCAAAAGTGTTTGCTTCTAACTACCCTCTCCCCAATCTGCCCTCCCTTCTATCATCCCCCCCTTACCCCCTACCCCCCTACTTTCCTATAGGGTAAGATATCCAATTGAGTGTGTATGTTATTCCCTCCTTAAGCCAAATTCAATGAGAGTAAGATTGACCCATTCCCTTTTACCTTCCTTCCCTTTCCTTCCATTGTAACAGTTTTCTCTTGCCTTTTTTTATATGAGATAATTTACCCTAATCTATCCCTCCCTTTCTCTTTCTCCCAATATGTTCCTCTCTCACCTCTTAATTTTATTTTTTAGATATCATCCCTTCCTATTTAATTCATCCTGTGCCCTCTGACTCTGTATACATGTACACACATATACTTACACTCACACATATATTTATGCACATATATACTCACCTATATATACATATATATTCCCTTCAACTATCCTCATATTGAGAAAAGTCTTATGAGTTACAATTATTGTTTTTCCATGTAGGAATTTAAATAGTTCAACTTTAATAAGTTCCTTATGATTACTTTTTCCTACTTACCTTCTCATGCTTTTTGTATTTGAAAGTCAAATTTTCTGTTCAGCTCTGGTTTTTTCCATCAAGGATGCTTGAAAATCCTCTATTTCACTGAATGACCATATTTCCCCTGAAGCATTAGTTTTGCTGGGTAGGTGATTCTTGGTTTAAATCCTAGCTCCTTTGACCTCCAGAATATCATATTCCAAGTCCTTTGATACCTTAATGTAGAAGCTACTAGGTCTTGTGTTATCCTGATTGTGTTTCCACAGTACTCAAATTGTTTGTTCCTGACTGCTTGCAGTATTTTCTCCTTGATCTGAGAACTCTGGAATTTGGCTATGATTTTTGGGATCTTTTTTCAATAGATGATTGGTGAATTCTTTCAATTTCTATTTTGGCCTCTGGTTCTAGAGGATCAGGGAAGTTTTGCTTGATAATTTCTTGAAAGATGGTGTGTAGACTCTTTTTTTTGGTCATGGCTTTTAGGTAGTCCAATAATTTTTAAATTGTCTCCCCTAGATCTATTTTCCAGGTCAGTGGTTTTTCCAATGAGATATTTCATGTTGCCTTATATTTTTTCATTTGTTTGGATTTGTTTTATAGTATCTTGATTTCTCATAAAATCGTTAGCTTCCAATTGCTCCAGTCTAATTTTGAAGGAATTATTCTCTTCAGTGAGTTTTTGAAATTCCTTTTCTGTCTGGTAAATTTAGCTTTTTAAGGCATTCTTCTCCTCATTGACCTTTTGGGTCTCTTTTGCCATTTGAGTTAGTCTATTTTTTAAGGTGTTATTTTCTTCAGTATTTTTTGGGGTCTCCTTTAGCAGACTGTTGACTCACTTTTCCTGATTTTCTTGCATCATTTTCATTTCTCTTCCCAATTTTTTCTCCATTTGTTTTATTTGATTTTCAAATCCTTCTTGAGCTTCTCCATGGCCTGTAACAAATTCATATTTTTCTTGGAAGCTTTTGATGTAGGAGTTCTGACTTCACTGTCTTCCTCCTGTTCCATGCTTTGATCCTTTTTGTCCCCAAAAAAGGATTCTATGGTCTGATAGCGCTTCCTCTGCTTGCTTATCTTGCCAGTCAATTACTTGACTTTTGAGCTCTTTGCCATGGTAGAACTCTGTTTCCAGAGTGGAGAGATCTTTGTCCCAATTGCTGGGGTTTTCACAGCTGCCAGAGCTATTAAGAAGGTACCATCTCTACAGACCCCACAAACTTTGGCACACTGGCCACCTACCCCAGGACTACCACCCAAGACCTCAAACCGGATCTAAGCAGGTCAAAGCAAGAATGATTACCCTCTGAATTGTCTCTTGGTCCCCCTGTGATCTGTGGGCCAGGAACTCTGGAGGCAGCCACTCAGTAGCAGCTGCCACCACCATGCCTCCACCACCTCTTGCTCTGGGGGGCAGTGGCCAGACCTCGCTCTTCCTTCACCATGTTCCGACAGAGTTCCCCATTGACCTTTTACTTTCCCTTGGGTGTTTATGGGTTAAGAAGTCTGGAAACTGCCACAGATACTGGTGATTTACTCTCCTGAAGTCAGCTCCAGCCACCACTAGTCAGGGCTGCCCTGTGGCCAGAACCATGGGTTATGCAGGACTGCACCAGGTGATAAACCCTTCCTGTTGGCCTGCCAGGCTGCCTTTAGTGGGAAATTTGTTTCTCTCTATCACTTTGTGGGTTTTGTAGCTCTAAAATTTGTTTAGAGTAATTTTTTTTACAGGTTTTGGAAGTGGTTGGAGCAGGAGCCCAGGCCAAGTTTATTCTTTTACTCCATCATCTTGGCTCCACCATGGACAATTTTCTTTAGGAAATAATTGAGAGTCATTGCAAGTGTAAATATCACAGAAAATGAAATTGATGTCTTAAATTTAAAATTCAAAATACACCATTTATTGTTATTAAATAAATAAGTAAAATAAAATATATTACTATTATTAAAATTAGAATTTAATGTATATAATTTTAACATATAGGAAATGACTCAATATTATAGGATGATTTCTTTATCAGCTTTCTGTGTCTTGTTAATCACCAACTTGTTTGAGAAATAATCAACATGAATACAAAGCAAGAAGAAAAAAAATGGGCAGCAAGATGGTTCAGTGGATAGAGGAAGACTTAAGGTCAAATTTGGCCTCCAACACTTATTAGCTGTGTGAGCTTAAGCAAGTCACTTAATCTCTCTTTTCTAGGAGGCAGCTAGGTGGCTTAGTGGATGTGAAAGATGGGTCTGAATCAGGAAGATCCAATTTGACCTCAGACACTTACTAGTTGTGTTATCCTGGGGAAATCACTTAACCTCTCTTTGCCTTAATCCATTGGATAAGGAAATGACAAACCATTCCAGTATCTTTGCCAAGAAAACTCCATGGATAGCATGGTCCATGGGGTCACAAAGAGTCTGACATGACTGAACAACAACAGGGGAAAAAATGAAAATGGGGAAAAGATAACGGTGTGACTCATTTTATTTATAACATTTAAATCCCAAATTTAACAAATACCAAATAAAATTAGAATTTCCATATAAAAAGTATAACAGGAAGAAAAAGATTTACCTGAAACAATGAATCCCTGCTACATATAGCTTTCTTTTCCTTTCAATTATATATAAATCCAACATGTAACTTTAAAACTACCCTGCTTCTCTGTGTTTCCTTCTGGGCTTCCTTATATTCCTTTCTGTGTATTTAAAAAGTGCTTCGATGATTCTCTTTTACTTCTTGTAGTTGAGTAACTATCATTAACTTTCGCCCTTTGTTTACTCTCCTTAATTAGAAAACAGCAGCAGCAGCAGCAGCACCAGAACTCTTGTAATAAATGTGCCTAGTAAAGTAAAACAGATTTCCACATGGGCTACTTCCAAAAATAGGAGTTGCATTCTTCACTTCAAGTCTATCATTCCTCTGCCTCATGACCTATTTAAGCAAATTATTGGTGATGGAAATGAGAGGTGGACAGATGACAAGACATATAGCGTAGGGTATAATAATTTCCTGTGACAGTTTAACTCTTGTAAATCAGATGTCTCAATGAAAGCCTAAAGAGCCCCATAGGCAGGAAACACTTGCTCTTGTGCCAAGCTGAAGTATACAGCTGCCAAGGACAACACTGATTCTGAATGTAAAATTTATTTGTAAAATCTTACATAAAAGGATTACAGAATTTGAAACCAGCTTAATAAAACTTGGTAAGAATTTCAACTTACCCTTAGGGACCTCTGCACTTCTGCTCTGGGGAGCCAACTTCAGCCTTAAAGAAACCATGGCCCCATGCTTGTTTCAAAGGAAGGTAGTCACTGAATGGCAGGGAAGCATACCGGACAGTTAAGGACAGTTAGTCCAATCAACACCCTCATGTTAATTCTCTCTATGCCAGACCCAACAAGTGATTATCCAGCCTCTGCCTGAAGACCTAATCTGAAAGCCACCCGTGACCACATCCTGCTTGGGAAGAGCCCTGATCGTTGGATTGTTTTCTCCTTATGTCAAGCTCAAATCTGCCTCTGTGGTTTCTAATTCTTGTTTCTAGATCTGCTCTGTACGACCCAGTAGAACAAATCTAAGCTTTTATTTTTTCATGACAGCTTCTTCTGGTAGCTTTAAAACAGCTACCAAGGTTTGTTCCATTTCCTATGACCACACATTTCTGTAGCTAGTGCTGGTGTTGCTGTTTCTATTTCCATCCTCCCAAATTATTTTTGTGGTGTTTGTTCCTTCCCTTTACATTTTTTGGGTAGTCATTGTCAATGTCATTTCCTTTTCTCTGTTTACTTTATTATGATTTAGTTCATGTAAGTTTTCCCATGCTTCTCTACAGTCATTATCTCTTAAGGAATAGTAACAGTCCATTAAGTTCAGGAAACATAATTTTTTAACCATTTCCCAATGGATAGGTATCTGCTTTGTTTCCAGTTCTTTGCTATGGCAAAAAGTGATATTATAAATATTTTTTTGTATATGGAGACTTTATTAATCACCTTGTTAGGATATATCTAGTAGTAGATTCTCTAGGTCAAAGAGTATAGACATTTTAATTAAATCATTTGCATAATTCTAAATTGTTTTCCAAATTAGTTTTATTAATTCACAGCTCAACTAACCATGCAATTAGTTTGCCCATCTTTCCACTACTCCTCCAACATTTACTGGTACCATCTTATGTCTTCTTTGCTAATTTGCTGAGTGTGAGAAAAAATTTTGGTTTCTATATTTCCTTGTTCACTCATATCATGCTTACAGTTTCCTAAATTCATTTTTTTTTTTAGGTTGGCATTTTTTATTTAAGCTGAAGAACAGGTTATGAGGGGGGTGGAGGCAAGGGAAGAGCCAGGAAGCCGAAAGCCTCTCATCTGTGTCTGCTCCAGATGGGGTTGATCCTGATTTCTGAGCCTTGGTCCAGGGCACACAAGGAAGCACACGCTAAGATGAGGTTCCAAGGGTACAGGCTGAGGAAAACACGGGGGTGGCCAGAGTTACACATCCAGCCAGAGGTGGAGGCTGGGATTCTCCTTGGATCAGCAGCACCGCTTCCTTTTGGGAACTGAAGCCTAGTGAGAAGTCCCATCCCACATATTTCTTATAAAACATTCTTGTAGTTAAAATCTTTGTGCTAAAGAATTCTTTCATCGCCTCTCTAACTTCTTGTACTTTGCTTCTAGTTTCTTTGAATAGGCATCCAACTTGTAAGCTGCCTGTTCAAGAGAGGCTACTTGCTCCTCAATTAAAGTGATCTGATCCAGATAAGGCTGAAGGATGGCATATTTCTGGTTTAAGTCCTTTAGGTTTCTACTTATGTTTACTGCAATATCTTTCATTTCTAGATACTTCAAGCTAGTCAGTTTGTTCATATTTTCCAGAAGTTTATAATCTTCACTGGTGGCTGTCAGCTCGCCCGTCAGGTACGTGGCCATTTTGGAGAACATGTCCTGGCACAGCCCGGTGATGTCCGCCTCGGCAGGCTCCGTGGCCTCCTCAGCCGTCTCCACCACAGGCCCGGGAAGTGAGAAAGGAGAAAGGATGGAGGGAAGGATGGGTAAGGGAATGGGGAGGGGGAAGGGGGAGAGGGAGGGGAGGGGGAGGGGGAGGGGGAGAGGGAGAGGGGGGAAGGGGAGAGGGAAAAGGAAGGGAAAAAAAACCCTAAATTCATTTTTTGCTATTAGATTTCATATTATTATACTCAGAGCTTTCTAGTCAGTCAAGATATTTTAGGATACTGATTCGTTATCATCCACTATATTAACTATCCTTTCCAGCTTTGTATCATCTACACTTTTGAGAAGCCTTTCATATATGCCTCTATATTAGTCACTGATAAAAATGTCAAATAGCACAGGATAAAGGATAGATCCCCAGGGCACACTCCATTAGAAACTTGTATGTTGACATTGAACGATTAATTGACAACTTTTGGGATCTGGCCATTTAACCTTTCCTGATACATTTTTTAAACTTTTTATTTATTTTATTTTTATTTTATGGAATAAAAAAACATTTCCTTAACATAGTATAATAAAAAATGATTGTTCAAATCTATTATGAACATTTTACCATTCCTTTTAAATATATAATAAAGGTATCTTGTACATTTCTTTTTTTCACCTCCCTTACCTACTCCAGTGATGGCTATCATTAGACACAAATATTTCTGTTTATGTATGTATGTATGCATCCATATATATATGCATATATATGTAAAATCATTCTATACATACTTCTATTTATCAGTTCTTCCTCTGGATACAGATAGCTTCTTCCTTTCTATGTCCTTTATAGTTAACTTGGGTATTTATAATAGTCAAAATAACATATTTGCTCAAAATTGTTCTTAAAACATTATAGCTAAAAAAAAAAAAGCAAAAATAAGTTTTGGGGGCGGCTAGGTGGAGCAATGAATAGAGTACCAACCCCGGAGTCAGGAGGACCTGAGTTCAAATCCGGCCTCAGACATTTAACACAAAAACTAGCTGTGTGACCTTGGGCAAGTCACTTAACCCCAATTGCCCTCCAAAAAAAAAAAGCAAAAAACAAAACAAAACAAAACGATATAGCTGTTACCATATACAAAGTTCTTTTGGTTCTGCTCATTTCACTCTTCATTATTTTGTACAAGTCTATCCATGTTTTTCTAAAATCATTGAGCTGATATATTTTAAATAATTATTTTGTATTTGATAATTTCATAATTCAATTACTTTATTCTGAATTCTGATCTCCTTGACAAAAGGGATTGTCTTTTGCCTTTCTTTGTGCTTAGTATTTTATAAATGCTCTTTAATTGACTGAATTTAAACCATGTCAAAAAAAAATCATTTATTAAACACTTATTAAGCACGCCAGGAGGTGGGTAACATTCTTCACCATCAGTCCTTTGGAACTGTGGTTGGACATTGCAATGAGCAGAATTCATAAATCTTTCAATGTTGTTGTTACTGTTTTTACAGTGTGTGTTATTGTCTACAGTATGCATCCCTTGGGTGCTGCCCACTTCACTCAGCATCTGTTCATAGAGATCTTCCCTGGTTTCTCTGAAATTTTCCCTTTTGCTATTTCTTATAGTAACAATAATATTCCATTTATATTCATATCCCATTATTCACTGAGCAATTGACTCAGTTTCTAGCCCTTTGCCACCACAAAAAGAGCTTCTATAAATATTTTTGTATGAATAAGTCCATTTCTTCTTTCTTTGATTTCTTTGGGAAATAAGCCTAGGAGAGCTATCATTGGGTCCAAGAAGTATGCAGTTAGTGACTTACAGGTATCTGATGCATTTTAATATTATATTTCACAGCCTCAGGAAAAGTCTTCTTGGTAGGGAAAACAAACAAAATAGGATTGATTAATCTTGCCTTCTCTCTGCTATGATAATAGTTCATGTTTACCTAGCAATTTGAGGCTTACAGAGTATTTTTCTCATATCTCTGTGAGATTATCAGGCAAGCATTATTTCCTCAGTTTCATAGATTAGGTTTAGAGAGGCAAAGAAATCTGCTCAGAACTCCAGGGGCATTGCCCTAATTTAGACCTAAGCCGCTCCTGACTACCAGCCCAAATACTCTTTCCATTACATCATAATGCTTCTTGTATGTCATTCTGAGGTGGCACAGAGGATTGGGTGCTGGATTTGTATACACAATAACATGCCTCCAACACTATCTATGTGACTTTGGTCAAGTTATGTTTGCTCCCCCAGGCTCAGTTTCATCATCTGTATGATAATAATATCTCCTACCTCACCAGATTAACATAAGAACCAAAAGAAATAATGTCACCTGAAAAGCACTTTGTAAACCTGAAAGCAGGAGCGATAAGGCTCAGTGGATAGAACACCAGACCTGGAATAAGGAACACGAGTTCAAATCTGCCTTGAGATCCTAGCTGTGTCACCCAGGGCAAGTCACTTAACCTGTTTACTCCAGTTTATTCATCTATAAAATGATCTAGAGATGGAAATGGCAAACTGCTACAGTATCTTTGCCAAGAAAACCCTGAAAGAGGTCACAAAATGTCTGGAAATGGGCGAACAGCAGACAGCCTTTAGCATAGCCCTTAATTTTTAACCTGTTTTTCTTCCAAGGAATCTTAGATCATAGAATAGAGTACTAAGAGAAAGAAAAAAAAAGGTGACCTACTTATTTATAGTAATAATATAACATGATCATTTTGTGAGAACGCAGCCTGATTTTGCACCTTTAACCACAATATCCTCCAAGGCCACCAGATGGTGATGTTACTCCATTAAAGTATAGATCTGCATCTGTGACTGACATTGCTTATCCTTGGGGCCTCTTCATCTACCCCTCCTTTCTGTTTTTTTTTTTTTTTTTGCTTTTGTTTTGTTTTGCATTTATCTTTGTTCTCATTGATCCTGCATTGTGGTCTCCTGCAGTCCCATTGCTGCTGGGCATCCTGCACTGGGACTCCCCTCAGGCATGGAGCCCTGCAGCCTCCCCTCCTCCCCTTCTTGGGGGGGATTCCCCTTCCCTGCCCCCATGATATTCCCCCAAGACTTTTCTTTTCCATTGTAAACACGCTCATTTCCTTTAACGTACAAGGTGACCCTTTATTAAACTTTTATAGGTTAAAACTGCACTAAGACTTTTGGGACACACTGTATCTACTTGAATTATGTGACTTTTGTATGTGTTTTCCTAAAAATTTGCAAAAGGAGAACCATTCGACATACCATACCTTTCTTCAAAGATTACCTTCCATTTATACTTTACATGTCTTATATCAACAATTTTTTTCCATGTTGCTTTCCCTATTATAATGTAAGCTCCTTGAGGGCAAAAATCTTGTTCTTGTGTTTATTTGTATCCTCAGTACTTGACTGAGTGCTTGACAAGTAGTGGGTACTTAATAAATGCTTATTTACTGACTGTTCCTCCCTCCCCGCTGATGTGACAATAATGCTGTGGATTTCTCAGGCTGTCATTGGTTTTCTTTCGTCATATGATGAGTCTGGCTGCTTGTAAAGTCATACACTTTCTCTGAGGGCATTCTTTATTTCAATTTTCTCCATATTTCCTTATTTGTTATGCTTTGTAGACGATTTGCAGTACCCACAAGCCTCTTCATCGCTCTCAGAGTGATTCTTCACTTGAACTATTCAGAGGCTGTAGCCTCTGAATATATGACTCACAGACATATAAGATCACTGGTATTTAGAAGGTGAGCCTCTGTTTCTAGAGAAGAGAGAAGTCTGGAGTCCACTAAAGGAGCTTCATTTCTGTGGTTCAGTTGTGTCTGACTCTTTGTGACCTGCCTTGGCAAAGATACTGGAGTGGTTTTCCATTTTCTTTTCCAGATGAGGAAACTGATGCAAACAGGGCTAAGTGACTTGTCCAGCGTCACTTGGCTAGTAAGTATCTGAGGCTATATTTGAACTCTAGAAGATGTGTATGCCTAACTTCAGACATCCACTTAACCACCTAGCTACCTCTTAAAGGAGCTTCACAGTTTCCTAATGGCAATCCAACCCACTTCCCTCTTCTTGTTTAAGAGGACATAGGACATGGTGGTAAATGTTGTCACCTTTCTGTTTCTCTGTAACTTTTCTCCAGCCTGTCAATGTGGCAATGGCTTGGTCAGCACCAGACCATCTTCTCCCTTTTTCTGTACAATAACTTCATGCCTCATGTTCTGGCACTTAGCACAGTTCCTGCCACATAGGAGACATCTGATAAATGCCTACTGACTGGTAAGTTTAGCATCCTGCTTTACATTCTTTTTTGCCTACAGCAATGTCCACAGCATGCAAACATCACTATTTGGAAACAGTAACATTAAAACCACCCACTTGCTGTAAGAAACCAACAAAACAAACCCAGAGAAAGTTTGATGATACCTCTGAATTGATTAATTTATCAACTTCTAAATGCAATTGCCCCTTTTAAAACCAAAGTCAGGGGACTGAACTGGTGTCAGTTGAAAGACTTGGGGATAATTATCCTGGAGACATCGCTGGTAAAACACGACAGCTGTTCTCTAATACCCAAGGGGTTCTATTGGGGTAGAGGGATAAGACTTGCTGCCTCAACCCCAGAAGACAAAACTAGGGACAGTAGGTGAGAGGCAGATTTAGGCTTAATGACAGGAAACACTTAATAATTAGAGGTATCCCAAAGAACTACTGACTGCCTCAGTATACTGTGGGTCCCCACCAGGAGAAGTCTTTAACAAAGGTTGATTGACAGTTTGCTAGCCATGTTTTCAGAGGACATTCTCCTTCAAGTATCTGCAGGTCTTTTCCAACTCTGAGTTTTTGAGTTCCCATGACTTTAGGCCAGAGTTAACTGAATTTACTGGTTACCTTGGAGACACATAGACACAATCTGAGTAATTCTTCTATGGCCACATCACCACTTTAAAATTTCCTGAGTACCCTTGTCGCAACGATCAGCCCCAAGAACGCAATGCCCTTCATTTTGCATTGAATTCTGACAAACTCCTATGGTTCTGTGATCAGGTGTACACACACACACACACACACACACACACACACACACACACACACACACACACACACACAACTGCTCTGGGAAAGCCAGAAACAGCACCTGGAGCCCTTTCCAAACCTAGATGAAATACTAATGAAACAACACATAAAAGCTACATTAAGAAAAGTCCTGCACCAGTTTACTACCTTTCAAAACCTCAAATGTAAATAATATTTCAAAGTGCAAAGTGTTCCTTATAGGATTGCAGGGGAGCTCAATTAGGGGGAAAAGCAGGAAATGTAAAATCTCAGACATAACCAATTGTAAGGGGAAAAAGTTGAATGAAATTGTTTCTCCGAAGTGCCCTGTGCTCTCTTCCCTCCATACCTTGGTTTACACTGATTCCCATTCTGGGAATGTTCTCTCTTTACCTGCTCAGTTTCTACCTCTCCTTTCAAGTTCATCTCAAATAGCACTTCTTCCTTGAAGTCTTCCCTGATGCATCTGGATGGTCATGACTTTCCCCCTGAGACTTCCCCAAAGCACTTTTTTTATGCAACTGTATAATAAGACCTTCACAGGTTCATAGATTTAGAGCTGGAAAGGACCTTGGAGGCCATGCATTCCAATCTGCTGTAATGGGAATGGGAATTCATAGACCTTACCTGCTTTGAATATATACCCTGCCCCCTAGACTGAATGTAATCACTCAGAGCCTGTGGTGGGAGGAATTTGATGAAGAGTGGAGCAGAGCCCACAGGAAGCTGGGAGTCAGAGCAGGTAGACATGGAGGGAGGAGAGGACACACCTAAGGAGCCAGTTAGACTTGTGAGTAAATGTTGGTGATTGCTACCTCCTGTGAGAGCTAGGCTTGTGGTTACATAAGCCACAAGAGGGGTATAACTGAATTTGAACTCAACTCCTTTGACTTCTGTTGATGCTCTTTCCAATGAACTGCACCATGATGTTTATTATTATGATTTTTTGTCTTTTGTTTCCTCAATTCATCAAGCACAAAAGAGAAAAATGAAAAAATAGCCCCTATCTTCAAGAAGTTGGTATTTTATTACATTAATCCATTAGACTCCCAGCTCTATGAAAGTTAGGACCCTGTCTTAGCTAAACTTAGTCTTTGCCCACCACCACCTAGTACATATTATCCTAGGGGTCCTTCCAAGCCTGAGATCTGTGATCTAGTCATTCTATAAGGACATAAAGAGTGGGACATAGGATTTTAATAATAACAATGACAGTAATAATGAGAATAACATTTATATAGTGCAATAAAGCTCATAAAGTGCTATCCTTACAACAATCCTTTGTGGTAGATAATAGACGTACCAATTTCTAGATAAGGGAACTGAGGTTTAGGGGGATTAAATTGCTTAAAGTGTCATCATGGTTAAATATTTAAACCAGAATTCAATCATTGGCTTTTGGATTTAAGGGGCTAAAAAAGAAGACAGAGCTTAAATTACCAATATATTCAGAATCCTTCTTAGATATGAAAAACTCCTGGATAAGGCAAGCACCCTCCTCCCCTTTTACTTATTATAGCTTGAAAATTAGGCAGGTAGATGGTGTAGTGGATGGAAACATGAGTTTAAATCTGGCCTCAGACTCTAAAGAGCTTGTATGACCTTGGGCAAGTCACTTAACCTCTCTTTATCTCAATTTCCACAGCTGTACAATGAGGATCATAAGAGCACCTACCTACGATTGTTGTGAGAATCAGATGAAATAATGTTTCTAATGTGCTTGGCACATAATAGGCACTATATAAATGCTAGCTATTATTAAAATGTCTAGAAAACTGGCTTGAACCCAGTTCTAGCCCTTGATGAAAACTTCAAGTCCTTCATTTTCAGTCTTAAAGGTATTTTAAATCATTAATGCCCATGACTCTATATCTATCTACATGCACATATAGGCACCAAGTATTCTATATATATATATATTTGTATATGTATGTATACATATACACACATGGCATACATATAAATATGCTTGTGCATACATATGATGTGTGTATATAGATAGCTAATGATGTTAAAGAATTTAGCAAGCACTTATTATATGCAGGCATTATGCTAAAGGCTGGTGATCCAGACAGAAGGGAGCAATATAGTCCCTGCCCTCAAAGGGATTTTATTCTAATGGGATGAAACAACATATAAAGGGTGGCTGGAGGTGTGTGTGTGTGTGTGTGTGTGTGTGAGAGAGAGAGAGAGAGAGAGAGAGAGACAGCGAGAGAGAGAGAGAGAGAGACAGAGATAGAGACAGAGAGACTGAGAGGAGAGTTGGATATGGCACCATGGTATGGAGAAGATTAGGAAGTGGTGTGGAGGCCTGGTTTTAGATAAGACAAAATTAAGACTGACTATTAAAGCCTGACTTCCTGAGCATGAAGATATAAGATCTTCCCCATTGCTCAGGTCCCCCTTCATGTCATATGACCAGTTTTTATATTTTATGGAGTCCACAGGCAGAAATGTAGAGGGAGAGAATTCCAGCCTGTGGGATAGTTGAGGATGGAATGTTGTATACTAGAAGGCTAGTATGGGTAGAGAGTAGGGTGAATGAGTGACAATAATTTATACTGAGGCTGGAAAGACTTTGGAGATAGATCACAAGGGCCTTTACGTGCCAAACAATTTTTATTTTATTCTAGAAGTAATAGGTAAATGTGAAAATTCTTGAGCAAGAGACTGACCGAGTTAATTAAGCTTGTGCTTTAGGAATATCACTTTGACTGCTATGTGGAAAGTAGATTGAAGAAGGGAAACGGTATGGGGTGGCTAATAGAACACCAGCCCTGGAATCAAGAGGACCTGAGTTCAAATCCAACCTCAGACACTTAACACTTATTAGCCATGTGGCCTTGGGCAAGTCACTTAACTGCAATTGCCCTGCCTTCCCCCCTCAAAAAAAAAGCAAAAATAAAAAAAGAAGGGAGAAGGTAGATGAAGGGAAACAGAGGGTTCAGTCAAAGGCTGATGAGGTCCTGAATTAGAGCAGTGACTGTGTGAGTGAGTGGAGGATAATAGATCTGGTGCTGAGAGGCCTCAGAGACAATCTAGTTCAATCTTCTCATTTTATAGAAAAGGAAACTGAGTCGCACTCACATAATGCAAAAGAAATGAATCTTCTGACTGTAAAGTCAGAGTTTTTTCTGCTGAGGAAAAAAGAAGAATAAATCACTCTGGCAACCCCCTTTGGGGCAATGGTGTCAAACTCCAAAGAGGATCCCTATTGGAGGGAGGAGTATATTGACTTAAAAATCACAAATTAACATTATCTTTATTGAATTGTATTTTTATTTATTTTGTTAAACATTTTCCATTAATACTTTAATCTGGTTAGCAATACTTGGGAGTTTTAGCAAGTTTGACTCCTCTCTTTAGGCAGAGAGACCAATTAGAAATCTACAGCAATGGTTCAGGCAAGAGGCAACGAGGGTCTGAAGCAGTGTGAGGTCTAGTGGATAGAAGGAAGCATATAGGAGAAATGTTGTGGAGAAAGAAATGACAAGCAAATGGATATAAGAGAGTGAAGAGACTGAGGAGTCAAGGATGAAAATGAAGTTGTGACCTTTAGTCATTGGTTATTCCCTAGACAGTAACAGGGAAATTCAGAGGAAAAATAAAAGAAAAAAAAGGATTAGATGACCTTCTAGCTCAAATTTATCATCCTGTGGTCCCACCTACTAGTTTGCCATGGGGCTAGCTGCCATGGTTCCTCAGGAGAGGAACTCTTTCCTGGACCGTTTTGTTCTAAGGTCAAGATTGCCAACCTCTCAGGTCTTCCACTTCCCCTCCAGCTTGACTGACTTATGGCCTATACGTGGGATTAGAGAACTATTCATTGAGTGAGCCCCTTAGGAATTTATTTTTTTCAAAATGTTATTGGTATTTTTTTTGTTTTGTTTTAGCATCACCTTTATTTTGGAATCTATTTAACTCCTGCTTTACACCTTCATGTTTGTTATTCCTTGTAACAAAGAATGAGAAAGAGAAGAAAAAAATAAGCAAAACTAGTCAACATATCATCTGAGTCTGACAGCATAGACAACATTACACACTTCTCTTGCTCTGAAAAGAAAGGGGGAGAATGTATTTTCTTAGCTCTTCTTTCATGTTAAGTTTGGTCATTACAGTTATACAGTGTTGAGTTTCTTTTTTTTTCTGACATCTCTGTTCTTCACACCACATTCTTTCTCCCATCTCTGTCCTTTTTTTACTGGCCATCTGCCATCTCTCAAAGGCACTCTCTCCTTCCTTTTGCCTCCCAGAGTTCTGCTTTTCCTTAAGGAAGGCCCTTACAAGCAACCTCTTCTATAGGCAGCACTACCTAGTACCACCCCAAATTATCTTATACTTAAATACTTTGTATATATTTATACCTATTCACTTATTTTTATATGTACTTATTGTGTTTTCCAGTCCTGAGAGTAGTTTAGGATTCTTTATATACTCAGGATCTGGTAGACAGGAAATACTTAATAATGTCCATTAATTGATTGATTGATTCTTTTCTCCCCATTTTCATTGCTTAGTTGTAATGTATATTTCAATCAATCAAAAATAATTCCCTAAGCAGCTACTACATGCTAGGTGTTTTTTCCAGGAGTTAGGGACACAGTGATAAAAAAAGGAAATAATTCTTGCTCTCAAGGAATTTACATTCCAATCTAGGAAAGGAAACACAGATATATAAATGTATAAAGAATAAATGCAAAAAAAGACAGTAGATACAAGGTTATTAGGAATAGAGGTCACTACCAGTTATGGAAATCAGGAAAGGTTTCATGTATGAGGACATATTTGAACTGAATCTTAAAGAAAGAGAAGTGGAAATACTAAGAGATGGGAGATGGAGTATCATATGTGAGAAACAAAGAGAAGGCTAGTTTAGATGGAATAAAGGAAGGAGAGGAGAGCAACAAAGAAATGAAAATAGAATGTAATGAGGCTGGAAAGATAGGTTGGGGCAAAGCTTTGAAATGTTTTAAAAGCAAAACAGAGGAGTTTTTATTTCATTGTAGAGGCCATCAGGAACCACTGGAATTTATTAAGTAGAGGAGTGACATCATTAAACCTGCACTTAAAGGAAAATAACTTGGGCAGCTGTAAGGAAGCTGGTTTGGAGGGAAGAGAGAAGGAGAAAGAAACATGTAGGGGCCATTGCAATAGTCCATGTGTGAGCTAATGAGGACCTGAGCTAAGATGGTGGCTACATGAGCAGGAAAGAGTCATTGAATTCAAGAGCTGTTGTGGGAGAAATAGAAAGAATGGGCAACTGATTGGATCTGTGGAGTGAAAAATCTTAATACTAAGGCTGCAAACATGGGAGACTGGAAGAATTGTAGTGACTTCCACAGAAATAAACTTTGGTAGAAGGGTGGGTTTTGGGGGAAAGATAATGAATTCTGTTATAAACATATTGAATTTAAGTGATCTAATTTAAAATCTCCAGTAGACAATTGGTAATGTGGAACTGGAATCTGGGAGAAAGACTGGAGCTGGATATTTAGATCTATTTGTCATCTGCATTAAGGTGATAATCCCATGGAAGATAATGACATCATTAAGAGAGTGGAAAGATAGAAGGGGTCCCAAGACAGAGTTGTAGTGTATACTCACAGAGAGGCATGACAGGGTAGATGATGCAGAAAAGGAAGCTGAGAAGAAACAGACAGATATGGGGGAACTGAGAAAGAGAAGTACCACAAAAACTCAGAGAGGAAAGAGTCAGCGAGGACAGAGGCAGACAAGAAGGTCAAGAAGGATGAAGGCTGAGATAACATAATACTGTTTTCCTGGTTTTGCTTGCTTTCCTTTGCAATTGTTCATATGTCTTTCCAAGCATTGCTTTATGACCCCCGATGTGTTTAAAATAAAATAAATATTTTTATACAGTCATATCCACATTCTAATTCCATTGCATGTTGTAGCCTTCAGCGCCTTCTTATCCACTGACCTCGCCTCTTACAGTAAGTAGTTTGGTCTCTGGACCTTATTTGATAGATCTGGACAGCTGTTGGTATTCTCCGAGGGAAACAGGTTCTCTGTTTCTCTGTTTGTCTTGTGAGGGCAGGTGATTTAGTCTACTGCAGAGCTGTAAAAATTAAATTTACCAGCCCCAGTGGTCTACAAAAAGCTACCTGAAATGGTAGCTTCTAACTGACCACCTTTGCTGAGATTAAAGCAAACATTCTTTGGATCCTGTGCAGTATACCTTGAAATGACAACATACTACCACAGAAAGCACTTCTCGCATTTTTGTTAGTTCCTCTGCACAGTCAAATCTGAGTTCCAATTTTATTTAACATAGGAACAGTTTTCACTTAATACCTATGAAGCTTTGTGATTGCTCCCTTCTCATATTTCTTCTAGCATTTCATTTAGACTTTCAGGTTAATAAACATTAAATGCCTACTATGTGTAAAACACTATGCTTGGTATTAGGGATTGATAAGTAACAATATAAACAAAATGAAACAAAACAGTTCCTGCTTTCAAGGATCTGGAATTTTCCTCTGCCCTTATCACATTCCAATTAATATAGTTCTTATTTCTGGAGGTTTCATCTCTCCTTTTAGATCGCAAACTCCCTGGATTTGAGGAAAGGTTGTCTATTTTTTCGTATTTCTTTATTTTCATTCTAGTAGAATGTAAGCTCCTTGGGGCCAGGAACAGTTAATTTCATTTTAATCTTTCTATCATCAGTAGTTATCACTTCTTTGGGCACATAATAAATGCCTAATTAAATTCTTGTTGAATTGAATTAAATTAAATTTTTTAACCCTAATACTTAGCATGGTGTTTTGCTAATAGCATATGTACAATGAATATTTTTTGAGTTGTGTTGAATTCAATCATTGATAATATCTAATGCTTCTGTAACAATGAGTATGGTATAAACAGTTTTATGTCTTCTTTTTTTTTACTTCTCTAATATTTTCTTTGCTTCTGGATTATGTCCCAATGCAACATAAGGAGTAAAAAGTGAGTTATAGTATTTGTTCTGGAAAACTATGGCCAGGACCTTACCTATAACATAGGATAGAGACATGAGTTTAGAATCTGGAGAACTAGGTTCAAAACTTGATATAGATAGTTACTATCTGTGAGATATTATTCAAATAATTTAATCTTTTTTCTTTTCTTTTCTTTTCTTTCTTTCTTTTTTTTTTTTTTTGCTTTTTGGAGGGCAAGGTTAAGTGACTTGCCCAAGGTCCCACAGATGGTATTTTTGTGTTAAGTGTATGAGGCTGGATTTGAACTCAGGCACTCCTGACTCCAGGGCTGGTGCTCTATTCGCTGTGCCATCTAGCCACCTCATAATTTAATCTTTCTGACCGTCATTTTCACACATATAAAATGGAGAGATTCTATTGTGAGAAATGAACATTCTCTCTTATATTTCATAACTATTATTGAATCAGGACCAAAGTTTTCCCCCTTTTTTACTTCCTTATCCTGAAATCAACTAGTATGGGGAATCTCTCTTAAAAATTTACCCAGGGGTGGCTAGGTGGCCCAGTGAATAGAGCACGGGCCCTGGAGTCAGGAAGACCTGAGTTCAAATCTGGCCTCAGACACGTAGCACTTACTAGCTGTGTGACCTTGGGCAAGTCACTTAACCCCAACTGCCCTGCCTTCACCCTCCAAAGAGAAAAAAAAAAGATTTACCCAGGCCAAGATCTAATCAGACATTAAAATAAATTCTAATTTTGGGCTAATGGGTGTATTCTTGCTCATTGTGTTTATTCAGACAGGTAAGGGGAAAATTTCCCTTTTGTCAAAATAGGTGACATAAAAATTGTTGTCTCCTTGACCTAGATTTGGGTGAACCAAGTCACATTCCCCAAGGCCCTCATTTTATTATAGCCCACCTCTCTTTGTGTTAGCCAATCAAAGTTGATGGGCACCCCTCAGGAATACCTACTCTTCAAAGGGCATATAAACTGTGAGCCCACTGTCAAGGGTCTTTGGTCTAAGTGAAATGATCAGATGACCAACCTTTCATTACTATACTTGCTGGCATTATTAACAAAATGATTAAATTATTAGGAAACTGTGTCTTGGGACTTTTAATCATAGTGTTATATTCTTAGGTAGGAGGTTTTATAATATGGCAATGATGATAGTGAAAGTCTTGAATCTATGCGATGGAATTACCAATTGAAAGAACATTTAGCCCGTAGAATGTCTAGTGTATGCTTGCAGGGGCAGACATGATAGTTGATTTTGGAAGAGATATTAGACCTGTTTTGCTTGGTCCCAAAGGGCAGAACTAGAAACTGTGTGTGGAAGTTGATAAGAGGCATTTTTAGACCTGCTGTAGGAAAACATCACCTAACAATTAAGGCTATCCAAAACTAAAATGATCTGCCTTTAGTGGTCATGAGCTCTCCCTCTCACTGCAGGTCAACAAGGAAAGGTTGGATGATTACTTTTTGGCAGGATGTAGAGGGGATCCTTTTTCAGGAATAGAAGGGTCTAGATTTATATTGGGATACCTTATGATTCTGAGATGCTAAATGATTCTGTGACTTATAAAGTCCTTTTCCAGTTCTCAAGTTCTCTAGGAGATCTTCTCTCAAGAGTATCTTTATGCTTCAGTCAGTGTCCCAGCCTGTCCCCTTCTCTGTAGCAATGGTGATGTCTTGTACTTTGAGCCAAGTTAAGAGAAGGTGAGAACCCCAAGCTTTCAACACCCCAGGCTTTGAGATAACCCGAGCTGTAGTTTATGCCTATGTGTAAGGGCCAACTTTCTTTCAGATGAGGAATAACACATGGGAAAGTGTAATCAATTGCTGTCTTAACCAAAAGACTTTGACTTTCCTGCTTAAATAGAATTAAATCTCACTTAAGTCTGATCATAAAGAAAAAAAAGGAAATAAATGGAAAACATCAATTTATAAGACTGCACCTTTCTTTCCCAACGTATCCTGAGGGAAGGTAATCCATTAGAAACAAAGTTTGAGATGCCAAAAGTAATAAAGAGGCCTGCTCTTTGGGCTAACCAGATTTTAGTTAAAGGGTTCTCTTGTGGATCTTGCTCATTCATTAATTCTAGGCTTGGATGTGATCCAAGTCGTGTGGTTTTCTACACAGCAAGGGGCAAGATCCCAATGATGAAATGACTTTTTATAGCCATGAATTTCACTTTTCCTACTCATGTACTTTGAAGAAAGGAAAATTGAGTTTTCAATACTTTGTTGTTTTTCAAAGCTAAGGCAGAAGCCGTAATTGGAGCCAGTTGAAAACTCAAAGAAAGCTTCAAGGTGAAGGAGTTTAGAGCACAGGCATAAAGGAGGTCGGACAATAAAGGAGATTGGAGACCAATGTGCATCATGCTGGTCTTCCACTGAGCCAATTTCTTCTTGTTCATTGTGCTGAAAGCATCTATCTAGGATGGGATTCTTTCAAGCAAAATTGAGCAGGCTTTATTTGGAAGATAATTTCCCTTCAACGCTTGCTTTAGTTCAATAGCCTTTTATTATTTGCAGAACAAGTAATAAGAAATGATCCTTCAGTGGAAGGAGAAATTACTACCAGCCAAACATTACTTGAGTTAAAGTTGTGTCTACATGATGCCAAAACAACCAATTGACTTTAGTTGATCTGCTGGGGGAGGTAATGGGAGGACTAGTCATCAGGTTGTCAAACTGAATCTATTTTCTCATTAAACAGAAACAACTAGTCTAGGATCCTTGTGTAGATATAATATACTAATCTCCAAATTCTGTTATAGATAAATGAGAATGTGCTTGAATGGATGGCTATACAGGAAATTTGAGTACTGGTGGATATAACATGGGACAATAGGTTTTGGGGGTCCTAGTAAAAGTCTTATATCTAGCCTTAGAAAGGATCATAGTGTAAGGTACTTTCCTTTTAAGGTTACTGCCTTTTCACACAGAGCAGTTTGGTGCTGAAAGGGGCCTTAAACATTATGTACATAATAAAGGAAAATAATTCAATTAACTGGCCAAGTGCTTAAGGTATTATTTATACATAAGCAGTTTAGTGTCTGAAACAAGTAGGAAAAGAACCTTGGTTTAGTAAAAATTACCAAAATCATTAAATGTAAGAAAACATAGTTTTCAGATGGACAGGTTGGTGGCAAAAGGGACAGAAAATGAACTGTGACATAAAGATAAAAGCTTAAATGATTTTTAAGGGATCTAGGAAAATTCTTTCTAAACCAAAAGTTTAATAGATTAAAAAGTCAGAAGAAGACCTTTTATTTAAAAAAAACTCAACTGATTAATATAAGTATAAAGAAACTGTTTCTTTGAAAACTATGGAATGACTGAAGCTGCAGGACAACATGATTTCTTAGGCCATTTGCATGTAATTGTTTTAAAAATTAAGGGGGTAAAACTCACAAATGAAAAATCATCTGTTTGGAGACTATGGGATGATTAAATAAGGACTGTTGATTCATTTTACCCTGATAAATGAAATCATAATCTTTGAATCCTTGGAAGCTCTGATTTTAAGACTGAAAGCAGGGAAGAATAGATGGTGAATGCTGAAGAATCTGGCAAGTAAAGATTAAAGAAATATCAGAGAGAAAAAAGAATGACTCTGCTGGGGTTCTGTAAAAAAGAGGCACTTGCTCACCTAAGAGAAGTTAGTTGACAAAGGAGTCAATTATAAGATTCCTGATTGTTTGGAAAGAGATTGGAACTCTTTGGATGAGAATTTGAATGTCAACTATCATCATCTAGAATTTGAAAGAGATGAAGCCTCTTAGAAGTACATACTGCTCTCTGCTACCACCTGATTAGGGGGAGTGTATTCCCCCACAAAAGAGTTATCCCTAGTACCCTGATAGAGTTTAAGTGCAGTCTTTCCTTGGGAATCTAGACCTGATGGAGTAAGGGCAAGTTGGAGTGTACCAGAGGTATAAAGTGCTAAGTTATAGTGACTACCCTTTGTACACACTATTACTGGGTCCTAGATTGATTTTATTAATCAATCAATTAATTAATTATTTCATAATAATGTCAGGCACTGTGCTAGGAGCTGGGACTATGAAAACAAAAATGAAATAGTCCCTGCCTTCAAGAAGCTTATGTTTTATCAAGGGAAATAAGATATATGCCAGGGAGATAACTTTAGAGAGGGAGAATCAGGATCAAAGGATAATAGAGCTAGAACTGAAAAGAACCTTTGAAACCAACTTGTCCAACCCTTTATTTTATAGGTGAGGAAGCTGAGAAACAGGGAGGTTAAGCAACTTGCCCAGAGTCCCAGAGGTAGTAAACATCAGAGAAAGGATATGGATCCAAATGCTCTGGCTACAGAGATTGTGCTCTTTCCACTGTTCCATACAGAAGTGGATTTAAAATTAACAAGATAATAATGGTGGTAATGGAGCGAGAGATTGGTAGTTGGTAGGGATCATGAAAGGAATAATATAATAGGTATTTAAACTGAACTTTGAAAGAAGCCAAGCATTCTCATAGGTCAACAAGATGAGGAAGGAGTGAAATCCAGACATGGGGGACCATCCATGCAAAGACATGGATGTGGAAAATGCAAAGTCCCCTCTGGGGAACAGCAAGTAGTCTTGCTGACCCTTATATTTTGTGAAGAGAGCAATATATAATAACCTGGGAAGGTAAGCTGGAGCCATGTTATGAAGGTTATGAAGGACTTTGAATGCCAGACAAAGGGTTTTCAACTGGCAACAGCAGTGATTGAAGAGTTTATTTTGTCCATGATTACTGCCATGCTGGTATAAGTGGAAGTAGGATGGGAAGAAATTGTGTACAACAGAGGAGATCATGATCTGATTCCACTGTCTACCTTCCAGTCTCAAGGTTGCTGACATTTTTAACTAAGGTCCTGTTGTAGCCCATTGTGTACTAGGGCATTGGAAAATCTTTTTCCAGGTCTGATCAATTAATCTATATTTGTATCTGTATCTGTATCTGTATCTGTATCTCCATATCTATCTATCTATCTATCTATCTATCTATCACTTAACAAGGCATTCTGCATCTTGTGTTGGCATACTAAGCAGGACTTTAATAAATGCATGTTGCTTTTGATATTAGGTACAAAGCAGTCACCATTTATCCATTAACTCGCTGTGTATAAACATAATACTTCTGTGTCTGTTTACTCAAATGTAAGATTAGAGTGTTGATATCTGTTTTCACACATCATAAATAAGAAAGCCAAAGTTGCCATGAAAGGTGATGGTGGGTATAAGCTTCTAATACATTATCAATGGTAATTTGTGTGTGAAATGTGATGGAAAACAAATCACTGAGAACGTGTGGCAAAAGAGAAGGGCCATTCATGTAGCAACAATGAAGGATAATAGATCTCATAAGCCCAAGTGACAACTTGCCACCCTAAGATCACGCAAGTAGCCAAAACAAGGCCACCAGCATATTGGACAGATGCTATATGGGTGATTTGTAGAAAAAT
Organism: Gymnobelideus leadbeateri; assembly: GCA_011680675.1. Classification (NCBI taxonomy): domain Eukaryota; kingdom Metazoa; phylum Chordata; class Mammalia; order Diprotodontia; family Petauridae; genus Gymnobelideus; species Gymnobelideus leadbeateri. The sequence continues at coordinate 91,168 of WOXC01011214.1, forward strand.
ACAACTCAGAATATCTCTGAATGAAAAAAAATACGGATGTATGATCATCTTCTCTGTGGCTGGGAATGCCCACATAGTTTCAAACCAGTGATGCCTGATTATTTTATACCAGAGCTTTCAGAATCATAGGTTCATAGGCATAGAAGGACCTAAATATACTTTATTTAGTCCAGCTCCCTTATTTTTCATAGGAAAGACCTAATGCTGGGGGAAGCTAAATGATTTGCCCTGGAGTTGGACCAGAGGCCATCTGGTCCAATCCCTTCCCTTTACAGATGAGGAATAAAGCACAGGAAAGGTTAAGAGAAATGCCCAAGTGCACATGGGTAAGTAAGCATCAGAGATAGGATTTGAATGTAGGTCTCCTGACCTTAGAGTCACCTCTCTTTACAGTGTTCCATTCTTCCTTCTCATTTTTACCTTATAGTTTTTAGAGGAAACAATTCATATAGCACTAGAGTGCTTAATAACAGCTGAATGGGATTGCATTGCACACATTCTGGAACTAGTGAGGGGAGAAGCCTTGCCTCTGTCCATTCTCCAAGGTGAAGAGACAGTTTCCCAACTCCCACGCATCTTTCAGTTCTCTCAGTAATTTTACAATCACCTAACCTCAGAACAAGGGGTCAGAGCCTTGGCCCTTGAATGTCTGCCAAGCCTTACAGAAGAAAAGTATTTCTGTGTTCCAAGGTACAGTTGTTTCTCCATAGATGAAAATCATCCGAGAAAAGGAAAAGAAGATGTCATCTAAGCAGAAAGAATCCTTTCAGTAAGAACCACTACTATGAAATTTAGCTCTGATATAGACCCCATTGTGAAGAAAGAAATGGTCTGTGGTTACTTTGAAAATAGGGGTTTTTAAAAAATTCATATCCAGAAAATGCAATTTATGCTTATGGCTTCAAAGGGCTCCATGAATAGAATTATAGTTTTCAGTTCTGAGAAATATAACAGTTTTATGGAGAGCTTATTTTGAGAAATGCTATGCTCAAAATGTTGAAAGTCTGCTAAATCTTTGTGTGAGAGCCAAAAACCTATCTCAGCCTCCCAAGCTCCTCTACCCCCAGGCTTTGGTTGTCATATCTCTATATGGCCTAAACTGAGGACTACACCAAAGTCCCTTTGGCTACCTGAGGGCCTCAAGACATAGGTGCTGGGGATCAAGTATTAAAACAATTGGATTATTTGATTCAACTCTCATTTTACAGAGGAGGAAAATGAGGTCCAGAAAAGAAATACATTCTCCTAAGCTTAGAGAACACATTAGCAGCAGCCAAGACTAGTATCTCAGGTGCCCAGATTTCTAATTTAGAAAATACTGTCTTGTCATTACATCACATTGACTTTATACAGAACTAAGGTCAAGAGAAAAAAATGAAAATTTTTGTGATTTAAGTTAGAAGTTGTAAACAGACAAATAAGACTTCCTAGGAATTATGTGGATGGGTTAGATGAGATGACCTCTGAAGACCCTTCCAACTTTTAGATTCTGTAATTCTGAAATATAGTGCCCAGGGTTAGGGAGATTATAGCCCCACTATTTTCCACTCTACCTACCCCAGAGGCTTATTATGAAACCAAATTAAATAATAGATATAAAACTGGTATAAGAAGTTAAAAGTGGCATATGAAAATTAATTTATCAATATAATGTGATGAGATCTATAGCTGATGTCTTCTTGCCAGAAGGATAATCCATAGAACAGGGGAGAAAAATTGTTGTGAAATAAACATTCCTGAATCATTCGGAGGAAAAGAAAACCCAGCCCTGGGAAACTTTCAGGAAATAACCCTGTCTTGTCTATTAGTCATTGATTACTTTGCTCAGAATCTGTTGCCTTTGGTTAACTGTTGGCAGCAAGCACTGGGTGCTATTAGCAGCTGCTGGGAAGGATCTAGGGTCAGGGTGTATGTTGGCAGAGGTTGGTAGATCCTCTGTCTGTATAGGAGATGTATACAAGAAAGATGTGACTTACATAGAAACTATGATATGTAGATTTTCCCTCCTATATAAATAATGCAAATGGGGAAGGACCAAAACACCAGACACTTACTTGAAAAACATCTTTATTAGTATTTCTAAATGTCAGATACTAGAAATAGTTTACTAATTGTTATAAAAGAGCTATATTTAGAGATATTCTTTTTTTCTTTCTTTCTTTTTTTTTTTGGAGGGCAATTGGGGTTAAGTATATCGCCCAAGGTCACACGGCTAGGTTTTTTTTTCTGTCTGTGTGTGTGTGTGTGTGTGTGTGTGTGTGTGTGTGTGTGTGCGCGCGCGCACGCACGTGCGAAGTGTCTGAGCCCGATTCCTAACTCAGGTCCTCCTGACTCCAGGGCCAGAGCTCTACTCACTGTACCACCTAGCCGCCCCTATTTAGGGATATTCTAAAGTATTTTTACCCCAACCCAATATTTTTATTAGCATTTTTAAATGGCAAATATGAAAACATTTTACTAACGTTACAAGAGAACTATATTTATGGGATATTCTAAAACATTTGTTCCCTAACTCACATTTTTAGCAAGTGTTTCTAGCATCAGCATTCTTCATCTAAACACCAGAAGGAAACTCTTTAGGGCATGTGATGCTATGTCACAGGTGGTGAATGTAGGAAGAAGCACAATAGAATTCTCTAGACCAGGGGTCTCAGAGTTAGTTGCTTTATAATACTGTTTGCAGCAACTAAATCATATTGCTTAGTCTTTACTTTTTTCCTTTTGCTTAAATGAATGGCAGTATGGTCCTGTGGAACCTGTGCTAGTATTGGAGTCAGAGAACACAGGTTCAAAATACAGCTATGACATTTATTACTAGACTGACATGGGGCAAGTCACTTAGCATCTAGGTATCTTATTTTTCTCATACGAAAAGTGAAAAAGTTCAGTTAGATGTCCACTGGGGTCTCTTTTGGCTTTAGACCCATTAGTCTGTGAGGCTTAAAGTCTCAGAGTGGCCCTGGTGGGAAACAGTCATGTATTATGAGTTTAAAGCTATCCTTAAGAACGCTTAAGATGTTGAGAGCAATGCCAAATATGTCTTAAAGTAACCAAAATGAAAATTAAATGGTAAAGGAGTACTACAATTAAAAAAATAATGGTTGCTAGCTTTATAGATGAATGATCTTTATGGCAAAAGTCATAATGGATAATGAAAATGCTTTTTTACATTTATGACTTTTAACATTTTGTTTCTCAATATGGTGATCTAAGTGCAGAGAAATGTTCATGGGAAAGACATATTAGTGACCATCTATAATTGATATGAAGTGTGGGATAGCTGTCAGAATGGGGGATACCAAGACTAAGGAAAGCTATGCCCAGTGAGTTAGAATTTTCAATAAGGTAGAAAGCATTGAATTAAAGGGTTCAGAGAGGAGGGGCAAAGTCAACAAACTCAGAGTTTTTGGAAAGAATGAGGTAAGTGAAAAGAAATCAGGTCAAGTTAACTGAGAAAAAATCTGTGAATGCCAACCAGGTAGTAAAATAGAACATGAGGAAACAATATATTCTTAGGGGGTTGCAAGCCAGGATCAAGAATAATCAGAATCTAGAGTCAGGTTGGTATATTATTATATTAGTATCAAGTCTCCAGGGATAGCAAATAATAGGGTGGGTGGGAGGGAATCTTTTTTGATAAAAGTAGATTTATACTCCCTCCACTGATTGCAATCCATCTAAGACTTTGTAGATGCTCATTGAGGGCTCTTATACCTTGGGAAAAAAAGAAAAGGCATTGTTTTATGGCCAACATGGTGATGAGTCTCTCTGAGTTAAACTAGGTTTGTCATTAGTCAAGAGTTTTAACATTCATTGCTGTCCTCTAATCAAAGCCTTTCCATCTTGAGAAGACCCCAGAGCTTATCCTCACTACAATGAGCTCTCAGAGGTGGCCTTGGATGGAGGTGAACTTTAGAACCATAAAATCATGAGAACTCATGGTTGGAAGGGACCTCAGATTCCATCTTGTTCACCCCTTACCTGAATTTGTCTGAAGCCAAACAAGTTTCCTTATGTACTAGGCAGAAGGCTGTCCTAAGTTTCCTGGGCATTGAATTCCACACCACATTGCTATTCTCTGCATAGCTACTTGCTTTCTCAGGGTCTCAGTTCTATGAGAGTTGGTGCCACTGGTTTTCCACAAACCACACTGACTCTTCCCAAGGGAGCATCTTAGTTCTACTAGAAGCAATTAAAGTCCCAAATAATAGGCTTCAGGAACAGGCTAATGCCTTGTGCTGTCCTGTGGAAACCACTGTGATGAATGGGTTTGGAATCTGTTGGGAAGGCAGGGCACTCTCTGTTGAAGGCCCATATGGTGGGATATCCCTGGTATTCATTTTGTGGTGCCCATGGGGGCCAGACTAACATAACCCACATTCTTGTGTCCACTTTAATTCAATGTTGGGAATCCAAGAGGCAGGAGAGAGAAAGTGATTTGAGTTAGGGGTAGCTATAATATAGGTGAAAAGATATGTGAAGCATAGTAGGATGATTAAATGTAGAGAATATGGTCCTTGGGTTTCTAAGCAAGTTTCAAGGGAGTTCTTCGCACTAGCTAATTATTATTATTTCTCTTCTCTCTCAAATGAGATACTATTTGTAAAACAGCATGGTGCCTGGGACATATTAGGCACTTAAGAAAGGCCACTTCACTCATTCCCTATGATGTTCCTTCCAACTCTAGGATTCTTTGACTGTTCTTTTTCAAATCAACAGTGACCTGATAGCCATAAGCAGCCGGGAATCAAAGGGTCTGTCAAGAGGTAGGTGTTTGACCTCTTAGCATTTATTGGTTTTAGGAAGTAGACATCAAACTCTTCTGTAAAATGGAAGAATTATGAGTAGTTTGGGGAGGGAAAAAACAGAAAGGTGTTTCAAAAATGTGACAAATATTCATCACATTCACTTATTATAACATTTTTCATATGCTTGTAGGACAATAGACTCAGATATGTTTTTATAGTCAGTGCATTGAAACACTATGGCAGGATTGCCTCTTGTCACTTGATCTGATTATGGTTAGATATTTTTATATAATACAGATTTCTAATATTTTTAATGATGCTACTCAGGAAAAAAAAGAGTTAAACCAAGTGAATTCTTAGCACAAATCATCTAGTGACTGAATGAATTAAAAATCTAGAAGAATGTTTAACATTCTCCTAATACTCCTTCTCACTGAATGAGAGGTGAAGAGGTCTTTGAAATGACCTAGTTTGAGTCCCTTTATTGATAAGATGATGGATTTGGGAGTGAAAATCCAAACTCAATTTTTTTCAATGCAATTCCAGCATGCTTTCCTTTTATATTAGTCTCCTTTCCCTTCTGTAGAAAGTTTGTAAACAAAATTTGGTTCATGATTACTGGATTACACTCAATCATGTGGTTTCATAAGTTTCAGTGATGCTGGATGTTTTGTACCTTTCTATCCAGTGGCTCACAGTTGGTTTGGTTGGAGAGTAGGGAGATTTAGGTGGGCTCCCTTGGATGTGTGTGTGTGTGTGTGTGTGTGTGTGTGTGTATAATACTCAATGAAGAACACATATGTAAATAAATGTGTGTGTATATATACATGTAAAAGTATATGTATATCTGTATTTATCCATCAATCATTATGGTGATGCATTTGATCAGTTGTATGGATACATTCCATTTCCTTCAACTACCATCTGTCTATTAACCTAGCCTAACTTACTCAGGGAATGACATACCCAGTCTTCCCTTGTGGTTTGCTCATTGTTATGACAAATGGTCTAGATGTCTTCTGGTCATGGTTCTTAAGACAGGGTGAAATAGATATATCATTCAGTCATTTTCAGTCATGTCCAACTCTTCATGACCCTATTTGGGGTTTACTTGTAAGAAAAATAATTACTAAATAACTAGTTGTTAATATTAGGGAGACCCAGGATTTTTCCCTTTCTAGATCCTCATTCTCTACTAGGAAAAGCCAACATCTGAAGGATATTGTTGATGGATGATATTGCTCAAATCCCCTCCCATCTTGGGGGAGTTGTTGTCCCGCATCAACTAGAGAACTTTACAAAGAATTTAATCTGAGATGAATTGCAGTAATTGTGTTCCACAATTTCACAGATTTGGTCAGGGGTGTAAATCCTTTTGTCTAGATTACCATAAACAGGATAATGTGGATATAGAAAAGTCTCTTTGACCAAGACTAAGTGACCAGAGTCATGTTCCCTAGCCCCTCATTAGAATACAGCCTGATTAATAAAATGACTTAATTACCTAGAAATTATGTCTCTTGAACTTTTTATGTCATAGCTGGCAAAGATACTGGAGTGACTTGTCACTTCTTTCTCTAAGAAATATTTTATTTCATCATTATTATCACCCTTACCTTTGACATTGACAAATATTTAATGAACAATAATCATGTGATAGGAACCTTGTCTATTAAGGGGTAATTTTCCCCTCAAGGAGTTTATTAGATAGGTTCACAGAACATATACATAAAAGGACAGGCAATGACATAATACAGTAATTCAACTCAATTCAATAACATTTATTAAGTGCCTACTGTGTGCCTGGAACTGTGATAAGCATTGGGGATACAAAAAGAGGCAAAAGACAATTCCCATCCTTAAAATAAGTTATGATATGTATACATATACACACAATATGTATATGATATGTACAATCTAATGGGGGGAAATAACAAGTAAAGAAATAAATATATGTCTTGCTAAAGGAGTGGAGCAGGCAGTGACTGAGGGCTAGAATGGTTGAAGTTTCACAGAAAAGGTATGACTGTGAATGAGTCACTGAATGAAGGAAAAGTGAAGGTTCATCAGATTTATGGATACATTAATATACTTGGCATATTTGGGGATAGAGTAAGTTGAAACCAGGGAATCCATTCTGCAGTGAGGAGGTGGGGTAGGTGATAATGTTGGAGAGACAGGTGAGGGTCAAATTTTAATGATCCTTGAATTTTCTACAAGGAATTTTGACATCCTAAAATCAACAGGAAGCGATAAATAGGCAAGTGACATGAGACAGTTGGGTTTGGGGAAGATTAATTTTGGTGAGTAGGAAGGATTGGAAAAGGGAGACACTAGAAACAAGGAGATCACAGCATTTAGAGTTGGAAGGGTCCTCAGAGATTATGAAGTTCAATCCTGACTTTATAGATGATGAAGCTAAGATACAATCAGTTTAAGTGACTTACCCAAGGTCACACTACTAGTAAATAGCATTAATAGTAAGCAGTAGCAAATAGCAACTGGTATATAAACCTGATTATATTGATTCAAGATCTAGTGCTCTTCCCATAACACCATCACTGATCAATGGAAAGACCATTGTTATTGTCCAAAAGTGACTGGCTATGGGAAGGATAGAGAGGGAGTAGCCAGGCATATTTCTAAGTGTTCAGGACTTAGTGGCTGAGTAGGATTCTGACAATGCCATGAACATTGGTTCATGAACATCACCCTGGGAAAGAAAGATTCTCAGTTCAGTTGTATATTGAGATTTCTTACTAACTTACTAAATGCTAGGTTAGGCCAATCAGATCTTTACAGTTCTAGACATGCCTTTTCCTTCATTCAATTAATCTACTCTTCTCCATTCCACCCCTCCCCCATTCTCCAAGAACACTTTATGTCTATCATAAATGATTGTATTGGTAGGGCTATAAGATCAGAGATTTCAGAATTAGGAGGGATCTTGGTGACCATCTAGTTCAACCCCTTCATTTTACAAGTGAGGACACTGAAGCTCAGAGAGGTTAGGGGATTTGCTCATGGTCACACAGTAAGTTTTTGAGGCAGGATTTGATCTTATGTCTTCTTGACTTCAAGTTAATTTATCCACTGTTGCATGTAGTTGAAATGTCCATGAATAATAATTACTAATAATATCTGTGCCAAAGGAGTGCCAGGGTCTCAATTTAGTATTAGGCTTAAGATTGGCTCAAGGCATGAGTTATAAGGTTCTCCATGGTATATAGAATCAAAGAGCTTTAGAGCTGGAAGAGAACTCGAGTGACAATTATTCCGATGCCCTCATTTTATAGCTAAGGAAGCTGTTTCTTTTTCTTTGTATATGGATATGATACAGCATGTATTTGAATGCATTATGGACCTGTGGAAAAAGGTAGATTGCATGAGATTTGGATAAGCAAGAGGTGTCATATCGGAAAGAAAATGTCTCTTTGTTGTTCTAAGATAACTAACTAAAGGCGAAAAATTTTACTCTAGAATGAGGTAAAAACTGCCGAGCATGAAACTGAAGAGACCCAGGTGTCTTGTCTTGGAATAAAATGGGAAACAACATGAATGTTAAAGATTTTTTTGTCAATATGTGAACTTATCAAGTGCTTCCTACCATCAAGACTCTATTCTACACACTGGGGGATGTACGGACTTACCCAGAGCATTACCTAGTCATAAAAATTTTACAGTAGAGTAAGGGAAATCACACAAATAAGAGAATAGGGATTATTGTGTGTAGGGTTTCTTCTTCATGGTAAGAATTTCAGACTAAGTAATATGGAGACATTTGGCAGGACCATAGGTGCCAGAAATAGAGATATTTTGGGGGAGGTCAGGACCATGTCTAGTGGTATTCCTCAATTCCTACCCTCTAGAAAGATGTCAAGTCCCTCTATGTAGGCCAGACCAGCTTATTGCATTTTATCCTGAGTTTCCCCTTTCCTTCTTTCTAATTGTAGCTTTCTGCCAGCTGTATTCTATCACTGTTGCTGCATTTCATCTTTGCTATATCAATGCTCAGACACCATTATGTAGACTTCCATACACTTCTACCCCCATAGAAATCAACACTATGGAACAAGTTAATTGATAGTGAAATTGCTCCCCAAATTTGTCAGAATCAGAACACGAGTAGAGAGTTTAAAATGACATTCAACAGTGCAGAGAGATGAAGTTGGATAGGGCTACAACTCTTTAAGCAGCCAAGAATAAGCCATTAATCAAAATTGTCATAAAGTGCAACAGAGAGAGGACTAAAGGCAGAGTAATCTGCGAATGTATTTCTTTCTTTATTCATAATATACTTTTCGTCTCTGCAAATCACTCAAGGCAGAAAGCCCTGGGCTGGATTCTTCTTATTGCAGCTGGAAGAAAAAGTTTTTCTCATCTTTTGGCAGAGAAGACATTTTGCAGCATCCTCAGTGATTTGAAGGGGCAGGCACAGGGAATCACAATGACTAGCTTTATCCCCAACCACATATGAAAACTTAATATAACCCTTTCTGTTGTGGGTGTGTTGTGTTGGTGGATGAGACCTAGCAAGACCTTTGAACTGCTTTTACCTTTGGCATAGATGAGCTACTTTTATGGTAATGGCTAACGATAGCTAGTGATTATATAGCATTTTAAGGTTTAAAAATACTTTACAAATATTATATTATTTGATCCTGGGAGGTATGTGCTACATTTTATAGATGAGAAAAGTGAGGCAAACAGAGGTGAAGTGTGATCCAGTTAGTAAATAGCTGGGGCCAAATTTGAACTCAGGTCTTCTAGACTCCAGATCTAATGCTAGATCCCCTGTGTCACCAAGCTGCTAAGATATAATAGAAACACTTACTTGTCTGTCTTGTTAGTTCTAATTTTATAAATATACATATACAAAATTATATATAATATAGATTATACCTACATATATGTAATATACACATCTGTTATAAAGATATGTTTTGTGTGTGTTGTATATGTGTGTGTAAGGTATTGTGTTAAGAAAATGCTTACATTCATACACAAATATGTATAAGCATTTCCTTTTACTTTGTATATTTGCCCCAAATCTGGCATGTATTCTGTATATACTACTCTGAAGCCAACCCTTTTATTATACAGTTGAAAAGTTGTGAATATTTCATCCTGTCCCTAGTTAGAAATGCACATCGTAGGGTATCATTGGAACCCAAATTTAGTGTTTTATACCCAGAAAAGTGGGGATGTGGCTTAAGACCAATTGAGCATCATCATTTGTTTGAGTTTCATAGACTCAGAGAGCCTATGATAACTCAGAATTTGGAAGGGCTCAAGGGATAATCTAGCTTAAGCATCTTATTTTAAAGTTGATAATAATAAGACCAACTGAGGTTCATAGATCTAATGACAGAAGATACCTTAGAGACCTTTTAGTCCAACGCCCTCATTTTACAGGTTAAACTATAGAGACCCAGAGAAATTAAATCAGTTCCCTAAAGTTAACATAGGTAGCAAGTCTCAGTGCTGGGCTGCAGACCAAAGTCCTTGGTCTCTGAGTTTCCCTCCATAGATCATATGCATAATTAGTTACAGAGTTCAGCCTTGGGACTCAACTCAGGGCTTCTTGCCATGATCTTCTCCCCTCCCCTCCCCTCCCCTCCCCTCCTCTCCTCTCCCCTTCCCTCCCCTCCCCTCCCCTCCCCTCCTCTCCCCCCCTCCCCTCCTCTCCCCTCCTCTTCCCTCCTCTCCTCTCCTCTCCTCTCATCATAGAACATTAGAGTATCTCTCTTTAATTTTGAAGCAACTAGAGCAATTTGCTCCTACCTCCATCCCTGGTAGAACCGTATTTGGAGTATTGATTTCAGTGTTAGGTGGAACATTTTAGAAAGGACATTTACAAATTGGAGCATGTGCAGAGGACAACTGTTATGGTGAGAGGCCTGGAGACTGTCATGCTAAGATTATTTTAGGTAATTGGGAATGTTTAGTTTGGAGAAAAGAGGACTTAGGGGGCTCATAGTAACAGTCTTCAAGTATATGAAGGACTTTCACATGGAAAAGGGACGGGGCTTTTTCTGCTTGGTCCCAGAGGGAAGAACCAGAAACACTGATGTAAGGTTGCATCATCACGCAGATTTAAACTTGATGGAAAGAAGACCTTCATAACAGAACCAGCCAAACAGTTGCCTTGGAAGTCTTGGAATTCATGGTAGAGGGAATTCTTGCCTAGGTTCAGGTTGGACTCAATGGTCTCACAGTTCTGTGATTTGTCGAAGTTGCTTTCATGAGAATGATGTTTGTATTACATCTGTCATGAAGACTTTAATTGAAGTTTTTCTGAAGTTTTCTAACTAATCTATGTGATACTAACACAGCCAATTATCCAGATTTTTGGTTCTATGTCAGCAAAATACAAAGCTGATTGTTCACTTTTCCGTTGGACCTTTCAATTTTTATAGACACGGGTACTGAAAATATTTTCCAGTTCTAGAGATTGATTTATGTGCTTGAGCTAAACTTCCCGAGCTTAGTCATGCTGAATGAAATACAATTCAACAATTGTTTTTTAGGTTCCTAATATATGTGTTGGTGAATCAGTCAAAAAGGTTAAATGTTTACCACATGCTATGCTAAATGGTGGGGATACAAACAAAGGCAAAGACACTTTAAAGAACTCACATTCTAATGGGGGAGATAATGTAAATAATCTGTGACACAAAAACAAATAAAAAAATTTAGAGGCTCCCTGATTTAAGGAGCATCTATTACTTGGTGGTATGCTACAATATATATGCAGAAAAATAAATAAAAAGCATAGTAACCTGAAGAGTAATAGACTATTAATGGTGGGGGGGAAGCTGAACCACATTTTTATATCCTGTCATTCCCCTTTATACCCTTGAAGCACCAGCCAAAGTAGAGTAGGCAGCTGGGTGCCACAATGTAATAGCATGTTAGACTCGGGATCAGGAAGGTGGGTTCAAAATCCTTCCTCAGACACTTACAAACTGTGTGATTCTGGGTAAGTCACCTAACCTCCACTTGCCTCAATTTCCTAATCTCTAAAATGGGAATAATAATAATAATAATAATAATACTTATTGGACAAGGGGTATTATGAGGACTAGATGAGATCATATATGTAAGTGCTTCTTAAACTTTAAATACCAGTGGTTTTACTAACTATGTTTTTTTCCAATTAGGGATTGTAGCAGCAAGCACCCCAACATCCCCAGGGTGGCTGCCAAAACAGGTTCTTAGATCTGCTTTTTAAAGGAAAATAACTCAAAATAGGTTAACAAGCTTACTTTAATCAATCAAACATATATCATTTACCTAGTTCAGGGGAAAAAGGTCAGCACCCCGAACTTCAGAGTATACAGACAGAAGTTACAAGACAGAAACAAACAGATTAAGCAGACAGGCTTCCAAACTGCCCAACCATTACATCAATACCAAATCACAGTTACCAGAGAGGGAAGTATTAACATCTGGGTTTTCAATGCAGGGGGCTCTCAATGTCTGCCCAGAGTCTCATCTGGTCAAATCATACAACACTTCTCAAAGTGAGCCCCAAAGCAAAGCCTCCCATCAAGGATTATATGGCCTTCTCCTGGCTCAGAGAATGTCACAACCCTCTTGACCCACTGTCCAATCACAAAGCAACAAGGTGTGGGCATTCCTGAAAACCAAGCCTCCTGCCACAGGCTCCATGTGACCATCTTTAGCCTATTAGGGGGCAGAGTCTATTTTCAAATTATGGAAGGTTCTCAAAGTCACTTAAGCCTATCAAAGGGCCTAGGGGCAGGGAAGATCTTTAAATTTGCATTTCCATTACAGGGATTTCCTCCTCTGTGCATTTGTACAACCTGTACTCCATTCCTGGAATGTATTTCCTTGCCATGTCCTGCTCCCAGAAGCTTTATCTTCAAGGCTCAACTCCATCATGGAACCTTCCTTCTATGAGATCCACCTACCATCCACTAGGTGGTATTTATCTTTTCTTTTTCAAATTATCTTATTTTTACTTACCTGTATACATGTGAAATATCCCCTTTAATAAAATGCAAGCTTCCTGAAGGCAGAGCCAGGTTTTTCTTTGTTGACTTTGTATTAGCAGTGCCTTACATATAATAGTTAATAAATAGTCATGGAATTGACCTTCAGCATTATTGTTGGGACCTGGAAAATGTGCTGAATTGAAGTACCGTTGCACACTGAGTTCTAAGGTGTTGGCTGATTATATCATGACAAGTTAGTTTTGGGAGCTTGTCATAGCAGGAAAGCATGTAAAAGGTTTCCATTGTGAGGCAGGAAGCTTCCAGTTCCTCTGATCTCATGTGAATCATGCTTGTTTCTGACACATTGACTACTTACCTGGGCTTTGATGCTACTTCTTCTGTCTTGCCTTCTGATTTCTGGCTGTTCCTTGAGTCCTGATAAGCATGTTTCCTCAATTCTTCCTCAATCAGGACACATTTGTCCTGCCTTTGATGTTCTATTCCATTTACTTTGCACCTACGTGTCCTTCCTGGACCTGGATCATCTGCTTGATTTGTTCTAATGAATCTCATGAAGGCTTTTTTTTGGGAGGGGGCAATATTTTGTTCTGGATCAGTGCCTGTTTTTTGTTCTGCTGCTGCCTAAAGCTTAGAATGATAAGATAAAATCTGCCTTTGCTTATATACTTTCTTGATTATCTAGATTCATATTTTCCAGTAAGGGGGTGAATGAGGCCAGAGGCTCTGTGACTAGACAGAATGGCACAGATAAGACAAATATGAAGGTAGAAATAGCGGGATTTGGCAACTGATTGGCTCTGTGGGATGAGGAATTGAGGAAGACACTGAGATAAATTTTTTTTTTCATGTACCCACAATATTTGTATATTTAATAACATAAAAATAGACATAGTATGTATATTTTAAAGAAAGATTGAGATTAATGCAGAACAACAGTTGATCTTCAAGACAATAGGAAGCCACTGAAATTTATTGAGTTGGACATTGAAATATAATAACTTTGCTTTAAGAAAATCACTGTGGGGGGCGGCTAGGTGGTGCAGTGAGTAGAGCGTCGGCCCTGGAGTCAGAAGGACCTGAGTTCGGATCCGACCTCAGACACTTAATGCACACACAAACAAAAAACCTAGCCGTGTGACCTTGGGCAAGTTACTTGACCCCAATTGCCCTCCAAAAAGCAAAAAAAAAAAAGAAAATCACTGTGGCAGCTGTGTAATTGGATAAATTGGAATGTAGACTACTTGGAGTAGAAGGCCAATTAGGTGACTATTGCAATAAGTGAGAGATGATGAAGGACTGAATGAGTCTGGTGGCTTTGGGATGAGGGAGGAGGGCACAGGTAAGACAAAAGTCAAGGTAGAAATAGCAGCATTTGTCAACTGATTGGTTGTGTGGGGTGAGGAATTGAGGAGACCACTGAAGTTGTGAACCTTGGGTGACTAGTAGGATAGTGGAACCTTTGATAGTAATAGGGAATTTGGGAGAGAGGTGGGCATAAAGGGAAAGAAAGAAAATGTAATGAAATGTGCATTGGAGACGCCAACCTATCCACATCTACTCAACTTGTGCCACTGACTATGCTGCACCCAGAATGATAAGTAGAGACACAGGGCTCTTACCAGTTAGTGCTCTAGATCAGATTCCATCACCTAGGGGATCCTGTCTCATCCATGAGGTGATTTGGAAGGAAAAGGATGTACACATGGGTTGGAAGGAGACAGATTTTCTCAAAGGTCCCTACTGGACTGCAGTAGCTGGTGATAGGGTAGGGTTTGTTTGTGGCTTTCCCACCCCACAGATGCTGAGGCAAATATTAAGGTTGGGAGCTTGCAAGATAGAATGAGGATCAGAGTAGAGAGTTTTGGGGATGAGTAGGTCTTGTTAGAAATAACACTCAAGATTATTTATCTGAGGGAGGGTGGTATAGGACCCATTTTTCCACCCTCTGATTGGTTGATCACACATGCCTTGTGGTTTGGACCTTCCTGGTACACACTTTGGAGATCACCTATCTAGAATATAGATTACTGGTGTTTCATTATTTCTCACTCTATTTCCTTTAACTTCCTCATATTTAGTCATCCCAGCTTTTTTTTTTTTTTAAAGCAATTGGGGTTAAGTAACTTGCTCAAGGTTACACGGCTAGTCATTATTTATGCGTGGGTGCTCATTTTCCTCTGAGGCCGGTGCTCTTACTCACTGCGCCACCTAGCCGCCCCTTTAGGGCAATTGGGGTTAAGTAACTTGCCCAAGGTTACACGGCTAGGTTTTTGTTTGTGTGGATTAAGTGTCGGAGGCCGGCTCCGAACTCAGGTCCTTCTGACTCCAGGGCTGGTGCTCTATTCACTGCGCCACCTAGCCGCCCCATCATCCCAACTTTTTAATCTTCTCTGATAATCAACCAGCATTTATTTAGTGCCTGCTATGTGCTAGACACCACAAGAGGTGCTGGGGATACAAATATAATACAGGAAGCAATCCATACTTACAAAGAGCTTACATATATAAATATATGCAGTATAAATAAAAGAGAACAGGGCGGCTAGGTGGCGCAGTGAATAGAACGCTGGCCCTGGAGTCAGAAGGACCTTAGTTTGGATCCAGCCTCAGACACTTAACATGCACAAACAAAAACCTATCCGTGTGAATTTGGGCAAGTTACTTCACCCCAGTTGCCCTCCAAAAAGCAAAAGAGAGAGAGAGAGAGAGAGAGAGAGAGAGAGAACAAATACAAATGAATATGAAGTATTCAAATGCATGGTAGTTAGAGAGAGAGAGAGAGAGAGAGAGAGAGAGCGAGCGAGCGAATAAGAGAATGAGAACGCTAGCTGTTGAAGAGATTAGGAAAGGCTTTACATAGAAAATGGTGTTTGGGCTGATTGTGTGAGGTAGAGGAGAGAGTGCATTCCAGGCATGTGAAAACTGTATGTGAAACTGTATGGACAGATAGATGGAGTATTGTGTAAGTGGGAGGAAAAGGGAAGGTCAGATTGACTGGGTCCTAAAGGAAGGACAAGAAGACTAGACAGGTGGGTGAGGATCTGGTTATGAAGAGCTTTGGAAAGCTAAGCAGAGGAGTTTATATTTGATTCTAGAGGCAATAGGAAACCACTGGAGTTAACCAGAAGAGTGAAATGCCTTAAATAAATTCACTCTGACAGTGGTTTGTATAGGATGGCCTGGAGTGGACAGAGATTTGAGGCAGGGAGACTAAATAATCTAGGTGAGAGGTGATAAAGGCTTGAACTAAGATGACATCTGGAGGGAGGCGATTGGATAGGAGAGGAGTTTTAAAGGTAGCAATAGCAAAATTTGTCAATTGTTTAGAAGTGTGGAGTAAGAAAGAGTGAGTCTGAAAGTACTGCGTTTAAGGTATAGTAACCTTCATATACTGGAAGGGCTGTCATATGGGAAAGAGTAGTAGGCTTCTCAAAGTAGGAGTAATGAGTAGAATCTGCCCAGAGACAAATTTAGGCTCAATGTAAGGGAAAGCTTTCTAATAATTCAAATGAACCAAAAGTAGATTGGGTTGTCTCAGAAGATAATGGGTTCACCTTACTGAAAGTCTTCGAGTAAGGTAGGATGGTAAATATATCATAAATGGGAGTCTTGTTTTGGTAATGGTTGGACCAGATACCCTTTGTTCTTCCTTTCCATATGAGATCCTGTGAGTCTCTAAAATGAGGGAACATAGGTAAAAGGAACTCTTTAAAGGCAAAGTGCTATATCAGTTAATTGTCATTATTATAGAAATAAAAAGGGACAAAACTCAAATCACTCAGTTTTGTTCCTTATCAGAAGTCCTTTTATTCCAGATATGCTTTTTAGTCAGGCACTAAGTGACCCTACCAGAACTTGGGCCTCTTTGATTCACAAGTGTTGGAATTCTCTCTCTCTCTTTTTTTAGGGCAATTGGGGTTAAGTGACTTGCCCAAGGTCACACATGGGATTCTCTTCTCCCTTCTCAGTTTGTGTAAGTTGTATAAAGGAATTTGGTGTTATGGTGGATAAGAGCACTGAACTTAATATCAGGAAGACATGAGTTCAAATCTAGCCTCAGACAATTACTAGCTATGAGACTCAAAGGTACATCACTTAACCTCTCTTAGTCTCAGTTTCCTCATCTATAAAATGGGGATATTAATACTACCTAACTTACATGCTTATGAAGATCTAGCATGATAACATAAGTATGGTACTTTGCAAACCTTTAACTTATATATATATATATATATAATTGTTGCTTTTATCACCATCATCATCATCATCATCACCATCATCATCATCTATTCTGGGCTACTGTGTATCACACATACATGGAAACAAGTCCTGTGCAGCATTTGAAGAGGATGTCAGTTTATGTTTATGACTTGCCTAACTCAACAAACTTGTAGAGGATCTGTGAGACTTGGTAAGGGCTGTTAGTCTGTATTTATGTGAAATGATGAAGAGGCTGGAATCATCTGGTGGTTGGAACAGATTGTGTTAAAGGGGCTGGAGGTGGGGAGTGGGGAGGGAATCAGGGATAATAACCTGGATACAGACTGTGCTAGTAAGGATGCAGCTGATAAATTTTTTTGTGGCTTGCTTGTCAGTGCTAGGGGCAATGCACTCTGAGGAAGGGAGTAGCTTTCTTACAGTGACAAATACCAGGGATAGCTCACTTAAACCTGGGGAGGGTTTGGGGGTCCTAGTGTGTATAAGTCAAATGGCATTGCATGGATGTAATCTAGGAGGGAGGTAAAGAGAATTATGGGACACACTGAACTGGGGAGTACTGGAAAGGAGGGTAGGGTCAGCCAGAGAGCAATCAAGACTACCTGTCAGGAAATCTGGGATCATGCCAGATACAGATATTAATGGGGATGTGAGGCCGTCAAAGCTTGAGTAAAGTAAAATACCTATGGTCAAGGCCAAAAATTAAAATTAAGGATATGACATACTAGCATAAGAGTGATGAATGTTGTGTCAGAGTCTTGGGATAATGTTTTCCAGTGACTTCCATGTATATCTTGTTACTCCTGAGTTTTGAGATTATTTATGGGAAATAGGGGACCTCCAACCCTGTCCCATTGGGAATTTATTCATGCTGTTTGGGTTCATCTGTTTACAAATCACTTATACTTTATATTCTAATCAAAAGTAAATATTAGCAATTGCAGTGCAAAGTTGCAAAATGCATAGCAAATTTAAAGCCTGAGATCTCTGTTTATTCTTCTGTGGTTCTCACACTGTAGGGGAAAAAATCGAGCTCTCCCCTGATTTAGCACAAATCTTCTATCTCCAAATGTTCTCTGAGAGTAGTGTGATTATATAGGGTATTCATAGCCAGATAATAGTTACAGGATTTGTGCATGCCACAGATTCTCTAAGGTACAGCAACAGAGTGAACATGAACTTAGGCCTAGGACTTCTCTTGTTCCTCCTTGTCAAAAGATCCAACGCTTCTCACTGTATTCCCTCAGTTGGAGCCATCCTAACACAAAAGTACAAATGCTCAAGGTTGGAGCCTTCCTGCATGAGTAGCTCAGAGGACTACTACAATCTCTGGGTCTGAGGAAGTCCTCATTGCTTATAAACTGAGGCCAGAGGATGTTAGGCCAGCAGGAATCTTCCAGCACCAAGTAGTAGCTAATCTCTTCCTTACTTTGATCTTATCCTAAAAAGCAGTTCTGATTATGTTACCTCCCTACTCAACAAATTCCAAAGGTTTCTTACCATCTCCAGGATGAAAAACAAAGTGTTCTGTTTGATGTTCAAAGCCCTTTATAACCTAGCCCCTTCCTACCTTTCCAGTCTTCTTACACCTTACTGCCCTCATTAATGCAATGCTGTCAGTAACACCAACCTCCTGCCTATCCCATGTTCAAGACCCTCCCATTTCTCAGCTTTGGCCACTCTCTGGCTGTCCCAAATGCCTAGAATTCTCTACCTCTTCAACTCCACCTAATGACTTCCCTGGCTTCCTTTAAGTTCTAGTTAAAAGCCCATCTTTTGCAAGAAGTCTTTCCCAACTCCTCTTAATTTCAATGCTTCCCCTCTGTTAATTATTTCCTATTTATGCTGTATATATCTTGTTTGTATGTATTTGTTTGTATGTTGCCCCCCCCTCCCCCATTAGATTGTAAGATCCTTGAAGGCAGGGACTGTATTTTGCCTCTTTTTGTCTCAGTGCCTGGCATAGTGGGGACTTAATACATGTTTATTGATCAATTCTCCTCCAGCTTAGCCTTCTTGCCATATGCCTCCCTGCTCTCCATTTCTTCTACTTGTCAAAGCAGCCAACCTTTCTGGGCCTTGGAAGTATTCTATTAAAATGAAATTTATGAGAAATAACTCTATAACTGCAATGCCAAATTAATTCAAACCCAGATCATATTAGATTAATATTAAATATTTAAGTAATTTAAATAAATAAAAAATATCTTGTCAGAGATTTCCCACTGGATAGAGGGTCCAGTTAATTGAGAAAAGTAGAAATGTCAAACTTTTCTTGGGTTGAATCATTACCCAGAAACCTGGGAAAACTTCTGAACTGGATAAATAGCCAGAAACCAATCTGCAAACAGTCACTACCCTTGATAAATCAAAATAATTGTCTTTTAAAAAGAAAAACATATCAAAGAAAGGTACATCATGTTGCTGGCGCCATGCTGACACCAGAAGGAGCCCAACCTTGTGCTTTTGCATAAAAACAGGCCATATCCAGTAGGTCATTACCAACATTGGATCCTGTGATTCCATGGCCATTCTCCTAAGCTAGCTTTGGGGAAGAGAGATAAAAGGGAAAAAAATAAGATTCCAATATAGGCTACATGTGGAAGCAGTAGGAATTGTGGAAGGGGTTCTAGTAGATTTCTTTGACAAATTAAGCAATACTTCCTTTTTAAGAAATAGTTTCTTTCCTCTCTGCCTCACCCTATCTTACCCCCAGCTTTTGACTTTTTATTCAAAAGTTTTATTTTATTACACAGCATATATGTCTTAGCAAAATACAAATGTGTACATTTAAAAATCATTTTTACTTAACGCATTATTTTTTTCTAATTAATAACTCCCTATTTATTCACTATAACAGCAATATCAAAAGCAGTCTTACTCCATTAAGGCAGTACATTGAAATCCTTTTTTTTTAGAGGTAAGATGATGCAGTATATTTTCCTGCATGACTTTTTAAAAGGATATTTTATGAGAGGAACTGTGAATACATAACATAAGGTAAGGTATGAAGAACTCAGAAGGAAGGGGCAGGGGGAGCCTTTATTAAGTGCCTAATACATACCAGATACTCTGCTAAGCATTTTAAAAATGTTTTCTCATTGGATCATCACAACAAACCTATGTGGTAGATGCTATTATGATCCACATTTTATGGTTGAGAAACAGGTAGGCAGAGGTTAAATGACTTGCCTAGGGTTACACAGATAGTGTTTGAGGGTGGATTTGAACTCAGGACTTCCTGATTCCAAGACCAAAATTCTATCTACTGTGCCACTTACCTACTGAAAGAAGGAAATTATTTCACTAGTGATGAGAGCTTGATTGAACTTAACTGCTATTCAACCATTTGTTGTTCTTGCTGTTCAGTGGAGTCCAACTCTTCATGATCCCATTTGACATTCTCTTGGCAAAGATACTGGAGTGGTTTGCCATTTCCTTCTCCAGCTCATTGAACTCATGAGGCAACTGAGGCAAACAGGGCTAAGTGTTTTTGTGCAGATTCAAGAGTACAAGACAGGAGATGACAGTCTTAGAGGAAAATACATGTTTTTATCAGATGAGTGATGCAAACTGTAGCCAGCATGGGAGAAGGAAACCAAACAGATGAGGGGCAAGGACCCTTCTCGCTGGAGGAAGCTTATAGTGGAAGGTGGATGACCTGTTGGGTGCATTTTTGTTTAGGTATGGGTCAGAACTGATGACTGCTGAGGTTCCTTCCATTTCTGAGGATCTGTGATTCTGTTATGGACTGGACTGAACATTAATGAAGAGAAAAGCTCTTGAGAGTGAAAGACTTTACCAGAACCAGGAGGGAAACTGACCTTGAAGGTTGAGAGTTTAAATTGGCTGTAGAAGGCATGGAGGAACCTGTGAAGTTGGATTGCCTTTGTTTTCCTCCCTTTCCTCAACAGCACACAGACACTGTGTATGGCCTCGACCCCATGGCAAGACCCTGGATAGGATCCAGAGTCATGGTTTGATTTCCTTTTTGGCATTCCTGCTAGATCGATGGCAGGTTACAGCACTGCTGATTCAAAGCTTCTGAAGTCTGAAAGGTTTCAGATGGCGGAAAACCCAAACCCAAGCCCAAATTACTTACAGGATCAAACGAGCCAGCAGGGGCCCTTTTTGCTATAGGTTATGGGCTCCTTAAATGTTTCTTCCTCTCCTTGGGTATAATTATATTAGTTTGGGCTGTGCCATAAGAACCATTTGGAATCATGCCAAGGTGAAGGAGAAATGAAGGAATTTTTTTTTGAGTGGGTCCTGATTACTAATATAAATGCCATTCAAAACAAGAGTAAAAATGACTTAGTGTAGAAAAGATTGTCCTTGGGATCTTGTAGCTAAAAGTGACTGACCGTAGGCAGATCACCTCAGTGTCCAGGGCAAGTCTCAACCTTGTTACCACTGAAGTATAGAATTCTACCAAAAAATCACTGGCTTGGACAAAATATAAACAAAAATTAAACGCTACACTAAACTAGTCACAATAATAAAAGTATCATTTATTAAGCATCAGCTATATTCCAGGCACTGCATTTATTGAGCATTTATTGTATTTTAGGTGCTGAATAGAATACATTTGTGCTATGTTAGAGTTGGGTCACCAAAGCAGAAGGTCTAGCTCCGCTACTGCCTTTTTGCTCATTGACCTTGAGTAAGTTGTGTAACCTCTTTCTTTCTCTTGGTAAAATGGGAGTAGTAATAGCTTACCTTCCTCAAAAGGTTGTTGTAAGGATCAGATGAAATGGAATATCAGGAGTGTCCCTGTTTCTAAAAGGATCTGTCTTCAAGGCAGTTGATACCAGATTGATAGAGTACTGGACCTGGAATCAGGAAGACCTAGGTCAAGTGTGATCTCAGATACTTACTATCTATGTGACCTTGGGCAAGTCACTTAAACTTCATTTATCTCAGTTTCCCCATCTGTAAGATGCAGACAAGTAGTATCTACCTCCCAGAGCTTTTGTGATGATCAAATGAAATAATATTATTAAATGCTTTGTAAGCAGTAAAGCACTACATAAACAGCATTATTATTAATTTATAATATTTATAAGTTTACAGTATACATATAACATAATTTAATATAATTAATGTTTATAACATTTATAGATTTATATCAATATAAATAAGTATATAATAATATGGTAATGTTATTGTCTATGGATTAGTGGGGTGTTTGGATAGAAGAGAGACTACAAGTCAATTCCCTTGTTTTATAATAACACTGATAATCCCAGAAGAAAAACAAAGAGTGTTAGATGTGGAATCAATTTTAATTATGCTTTTTTGTTTGTTTTTGGAGGTGGGAAGGCAAGGCAAGCGGGATTAAGTGACTTGCCCAATGTCACACAGCTAGTAAGTGTAAAGTGTCTGAGGCTGGATTTGAACTCAGGTCCTCCTGACTCCAGGGTTGGTACTCTATTCAGTACACAACCTAGCTGCCCCTTAATTCTATTTTGCTTCTAGGTCTCACTTTTCACATGTGTGACCTTGGTCACCTTAAACCTCTGGACTTCAAGTTTTCTCATAGGTAAAATGTTAGATTAGATTAACTCAGGCCTGCCCTGATCTAAATTTATGTTTTCAAATTATATGTTTCAGGTTCCATGGAGTTAACAATCCTGCTCTGGAGAGAGATTTGGGGGCATAACTGAACAGACTTAATTCTTGTGATCTTTAAGGAGGCAAGGCAAACCTTATTGAATGGCAAAGAGCAATTTTTCTTTTTTCTTTTTCTGCTTTTTGGAGGGCAATTGCGGTTAAGTAACTTGCCAAGGCCACGTGGCTAGTTGTGTTTAGTGTCTGAGGCTGGATTTGAACTCAGGTCCTCCTGACTCCAGGGCCAGTGCTCTATTCACTTCACCACCTAGCTGCCCCAAGAACAATTTTTCTTGAGAGAAATTAAAGTGTGTTTAATTTGGACTTTGAGGAAAAATTCTAACTTGGTACAAATATATAAGTTATTATTTTTTCTTTTTGGAGGAGGGAAAGCAGGGCAATTGGGGTTAAGTGACTTGCCCAAGATCACATGGCTAGTAAGCATTACGTGTCTAAGACCTGATATGAACTCAGGTCCTCCTGACTCCAGGGCTGGTGCTCTATTTACTGTGCCACCTAGGTGTCCTAAATATATAAATTCTTGAAAAAAATTGAAGGTACACTTCCAAACAGTATCCCCTAAAGATACAGACATGCAAGTCTTCTTGTAAATATGACAGAGTTAAAATACATGTCCTAGGTCCAATTGGATCTACTCTGGCAGAAGAACATGTAGGCTCTCCTGATCCTAATCAAAGTGGAGAGAGAGAATGACAAAGTGTGTATGTTTGTGCATGCATAGAAAACAGATGGACAGACAGAAAAACACACAGAAATGCAGAAAGGGCCAACTAAGAGGGAAAGAGAGAACCAGAGATGGGGGAAGGAGAGACAGAGAGAGGGAAAGAGACAGATACACACAGATAGATAGAGACAGATAGTAGATAGAGACAGAGAAAAAGGAAAAGAGAAATAGGTAGAAAAAGAAGGATACCAAGCAGATAGGGACACAGAGATAGAAATACAAAGACAGAAAGGAGAGGGTAAGAGAGATAGGGGAAAGAGAGGGAGGGATGAACAAATAGGTAGACAGACAAAGAGACACAGAGAGGGAGAGGTGGGGAGATAGAAGGAAAGAACAGAAATTGCAGATGGATTGGCAAGCAGGGAGAGAGAGACAGATAGAGACAGATAGATGGAGACAGAGAGACAGAGACACACACAGGCAGAGAGATGTAAATAGAGAAAGACCAAGAGAAAAAGAGATCTAGAGACAGACAGACACAGTCATAGAGAGACATAGAGATAAAGGCAGAGAGAGACCAAGAGGAAAAGAGAGAGCGAGAAAAACAGAGACAGAGATAGAGAAAAAAGAGGCATCGGGGCGGGGGGAAGAGCCTGAAGAAAAAGAGCCGAAGAGTAGAGGGCCCTCTCTGCTGCTGTTCGAAGAGTACCAAGCTTTCCACTTATCTTTTCTATTGCTTCTTAAAACTCTTTTTGCTGCCATATCATACTGCTTATTGCCATATTCTTCACGATTTCCAAACTTGGATCCTCCTCAGGCAACACTTAGGATAGAGAACGTGTAGTCAAACTTGCTCCAGTCCCACTCATTCATTATCTTCCATGGAGAATGAGTGACTCCCAAGTGAGGTTTGCATTCTCCTGTTAGGTGGCATAGCAGCCACATGTCCATTATCATTCTATGTTTCAGTTAACATGTACTGATTTACACACACAATTCTATGTTTCCCCTACTGATTACAGTACTTTTGTCAGTGCCTACTTGTGTACGTCTTGGACCTTTCCCCATCTGTTTATCAAATCACTTATCTATGTCTTCCTTACATCTTCCTTTTTCCCATGAATTCTTGGGTCAATGTGACCCTGAAGTCTGGAATAAATCTCTCCAGACTTCCTTATTGAAGCTTATTCAGTATTTCCCTGGTCCCACTGTTTAGTTTTCTCCCCCTCTTGCCTGAAAATCCTGTCCTTAGGTCCCTCTTCCCATACTAGGCCCATATAACATATCCAGATATGCTCTGCCATAGCTAATCCTCCATCAAAGAGTAGGAGGCCAATTGAGTAGTCTATAGGTTGCCTCTAGAATTAATTTTAGTCAGTAATTTAAATTTCCCTCCTCCACCAAATGGGTTTTCCAGACTGCTAAGAGTTTTTTTTTTTTTTTAATGCTAAACTTGGATTAATCTCTAGTTCCAAATGGGTGGAGATGCTAATGAATAGAGCCTGGGTTAAAAGAAAGAAAACAAGAAGTCAAAGGTCTTAAGAATTATGAATGAGCAGCTCTTGGTTTTTTATGGGCATTGAGAAGCCATTGACTACCTTGGCACCCAGGTTGGTACACTATCACAGATCATATAGCCTCAGCATATCCATAGGCTTTTGGACAAGAAAGAGTCTTTGCTTCAGGGGACTCACAGGCTGGAGCTGAGTATCTGTGAAGCACATGGCTGTCTGCTGGATATGCCTCATTCTTTGTCATTTTGGCATGAGACTCCAGGATGGATGTGGTGTATGACCTCATGCTTGAGATACCTCCGCACAACTCTTTCCCCCATAAGTGTCCTCCCTCCATGATTCACAACTCTGAAATAAGTGTGTGTGTGTGTGTGTGTGTGTGTGTGTGTGTGTGTGTGTAGAAGCCACGTGGTTTAGCCCTATCATTTTGCAAGTGAGGACATTGAAGACATACCACAATTTAATGCCTTATCCAAGGTCACACAGGAAGCAAGAGTCAGAAGTGAGAAGTGAATCAAGGTCCTCTGACCGCAGAGTTAATGGTCATTTTCCCCTGCCTCCTTCCTAAAACAATTCTTTTATTTTTTAATTAAACAAATGCTTTATTAACTTCTGGTTTACATCATTCATTTCCACCAGATTATGAGTTACATTTTTTCCCTACCCACCACCCCAGAATAGCAGTCCCACTAGATATCCCCTCATCCAATCTGCTCTCTCCCATATCTTCTCCCAAACCCCCTTCGACTTTGCCATTAGGGCAAGGTGAATCTCTGAGCCCCAATGCCTGGACATCTTATGAAACATTTAATTTTAAAACTTCGATTTTCAGATCCATTCCCTTGCTCCCTTGTCACCCACTCCCTCTGAGAAGATAAGCAATTCAGTATGTGTTGTACATGTATATCTATGCAAAACATTACCATAGTAGATATATTGTAAAAGACTGCTTATATTTCCCTCCCACCTGTCTCACCACCCACCTGGTCCATTCCTACTTTGATCCTGTCCCTCTTTGATAGTGGGTACTTCTAACCTCCCCTCTCCCCAGAATGCCCTCCCCTTCATCATCTCCCCTCTCATCCCCCTTTCTCCTACTCAGGAGAGTGAGTGAGGGTAAGATATTCCATTTAATATGTATGTGATTCTCTCCTTGAGCCAACTTCAATGAGAATATGCTTTTGCCTTTTTGCCTTCCTGTTCTTCCCCTCCCCTGCAACTACTTCCCCTTGCCTCTTCTACATGAGATAGTTTGCCCTACCCTGTCTCTCTCCATCCTCTTGCCACTTTCCTCTCTCACCTCTTGACTTCACCCCTTAAGAATCATCCCTTCCTTGGGGCGGCTAGGTGGCGCAGTGAGCAGGGAGCCAGCCCTGGAGCCAGAAGGACCCGAGCTCGGATCTGGCCCCAGACACCCAACACACAAACAAAAACCCAGCCACGTGAACCTGGGCAAGTCACCCAACCCCAACTGCACTCCAAAAAAAAATATAATAATCATCCCTTCCCATCAAATTCAACCTGTGCCCTCTATCCATGTATACCTGTGAACATATGCCATGTACCCTTCTTCAATTATTTTCATAATGAGAAAGGTTTCATCAAACACAGTTATTGTTTTTCCATGTAGGACTGTAAATAGTCCAAATTTGATAAGTTCCTTTTGATTTCTTTTCCTTGATTGCCTTCTCAAGCATCTCTTGCTTCTTGTGTCTGAATGTCAAATTTTCTATTCAACTCTGGTTTTTTCATCAAGAATGCTTGAAAGTCCTCTAATCCACTGAATGACCATATTTTCCCCTGAAACAAGATACTCAGTTTTGCTGGGTAGGTGACCCTTGGGTTCATTCCCAGCTCTTTTGCCCTCTGGAATATCATATTCCATGCCCTTCTATCCCTCAGTGTAGAAGCTGCCAGGTCCTGGGCTATTCTGATTGTGTTTCCACAATATTGAAATTGTTTCTTCCTGGCTGCTTGGAGTATATTCTCCTTGATCTGGGGATTCTGGAACCTGGCTATAATATTCCTGGGAGTTTTCTTTTTGGGATCTTTTTCAGGAGGTGATCTGTGGATTCTTTCAACCTCTATTTTGCCCTCTGGGTCTAAAACATCAGGGCAATTTTCCTTGAGAATTTCTTGAAGGAAGATTTCTAGGTTCTTTCTTTGATCATGGCTTTCAGGTAGTCCAATAATTTTTAAATTGTCTCTCCTGGATTTATTTTCCAGGTCAGTGGTTTTTCCCATGAGATATTTCACATTGCCTTCTATTCTTTCATTTGTTTGGATCTGCTTAATAGTATCTTGATTTCTCATAAAGTCACTAGCTTCCATTTGCTCCAGTCTAACACTGAAGGAATGAATCTCCTCAGTGAGCTTTTGAGATTCTTTTTCCATCTGGCAAATTCGACTTTTTAAGGCATTCTTCTCCTCATTGCCTTTCTGAGCCTCTTTTGCCATTTGAGTTAGACTATTTTTTAAGGTGTTATTTTCCTCAGTCAGGCTGTTGACTGTCATTTCATACTTTTCTTGCATCTTTTTCATTTCTCTTCCCAAATTTTCCCCCACTTCTCTTATCTGCTTCTTAAGGTCCTCTATGGCCTGTAGCCAGCTTGTATTTTCATTTGGGGCTTTTGGTGCAGGAGTTCTGACCTCACAGTCCTCCTCCATGCTTTGAGCCTCTTTGCCCCTAAAATAGGAGTCCAATGTTGAACTTTTCTGTTATTTTGTTTCATTTGCCTAGGCATATTGCCACTTAATTACTTGATTTTGGGGCTTGTTGCCACAGTAGGACTCTGCCACCAGACAGGGGAGCTTCCGCCCAAACGTGGGGTCTTCACAACTTCTGCCAGTGGGTGGCCTCTGTAAAGCCTCCACCCACTCTGACAAGTTGGATACCCACCCCAAACTTCCCCCCCAGACCACAATCCAGATCCAGGAAGTTTAAAGCAAAAGCGATTAACCCCCAGACTGATTGCTGGATCTTCCTATAGTTTGCAGACCAGGAGCTAGAGCCACTACTGATGCTGCAAAATGGCTTCTGTGCAGCTGTTTCTTCAGCAGCTTTTTGCCCCCAGGGGAGGAAGCCACGTGTTCCCCAAATACTGGTCCCAAAGTCCATAGGGCACTAACCTTTCACTTTGTCCTAGGCATATCTGTGCTGATAATTCTGGAGTCGCCACAATTGCTGGTGTTCTGGGGTTCCACCAGCTGGCTGAAGGCCCAGCCGCTCTGGGGCTAAAACCGCGGACCTGGGCTTGGCTCTGCGGGCTGTGCTGTCAGTTCCCAGCGCTCTGTGCTGCCCGCTCTCAGAGAGCTGCGCTGGCCGCTCCCTGCAGGACTGCTGGGCTGTCCTCAGCAGGAGGTTAGCTTCTCTGTGCCGTTCTGTGGGTGCTGTGGCTCCAGAAGTTGTTCGGAGCTCCCTTTCACATTGTTTGAATTTTGTGTGGGGCAGAGCACATTGGAAATGCTGTTTCTACTCTGCCATCTTGGCTCCACCCCCCTGAAACAATTCTTAACCCCCATTGGATGTTATAGTCCCTCTCCCAAGTGTTCATCCCTTTTCTCACCTCAATTTCCTCCCTTTGCAGTCCTCATTTTATGACTGACACATTCCAATCAAACTTTTCAGTTTACTTTATTGGATAATTCTTCTCCTAACCCTGAATCTGTTTTTCTTTACCTACAAAATAGAGGTAATAAGACTTATGTACCTACTTCAAGGGTTTCTGAATGATGCAGTGGATAGAGGGCCAGATCAGCAGTCAGGAAGACTCATTTTCCTGAGTTCAAATCCAGTCTCAGACACTTAATAGCTGTGTGACTCTGGACAAGTCACTTCATTCTATTTGTTTCAGCTAGAAAATGAGCTGGAGGAGAATATGGTGAATCATTCCAATATCTTTGCCAAGGAAACCCCAAATGGGGTCATAAAGAACTGGACACAACAGAAACTACCGCAAAACAACAATCTACCTTAAAGAGTTGTGAGAAAAGTGCTTTGTGAACACTAAAATGCTATCTAAATGTGAGTTGTAATTCTTACTGCAGGAAAGATGTTTAGAAAAGAAAAAGAACTATGCTTACAGAATCAGTGACATGCATCTGCTTAGTTCCAGTAAGTCAAAACCCTGCAGCATTCCCAAGAAGACTGGAAAATCCCCTGTTTGCTCCATGGCCTTCCAGTTGAACTGATGGGGGTTTCAGGGTCACTGGCAAGTAAAAATTGACACAGGGTGAGACATCCTTCCAGTGAACTGACCCAATTTGGAAGAATTGCTCATTGCCAGTAAGGATTCCCTCCTGTTGGCCTAAGCTATAATTGAGTCTCCAAGATGGTATCAGAGTGATTCTTGGGCCCATTTCCACATGGTTATTCCCCTTTGGCATTCAGATATCAAAATTCCAAATATATCTATTATCATTGAAGTTAAAGGGACAACTAGTAATTCGACTACATTGAGATCTTTGGCTTTCATTATTATTAATTATCATCATCATATCCTTATCAAGGATGATGCCTCACTTTAACCTTAGTTCCTTATATATGTTCTATGTACTATATTCCTTATATAGTTCTACATACTTTTCCTTTTTTTTTTTGGAGGGGAGAGGGCAGGGCAGTTGGGGTTAAGTGACTTGCCCAAGGCCACACAGCCAGTAAGTGTTAAGTGTCTGAGGCTGGATTTGAACTCAGGTCCTCCTGACTCCAGGGCCAGTGCTCTATTCACTGCACCACCTAGCTACCCCTATGCTTTTCTTAAACAGTTTTGGTTAAAGTAATAATAACTTACATTTGTATAGCACTGATGAGTTTACAAAACACTTTTCCCCACAGCATCCCTGTAAAGTCCTTTAGGAAGGACATTGATAACTGAAAATGTCCAGAAAGGGGAAAGGGCCGTAAGTCCCTCTAAATGTGGATTTGTTGAAGAAACTTGAAAAGGCATAACTTGAATTAAACATCGAGTAAGATATGATCAGTGGCGCGGCGGGTAGAGCACTGGACCTGAAGTCAGGATCACTCGTCTTAGTTAATTCAAATCCAGCCTCAGACACTTACTAGCTGTGTGACCTTGGGCAAGTCACTCAACCTTGATGGCCTCAGTTTCTCATTTGTAAAATGAACTAGAGAAGGAAATGGCAAGCCACTCTAGTATCTTTATCAAGGAAACTTCAAATGGGATCACAAAGAGTTGGACATGACTGAAAAGTGACTAAACAAGAATGACCCCATTCAGTTGATTATAATATGGAAGGATTAAACTTGTGCTGTTTGCCCAGAGAGGAGAAGTAGGAACAATAAGCATAAATGGCAAATTTGGGTTTGACTGTTTTCTAATGGTCAGAGGTCTGCAGAAATGGAGTGGGCTACTTTCAGAGCTAGTAGGGTTCTACTTCATCAGAGACTGAATGACCACTTATCAGGTACATTGTAGAGGAGGGTGCTATTATCCCCATATTACAGATGAGGGAACTGAGGCAGACAGAGGTTAAGCAACTTATATAGGGCCACAAAACTAGTATCTGAGGCTGAATTTGAACTCAGGTCTTCTTGACTCCAGGTCCTCTGGACCACCCAGCTGCTTACATAAAGCTCTGCCACCCCTGCTCACAAATGATGGCATGGTTATCCCTTCTCCCTACCCAGACATGATTTTTTGTGGTTAGTATGTATTTTCAACTTCTACTTTTTTCATTCTTTATTTTCTGGTTTTGGCCTGTTTTACATTATAGGATCAGCCCCCAGTCAAGGTATAAAGTAGGCGAAATTTGTGCTACGCTCTCAGATTCATTTCTGTGTCTTTTCTCCACCCCCTTCATGCAAGCAGTATATTCTTTCTCTCCTCTGTATTTCTCTCTTCTCTTCCCAATTAAATTTCCCTCAAGAAGGCATCCACTTTAAGTCATCTGTAACTTAGATTTAATTTCAAGATGTTTTGCATTTTAAACTTTATCTCTAATTGTAGAACAATTAGGGTTATCTCTTGCTAAAATAATTTTAGGAATGGGTTGTGGGGAAGGGGGTTGTTTTGGGTAAGACTCTCTAAAATGACTTAGTAGGTGGCTACCTATTCAGTCTACAGGCAAAATTGGCTCTGCTTCCTTTGGCTAGTCTTCTGGTTTCCCCATTAAGTTTGAATATCAAAACTCCTAGGGGATTATTATCAGCAACACATGGACTCATGAGTCTTCTCTGTGTAGGATCTGTGTCTGGCACGGGTATTGGAATAGACATAAAGCAAACTAGATAAATAGTCATTCTAGACAGAGCCCAGAGGCCAATTGTATCATTTCAGTCTAAAACTAATGTTTTCTTTGCATCACAGTCACCAAGGTGACTGGTTAATTGTCAGAATTTTTCACTTTTTGGAAGGATGTTTTGTTGTCTGTAGATATAGCCACATTTCCTATTCCCTCAAGAGCCTTAGAACCTTATTTCTAATTGTAGAAGCTGTTTTGGGATGTATATAGAATGTTATAAGTTCATCCCCCCCCCCCCCATAGTGATATTTGAAGAATGAACAGTTGCTTAATTGAATGCTCTAAGATCCTTTTGTTTTCAGGACCCTTCTGAACTGTGTAGGCACCTTGAGTCTAAGGGAAAACCCTGGAACTGTAATGTGTGTCTTTCTCTCTAGGGGTTCAGGATCAGTCTAATCAGGTAATTTGGCATAACAGATCTGAGTTCTAGTCCTTGCTCTGCCAGTTACCAGTTGTGTGACTGTGCAAATGCCTTCACTGCTTCGTGCCTCAGTTTTCTCATCTGTAAAATGGGCAGAATAATAACATTCATGTAACATCTACCATGTGTCAGACTAAGTACTTTACAAATACCGTCTCATTTTATATGCACAACAACTGTGGGGGGTAGGTGTTATTCTTATCCTGATTTTACAGTTGAGGAAATGGAGACAAACGGAAGTTAAAAGGTCACCTGGCTGGTAAGTATCTGAGATGGAATTTGTACTTAGTTTTTTCCTGGCTCTAGGCCCAGTGCTCTATCCACTGTGCTACCTACCTCATTGCGTTGTTGTGAGGACTTTGTGAATTTGCAGTTTGTAAAATGCTTTGTAAATTTCAAACAACACATAAGTTTTTAGTTATTATTAGCGTAATGGAGTCATAGTAATATATATTTTTCTCTTTTTCTTCTTTTTTTGCTTTTTGGAGGGGGGAAGGTAGGGCAATTGGGGTTAAGTGACTTGCCCAAGGTCACATGGCTAGTTTTTGTGTTAAGTGTCTGAGGCTGGATTTGAACTCAGATCATCCTGACTCCAGGGCCAGTGCTCTATTCACTGAGCCACCTAGCCACGCCAAGTAATATGGTTTTAAATGTATAAGTAAGATTTGATTGCTTTATCAAGTTTGAACCACTCTCTGAATCAGTCAAGAAGTGACCATTGTGGCTGGCTGAGGGAATTTGTCCCCCTTTTGGGGCTTTCATATGAAAAATGGCTAGCTATTCAGCAATTAAAGATTCCAATCTTGAAAGTGTTTTGTGGAGGCAGACCACTGTGGTTGGTTTCACAGTTCATCAGAAGAAGAAGCAGGAGATTTTCTCTTCTATATCTCGATTGTCCCTGTCATCAGAAGGGTCAGTAGGAAGCAATGAATCCATCCAGGACAAGAGAAACACACTGAAGGTAGAGGTAAGTTTGAAGAAACAGGCATCTGTAGGAAGAGGCAGTTTCAGAGAGTGTTTATCTAGCCGGCTCTGCCCTTTCATGGAGAGGGATAATATCTATGAACTCAAGAAAGAAGAAGACACTGGGAGCTCAGGTGAGCAGTCAAACCAACAAAAATCTAGAACATCTTATTGAATGCCTTTGTTACAAGCTAATTAATCTACTGACTGATTGTTAATGGAAAGCATACTGGTGGGGTCTCTTGATCTAGTTATCCACAGGGTAATCCTTACAACCTGAAAGTAGGCATCCTCTTGGGGATACAACCTGTGAAAATACATGCAAATTGGGGAAGTATCCCTGAAACACTGTTACGTTAGGAATGAAAATTATGTGGAATCTATCAAAGATTTTGCAAAATTGCTAAAAAAAAAGTCATGAGAAAATTTAAAAACATTAACGATAAGAAAGAACTTTTGGATAAAGGTGGAAAAATGAGGATAGGCTGGAGTAGAAGTCTTAGAAATGGCAGGGGTAGGGGACCTGCCACTTCGAGGTCACACATGGCCTTCTAGGTCCCTGGGTGCAGCCTTTTGACTGAGTTCACATTTTATAGAACAAATCCTTTTATTGAAGGGATTTGTTCTGTGAAGTTTGGATTCAGTCAAAGGGCCACTCTTAAGAACCTAGAGGGCCACATGTGACCTCAAGGCTGCAGGTTCCCCACCCCTGGCTTAGAGTGAAGGAACTTGGGCTCATGGTCTCACTACTTGTTATCTATGTGACTTTGTAAAAGTCATTTAACCTCTCTTTGCATCATTTTCTTCATCTGAGGTCCCTTCGTGCCATTATTATGTTTTTCCTACTATTATGCAGAGTTGCCTGATGAGAGAATTCTGTTGCACAGCCATATTATAGTTTGTCCTGTAGATGGCACCTTTCCCCCACACAATGGTGGAGTCCTTTGTGCTTTCAAAGTTAAAACAAGAAAATGGTGTTAGATGTTTTGGCATTCCCAGGCCGATATTCTGACCCGTTGTAAATTAGTATGCAATTTGACCTTTCTTTTTTTCACATGCAGTTGTGGTGTTTGCCCCTCATTCTTAGCGGATATTTTTTGAATTTGTAATTAGAAAACAACAGAATGGGAGTCAAACTGATCCTGGCACTTCATTACTGCGGGAAAGGGCTCCAGGAGGGAAAGGATCACTAATAGGGACCTTTTGATCCAATAATACAGCCACTGTTGCAACCTCCAGATCTTCCAGTTCAGAGAGAAAAGAGGGTGGGGTGGAAGTATATCTTTTCAGGGGCCACAGACCATCTGGGACATCTCTACATTGCTTTCCCAGCCTGGAAAAAACTTTCCTTCTACCCATGTTAATCCCCTCCATTCTTCATGGTCAGCTGAAACCCTACATCCTTTTGTTAAGCCTTTCCAATTTAACTTGAAAGAAATATCTGTTAGAGGCCACAAGTAGTGAGATCTGTTCTCATTTTCTAAGATACTCTTTCCTTCTCCTCAGCCACCTCACAGATGATGAGAAAAAGTTAATAGTGGCACTTAACACAGTGCATGGTGCAAAGTGGGTACTTAATTCTTGATTTGACTAGGTAAGAACAGAAACTACTGCGCTTTTTTTTTCCTGGACTTTTTTTCCTGGGTTATCCTGGTGTATTGGCAACCATGATTTTTCCTTTCCTCTGTCCCCTTTTGATTTACATACAGAGTGTGGGTTGAGGGGTAGTCAAGACAGCAAGGGGCTTTGAGACCATGACCGTGATTGAAATAGCTGGGGATGCTTTGCCTAAATAGGAAATGATTTGGGGGGATCATGGTAGTTGTCTTTAAATAGTTGAAGGACCATGATGCAGTAGAGGATTTAGCATTGGTCTGCTTGGTCTCAGAGGATGAGATGGGGAACATTGGGTAGGGGTGGCATAGAGATAATCGAGGTTTGATGTAAGGAAAATCTTTTATTTCCATTAGGGTCAGGGGATGCTGGTAAATGTTTAACAGTCATTTGAATGGGGGAAAGTACTCTTTGACACACTTTTCATTTTAATCCTCATCATTAACATTTTCTCCATTAACTTCTTAAACCTAGACAATTGCAAAACAATAAATAAGATATAGTTGCTAGCATTTGTTCATTCCCAAGGTATCAATACTGACTGCGTGGGACTGGTTCCAAGATACTCCTAATTCAGGTTGTTCCAAATTGGAATGAATGCCCTACCTCAGAGAGTAGCTAGTTCCCCCTCAGTTAAGGTCTTCAGGAACAACTGGATGACCACTCATGTATGTTAGAGAGTTTTATTTAGGGTAGTTGATCTTTGAGGTCCCTTCCAACACTGAAATTCTGTGATTCTGGGCTACTTGAAGCCACATGAGTATAGAACATGGTACAGACACCCAAGGGAAGTCTATCTCTCATGTAACTATATATAAAGCAATAATTTAATCATCATATCTTCTTGTGACCCTAAGAAAAGGGCATTTGTCACACTGAGAAAATGAAAAGGGAGACTGACCATATAGACTACTAAGTACATTGGTAACAACTAAAATGGGATATCATAAATTGGGCTTGGTGAATTTATGCAGTTAAAAAACACCACTCAATTATTTATGCTATAAGAAATGAGAAGCAGAATGATTTTAGAAAAACCTGAAAAGACTTATTTATATGAACTGATGCAAAGTGAAGGTGAGCAAAACTAGGAGAACATTGTATAAAGTAACTGCAACATTGTTCAGTGATCAACTGTGAATGACTCAACTATTTTCAGCAATACAATGATTCAAGGCAATTCCAAAAGACTCATGATGAAAAATGCTATTCACCTCCAGAGAAAGAACTGATGGAGTCTGAATGCAGATCAAAGCATACTGTTTTTCACTTTCTGTATTTTTTTTTCATATTTTTTCCTTTTGGTCTATGGCTTTAATATGTTTTACATGATTGGATATGCATAGCTTATATCAAATTGCTTATCATTTCAGGGAGGGGGGAGGTGAAGAAGGGAGACAAGAAATTTGGATCTCAAAATTTTTTTTAAATCAATGTTTAAAATTGTCTTTACAGGTAACTGGGGAAAAATAAAATATTATTTTTTTAACAACCAATATTCTGAGGAGTTCATGGGTTTCACTAGATTGCCAGAATTCCATGACATAAAATAAGGTTAAGAACTTCTGCACTAGACTGTCAATCATTAATTTCCACTCCCTCTTTACCTCCTCTTAATCTTTAATGTCTTGCTCTCTACTTACTATACAAACATATTTAAATTTCCTATGTTCTAAAAAAGGAAAATAAAATCTTCCCCCATACTTTCTGAGATGTGCACAATAGGAACTCTAAGTCCCACCTGAGAAACCATGATCCTTGTCCATAAAGCTGATACCAGGAAGAACGAGCTAAAAACAATCTATTTTTATGTCTTCATAAATATTCATCCATTTTCTTTATGTTATCAGTTTTGTTGGCTCCCACCAGGACCTGTGATTTTCTCTAATTCAGGAGTCAACTGCCTTCCTAAATAAAGCAATTAGCAAACCTTTCCAAGGCAGCAAAAAGCACTCTGGATTTCTGGCAATGACTCTTCTGTAGCTCTGCTGTTGGCAGCTCTGTTGGTGATATTTGGGTCTCGCCAGGTCTCAAAGCCAGTACTTCACCACCCCACCCCACTCCAGCCCCTGTGACTGTAAGGAATCTCTGTTTATGTCCAGAACAAGGGGGTAGAGTTATGGGCAGGGCAGTTCTAGTGAAAGATGCCTCTGATTATTACTACCATTTATTCTGCCCTTTTTCTCTCTGTGTCCTTGGAATCACTGACCTCACCCTACAACAAGTTGCCATCTGCGCTTAACCTTTATGAAAGTGGAAGGATATTTATGAAAACATAAACCGTCATGTTAACAAATAAGAAATGGAAAAAATAAATAACCCAATCTCAGAAAAAATAAATTGAATAAACCATTACCAATTCCTAAAGAAAAAAATCAGGATCATGAATTTTACAAATAATCGAAGAACACTTAATCACAATAGTATAGACATTGTTTTTAAAATAGGAAAGGGGAAACATGATCAAGAAATCATAAGATACAAAATAAAGTTAAAAATTCTACATCCTAAAATGAATATATGTAACTCCTTAGAACTTTATCATCATGTGAGGTCTTAGAAAGAGTTTAATTAAATTAGGCAGAGAGCCTAGGCATGATTCTTTTATGTTTAGATGATCGCAAAAGAAGAATGTAAAGGTTGGGGAAAAATGAACTGGGAGAAGGAGGAAGGGAGAGGAAGAATGGGGAAATTTGTCTCATATAAATGGGGTTGATAAGGAGGAGTTCACAAAATGGTGGGGATTTTCGGGGAGGGAAACACAGTAATTTCACTCTTACCTGAATTGGTTAAGTAGGGAAGAATACATGTATACACATAGGTGGGTACAGAAATTTAACTTACCCAGGAGAGAAGTAAAAGGGAAAGGAGTAAAAGGAAAGGGGGGTGGGTAGAAATAAGAGAATGGTAGATTAAGGGAGGCAATAGTCAGGAGCAAAATAAATTCTTAAAGAGGGAACAGAGAAAAAAGAATGAAAATAGGAGATTAGGATGGAGGGAAATACAGTTAAGAAACTATAAGTGTGAATATAAATGGGATAAACCCACCCATTAAAGAGAAGATGGATGAATGGATTAGAAACCAGAATCCAACATTATGTTGTTTATAAAAAGCACACTTCCAACAGAAAGATACTCACAGAGTTAAAATTTGGCTTCAACTAAAGTAAAGTTGGAATTTAAAGGAAACCGGGGAGGTCAGTCAGTGAAACAGAGGAGGGAGACCATTGCAAGCAAAGGGGACAGCCAAAGAAAATGCCCAGAGCTCGAGAGATTGAGTGTTTTGGTCATGGAAAAGCCAGGAAGCCAGTGTCAAAAGGATAAAGAGTACATGTCGGGAGTAAAATGTAAAAAGATTAGCAAGGGGGTGGCTAGGTGGCACAGTGAATAGATCACCAGCCCTGGAGTCAGGAGGACCTGTTCAGATCTGTCCTCAGACACTTGACACACTTATTAGTCATGTGACCTTGGGCAAGTCACTTATCCCCAATTGCCCTGCCCTCCCCCCTCCAAAAAAAAAAAAAAGACTAGGAAGGTAGGAGTGGTCTAGGTTATAAAAGGCTATAAATGCCAAACAGGACATTTTGTACTGACTTCTGGGAGCAATAGAGAGCCACTGGAATTTCTTATGTTGGGTGTATGTGTGTGTGTGACATGATCAGACTTCTGCCTTAGGAAAATAATTTTAGTAGTTGAATGGAACATAGATTAGAAAGAGCCTTGAGACAGGCAGACCCACCAGCAAGCTATGGCAATAACTCAGGTTGTGAGGTAATGAGGTCTGTGCCAGAGAGGTGGCAGTGTCAGAGAATAGAAGGGGGCATATTCAAGAGATGTTGCAAGGTAAAACAGACAGGCCTTGACTGCAGCTTGGATAAGGGGGGTGAGAGAAAGTGAGGAATCCCGGACGACCCTTAGGTTTTGAGCTTGAGCAACTGGGAGGATGCTGTTGCCCTTCACAGTAACAGGGAAGATAGGAGGAGTGGAAGGTTTGGAGGGAAAGATAATGAGTTCCATTTGGGGCATATTGAGTTTAAGATGTCTGCTGTACATCTAGTTTGAGATGTCTGAAAGGCAGTAAGAGATGAAAGATTAGAGGTCAGCAGAGGCACTGGGGCAGGAAAAATAGATTTGGGAATCATCAGGATGGAGATGGTAATTGAATCCATGGGAACTGATGAAATCATCAAGTGAGGTAGTATAGAGGGAGAAGAGAAGAGGGATCAGGAGAGAACCTGAGGGTTAAAAGGTGTGAACTGGAGGAAGATCCACTAAAGAAAACAGGAGACATATCAAAAAAGATTATGGGTAAAGTCAGAAGGTTTAATAAATAAGATAAAGAAATTGAGGGAATAATCATAGGCAAAGGGGAGGCAAACAGAGATTTGGGGTTTCTTATACAATTCTCTTTCTGCTCTTTGTATATGGAAATACATGTGCTTGTTGGTCTTTGTCAAGTTCAGAAGAACAAAAATAAAAATTAGTTTTAAGAGCAAAGAATTAAAAAAAACAACAATCTAATATTAGGATAATTGATACACTCAAATTTATTTCTTTTTTTTAATTAAACAAATGCTTTATTAACTTCTGGTTTACATCATTCATTTCCACCAGATTATGAGTTACATTTTCCCCCATTTTTCCCTACCCACCACCCCAGAATAGCAGTCCCACTAGATATCCCCTCATCCAATCTGCTCTCTCCCATATCTTCTCCCATACCCCCTTCGACTTTGCCATTAGGGCAAGGTGAATCTCTGAGCCCCACTGCCTGGACATCTTATGAAACATTTAATTTTAAAACTTCGATTTTCAGATCCATTCCCTTGCTCCCTTGTCACCCACTCCCTCTGAGAAGATAAGCAATTCAGTATGTGTTGTACATGTATAGCTATGCAAAACATTACCATAGTAGATATATTGTAAAAGACTGCTTATATTTCCCTCCCACCTGTCTCACCTCCCACCTGGTCCATTCCCTACTTTGATCCTGTCCCTCTTTGATAGTGGGTACTTCTAACCTCCCCTCTCCCCAGAATGCCCTCCCCTCCATCATCCCCCCTCTCATCCCCCTTTCCCCTACTCAGGAGAGTGAGTGAGGGTAAGATATTCCATTTAGTATGTATGTGTTTCTCTCATTGAGCCAACTTCAATGAGAATATGCTTTTGCCTTTTTGCCTTCCTGTTCTTCCCCTCCCCTGCCACTACTTCCCCTTGCCTCTTCTACATAAGATAGTTTGCCCTACCCTGTCTCTCTCCATCTCCTCTTGCCACTTTCCTCTCTCAACTCTTGACTTCACCCATTAAGAATCATCCCTTCCTTGGGGCGGCTAGGTGGTGCAGAGAGCAGAGAGCCAGCCCCGGAGCCAGAAGGACCCGAGCTCGGATCTGGCCCCAGACACCCAACACACAAACAAAAACCCAGCCATGTGAACCTGGGCAAGTCACCCAACCCCAATTGCCCTCCAAAAAAAATAATAATCATCCCTTCCCATCAAATTCAACCTGTGCCCTCTATCCATGTATACCTGTGAACATATGCCATGTACCCTTCTTCAATTATTTTCATAATGAGAAAGGTTTCATTAAACACAGGTATTGTTTTTCCATGTAGGACTGTAAATAGTCCAACTTTGATAAGTTCCTTTTGATTTCATTTCCTTGATTACCTTCTCAAGCATCTCTTGCTTCTTGTTTCTGAATGTCAGATTTTCTATTCAACTCTGGTTTTTTCATCAAGAATGCTTGAAAGTCCTCTATTCCACTGAATGACCATATTTTCCCCTGAAACAAGATACTCAGTTTTGCTGGGTAGGTGACCCTTGGGTTCATTCCCAGCTCTTTTGCCCTCTGGAATATCATATTCCATGCCCTTCAATCCCTCAGTGTAGAAGCTGCCAGGTCCTGGGCTATTCTGATTGTGTTTCCACAATATTGAAATTGTTTCTTCCTGGCTGCTTGTAGTATTTTCTCCTTGATCTGGGGATTCTGGAACCTGGCTATAATATTCCTGGGAGTTTTCTTTTTGGGATCTTTTTCAGGAGGTGATCGGTGGATTCTTTCAACCTCTATTTTGCCCTCTGGATCTAAAACATCAGGGCAGTTTTCCTTGAGAATTTCTTGAAGGGTGATTTCTAGGTTCTTTCTTTGATCATGGCTTTCAGGTAGTCCAATAATTTTTAAATTGTCTCTCCTGGATCTATTTTCCAGGTCAGTGGTTTTTCCCATGAGATATTTCACATTGCCTTCTATTCTTTCATTTGTTTGGATCTGTTTAATAGCATCTTGATTTCTCATAAAGTCACTAGCTTCCATTTGCTCCAGTCTAACTCTGAAGGAATGAATCTCCTCAGTGAGCTTTTGAGATTCTTTTTCCATCTGGCAAATTCGACTTTTTAAGGCATTCTTCTCCTCATTGCCTTTCTGAGCCTCTTTTGCCATTTGAGTTAGACTATTTTTTAAGGTGTTATTTTCCTCAGTCAGGATGTTGACTGTCATTTCATACTTTTCTTGCATCTTTTTCATTTCTCTTCCCAAATTTTCCCCCACTTCTCTTATCTGCTTCTTAAGGTCCTCTATGGCCCGTAGCCAGCTTGTATTTTCATTTGGGGCCTTTGGTGCAGGAGTTCTGACCTCACAGTCCTCCTCCATGCTTTGAGCCTCTTTGCCCCTAAAATAGGAGTCCAATGTTGAACTTTTCTGTTATTTTGTTTCATTTGCCTAGGCATATTGCCACTTAATTACTTGATTTTGGGGCTTGTTGCCACAGTAGGACTCTGCCACCAGACAGGGGAGCTTCCGCCCAAATGTGGGGTCTTCACAACTTCTGCCAGTTGGGTGGCCTCTGTAAAGCCTCCACCCACTCTGGCAAGTTGGATACCCACCCCAAACATCCCCCCCCCAGACCACAATCCAGATCCAGGCAGTTTAAACAAAAGCAATTAACCCCCAGACTGATTGCTGGATCTTCCTACAGTTCGCAGACCAGGAGCTAGAGCCACTACTGATGCTGCAAAATGGCTTCTGTGCAGCTGTTTCTTCAGCAGCTTTTTGCCCACGGGGAGAGAGCCACATGTTCCCCAAATACTGGTCCCAAAGTCCATAGGGCACTAACCTCTCACTTTGTCCTAGGCATATCTGTGCTGATAATTCTGGAATCGCCACAATTGCTGGTATTCTGGGGTTCCACCAGCGGGCTGAAAGCCTGGCCACCCTGGGGCTAAAACCGCGGACCTGAGCTCGGCTTTGTGGGCTGCTGTCGGTTCCCAGCCCTCTGTGCTGCCTGCTCTCAGAGAGCTGTGCTGGCCGCTCCCTGCAGGGCTGCTGGGCTGTCCTCAGCAGGAGGTTAGCTTCTCTGTGCTGTTCTGTGGGTGCTGTGGCTCCAGAAGTTGTTCGGAGCTCCCTTTTACATTGTTTGAAATTTGTGTGGGGCAGAGCACATTGGAAATGCTGTTTCTACTCCACCATCTTGGCTCCGCCCCTTCCAACAGGTTCTTAGATCTGCTTTTCTAAAGGAAAGCAACTCAATATGGGTTAACAAACTTACTCTAATCAAACATATATCATTTATCTAGTTCAGGTGAAAAGGGTCAGCACCCCGAACTTCAGAGTATACAGACAGAACTTACAAGACAGAGAAACAAACAGATCAAGCAGACAGGCTTCCAGACTGTCCAACCTTTACCAAATCAATACCAAAATCAAGACCAAATCACAGTTACCAGAGAGAGAAGCATCAACATCTGGGTTTTCAAAGCTGGGGGGCTCTCAACAGCTGCCCAGAGTCGCATCTGGTCAAATCACACAACACAGCACGTCTTAAAGTGAGCCCCCCTGCACTCAAATTTCTAGGTGAGTTTTATTTTTCAGGAAATCCATCAATTACTCATTCATTCACCCTTTGACCATTCATTGTCACCAGCCTTAAAATCACTTCCAGTGCTATCTAGATACAGTACAAGCACCTTTTACTGGGTATTAGCCCTCTAGAGGCTTACTTTCTAAAAGATACCATTTTGTTGCAAAGAAGATGGAAATGGAAGAAATTTCAGGAAAAATTATGTAAACAACTACAAAATGACATGGTTCTATTTTAAACTGTCCTAAAGCATTTGGATTTAGAAATTGGCTTAAATATGCCAAGAGGGTATGTTTTTTATCTATTCATACTGACTCAACACTGCTTTTAAAGGCTTTCTGCAGAAATGGTTTGCAGTGTGTATTTAGCCTTTCAAGTGCTTAAACAAAAGAAACTGACTAGAGGTTACTCTTGTGATTCTCAGTAATTATTTCAGAAGTTTACGAGACTTTGGATCAGACTTTTTAGTTTAATAACATTGAACCCCTCCCATGCTCATTGTCATCGTGTTTCAGTTTCTCCAATAAAAATTGCAAGCAGGATGACAAATCTTTGTTTCCAAATCCCTAACTTCACGCACGAAGACTGAAAACATCTGTCTTAATTATAGCAGGACCTGTTGGTCCCAGGTTGCCCTCATTAGTCATTTAAAAATACACAAACAGAAGGATGGTGGAAAAATAAATAGATCATGGAAAAATTGCTCTTGGTTGGGAGGAACCCCTCATCATCATCATTAGATCTAAAATTGAGAGCTGTAACCAGGAATTCTTAGGCCTGGAATAAAGGGAGGTGGTCAATCACCCAGAAAATTCTGCCCTTAGCCCTGTAGGGAATTCAGGGCAGGGATGGGTGGGAGTGAAAGTGGACCCTGGGAGAGAGGTACTAGAACCTTATGAATGGTGACCCTGGGGAGGTTGTATCATACACTAACATGGGCCATGGGAAATCTTCAGAGTGAGGTATGGGATTGTGGCTGCCATAGGAATGAATTGCATACTTATCTCCATATTGGTACCCTTGAGTGAAATCCTGTTCACCCCATATTAGTAATGACTGTGGTAAAAATGTAGATTTTCATATTTTAAAAAAATTTAAATTTTCATCTTTAATATAAGTTTATTCAGCAAATGGAAAATATTTCTAGTAGTTAAAATTCATTACCATTTACTTAAAAGCTGTTTAATTAGGCTGAGAAGGGCATGGCTGTTTCCTCACTTAGAAGAGCTCCTTAAGTGTAGGACTCTTTCCTTTTTTGTCTTTGTAGTCCCAGCATCTAGGATCAGGTTGGATTTATAACAAGAGTGCAAGATTGGTTCAATATTTGGGAAGTTACACGTGTATTAGACTTATTGTGACAAAATGATAAAAAATTGATAAGGGGTCAGGACATAACAATCAACCAATCAACAACTATTTATTAAATTTACTTTGTGCCAAGCACTGTGTTGGGTATGAAAGAAAGGAGGAAAGAAGAAAGAAAGGAACAATCCTTACTTATAAGCTTATATATAGTAAGTGCTTAATAAATGCTTATTGATTAATTAATTGATTGATCATGTCTTGAGAACCTGGGTGAAAGTACTTTGTGCCAAGCACTGTGTTGGGAAAGAGAGAGAGAGAATCTGTAAGACAAAGATTTCAGTATAGCCTATGGGCCAAAAAAAAAAAAAGAAAAACTCTCCACAAAATCATATAACCAATGATTAGCTTATTAGATTAATTGAACTTTACCACTTTTTAACTTTGCGTCTCAGTTTTCTCATTTGTAAAATGCGTATAATAATAGATCCCACCCAACAAGTTTGCTGTGAGGATCAAATGGGATAGTCTTTGTAAAACACCATGCACATAATTGTTTCTATATAAATACTTATTCCCTTACACTGACCCCCTCAATGTTCTACCCTTGCCCTACAGTGGCAGATTAATTCTTTTTGATGGATCATTTTTCTCTAGGAAGTACACTGCTTAAAGAAATCTCTCTCTAAGAGGCCAGTGCCTGACTTTTGAACTGGATAACTCAGATTTAGGATTTCTTATCGGGTAATCTTCCCCAGTCCTCTCACCACCCTTCCCCCCAAACTGGGAATGTCCTTTTTCTAGTTCACTGGTTTCTGACTTGTTCTCAGAAAAAGAAACAGAAAAACATACGGTGGTAGCAAGGAACTGGAGGTCCAGAAATGTTCCTCTCAATCTCACCTGGCTGGCAAATACATGCTATTAGTCACCATTTTCTGCTTCCAGAGGGAGGAAAGGCAGAAATTACCCCCCAACCAATACCCAATTCTATCACATGTCCCCAATTTGAAGGGAGTGAAATCATGGGAAAAGGAAAAGGAAGATGAGGAGGTCTTTTCCTTCATTATGCTTATAGACTGAGGAAAGATCGGTTCCTTTGACAAGAGTCTGTCTTCCATTCCTCCCCAGATTCTCAGTTCCCAATCATCTTGACCAAAGTCATAATCATTGGGTAATAATTAGAGGAGTTCCCTATGTATTCTTTCAAAGAAACCTAGGGGCAAATTTTCCTAATTGGAGATACCTTTCCAACAAGGATCCTTTCCTTGAGCTTTCTTCAAAATGATTGAGGTGGCTCACCAAATTGATCAGGTACTGTTATGATCTTCCCCTTT
The DNA here is from genome assembly GCA_011680675.1 of Gymnobelideus leadbeateri. Lineage (NCBI taxonomy): Eukaryota > Metazoa > Chordata > Mammalia > Diprotodontia > Petauridae > Gymnobelideus > Gymnobelideus leadbeateri. Next base: position 135,678 of record WOXC01011214.1, read on the forward strand.
ATACTTAAAACAATGAAACAACTAACTCAGTGAGAAAGAGATAAAGGGGCTGGACCTGTGATTTTATTGTTATATGGAAGGAAACTCCTTCTACTAAAAAAGGTTGTCATCTTTTCTGTAATTTATAATCTTTATATTGTCCAGAACAACAAGATGAACAAAATACTATATTTTAAAGGAAGCACTTCCCAAACACTCTTAATTCTAGCTCCTTCCTTCTTCAATTTTTTCCCTATTTTTCCCATATATAGCTTCTTGGTACATATTCAATTGCTTTTTTTCTCTCCCCTGTTAGATTATGAGCTCTGGGAGGGCAGGGCATATCTTTTGTCTCTTTTTTTTGTTTCTCCAGAACTTAACAGAGTGCCTGGAACATAATAGGTGCTTACTAAATGACTATTGACTGAGAGTTTAAAAGATTTGTTCTGAGTCACAGACAGTCTGTGTCAATGATGGGATTTTAACCTAGGCCTTTGAGGGTAACTCTACCCATCATGCCACATTGCCTACCAATGAGAGAACCCAGGATTGAAAATTTCACATAGATAGAGGAGAATGTTGACCTGTGTCAGCAGGTTGGAGGATCTAGGAATGTGATGGAAAGAAGGAACACTGAATCTTCGAAGTTTTGTAATAACTTTGGGACACTTCTCATAGGCATGAGTTCTTAATCTATTTTGTGTCATAGACCCCTTTGGCAGTCTGAGGGAGTCAATAGACTCCTCAGAATAATATGGTTAAATTCATGAAATTAATTATATTACATTATAAAGAAATACTTGATATTCCTTTTAAAGTTGCAATAAAGTTATCATGTAATTTCTTTTTTTTTCTTCCCTTCCCCTTGCCACTCTAGAGGTGGCTACTGTTAGACTCAAATGTGTGTGTGTGTGTGTGTGTGTTTATGTGTGTGTGTGTGTGTGTGTGTGTGTGTGTATAATTCTATACATATTTCTATTTATGGAGCTTTCTCTGGATACAGATAACATCCTTCATAGGTCCTTTGTAGTTAATTTGGGATTTATAATAGTGAAAATGACTTATTCATTCAAAGTGGTTTTAAGAACTCTTACTGTATACGATGTACTCTTGATTCTGTTCATTTTTCTCTTCATTATTTTGTGTGTCTATCCATGTTTTTCTAAGATCATTGAGCTAGATTCTTACAACACAGTAGTATTCCATCGCAATCATATACCACAACTTGTTCAGCCATTACCGAATTGTGGGCATCCCTGCAATTTCCAGTTTTTTGCCAACACAAAGAGAGCTGCTAGAAATATTTTAGAACATATAGGTTACTTTACTTTTCCCCTAATCATCTGTGGAAAGAAACCCAGGGTACAGGCAGTTTAATAACGCTTTGACCAAAATTCCAGATCACTTTCCAAAGTAGTTGGATCAATTCACCATTCCTCCAGTAATGAATTAGTGCCCCAATTTTTCCACATCCCTTTACTTTTCCCTTCAATCATTTTAGTCAGTCTGATAGGTGTAAAATGATATGTCCAGTGTATTTTAATTTGAATTTTTCTAATCAATGTTTTTTATAAGTTGATGAACCCTGAGTTAGGAACCCCTAAGTATAGGATGAGCCAAGTATTGCAGTAAGTAGAGATTCTGAAAGGCCAAGATAAAGTGAGAGTGCTTTTTAGACATGGGGAACCAATGGAGGGCAACCAGAATGGCGAGAGCCTCAAGCCTTTGGCAGCTGAGAATTGGTAGAAGGAAGAGCGGATATTTAGGCCAGAGAAGAGAACGTTTGGGGAGGACTTGGTAGCTGTTTCTAAGTATTAGAAGGGCTAGTATGGGGGGGGAGGGGATTAGATTTGTTTCATTTTACTCCAGAGGTCAGGAGCAAAGTTGGTGGTAGTTAAAAAGAGGTAACTTTAGGCTCGTGAGTAGGGGGAAAACACTCCAAAACATAATTGTTCTAACAGTTAGAGCTAAGCAAAAGTGGAATGGCTTTCCTTATCTGACAGTGGTTTCCTCCTCAAGGGACCTTCAAGTTGGATAACTATTTGGGTTATTTTGTAGTCAAGATTCCTTTTCCCACATGGGTTGGATTAGAAGGCTTCTCAGGTCCTTTCCAAATCTAAAATTTTGTGTCTTTGTGATCATTAAAAAAAAAATGAAACCTTCTCTGCCCATTACTATTGCCAATTTTTAAAATCATTCTCAAACCTTGAGACTTTTTTCAAGGGTGTGACTGAATTGAACAATATTGCATTTTTCAGAGGATATTGCCTCTGTATGTAATCTGGAGCAATCAGCTCTTCTCCCAGCAGTGAGGTATAGTCTGTTCTCTAAACTGTCTTAACACAGTGGAGAGATTTATAGCAAAGTCTGCCTTAGCTGTGGTAATGGAAGGTGGACAAGGACAATTGAAATCAGTGGATATTCTCAAATAATTTAATCTCCCTGTCCATATATCATATTTTCCTTTCCCTCCCCTCCTCTGTGAATTGGTCAGTCAATAAATGTTTTTTAGTCATCTCCTATGTGTAGACACTGTGTTAAGCTGTAGAGATACGAAACTAGAAAAAGGACAGTGTCTGCCCTCAAAGTGTCTTCTGAGGGAGACAATAAGCAAACAAATACGTACAAACAACTACATACAAGAAAAACTGGGAAAAAATGAAGATGGAAGGCATTAGAATTAAGAGGGGCTGGGAAAAGATTCTGTAGAAGATGAGATTCTTGTTGGAACTTAAAGGAATCCAGGGAAGCCAGGAGGCAGAGAGGAGGAGGGAGAGCATTTCAGGCATGGGGGACAGCCAAAGAAAATGCCTGGAGCTGAGAGCCAAGCCTGGAGATGGAGTGTCTTGCATGGAGAGTAGCCAGGTGGGCAGTGTCACTGGATTGAAGAGTATATGAGAGAAAATTAGGTATAAGAAGATTGGCTCTACTAAAAGGCAGAAAAGTTTTCACTTTTAAAAAATGAGTATAGAATTTCATATTTGGAAGGGACCTGAGCAAATCCAACCCATATGGAGAAAGGAATCCTCACTCCAGTATATCCAAGGAGGCATCCAAATTCGAAGGCCTCCTGTGAGGAGGAAACCACTGCCTTATTGGGAAGGCCATCCTACTTTTGGATAGCTCTAATTGATAACATTACTTTTGCCCTCTATCCACAAGCCTGGGAAGAATGAAGAATCATAGTATCATCGGATTTTAGGGCCAGAAGAGAACCTGTACATCTTCTCATTTTGCAGATAGAGAAATTGAGTCTCCCTTCCCCCAAATGAAGTGACTTATTCTACGCAGAACTAGGAGGAGAATGTAGGTCACCTAGGTTCTTAAGGGCAGGCTCATTTTCTTATTCATTTTAGTATCTCTGCTTACTTCTAGTAAAATGACCTTGTGGGTCATTTTGTCCAAGCCTCTAATTTTACAGATGAGAAAACCATGGCCCATAAAGGTTAATGAATTATCTAAGGTCATTCAGATAGTTATTGATTCAATCAGGATTTGAACCCAACTTCTCAGACTCCAGAACCATATTTGTTAAACATTGAATCAATAAATGTATTCTCTAATCTATAGACTAGACAATCAGTTCCCTGAATAATTGTGAATTAAGCAGAATAATAATTTATATACACGTTTATCACATAATTTCATTTGTTACAATGCTATAATAATTATATAATGGAAAAGCGTTTTACATATGTTTTCTCATTTCTATCCTCAAATCTTTGGATAAGTAGTAGTGTATTACTATTGTTGTTCAGTTGTATTTCCAGTTGTGTCTGACTCTTCATGACCCCATTTGGGGTTTTCTTGGTAAAGATATTGGAGTGGTTTGCCATTTCCTTCTCTAGCTCATTTTACAGATGAGGAAACTGAGGCAAAGAGGGTGAAATGACTTGCCCAGGGTCACACAGTACGTTTCAGAAGCCAGATCTAAACTCAGGAAAATAAGTCTTCCTGATTCTAGGCACTCCATTCACTCTGTCACCTACTTTCCCTGTTGTGTATTACTATGCATATGAGGAAAGTTTAGGGAGGTAAAATTCATGGCATGGCTAATTAGTGGCAGAACCATGACTTGAACTCAGGCCTTCGACCTCTGAGTTTCATTTTCTTTTCATTTGATCACAACAATTTTAGCATTGTGGTGAGCCAAAGAGGCCTGAGCCAGGACTTCAGATAATTACCCTGATATCAGTGGACCTGAACAACAAAGACCTCTTCGAGATGTGACTTTTCACTAAGTCAGCTCCGGAGTTCTTTTGATATGGGTTACACTTATAAGGATGGTATTTGAGTTCCGAGGCTAAGAGGCTCTGCCCCAAAACTTTAGTTTCCCAAAACATTTGCAGGAAGTCAGTTCTTATGCAGGTGTTCTTATTGATGCGGCCTTGGCCATTAGGCTTTGAGGCCAGCTCTCAAGAGCATCCTTTCAGATGTAACTGACTGAGATAAGAGATAACTGCCCAAGACTCTATGGCACCTAGGAAACAATAGGCTTTATTACCATGCTACTTCCAGGATACAACAGACTAAGATAATGATTTCTCTTCCTTCCAGTCCTTTGTCTCTTTGCTCTATAAAAACCTTTCCCTGAGTATCAATAAATGGAGTTCATGGTTCTTCCTTGAGCTACCCACATGGCCTGGTCGTTTCTTATTCACGTCTCCAAATCATGCTAAGTGCTGCACACTGAGCAGCCCACGGCATAGCATAGAAATTGTGTACCAGTTTTTGAATCTATCAGCTCAAAATTCACATGGCAGGAAAATACAGCAGGGATTTTTTCAACCTTCTCTGATGAATTCAATTCAATTTAACAAGAATTATTAATTTCTAGCTATGTGCAAAGTACTGCTCTAGGCATTAGAGATATAAAAACAGAACTAAAATAGTCCTGGCTCTCAAGGAGCTAAGATTTGATTGGATTTCACATGTAAACAGACAGGAAATACAAGATAGCTTGAGGAGAGAGTGAACACCAACAACCGGAGGAATCAGGAAAGGCTTTCTAATTGAAGGGGTATCTATAATGAGCCTTGAGAAGAGCTAAGAACTGTAAGGGATAGACATCATACTGAAGGCATGTGGTACTGCAGAGGCAAAGGTACAGAGGTGGGAGATGGCATTCCAAGTTTTTAGAATGGCAAATAGGGTCATTTGGCCACCCTACTGAAGTTCCAAGGTAACAAGAAATAGACAAAGGGTGTTGGGGAAGGGAAGGCAAATTTACATGATCTTTACAGAAGACTTTGAGATTCTTGGAAGTGACACACTATGATGGAGAAAGATGAATTTCATTTAAGTGAGATAGGCTTTTTATATCAAGGAGCCAAGGACCAGGCATCTTTCTCCATTTTTTTTTCCTGAGTAAACTGATGTGGTGGCTAGATGGCTCAGTGGATAGAAAACTAGGTCTGGTGTGAAGAAGATCTGAGTTCAAATCTGGCCTCAGACACTTACTAGCTGTGTGATCCTGGACAAGTCACTCAACTTCTGTTTGCCTTAATCCCCTGGAGAAGGAAATGGCAAACTATCCCAGTATCCTTCCCAACCACCTCTCCCCCCCCACCCCAGACATTACTGGCATGTAATGGTTCATAGAGGGAAACATCTGAACAACAAAAAACTGATGTAACCAGTGTATTTTTATTACCTAAGGTTGGATTCAATCTGAGCCACTGAGTTTATTTGCTGTGGAAGCCAGTGGAAGTATTAATGCTTGGAAGCCATAGAGGAATTTCATTAAGTAAAGTCTGTTACTCAATGCCTCTATAAATCTGTTCTAAAGCATCTATTTTAATTATGCTTCATAACTGTCTCCATAAAACTGAAATAAATGTGTATTGTGGGAGCCTTAATTGCCAGAATTGCTGAGAGTAAAAATAAAACATGGATTTAGAATTTAAACAGGATGAAAACTTTACGTTCAAAAACAAAATAAATCAGACTTTCTCTACCTGAAGGAGAATCAAAAACATAATTGAATCCTAGTGTATAAGAAGTGGCGATTTATTGAGAAAATCTCCACCTAAATATATTCCAGTTCCTCCCCTCTTCAATTCATTCTCTGCAAAACTGCTAATCTGATATTTCTAAAATACGTCTGACCATTCCCCTTCTTAAAATATCTGGAGTGTTCTGATTGACTTTGGGATAAAATTCAGACTCACAGAGTCCCGGATTGGAAAGGACTTCAGAAAAGATCAAATTTGGTCAATACCTGAACAAGAGTGGCCTCACTCATTCGCCCTCTCTTTAAAGAATTCTAGTGAAGGAGAATCAAATATGTCCCCACTGCTAGCCGGTTCCATTCTTAGAGAACTCTCATTATTAGGAAGCTTTTCTTACACCACACTTAGATTTCCCACCCATTGCTACTAGTCCTGCCTGTCTGTGGCCAAACAGAACATTCTGAAGCCTTTTCTAAATGATGGGCTTTAAATACTTTAAAACAATATTCATGCCACTGCCCCTCTTCTCCAGACTAAATATCCCTAGTTTCTTAGCCAATTTTCACAGGGCATGACTGCAAGGTCCTTTATTATCCTAGTTGCTCATTTGTGGCCATTCCTCAGCTTATCCATGCACATTTTTTCCCCTAGCAATTTTCTTTATTTTTTCCAGAATGAAATTATTATAGCGATTCAGTATTTTATTAATAGTTATTTTCTCTTTTTTTGAGAGAGAGACAGAGACGTAAACAGAGAGAGCTCCTCAGAAACAGATAATGAGAATAAGGGACAAAGAGAGTGGAGGGTGGGAGGAGAGACACAGAGAGATAGAGATAGATAAAGATAGAGAGAGAGAGAGAAAGAGAGAGAGAGAGAGAGAGAGAGAGAGAGAGAGAGAGAGAGAGAGAGAGATACAGAGATAGACACAGAAAGACAGAGACATGCAGACATCCAGAAACAGAGAGGCATAGAGACAGATATAGAAAGGCACATAGAGATAGATATACAGAGATACAGAGCTAGAAAAATAGAGATAAGAGAGGAAAGCAGCACAGAAACAGTGGAGAGGAAGAGACAGAAAGAAAAAGAGGGAGAGAAGAATACGAGACAGAAACTGAAAGACAAAGAGGGAGAAGGGATGGATATAGGAGGACTGGATCTCATGAGGCCCATCCAACAAAATCTCATGGCTTTATGATAAGATCAAATTTATTTCCTTTTATTAGGATCTCTATGTCAACTTGTTTTTTTTTTTACCTATGCTTTATATACCCTATACGTTCATGTGTTGACATTTAAAACCCTATTTAAAAATTCTATTTTTTTTGTTTTTACAGCATTGTTACTTATAAATATTATCTTCCCCTGCCCCAGTTGAGAATGGAATATTCCCTTATAACAAAGACAAACAAGCAAATTAATTTATTTAGTTATGTGGCAATACCCACCTTTCTGCTGAGAGGAGAGAATTATGTTTCACTCTCTCTTCTCCAGGTCCATCAGACATCATTCATTTACACGTTAGCCTCTTTTTCCGGATGTTTTGACCTTGAGTAAGACCCATTTCACCTCTCTAAGTGTTAATTCTTCATCTTTGAAATTAGGGGATTGGATTAGATGACCTTCAACCTCCCTTTAAGCTCTAAATGATAAGATTAAACTCAGAGATATTGATTGACATTGATTACCAGAGAGGGAAGAAAGGGATAGTCTAGGCAGGAAGATTGTAGTGGGATGAACACTGGACTCCGAGTCAGCATAGACTTGTGTCCAAATCCTATCTAAGATACTTATAAGCTGTGTGATTTTTGAGCAAGTCACCTGATCTCTCAGAGTTCCGCCATTTGTAAAATGGGGATAACAGTGTTGTTATGAGGATCAAGTGTGATAAAATATATGCAATGTGCTTTGTAAACCTTAAAATGTTATATAAAGTAATTATTATTATTATTATTACTATTAAATATGGTGTTGGTGGTAGTGATGAGGTATGAGCTCTGGGAGCCCCCTTGAGCTCTTCTTGAGTCCTTGAGGTACAGGCTCTGGGAATTTCCCTTGGACTTTTGATTGAATCATCTCATTTGATGAGGCAAGTCTGTTACTAGACTTCCCACTTATCAAAATATCAATACACCCTTGAACTGGCCTAGCCCACCATTGTCTGTAGTCTCCAGCTACTTCCCACCCTTAATTTACCTCATTAACTCCTCCTGAAGACCCTCCCCAAACTCCTTCTCTAGACTACCCCTAGATTGCTCCCACAACCTTCTGTATATAAGACCTCATCTCACACCATGTGGGGTGAGAGAGCCATAGGAGAGTGAGAGCACCATAAAAGAGTGAGAGTGCCATAGAATGACCTAGCACAGACTTACTCTGTGTCTAATACAAGTGAACTTTTAATAAATTTTACTTTTTTTTGGCTGAGAAGACTTGAGTCAAATTCATTCAGCAGGACCTGGTGTGTTGGTATTTTGGGGTCTCCAAAGCAACTCTAACCCTTTTCAGTAGTGGTAGTAGTAGTAGTAGTAGTAGTAGTAGTAGTAGTAGTAGTAGTAGTAGTAGTAGTAGTAGTAGTAGTTGTTGTAGTAGTATAACCTTTTTCAACTTCAGTTTTCTCATCTGTAAAATGGGTTTAGTACCAACCTCATAGATTTGTTGTACAGGATTAGATCAAAGGAGATAATGTGTTTAAAGCTCTTTGGAAACCTTAGAGTGCTACATAGATGTTTTATATTATTATTATTTAACTATAATAGTTTGGTAACCCTAACCCTCACAATTCTTTTGATTTACCCTAATAGAACCAAAGAGGGCAGCTAGGCAACACAGTGTATAGAGTGCTGGGCCTAAAGTCAGGAAAAATCATCTTCCAGAGTTCAAATCTGGCCTCAAACACTTACTAGCTGTGTGACCCTGGCAAGTCACTTAATCCTATTTGCCTCAGTTCCACATCTGTAAAAAGAGCTGGAGAAGAAATTGGCAAACCATCCAGTACCTTGGTCAATAAAACCCCCAATGGGGTCATAAAGAATCGGATGTGATTGAAATGATTGAACACCACCAACAATAGAAGCTCAGCTTGTCAGGATGGAGATGGAAAATAATCAACCACAAGAAGAAAAAAAAATTATATGTTTTGGGAGAGCAAATCCCCGAGGAACTCACTTGCTTTGTGGCCTCCCCCATCCTTGGCACTCCAATAGGAGCCTGCTTTGATGATCCTCTGCTCAGTTTAGAGGCTGAAGACTTTTTCTTTCACAAATGGGCCTGAAAAAGATTCATGGAGATCCTTGGAACAAGCATGCTACGCTGTTGCTACACACTTAACAAATACCCTCTTCTGCCAGATCTTGGGGAGATAGGTAAATATTCTTGCTTTTCTTTGGCAGATAAATGGAAAGAATTGGGATGGAGAGCTCAGTTCTGAATACTAACTGGTGCTACTGCTTCATCCCAGGAGAAACATAAGTAACCTTTGCCATTAGATTTCCTTGAAGTTGAAAAACTCACCAGGGACTGTGGCATATTTCCAAGTTAGGGCGAATCTTGTTTGTGAGGGGACATTAGGGAGATGGATCAATTTCAGAGGAAGTCATAAAGCCTGGGTTTCTCCCTATGTTACAATACAACTGAACCGATGGAGTGAGGTTTTCTCGGGTTGAGAAATCATTGGGATAGGGGATAGGATGCTGGATAGAGATGCAGGACCATCTGGATTCAGATCCTGATTTAAATACTCATTAGCTCTATGGTGATTGGCAAATCACTTAACGTCTGTTTGCCTCAGTCTCTTCATCTCTAAAATGGGATTCAGTGCTAAAAGGACCTTAGATGTTACTTAGTCTAGTCCCTCTCATTTTAACAAATGAAGAAACTAAGGCCCATGGAGATGAGAAGTGACTTATAGTTACACAGGTAGGGAACAGCAGAGCCATGTTTCAAACCTACTCTATCTGACTCCAAATCCAGAGCTCTCACCCCTATTAGCTGTGGCTCCCAGGCTCTCATATACCTCCATTTGGTCGGATCCTACGAACACCATGCAGAGTGAACAGAACCACATGACTTGTGTCTCTGAGATCTGTGATCATGAGACCTGTTGGTAATAGGGATTCCCTTTTGGACCAATGTTTAGAGCCTAGATGGATAGAGGTCTAGATGCACAGAAACGTAAAATTTCAGATTTGGGAGGGATCTTACCGGTTATATGACCTGAACAAAAGACCCTTTGGCAACATGCGTGGGAGGCAGCATGGGGTGTGCAGAGGGGTCTGCATGTGGCCCACAACTCTCCAGAGGGGGGACCAAACTAAAGTGAAATTGGGAAATACCTACTGAAATAAAGAAAAACAAAATCAAACATAGATGATACTATTTTGTGACTAAGTCTATATGTGTCCCACAAGGATCCTTATATATAACTTAGTGGATACATTTCTGTTTGAGTTTGACATCCCTGGTGTCAGGGGAACTAGAGATATACTGTGAGATGAGAATATCTGGGATCAGATCCCATCAAAGCTCTCGTTGTGTGAATTTGGTCAAGTAATATTTACTCACTCTGGTCCCCAATTTCCTCCTGTGCAAAATGAAGGGTTTGGATTTTATGACCTTTAGGGTCCCTTTTAACTCATAATCTTTGATCCAATGGTTACTTTGCCTCTACTTAAAGAATTTCACAGAGGAGCACCTAGCTACTTTCAGGATTAGCCCATTCTATATTTGGACAACTCTAGCTGTTAGACGTGGAGCCTAAACCTGCTTTTCTTAGTTAATGTTTCTTGTTCTTCCCTCTGGGGGTAGGTTTATTCATCTCTCAACTCATTTTGATTTAGTCCAATTCAATTGTAGTGAGTTCAGGGAGACATACTGCTCTGTCTCTCTCTCTCTCTCTCTCTCCCTCTTTTCCTCCCTCCCTCCTCCTCTCTCTGTCTCTCCCTCCCTTCTTTCCTCATTACCAGGAGAATAATAAAGTGTATACTGCAGAGGTATATGCATGGTGATCAATCACCAACCACTTATTAAGTGTCTACTCTACATTAGGCATGGGGGATACATAAAAAACAATGAAAAAACCCTCTGTTCTCAAGAACCTTACATTCTATCAGAATAAAACCATGCATACGGCACTTTCCCTGAGCTACTCTCTCGGTTTTTACACTTGCATGTAATACCCCAGAATGATAGATGCTACCCTGGGTAGCCTCTGGGTTGGCTCTTCAAACAGTATAGAGAATGCATAAGCCCCCACCTATGTGTTTCCATAAAAAATCAGCTAGTAGACTTAGTTCTTAGCAAAGGCATTTATTAAAAAGCTGTGAGTTTAGTGAGTGTTACCTCTAAAATTGCTTCCAACTATTGGATGGGTTGGTTGTCTCTTATGCTACAGCACCATATCGACCAGCACCATGCTAGTCCTTGCCTGCTGCCACTTTTGGGGACTTCCCAGTCCCTTACCCTGGGTTTTCTGGTTGCATTAGGTCTTAGGGGACCTCTCCATTTTTTCTGCCTCCTGCCTCTGGGCACAGAGCCTTGCAGGCTACATGTCCTTATCCCTGGTCAAGATGACTCCTGACTTGTTGGAGGCATCCCCCTTTCCTATTACCTATGGGCATCTGACTGAATTTTTGTGGAGTTTAGGGGTAGAAAAAGTAACCTGTTGTAGCGTCTCGTTAAATTTCTTAATTATCAATAAGTCAGGTGTGAAATTCAGTCTGGAGTGGGTGAGTGGGCGCTAGGTCGACTACCTTCTTATTCAGCTGGCTAGTTTGGCAGCAAATCATCAGTCTGTCTTTCTAGTCTTAGCCTATGATATCCTCTTCCACAAAGCTTTAGCTAAGTTGGATAATTTCCTTCCCCTGAGCATCTATGAACTTTGCCTTTGCTCATACCGTTCCCTCTTCCTAGAATGCCTTATGTCCTTGTTAAACCTCACCTGTTTAACCTTTACCTGTTTTCACCTGTTAAACTCCTACCTAGTCTTCAAAAACCAAGTGAACACCAACCACTTCCCTCAGAAAGTGCCCTTGATCTACAAGGTTCATAATGACTTCTGCCTTAATGTCTTAGCGTAAAGGAGTGACTCTCTTGTTAGGCATATCACCCACTTCATTAGGGCCATGGGGCTTAAATGGTTCAGGATAGGCATAGCCTTTTGGCACTACATGCTATCTGCACCTACGGCTGACCCTGACTCCTCAGACCTCTATATGCTACTATTATTAGGAACTTACCCCACCTGTTTCAAAACTGTGCTTCAGAGTTTTAGTGACAAAAGTACCGCAAGTGGTATAGAAGATAGAATGTTTGAGTCAGGAAGAGCTGAGTTCAAATTCTGATGTAGACATTTATTTGCTGTGTGACCTGGGCAAGACAAGTAATCTCTCTGGACCTTCGTTTTTTCATCTGTAAGATGAAGGGGGGTAGACTCAACCTCTACATTCCTTTCTAGTAATAAATCTGTGATTGCAATATTCCATAATCTTTCCCAAAGAAGCTCCCTACCTTATGTACCAGGAGGAACTTGGAATCACAATGTAATCCATCATTACCACTTCACTATCTTACCTCCTAACTGCTCTAAGTGGAACATTTGTCAAGGGCCTTGAACCTGGAGCTCCTATCATGCTCAAAATTGACCTTGGAAACTCTCTGTTGTCTGATGATTCAGGAATCAATTGGCATACAGATGACCTTGTACCACCTTTTGTAAGGGCTGCTACCCAGGTTGGTAAGTAACAGAAGAGAAAAATAGAAGAACCAGGATTTTTTTTTAATTGTTGTCTTTGACCAAATAAAATAGTGTCTGGAAAATCTTCTCCTAGGCAAGTATGAGCTGAAATGTCCCCAAGTCCAAGAGCAGTGTTTTAGGGATCCAGAGAGAAAATGGAAAAAAAAATCTCTTCCAAATATAGGTGAATCAGCTAGCTTTTCCAAATTTAGGTGTACAATTTATACCTAGGTTATTTTTTAAAATTTCTGAATTTAAAACAAAAACAAAACAAAAGAAAAAATGTTGTTACGCACACAGTAGAACACAAAAAGGAGATTCTACATGAAACCATTAATTTCCATTTTTTGCTGCTTTTTTTTTTTTACAAATATATAATAAATTCTGGATGTTACTTTCAAAACTGTTCTTCTTGTCCATGCTTTGTTTTGAACTTCCTGCTGTCCTCTTCTGTGTACTAGAAATGTTTCAATGGCCTTTCCCCCCTGTGTATCACTATTAGTATCTCTGCCTCCCATCTGCCTTTACTCACCATTAAAATCTGAAAGAAAGAAAAATCAATGAACAAACAAGCAAAATAAATAATGAGCAATTTAAAAAGTAATAAACATATTGAATCCACACAGTGGCTGTGTCCAACAACATATGTCTCTTTCTGTACCTTGTATCTATCACCTCTCTATAAGGAGGTGAGTTATGACATATTTCATAACAAATTCTTTGGAACCATTATTGATCATTTTATCATTGACCAGAGTTTTCAAGTCATTTTTCTTCACATTTTTCAGAAAAATCCTGGAAAAGCTTTTATGAACTGATGCAAAGTGAAGTGAGCAGAACCAGAACATTGTACACAGTAACAGCTACATCACATGATGATCAACTATGAATGATTTCTGTTCCCAGCAATACAGTGATCCAAAACAATTCCAAAGGTCTTATGAGGAAAAATGTTATTCATATCCATAGAAAGAATTGATGGAGTCTGAATATAGGTCTAAGCATACTATTTTTACTTTATTTTTTCATAGTTTTGTTTTTTTGGTCTATTTTTTCTTTTACAACATTACTAATATGGAAATGTATTTTATGTGATTGCATATATATATATATATATATATATATATATATATATATATATATACCTATATGTGTGTGTGTAAAACCTGTATTAAACTTATTACCATCTTATGGAGGGGGAGATGGGGAAGAGAGGAAGAAAATTTGGAACCCAAAATTTGTAAATTAATATTAATATTTGAAAAATAAAATGCTGTAAAAATTATTCTGACTCTGCTCACCTCATTCTATATCAGTCCAAAATGATCAGAATTTTATGAAATCAGTACTTTGCCATTTTCTTATTGAGTTTTATATATTTCTACACCTAAAGGCTTTGTGTGTATGTATGTGTTTATATGTGCATGTATATATGTATGTATGTATGTATGTATGTATGTTCAGCTCTTTTTTCCAATTTAGATAAGTATGACTATCATCATCTAATAATAATTCTAGTCCTTCCTCCATGTTCCTTCTTCTCATGTACCCACTTCTTCTATGGATCACTCTTCTCACGCACCTTAATTATAAGAAATAACAAATTTCACTCTCTTCTATCAGAAATGCCAAAGAAAGAATGCCTGTATTAAATGGGATATTATACTGAATGGCCCTAAGCTACCTTAAAACTCCAGGATTCTATTACACTATGATTTTGAAATGACCTATTAAATTAAATTCAAAACTCATTTATATTTCACTCCCTCCCTTCCCCCAGAAAAATGAATTAATTGATAATGATTAAAAAGAAATGAATTTTGGGAAATAGTTAAAGGAAATCATGATTTGGAATGTTAACATATAGTTTATTTGACTGGTAGCTAATTCTTTTAATTGATAAGCATTTATTAAGCATTTACTGTGTGCCAGATCTTTTACTAGGCCCAGGGACACAATTTTTTTTCAGTAAAAATAACCTCACAGAATCTCAACATTAGAAGGGACCTCAGAGTCCAATTAGGCCAACTATGACTAAACAAGAATCCTGCTGATAGCATAGCCAACCATGTATATTTATACCTTTTCTTTAATAACTTCCAGTTAGGGAGAACCTTCCAGGGAATCCCAGAACTTCAAGAAGCCAAAACAGCAGAAGAAAAATGAAGTAGGTTAATCCTTGTATGTTTTGTCTACACTGAGAGAAAGGGAGAAAGACGGGGGGGGGGGGACTTGAGTGATTTTTCATTCAATAATTAGATTTAAAAGGGCTCTTTTGGTATTTGGTAAACATAGTCGCAATTGGGTTTGCTTTCAGGCCTGAGTACAGGCCAAGAATGAAAAATTCCCACTACTTTTAGCTGTAGGAGTGAATAGGATGACAGAGGTTTTGTCTACATCTGTATTGGTTTCACTTTTTTCTTTTTTGGGGGAGAAGGCAAGGCAATTAGGGTTAAGTGACTTGCCCAAGGTCACACAGCTAGTATGTCAAGTTTCTGAAGCCAGATTTGAACTCAGTTCCCCCTGGCTCCAGGGCAAGTAATCTATTCACTGTGTAACCTAGCTGCTCCATTGGTTTTGTAGAGGGTCACCATAAAATAATGAATTATAGGCTAGTGGTGCATGAGACCCCAAATACCAACATGCTGGTTCCTGCCAAATAAATTCGACTCAAGACTTCTCTCAGTCAAAGAAAAGTAAAGCTTATTAAAAGTTCTCCATAATGGGTAGATTCTTAAGGAGCCTTGGTATATGTAAGGCTTGTATTGGACAAGCAGGCCAGAATCATCTGACACAGAATAAGTCTATGCTAGAATTTTATGGTGCCCTCACACACATGGAGGTAAGATGTGGTCTTATATGCAGAAAGGTTGTGGGAGGAATCTAGGGGAGGTGTAGAGGAGGAGTTTGGGGAGGGTCTTCAGGAGGAGTTAATGAGGTCAGTCTCTAGTAAATGAGTGGTAGGGACTACCCTAGTCCTCCCCACCCGACCTCTCACCCTGCCATACCCCCAACAATCAGCAGTTGCTTATTGGCTCATCTTATAGATATGATGAATGCAAATATTGGGAATGGCAATGCTTTCAATCCAGTGCCTTCAGCCATCATCCTGGGAAGCAATCTATGTGGAAATATGACCTAGCAACTGTTCCTATATATGATACAGGCACATCTAATGAAGACCTAAAAAAAAAAAATTTTTGCGACCTAAGTCCTTGGCACTGTCAGATGGTTCTACATCAAAAACTGATGTGATTTCATCACTGGAAATGACATTAAGTAAGAAGGATCACCATCTGCTTTGCTGATATATCCTAAGATGCCATGCGATCTTTCCATCTGACTTGCACCTCAAGTTTTTCATACGTGCTGTCTCTCACTCATAGGATTAGCTGGCCTCTAGGGTCACTTTCAGCTTGACATCTATGGTTCTATGACAATAGTCCCACCTCTGCTTCTCAGTGGTATTGTCAGCACCAGCTTACTTGCTCCTGGGTTTGGGTGTCTCCCTTTCTCTTCCTTTCAAAACATCTCTCCTTCAATTTTTCCTGTTTACAAAATATCTTCCTGAGTTTGTCTTTCAAAGCTCTTCTACATTTCTGTTGCAAGGCTTCCCACTCAGTTCTTTCTTGGGTCCCAGGCAAAAAACCCTCCAAACACTCACCACTTCCTCTTCTGGTATTCCCCATGACCACCACTCCCATTTATTTCTTTTCCAACTCTCTGTTCTACTCACTCTCAGATCTTCAAAGGAAATTTAAAAACATATCCTCACACAGACACCTTTAACGATTACTTCCTGAATCTTTTTCTCCACAATGTGGTTGACTCACAGTAAATACCATGGTTAGCAAATTAGATTCCCCCTACCACCCCCCCCCCCCGCCCCCGAACCAGTGATGTAGGAAGAAAACCACAGGTTGTGAGAGGAGGAAGAGGAAGAGTAGTGGGGGCTAAGCAGAAAGGGTTTTTACAAACTGACTCCACCTGAATGCCCCTTGAGAAGATCATTTTTGGATGAGTGACCAACCCCCAAAATGTAAATGTGAAAATTAGATGTAGCACCTAATAGCCACCCCCCCCTCTCTCTCTCTCTCTCTCTCTCTCTCTCTGTCTCTATCTCTCTGCCTCTGTCTCTCTGTCTGTCTGTCTCCATCTCTCTGTCTCTGTCTCTCTCTGTCTCTCTGTCTCTGTCTTTCTGTCCCTCTCTGTCTCTCTGTCTCTCTCTTTCTCCCTCCAGGTAACATACAAGGAGAATATAGAGAATATTTCATTTCACTTCAGGTTATCAGTGCTTCTGCCTCCTTCCGCATTGGCTTAATGCAGTTAATACATTAGTTAGAGAAATGCATGAGAATAGTAGAAGTGGTATGGTGGAAAGAACACTAGATTTGGAGTAAGAGGAAAATGATGGATTCTCAGTTCAAATCCTGGTTCTGCCACTTACTACCTGTAGAAATCTGCACAGATCTGCATGTTTCCTCTTGGAACTTCAACGTTCTCATTTGTAAAAAGAGAAATAGGTGGCCTCTAAGTCCTTTCCAGCTCTAAATCTGTTATCTTATGAAATGAGCTCAATTCTTGACACTGGGTGGTACCCCATCCTCCTCCTCATCCTCACTGTCACCCACAATTCCTCACTCTGTCACTTCTCCCCTTGTCCAAAAAGTTGTCAAGGCTGTCAATCTTAGTTTCCTCCTTCATAGCATGCTTGCATATGCCCCCTCCTCTGCTCTGATACTGCCAACAACCTAGTACAGACCTTCCTCACCTCACGCCCGTATTATATTGCAGTAGCTTTTTAATGACTCAAGCCTTTCCCCACACCAGTACATTCTCCATTCAACTGTCAAATTGATTTTCTCAAAGCCCAAGACTGATCATGTTATCCCTTCCCATCCCCTTCTTCCATTTCAGTCAGCTTCAGTGGCTCCCTATTTCCCCTAGGATCAAGTATAAACCCCCCTATTTAGTGTTCCAAGCCATTGATACTCCATCCCTATCTTTATAGTCTTAGACCATATACTCCTATCCTCTGTGATGTAGTGACACTGACCTCCTTACTATTCCACAGAACAGAGCGCCCCATATTCCAACTAGGAGCATGTTCTGGCTGTCCCCAATTCCTGGAACTCTTCCTCATTCTGTGCCTCCTTGCTTCCCAGTTTCTTTCATGTCTCAGCTAAATTCTACCTTATGCAAGAAGTAATTCCCTGTCCCTTATTTTGATGCCTTCTCTCTGTTGATTATCCCTAATTTGTCCCATATATATATATATATATATATATTGTTTGTCCATAGTAGTTTACATGTGTCTTTCCCATTAATCTGTGGGAACCTTGAGAGCAAGGACAGTCTTTTGTCTTTCTTTGTATCACTAGTGCTTAGCACAGTGCCTGGCACATGTTTTGTCATTTTTTCAGTTGTGTCCAGCTCTTCATAACCCTTTCTAAGCAAAGACGCTGGAGTGGTTTGCCATTTCCTTCTCATTTTACAGGTGAGGAAACTGAAGGAAAAAGGGTTAAGTGACTTGCCCAGAGTCACACAGCTAGTGTCTGAGATCAGCACAAAAAATAATGTTTTTTTTTTTAATTAAACAAATGCTTTATTGACTTCTGGTTTACATCATTCATTTCCACCAGATTATGAGTTACATTTCCCCCACATTTTTTCCCTACCCACCACTCCAGAATAGCAGTCCCACTAGATATCCCCTCATCCAATCTGCTCTCTCCCATATCTTCTCCCATATCCCCTTCGACTTTACCATTAGGGCAAGGTGAATCTCTGAGCCCCACTGCCTGGACATTTTATGAAACATTTAATTTTAAAACTTTGATTTTCAGATCCGTTCCCTTCCTCCCTTGTCACCCACTCCCTCTGAGATGATAAGCAATTCAGTATGTGTTGTACATGTATAGCTATGCAAAACATTACCATAGTAGATATATTGTAAAAGACTGCTTGTATTTCCCTCCCACCTGTCTCACCTCCCACCTGGTCCATTCCCTACTTTGATCCTGTCCCTCTTTGATAGTGGGTACTTCCAACCTCCCCTCCCCCAGAATGCCCTCCCCTCCATCATCCCCCCTCTCATCCCCCTTTCCCCTACTCAGGAGAGTGAGTGAGGGTAAGATATTCCATTTAGTATGTATGTGATTCTCTCCTTGAGCCAACTTCAATGAGAATATGCTTTTGCCTTTTTGCCTTCCTGTTCTTCCCCTCCCCTGCAACTACTTCCCCTTGCCTCTTCTACATGAGATAGTTTACCCTACCCTGTCTCTCTCCATCTCCTCTTGCCACTTTCCTCTCTCACCTCTTGACTTCACCCTTAAGAATCATCCCTTCCTTGGGGCGGCTAGGTGGTGCAGCCAGCAGAGCACCGGCTCCAGAGCCAGAAGGACCTGGGCTCAGATCCGGCCCCACACACCCAACATACAAACAAAAACCCAGCTGCATGACCCCGGGCAAGTCACCCAACCCCAATTGCCCTCAAAAAAAAAAAAAAGAATCATCCCTTCCCATCAAATTCAACCTGTGCCCTCTATCCATGTATCTGTAAACATATGCCATGTACCCTTCTTCAATTATTTTCATAATGAGAAAGGTTTCATCAAACATAGTTATTGTTTTTCCATGTAGGAATGTAAACAGTCCAACTTTGATAAGTTCCTTTTGATTTCTTTTCCTTGATTACCTTCTCAAGCATCTCTTGCTTCTTCCATCTGAATGTCAAATTTTCTATTCAATCCTGGTTTTTTCCTCAAGAATGCTTGAAAGTCCTCTATTCCACTGAATGACCATATTTTCCCCTGAAACAAGATACTCAGTTTTGCTGGGTAGGTGACCCTTGGCTTCATTCCCAGCTCTTTTGCCCTCTGGAATATCATATTCCATGCCCTTCGATCCCCAGTGTAGAAGCTGCCAGGTCCTGTGCTATTCTGATTGTGTTTCCACAATATTGAAATTGTTTCTTCCTGGCTGCTTGTAGTATTTTCTCCTTGATCTGGGGATTCTGGAACCTGGCTATAATATTCCTGGGAGTTTTCTTTTTGGGATCTTTTTCAGGAGGTGATTTGTGGATTCTTTCAACCTCTATTTTGCCCTCTGGATCTAAAACATCAGGGCAATTTCCTTGAGAATTTCTTGAAGGATGATTTCTAGGTTCTTTCTTTGATCATGGCTTTCAGGTAGTCCAATAATTTTTAAATTATCTCTCCTGGATCTATTTTCCAGGTCAATGGTTTTTCCCATGAGATATTTCACATTGCCTTCTATTCTTTCATTTGTTTGGATCTGTTTAACAGCATCTTGATTTCTCATAAAGTCACTAGCTTCCATTTGCTCCAGTCTAACTCTGAAGGAATGAATCTCCTCAGTGAGCTTTTGAGATTCTTTTTCCATCTGGCAAATTCGACTTTTTAAGGCATTCTTCTCCTCATTGCCTTTCTGAGCCTCTTTTGCCATTTGAGTTAGACTATTTTTTAAGGTGTTATTTTCCTCAGTCAGGATGTTGACTGTCACTTCATACTTTTCTTGCATCTTTTTCATTTCTTTTCCCAATTTTTCCCCACTTCTCTTATCTGCTTCTTAAGGTCCTCTATGGCCCGTAGCCAGCTTGTATTTTCATTTGGGGCCTTTGGTGCAGGAGTTCTGACCTCACAGTCCTCCTCCATGCTTTGAGCCTCTTTGCCCCTAAAATAGGAGTCCAATGTTGAACTTTTCTGTTTATTTTGTTTCTTTTGCCTAGGAATGTTGTCACTTAATTACTTGATTTTTGGGCTTGTTGCCACAGTAGGACTCTGCTACCAGACAGGGGAGCTTCCGCCCAAACGTGAGGTCTTCACAACTTCTGCCAGTTGGGTGGCCTCTGTAAAGCCTCCACCCACTCTAGCAAGTTGGATACCCACTCCAAACTTCACCCCTAGACCACAATCCAGATCCAGGCAGTTTAAAGCAAGAGCAATTAACCCCCAGACTGATTGCTGGATCTCCCTACAGTTCACAAACCAGGAGCTAGAGCCACTACTGACACTGCAAAATGGCTTCTGTGCAGCTGTTTCTTCAGCAGCTTTTCACCCCCAGGGGAGGAAGCCATGTGTTCCCCAAATACTGGTCCCAAAGTCCATAGGGCACTAACCTCTCACTTTGTCCTAGGCATATCTGTGCTGATAATTCTGGAATCGCCACAATTTCTGGTGTTCTGGGGTTCCTCCAGCCAGCTGAAGGCCCAGCCACCCTGGGGCTAAAACCTCAGACCTGGGCTCGGGCTCTGCATGCTGGGCTGTTGGTTCCCAGCTTGCTGTGCTGCCTGCTCTCAGAGAGAGCTGCGCTGGCCTCTCCCTACAGGGCTGCTGGGCTGTCCTCAGCAGCAGGTTAGCTTCTCTGTGTAGTTCAGTGGGTGCTGTGGCTCCAGAAGTTGTTCAGAGCCCCCTTTCACATTGTTTGAAATTTGTGTGGGGCAGAGCACATTGGAAATGTTGTTTCTACTCCGTCATCTTGGCTCTGCCCCACAAAAAATGTTTAATAAATGCTAATTGACTGACCACTAGCTTTACTGTTTATTACCTGTATGACCTTGGGCTAGTTGCTTTGTTTCTCAAGGCTTTAATCTCTTCCCCTGTAAAATGAAGAGGTTGGATTAAATAATCTTTGAGGTCTCTTGCAGCTTTTGTTCCCATGATGAGATTTCCTCTCATCTTTTCCACATTTCATCTTTGATAAATGATTATTGTATGTAAGTAAAAACATTGACAGATGATTGCTTAATTGATTGATTATAATCTATATAAATTGATTGAGTACTTGACTTCTAATGAAAATAAGTTCAGTCACCCTCATTCCCTGAGTTGTACTTTGAAGAAATGGGCTCATACCAATCTAACAAGGGAACACCTTTCTACAGAATTTTTACTGGGCCATCTTCCTCAATGTCCAGTAACAGTGGTCCTGATGTTTCATACAATCCATGATTTTAGAGTGGCAAAGGTCCTTAGAAATTTCTTCCTACTCAACTACTGAGAACTGTTCCATTAATTCATATCCAAAATTAAAATGTTAGATGAAAATTCATGTTAATAATTGCTTGCATAAATTGTACTTTCAAATTCAATAAATTGAATGTGACATTTTGTGAGCAAACCAAGTTGCACATTGTACATGGTTTTGATTCCAAATAAATGAAGTGACTTAATTGTACATAGAGAGGCCAACAGTCTGAATATGTCATCTTGCAGGGGTGGGGTGTCATAATTTTCCATTATTTTCCACTTAATGCTAATGTCAGGTTCCAGGAAAACACTTAGACCATTTAATGTACTTCTTGAAAGCCTTACGTCTAGACTAGTCTCTTCCTGGGCATCCAGAATCATAGGTCTAGATCCAGGGGTTCTTCACCTTGGATTTATGAATTAAAACTACATTAATAACTGTATTTCAATGTAATTGGATTTATTTGTTATCCTGTGAATTTTTTTTTGCATTTAAAAATATCGTTCTGAGAAGGGGTCCATAGACTTTATCAGAATGCCAAAAAGTTAAAAACTCTCTAACTACTCTTCTCATTTGAAAGATGAAGAAACTGAGGTCTAGAAGAGGAAAAGCCAGTCAGTAAGTCAGCAAGCATTTATTAAGCACCTACTGTATTCCAGGAATTGTGCTAAGGTCTGGGAATGCAAAGAGAGACAAAAGACAGTCTTTGCTCTCACAAATGAGATAAAGACAGGATAAATTGGATGTAGTCTCAAAGGAAAGGCAGTTAGATTAAGGACTGTGCAATACTTCTTGCAGAAAGTGGGAATTTAACTGAGACTTGAAGAAAGTCAGGCTGTGTGGATGAGGAGAAAGAGGGTTGTAGGCATGGCAGGGGCTGCCAGTGAAAATGCCCAGGGTTAGGAGATGAAATATCCTGTGGGAGAACAGCTTGGGGATCAGTATTACCTAAATGAAGAATACTTGGGGAAGAGCAGGGTATAAAAGGACTTGAAAAGTATGATGGGTTCAGGTTATGGAAGGCTTTGAATGCCAAAGTGACAATTTTATATTTTATTCTGGAGGTAATAGGGAGTTAATAGAGTTTATTGAATGGGGGTGGTGATGAATGATTAGATATTCACTTTTGGAATATCCATTTGAGAGCTGAATGGAGAATGGATTGGAGTAAGGAGAAATTCGAGGTAGGGAAACTAACCAGAAGACTATGGTAATAGTCTAGGCATGGGGTGATGAATGCTTATAGTGGGGTATAAGAAGAGAGAAGTGACATGTCAGCATTAGGATGAAAGTATGTGAAAGATTTATGAAGGTAGAATTAGCAATAGATTGGATGTGGGAAGGGCTGGGGGGAGAGTAAGGGAGTCAAGGATGATACTTAGGTTGTAAGCCTGGGGGATTGGCACAACAGTGGTATCTTGACTCTAATAGGAAAATTAGGAAGAGGGGAAGGGTTCAGAGGAAAAGAAAATAAAGGTAGTTTTGGATATTTTAACTTCAAGGCACCTATGAGACATTCAATAACCAATAGGTATTTGGAGATGTGAGTCTGGAGGTTTAGAAAGAGTTTTTGTTGTTGTTGCTGTTGTTGTTGTTCAGTCATTTCAGTTGTGTTCAACTCTGTGACTCCATTTGGGATTTTAATGGCAATGATACTGAAGTAGTTTGCCATTTCCTTCTCCAGCTCATTTTCTAGATGAGGAAACTGAGGCAAATAGGGTTAAGTGACTTGCCCAGGGTAACCCAGCTATTAAGTATATGAGGCTAGATTTGAACTCAGGAAGATGAGTTTTCCTGACTTCAGGCCTGACACTCTATCCTCTGCACCACTTCGCTTCCCCCACAGCATAGTATACTATGGTATTGTACAGTACAGATTGGTATGGCATGGCATTGTATGATATGATGTGGTATGATATGGTATGGTATGGTATGGTATGGTCTGATATGATCTGGTCTGGTCTGATATGGTCTGGTCTGATCTGGTATGATATATGACATAATATGATATGGTATGGTATGATAGCATAGCATAACAATATAGGATAGTATAGTATAGCATGGTATAACAGACTATTCTTCAAGAAGACAATCTTTTGCATTTCTACTCATGGAAATGTAGCTATCCTTTTCATTTCTTATCGACTTCCTCCTGTCAGGGAGGGAAAATCAAAAGTGTCATCACAACCATATCTGGGGAAAGATTCTCACAAAGAAGAAAATGTTCGCCAAGAAAACCCCAAATGGGGTCATGAAGAGATGGACACAACTGAAAATGACTGAATAACAAAATCTACCAGGTACTCTCTAGGCAATGGGGATTCAAAGACAAAACTGCCTCTGCTCTCCAGGAGCTGACATCCTACATGATACAGATAACTTGCAAACAAGTTATAAAACTAGGAAAATTAGCAATGATGTATTTAAACTTTTCTTCACGTTCTAAACACCAGAGAGCTGTAAATAAAAATGACTGAAGGAGTTCAGCCAGAGGTTTAGATGTCCAGTATCTGGACTGAGCTTCTGTATTATATCCTCCTTATACTGAGATGGTGGGGGCATTTGGCACTCCCAGAATGTTCATTACTTGAGAACAAGCTATCTTGTACCGCTTGAATCTTCTCTCATCCATTCCAGATGTCCCTAGTTCAAGTCAAATCAGGTCAACAAGAACTTATGCTGGGCCAGTCATTATTCTAAGCACTGAGGATACAAAGCAAAACAAAAACATAGTTTCTCCCTTTAGGGCATTCATATTCTAAAGAGGGAAGCAACATGTCAACCACATACATACGATGTATATACAGAGTATTTACAGCATAAATTGTAGGTGATCTCAGAGATTACCTTCAGGGAGGGGGAAAGAAAGAAAGCAGAAGGGAAGTGGGGACAAGGAGAGGGAACAAATCAGGAAACTCCTCTTGAAGAAGATAGGGATTTTGAATTTTAAAGGAAGCCAGGGAACCAGGAGATGGAGATAAGGAGGTTTCCTTCAATGAATCCTCATATAACATGGAAGTTAAGGTTTTTCCCAGTCTGGTTGCCCTCTGATAGGTGATATCCAGCTTGCCTACAATGTGGCATCAAGCCTTTGAGAATGACAGTGAAAGACAGTTATCCTTGGAAGGTGGAGAGGACTCACAGCTGTTTGTAGTTGTTTTATCACAGGGGACATTCAGGAAGTGTCCAGGCATACCCTTGATGCTGGTGGTCAAGAAGAGGCATGGACAGGAAAAAGCAGTTCATAGATACGGTGAAATACAGAATGGATTGAGAGTCAATGTTTGTGTAGATTAAAATGGTAGTGATTAAAAAGTGGTGAATCACTGTGAAGTGTGTGTGTGTGTGTGTGTGTGTGTGTGTGTGTGTGTGACTGTCTGGCTGGGTGCACGTGTGGGTATGTCCCCATAAGACTGTAGGGGATAGAGAAGGAATATACTTCACCTTCCTCACCATTTTTTCTAGCTTAAAAATTTTAATTCCTAGACTATGAGAACTGTGTTATCTATGTGTATGAAGTATCTGGAACATTGAGAATACTCTTATTAAACAACAGGAGAACTTGCATGTAATATCTTAGAGGGAGTGCAGTAACTAAGACTTCAATTCAATTTCTTTTCATTCAGTTCAGTTCAATTCAATGCAACAAATGTGTCAAGAGCCCACTACCTGCAGAGAAGTAGCTGTGATAGCTGTTGTTAAGGAGATGAAAAAATGACAGCAGTCCCTTTTATAAGGAGCTTATGGCCTAAAGGAGAGTAGGAAGGAGATGATATGTTGATATGTAAGCATGATAAGAGAACAGAATAGAATAGAGGGAAAGAAAAGATGGGGGCACAGTGTTATAGAAAAATTTAGAGATGAAGATCATTTTGAGTTGAGAGAGACCATGGAAGTCTCCATGAAATAGGTGGTAGCAGAACACAGATTTAAAATTTTCTCTTCATCCAATTTTTTTTTTCTATATTGAGTGGTGTAATGGAAAGTATGCTGGAATTGGAATCAGAATGAATGAATGGATGGATGGATGAATGAATGAATGAATGAATGAGTGATAAAGCATTTGTTAAGAGCTTACTATTTGCCAGATACTGTGCCTTAAGAAGTTTACATTCTCATAGGGGGAGAAAACATATGTACAGGATTGGTGGCCAGGGAAGGATGCTTTAATCTGAGAATTCACAGGGATGATGGAGTCATAAGACTGCTAATTGACACATCATTTCCTGGAATTGTAGTGTTGATTTGATTATTGTTCCTTGGAATATATATTGACTTGACTACTATTCCCAGAACTAGAAGTGGAAAGTGGGGAGCAATGTCACCCACAGAGTAGGTAAGAGAAGAAACAAAAGTATTTGCACCTTGGAATGAGCAGCGTTGTGGTTAGATGTGGTAAATTCTCATTTATTTATTCAGATGACCTGAGTTCAAATCTTGCTTCTACCTCTTACTATCTGTGTGACCTTGGGCTTGTCACTTAAGCCTCTCTGTGCCCTAGTTTCCTCATCTGTAAAATAAGGGGATGAACCCAATGACCTCTAAGATTTCTATCACCTCTAATCCTGTCATCTTAAGCATTTCTGTTTAATTCAGAGTGTGGGAGAAAGGGCCCCTTGTTTTTTATTTTAAAATATTTATTTTCTAGGGCTTTCCTATCTTTGATAGGAATTTGAATGAAGCTATTTGAAAGAAGGATCTGTTTTCCCCTTCTCAATAGATGCACATAAATTTGATGTGACTTGCCTATTGTCCAGGTCTAAATATTGGACTCTAATTATGCCCATGAATTTCAAATTCATCTTCTAAAATGGCTTCAGTTTATTATGAATGGGAATACGCATATATCCATTTAGAAGCTGGAACCTGTCAGAATGACTAGAACGTCTTCAGTGACAAGAGCCTTCTCACTGTGATATTTCCTATGTTCAAGTCTTTTTATAACATCATAGAATTTGGGGCTAGAAGGGATGTGAAAAGTCACTTAGTTCCTGTCTGAACAGGAATTCATTCTACATTATTCCATCTGCCCTATGCTTGCCCCAAGGAATCTTAGGCTATGCTTCCTACTTCTTAAAATTCAGGAATTCTTGTCTCCCTACTCTTTCCCACAGCACATACTGCCAAGTCTTGTTAATTCTACCTGTACAACATCTATCCCGCCATCCCTTGCTCTCCACTCACATAGCTTTAGGTCCTCATCAACTCATTCTTGGACTATTGCAATAGCCTCCTAATTAAGTGTTCTCTGTGCTTCAAATAGCTTCCTTCCCAAGTGCATCCTCCATACGCTACATTCTGTCTCCAATCTCTGTGCCTTTGTATAGGCTGTACCACCACCTCTGCCACTCATAGGTTGTGACTGTCCTTTGTTTTCGAAGAGGACCATGACATCATGGAAATGATGAAATGACTTGCAGTTGACTTTGAGTGAGGGAGGGCTGTGCAAGTCACCAGCCTTACTTTCTCCTCCAGAGCCATCTGGGTCCAGTGGCCAGATATTCATCAGGAAGACCAGAGATGGCCCAGGATGCATTGGGAGACCCTGGCCCTTTTTAGACTAAGGTCTTTTCAGTTACTCACTTAGAGCAAGGTAACACCCATTCAGTGAATAGGCCTCTTAAAGAAGTGAGTCAAGAGATGGCTGCTTTAATTTTAAAAAGAGGAGAAAAATAATCAAACTGGGAGGGGAAGACCCTCAGGACTGCTGGTGAAAAGAGAAACAGTAACAATTGACATTCACAGGCTGCTAAGAGGGACCAAAAAATAGCCATTAAGTGGAGCTTGGGCAGGGACCTATTGTGGTCCAAGCTATGAGCTCCAGTGATGTAAACAAATTCAACCTATGAGTAGTCTGTGCTGCCTGAATGGGATCCAGTCAGTTGGGTAACTCAGCTCATTATCTCCCTCTCTCTCTCTCCTTCTCCTCCCCAAAGGAAAGTAAATTTTGATGGTTGGAAGATGCCCAGTTAACTTGGGGTTTACTGGCTAGATTCCTTCCTTCCTTCCTTCCTTCCTTCCTTCCTTCCTTCCTTCCTTCCTTCCTTCCTTCCTTCCTTCCTTCTTTCCTTCCTATCATCCTTCCCCAGATCATGTCTTCTTGGCAATTCCTATTGTTTTAAAAATATTTCATCATTTGTTTATTTTTAACATTCTTTTCTTTTCAAATTTTGAGTTCCAAATTCTCTCCCTCCTTCTCACCCACCCCCAACCTACTGAGAAGGGCAGCAATAGGATATCAGTTATAAATTTGAAATCACGTAAAACACTTCCATATTAGTCATATTTCAAAAATAGCAAGAAAAATAGAGGAAGTGAGAACATTATACTTCAATTTGCACTGAGTTTATCAGTTCTCTCAGTGGATAACATTTTTACATCATGAGTCCTTTGGAATTGTCTTAGATCATTGTATTGATCAGAGTAGTCTAGCTTTTCACCATTGATCATTATTGTGACATTGCTGTTACTGTGCACAATGATCTTCCTGTTCATCTCACTTCACTTTGCATCAGTTCACATAGGTTTTGCCATGTTTTTTTTTGAAAGCACCCTCCTCTTCATTTCTTATAGCACAACAATACTCCATCACAATCATATGTCACAACTTGTTTAGCCATTCCCCAGTTGATGAGCATTCCCTTGATTTCTAATTTTTGACACCACAAAAAGAGACGCTATAAATATTTTTGTATATATCATCCTTTTCTTTTTTTTTCTTTTTAAATCTCTTTGGTATACAGACCTAGTAATGGCATTGCTGAATAAAAGGATATGCACAGTTTTGTAGCCCTTAGTATATAGTTCCAAATTGTTCTCCAGAGTGGTTGGACTACTTCACTAGCAGTTCATTCAGTTCAATTCATTCAATTCATATTTTCCCCTCACCTCCTTTAGCATTTGTCACTTCTGATAGGTGTGAGTTGGTTTCTCAGAGCTGTTTTAATTTGCATTTCCTTAATTAATAGTAATTTAGAATATTTTTTCCATATGAATATAAATAGCTTCCATTTCTTCTTTTGAAAACTGGCTGTTGATATCCTTTGACTATTTATCAACTGGCGTATGGCTCTTATTTTTATAAATTTGACTCTGTTCTATTATCAATATAGATTTGAGAAGTGAGGCCTTCATCATAGAAACTTATTATAGCACCTTTTATTGAACTGATTTTCTCTTTTTAATTAGGTCTCTTTTTGCTTTTGCTTTGTCTTAGATCAAGATTAATACCCCTGCCTTTTTAACTTCAGTTGAGCCATATTCATTTTGCTCATCCCTTAATTTTATCTCATATGTGTCTGTTTCAAGTCTGAATTTTGTAAACAGCATACTATTTGTTTCTGACGTTTAATGCATTCTGCTGCTTTTATGACTGAGCTCATTCCATTTACATTCAGTTATGATTACTGTGTATTTCCCTCAATCCCATTATCTTCTGTGTCTTCTCTTTTTATCTTGTCCCTCCTCAAAAGTCTCCATTGTTTCTAGCCATTGACATCATTAATCTGTCCTCTTTATCACCTCCTCCTCCTTTCTCTTATCCCATTCCTCTCCTGTTTCTTTTTGATTAAGTTACATTTCTATACACAACTGAGAGTGCATACATAATATTCCTTTTTTGAACCAGTTCCAATGAGAGTGAGGCTCAAGTATTGCCTGCTACCCCCATCCCATTTTCCCCTCCATGTTAAAGCTCCTCCTTGTATACCTCTCTTATTTGAGAAAAATTTCCCCAATCTACTTCTCTTTTCACCCCTCTTTCAAAGCATTTCTCTTCCTAACCCCTTCATTTTTTGAGATTATTCCAACATAATCAATTCACACATATGTCCTTTATATAATCTTCTTTTGACTGCCCTAATAATGATAACATTCTTGGGAGTTACATGAATCAGTTCCCCATATAAGTATATAAACAGTTGAACTTTATTGAGTCCCTTATGATTACTCTTTCATGTTTACATTTTTATGCTTCTTTTGAATCTTTTGTTTGAATGTCAAATTTTCTATTCAGCTCTGACCTTTTCATCAGGAATGCTTGAAAGTTCTCTATTTCATTAACTATCCATTTCCCCCCTGAAGGATTAAAATCAGTTTTACTGGGTAGGTGATTCTTAGTTTTGATTCTAGCTCCTTTGCCTTTTGGAATATCACATTCCATGCCCTCTACTCCTTTTATGTGGAGGCCGATAAATCTTGTATGAGCTTGACTGTGACTCCATGATATTTGAATTGTTTCTTTCCTTCTGCTTGAAATATTTTCTCTTTGACTTGGTAGCTCTGGAATTTGGTTGTAATATTCCTGTGAGTTTTCATTTTGGGATTTCTTTCAGGTGACGAGTGGATTTTTTTTATTTCTTTTTTACCTTCTATATCTAAAATATTGGGGCAATTTTCCCTGATAATTTCTTGAAATATGTTGTCTAGGCTCTTTCTTTGGTCTTGGCTTTCAGATAGTCTAATAAAATGCCAAATCAAGAGACTAGATTGTGTTGTGATTTCATGTCCTAGTTTCCCATTTGCTTGAT
The DNA here is from genome assembly GCA_011680675.1 of Gymnobelideus leadbeateri. NCBI lineage: Eukaryota > Metazoa > Chordata > Mammalia > Diprotodontia > Petauridae > Gymnobelideus > Gymnobelideus leadbeateri. The sequence goes on from WOXC01011214.1 coordinate 165,860, forward strand.
TTAGGAGCACATACATGACATAGTTTCTCATATCAGGTGATGGCCAAATTGGTGGTTTTATTCTATAATGAGATAATATATGTAATGCATTTTGTAAACCTTAAAGTGTTGTTACAAAAATACATGTTATTGTTATTACTATCCGCATTATCCTCAACCTGCCTGGGTAGGAACTCCTACAAAAATTGTAATTCTTGGGAGGAAATAACTAGCTCCTGAGGGGCATACAAAGCCAAATGGCTCTCCGGATTTCATTTTCCCTTTTCTTATAATATTCACATTAAGCTCAGTCCCACATTTCCTTGGTTAGGTTATTCCATATACTAGTATAGTAGTAGTAGTGGTTATAGTAGTAGTAGTAGTAGTTGTAGTAGTAGTAGTAGTAGTAGTAGTAGTAGTAGTAGTAGTAGTAGTTGTAGTAGTCGTAGTAGTAGTAGAAGGAGGAGGAGGAGGAGGAGTTGTAGTAGTGGTGGTAGTAGTTATAATAACTAACATTTATACAACACTTCAGGGGTTGCAAAGTGCTTGCAATAATGGGGTTTGCAAAGGAAGGGAGGAAGCATTAAGTACCTACTATGCCCCAGGCATTGCACTAAATGATTTATAAATATTATCTTATTTGTTCCTCACAGCAACCCTGAGAGGTAGGTGCTATTATCACCATTTTACAATTGAGGAAACTGAGGAAAACAGAGGTAAAGTGACTTGACCAGGATCTTATAGCTAGTAAGTGTCTAAAGCTGAATTTGAACTCAGATCTTCCTGACACCAGGCCTAGCACTCTGTTCACTGTGCTCCCTAGCTGTAGGTGCTATCATTATCCCTAATTTACAGATAAGGAAACTAAGAATGAAAAAGGTTAAGTGATTTGCCCAGGATCACATAGGTGGTAAGACATAGACATTTGAGAATTAGATAGGGGATGTCAGATGCTATCTAATTAAATCCATACATGAAAGGAGCACTTCTCTATGTACTTCACAATCTTTGCTTGAGGATCTCCAAGAATGGGGAGCCTATCACCTTCCAAGGCAGCACATTCTGCTGCTGTACTCTGGACAGCTCAATTGTTGGGAAGTTGTTTTATTTTCTCTTCCTTTTATTTTCTTTCTTAACACGGAATGTAAGTGAACTTCTTTGAAACTTCTACCAGTTGTTCCTGGTTTGCCTCCTGGGGTCAAATAAAACAAGTCTAATCCTCCTCCTCTGCAGGACAGCTCTTCAAATACTTGAACATTGTTATTATTTTAGCCAGTCAATCAGTCAACAAATATTTATTAAGCCCTTATTATGTGCCAGGCACTAGTTAAGTTCTGGGTAGATTGAGACGGGCAAAATAAAAAAAAATCCAGTTCTTGCCCTCAAAAAGCTCACATTGTAATGTGAGGCAACATACAAATAACTATGTTCATACAAGAATATATATAGTGTAAAAAGAAGGCAATATCAGAATCCTCTCCTCCTCCTGAGTGTTCTTTTTTCCAAGCTAATGCTCATTTCCTTCAACTGATTCTTTTTTCAGGAGAATTCTACATGCCCCCATCCAGACCTACATGATAATGACCACCTGTCTTCAACCTGAGTGTTGCATCCACTGGATGCTTACCTGAGGCCTCTGAGCTTCTGGGGCTTCCCAGGGAACATCGAATTAACCTCATATCTGGGCCTCGGGCCTCTGGTCTTTGTCTTTGTCCCAAGTTCTTCTGTCCTGTAAAGGTTATTTCTGGATCAGAGCCACTTCTAATTGCTAGGTCCTGATTCTTACCTGGACTCACCTCAGCTGTAAATGTTTGTCGCTCCTCACTAATGGATATTGGAAGTCGAGCTTCACCAGATTCAAGTCAGGCTTCACCAAATTCAACATCATTGATTGCCACAAGATTGGACACTGAGGGAGGACTGAAGAGTCTAATCATTGGCCTCCCTCAGTGTTCTGCTTGCTAGTCACTGACACTATGTCTGAACTCATTTCTTAGTAGTTAACATCTTCCCATCCCACAATGTTCTCCTTATCCTACTGATTCCGAACTAGTGGCTGTCATTGTATAAACCATCCCCCATTCCCCACAACCCTATATTGCCTCAACCCCCTAAAAATCCCACTCTAGATCTAGTCAGACATTCCACTGTGTTCTCTGGAATATCTGTTATGGTATTTTGTATTTCAGCTAAAAATCTCTGGTTTCTTCTAGGGATCATTGTTCCTTACTATCCTGGTCTCCTTCCTATGGATTCTCTTAGTTTATCAAAGTAGGGGGTGGGAGTTAGAATAGTCTTTTTTCCTCAATACACTTCCAGATTTTCCCTCTACTATTTGCCTCTACTATTATTATTCATTCAACTGTACTCATTTGAGGTTCATTTAATCTATATTTATCATCCTTTTAAATGAGATAATTTCTGTAAATTACTTAGCAGAGTGACTGCTACATAGTAGGTGCTAATAAATGTTTGTTTCCTTCCCCTCTACATACCCTTAGGACACTCTCCTGCCTTCCTCAAAGAGGTCAGGACCTGATTCATGGGCTTTCCCTCCATTCCAGGTCCGAAACTCATACCTATTGCTACGCAAACACCCTAACTTATGACTTTCTCACTTCACTCATTTCCCATGACCTATTATTCCACTGGACCTCAGCTATACTCATACCCTTGATTTTGCTATCATCCACAAGTGTTCCATTTTCAACAATAACAATAACAAGAACAGCAAGGTACTTATTAAATGCTTACTATGTACCAGGCCCTGTGCTAAGCCCTGGGAATACAACCATAAGTAAAATAGAAAAGATAGTCCTGCCCTCAAGGATCTTAGAGGCTGTACATGGTGCAGAAGATAGAGTGCTAGACTTGGAGTCAAGAAGACTCGAGTCCCAATACTACCTCAGACATTACTGCCTACATTACTCTGGTCAAGTCACCTAGCCTTTGTTTGCCTCAGTTTCCTTTTCTGTAATCTGGGGATAATAATAGCAGTTACTTCCCAGGGTTGTGAAGATCAAATGAGACAATATATTTACAGACTTTAAAGTTCTATATAAATGCTAGTCACTCTAGTATCTTTGCCAAGAAAACTCCAAATGGGGTCAAGAGCAGTCAGACATGATTGAGCAACCACCACCACCACCACCACCACCACTACTACTACTACTACTACTACTACTACTACTACTACTACTACTTCTAATTGGGAAGGACAACATATTAAAGGAAATTGAAAAGAGAGATAGAGAGGGGGAAGGTTTCATCATGAGGACATGGTGGAGAAATCCTGGAGAGTCAGGAGTAGAGACTGGAGAGTGTAAAGGCTCACTTGGCCTTTACACTTCCTAAAATGGAAGTTTAGGAAGGAATCAACCAATCAGAGAAAGGGGCTGAAATGGAGTGAATTTCCAGGGTGAGAAGCCTGCTCTGGCATGGTGGAAAAAGTCCACAGACTCAGGACTTCATATATTTCCATGTTCAGGAATTCTGAAATTCTGTTATCTGATCATGATCTCTTACCTTTCTAACTTTCCATCTATCTAATTATAAGACAAATAAACACAGCACATAGGATTGTTGTTAGCACAGGTTCACTCTTGATCTGGTCAGACAGGAAATACACTAAGAAGGGGTTAATGATCTTACTTTGTTCCAGTCTAGTTTCTCAGAAGAGGATTGCTGATAATGGGAGGACAAACTCCTACAGCATTCCCTAATTATCCTCTTCACAGGGGCCGGTGAGAAGGGGGGGCAACTACCCCTTTGTATTGATGGGGTCCTTTGAGACAGGCACTACTTGTGCATCCCCTAAATCCCCTAAACAGGGGCCAGTTGAGGTAAACACAGAATCCCCCCAAGCCTTGATGGGAGCTGATCAAGGCATGCACAGCATTCGTGCATTCAACCCTAAGGTTCCCCATTCACTGACCAATGCTCACCTGTTTTAAAGGGGCAACAAACAAAGGAGGCATATTGCCAGCAATAGCCTCACAAGCTTACACCACTTTATCCCTGTATCTCACTGTGCAGTCACAGTGGATGTTTATATTATTTATCATTATATAATGCTGCGCAAGCATGGTGGAGATGTTTTGAATCATAGTTATGGGAACTCACCTCTAATACCTGGGAACAAGAGATTGTTATGGCTATGGATCTTGGGAAGTTGAACTCTTAAGAAACAATAACAAAAATCCACTTTACACACACTAAAATCCACCTTACTTACACTCATGAATCCTAACCCTGTTCTTCATCCTCACTTTGACCTTTATTCCCTCCAACCCTTATTTCCTTTCCCAGACTATCACTCCTGCACTATGGTCTCCTTCCTTCCCTTTCTTGAATCATTGATAAACTGGATCAACTCTATACTCTCCTTTATACTCAAATCCTTTACCCCCCTATTCTATCACTTATCATGCTTTGCCAAGTCCCACCCTTGGATTACTCCCACCATTCAACACATCAGCACTTCTCTGTGTGCTACTAAATGAAGTCAGAGAAAAACATGAAACCATACTGATAAATTTACTTTATATAACCTCAGCTGGGCTTGGCCTTTTTGAACATCAAGGCAATCCTTTTGCATCTCCTTAATTCACATGCACATTCACAAAAAGAACTCTTATGAATCTTTTTATCCTGCCTCAAACTTTCCAAGGCACCCCTTTTCCAATGTCCTCAACTGACATCCTTGCCTCCTACTTCACTTTAAAAAAATGAGTCCATTTCCTAAAAATCTCCCTCTCCCACCTTGTTCATCTTATATGACTCAAATATATGTTTTCCACCATCTCCTCCTTTACACTCTTGTCATGTAGTGGCTCTTGCCCTGGCAAACCTTTCTATATGCACAAATAATCCCATTTCATTCTTTCTTCTCTAGTAAATTGTCCCCTCTATCATCCCTTCTATCTCATTAGTCTTTACTGCTTCCCTGATACTTACATATCCATGTCATCCTTTAAAATCCCCCATTTGAACATTCCAGCTAGATATCATTCTATGGTTTTCCCCTTTTTGGTTAAACTCCTTAAGAAAGCCATCTACAACCAGAGCCTCCACTTCCTTTCCTCTTCCACTTTTCTAAACCCTCCACATTCCATTTCCCAACATAATCATTTTCACTTCAGTTGCTTTCTCCAAAGTTACCAGTGATCTCAAACCTCAACCTTCTTAACTTTTTTGCGTCCCTTGACACTATTGACCGCCTTCTTATCTCTAGGTTTTCGTGATATCACTTTCTCGGTTCTTCTCCTACCTCCGAGCCCATTCTTACACATTCTCCTTTATTGGATCTTCAGGCCATACCCACTAACCACATGTTCTTCAAGGCTCTTCTCTCTTTGTACCATTTCACTTGGTCATCATGAGCTGCAGTGGATTCAGTTCTCATCTTTAGGTAGGTGATTCTTAAGCCTATTTACCCAGTCCTACCTCCTGTCATTTAGTCTTTCAAAGCCAACAGCTTATTGGATGTCCTATAAGCATCTTAAACTCAATATGTTTGTATTCAAATTCTGATATATGCTGACTGTTTAATCCTGGGCACAACATTTAAGTACTCAGATCCCCCAAGTACTGTAATGCTACAAACTGTAGAACACATGCTGAGCTGGATTAGCAGAGGGACTCTCTGACCTGGGAGTGCTCTAGACTAATGAAATCAAAGGTTTGCTGGCAACACAACAACAAGGAATTTATAATGTACAATCACAGTATTTCTCTTATGTATCTTGAGTTTTTCATTTATGGTTAAAAAGGATGAAAGAAGACTTTCCTAATCTCTTGTTTACATTTCAATTATAGCATAAAAATTAAATTTAGCTGATAAAAAAACAATAGGAGCACTTGTACTCTATTTAGACAATGGACAATATCCTGAAAAGCTTCATACACGTAATAATTACTGAAACTCTGTTTTATGTTAGGAATTTATATATACATATATGTATATGTATGTCTAATTTTACAAAAGTATATAATATTATATAGCTTGCACAGTGAATAGAGCCTTGTGTCTGGAGTCAGGAAGACCTGTGTTCAGATCTGAACTCAGACACTTAGTAGCTGTGTGATGCAGGGCAAGTCACTTAACCTCTGTTTGCTTCAGTTTCCTCACCTGTAAAATGGGGATAATAATGACACCTCCCTCTCAGGGCTGTTGGGAGGATCAAATGAGGTAGAAATTGTGAAGAGCTTAGCACAGTGCCTGCTACATAGCTATGTGACACCTAAAGCACCGGCCCTGGGGTCAGGAAGACTTGAATTCAGATCCAGCCTCAGATACTTGACATACTTACTGGCTATGTCCCCTTGGGAAAGTCACTTAACCCCAATTGCCTTGCCTTCTCCCCTCAAAAAAACCTATATAAATGCTAGCTATTATTACTAGTAATATTATTTCTACTAATAACACAATTTATTATATAACATATACTATATGTTTATATATAAAATTCCTAATGTAAAACAGAGAAATTCAGTGATTCAGGATGATAAGGGTACATATTTTAAAAGCAAAATATGTATGTATATGTGTATGTAATATGTATGTAGGCATGTATATAGGAGAAGATTTGTATATGTGTGTGTGTGTATAGTTTTGTGTCCTTCATTTTGAAGAGGAACAATGACAATGTCATCATGTGTGATGTCTTGAATTGTGTGTAAATTGGATTTAAGTGAGGCAGAGTTGCATAGTCATCAGCCTCACTCTTCCATGTCATTAAAGTCCAGCGGCAAGACAAAAGTCAAGAAAACTGGCAATGGCCGAAGATGCAGTGGATGACCTTAGCATCTTCAATGTCAGACCAAACTCTAAGAGCTCCACAGTGCCTGCCCCAGCCACTTTCACAGCCATCAGAACAAATTGTTCTCATCCACTCATTCCACTGGGAGAAGTCTTCACATGTTTCAGATAGATAGATAGATAGATAGACAGACAGACAGAGAGAATTCATCACTGAATTTTATCTTTCCTTATTCTCTCAGTCCCTCTCCTTCTCCTCTCTCCCTCTCCTTTGTTTTTATGTCTTTCTGTTTTCCCCTTTCTCCCCTCTTGCTTTCCTTTGCACAGAGAAATAAGAGTTGGACTGTTATTACAGAAGGAGCTGTTTAAAATACACATACACACATCCATGTTCATGAAAACACACACATACACATTCCATAAAACACAGAAAGTGAAGTGAGATTTCCTTTCTGGTACTTAAGACTCTGTCACGCTCACCCCTTCACCCCAAAGTGCTCTGTTCCTTGGTTCTATTTATATAAAAAAAAAACTATTAACAGGGTGAAGGTGAGCTTCTGGTAGACACTGTAAAACTATATTGCAAACCATGCTGAGACTGATTAAGGCTTTCATATCCTTCCAGTGCACCTGATTAAATGGTCTCATTCACGAGGAAGCTCCCTCAGGCATGCCTCCATTGCCCAAGGGACTGCAGGTGGTATAAATAACCCTTGGTCAAGCTCCAGACTGCCCACTTGGATCTCTCTCTGAGGAACCCAACTGCTTTATGGCTGAACTGAGGGAAAGTAGACTCAAATTCAATACAATTTGACTGAGAGAGGAATAGGAATGGATTTGTCTGAACCTGTGGTTCCACTTGACATGGGGGCTCCCAGGTGAGGAAATTCCCCCTACTGTTGCATGTTGGTACCTTCTCTGCAACCCAAAGTCTTTTTCTTTTAAGCAATTGGGGTTAAGTAACTTGCTCAAGGTTACACGGCTAGTCATTATTTATGTGTGGGTGCTCATTTTCTGAGGCCGGTTTCATTCCCGGGTCATCCCAACTCCGAGGCCGGCGCTCTTACTCACTGCACCACCTAGCCGCCCCAGCATCCCAAAGTCTTAAAGAACTTTCCCCCATTAACCTGTGAGCTCCTTGAAATCAGGGATTGCCTTTTATCATTTTTTGTTTCCCCAGTGTCTGGCATACAGCATGTGCTGAGTATTGACCAGAGCATTCAGAAGTTAAGTCATTCATCTAGGCATAAATGGTAAGTATATGTTCCAAGTGAAGACTTAAACAAGAGTCTTCTTGACCTGAAGGCCAGTTCTCTATTTGCTCTGTCTTGCTGTTTCTTTATTAAGGGCCTACTGTGCCCAAGGTACTATACTGGGCCCTGAGGTTATAAAGATTAACATGAAAAATTGTCCCTTCCTTCAACAACCTATTATTGTTGGCTACAGTATGTAAACAGCCACATAAAAGGAAGCCAATTTCAGGAGAGAAAGAAATGTTATAATTAGGGCGATCAGGAAAGGCTTCCTGTAAGAAATGGCAGCTTAGTTGAGCCTTGAAGGAAGCAAATTATTCTAGGAGGTGGAGATTATAAAAAGCACCTTCCACCATCACACTTTTCTTCAATTATCATTGTCTCTTGGTCCTATCTGACAGTTTCCCAGAATATAGGAAAACACTGACTGTTAATTTAGAAACTGGAGGTGAAGCCAAGATAGTGAATTGAACTGGGAAAAACTAAGTCTGGGTAGAGAGTTCTTACAAATAATTTTGATCTGGTTTATAGTGTTGAAACTACTTTAACTTGCTCTTCTTGTAAGCCTTTATTAGTAAAGAACCATGGATTGGACTACACACATAACTAATCACAAATTCATTCCCAAACACTTGTCTGTTATTGTTGTTCTGTCACATCCAAACCAATTTAGGTTTTCTTGGCAAAGATCCTAGAGTGGTTTACTATTTCCTTCTCTAGCTCATTTTACAGATGAGGAAACTGAGGCAAACAGGGCTAAGTGACTTGTCCAGGATCACACAGCTAGTAATTGTTCGAGGCTAGATTTGAACCCTGATCTTCTTGATGCCAGGCCTGGCATTCTATCCACTGGACCACCTAACTGCTCAAAACTTATGTCTTACAATGTGACAGAGGAGAGGCAGCCTAGCAGAGTGAATACTAGAGGGGACTTGGATTGAGAAAGACTTGGATTCAGGACCTGGGTTAGTCATTTACTAGCTGTATGATCCTGGGCAAGTCATTTAAATGCTAAGTGCCCCCCAAAATCTCTATGAGTTATAGATGACTTGACAGTCTACAATGCACGTCTATACTGGAAATTCTGCGCATGGACCTGAACTTCTCCTCCTCCTACTTCTCCAAAGGTTAGGTGCTGTGGAAATCACAAAATATAAGGGCTATTGACTTCCCTTATGGAATTTATAGTCTTTTTGGGAAGAAAAGAACTTGAGAGAGTAATTTTTCTATTGTGGCTCCATTTGCGATTTTTTTTTGGCAAAGATACTGGAGTGGTTTGCCATTTCTTTCTCCAGTTCACTTTATAGATGAGGAAACTGAGGCAAATGGGATTAAGTGACTTGTCCATAGTCACACAGTTAGTAAGTGTCTGAGGCCAGATGTGACACTCATAAATATCAATCTTCCTGGCTTCAGACCAGCAGTGGATAAAGACCTGCCCAGAAAAGAGTTGGTGAAGTAGTTCATCAACAAAATAAGATGGTATAGGATTAAATACCTAAATGGTGTAGACCTTAAATGCTTTAGGAAGTCAGATACTAGAGAGATTAAGGGATAGAGTAATTGGGGGATGGCTTCTTAGACCATGTGTGGTTTAAACTACGTCCTAAAGAATGGGTAGAATGACGTTTGAAGGAGGACATATCAAATATGGGAACTACAGGAGCAGAGCCTGGGAGAGAGTAATGGTCATGGGGTTTTCAGAAGATGCTGTTCTGGATAGGGAATAGAAAGAAAGAAGATTGTGTCCAAACCCTATATTGGATAAATCTGTTAAGTCCTTTGAGGGTAAGTCATGTTTCACTTTTGTATTTATGTCCTAGCATAGAAAATGGTACACAACAAATGAATGCTGAGTGATGATTGATTGTGGAGGACCTTGAATTCCAGGCTGAAACATTTGAATTTTATTCTCTAGGCAATGGAGAATGATTAGAGATTTTTCATCAGTGAAAAAAAATATAATACTACTTTTATCATCAAATGAAAATATAATATAAAATATTTTAATCAATCAAGAAATATATGCTGGTTTTGTGTGTGTGTGTGTGCGTGTGTGTATGTGTGTGTTTGTTTTACAAAATTTTTCTTCATTTACAAAATGTTTCTTCATGACAACCTTGTGAGATAGCAAGGTAAGTTTCCTTATCTTGATTTTACAGATGAGGAAATGGAGATTCGGGTAAAAACAACATAGTCACACAATGATGGAATTTTGTAAGAAATGAGATTAGAGCCCAGGTTTGATGCCTCCAAGTCCAGTATTACAACTCCACATGCTGCTCAGTGACTTAGTGACACTCAGTGACACTCACGGTGACACTGGTAGTTATCATCCTCTGAGTCATTGTTATTTGTTTGCTTGCTGTTTCCCTTGTTAGAATGTAAGCTTCTTGAGGGAAGGACACTCTCTTTTTCTCTTCTTGCATCCTCAGAGCTTAGCACAGTGCCTGATATGTAGGAGCAGCTTAATAAACCCTGATTGACTGATATATCAAATTTCCTATAAAACTCAGTTCCAACTCTACCTCTTACAAATTCACCCCCTTCCTAATTATTTTGGAACTATTTTGTATAAACCTAAATATGTATATGTATACATATATACATACATACAAATATAAAGACATATACACACACACACATACACATATGGCAGAGACTATTTTGCTTCATTGTTTGTATCTACAATTTTTGGCAGATAATAGGTATTTAATGAGTATTTGTTAATTAATTGATAGATTTTACTTCTTGTGTTCCTTTTCAAATCTCTCAGGAGAGTCTATGACTTCCTGTTCATAATAATAGTAAAAAGTTTCATTTCAACCCCAAAGGGCTACCTCAAAGAGGACATTTCCTTATACCAGACTGTTTTTGCATTTCAGTTACTGAATACCTTTGGAAAGGGGTTCCAGAATAATTCTTCCTTCTATAGAATTCTATATGTAGATAAATAGTGTCTTAGTGAGGTGCCCGGGTGGAATTATGAAATCCAAATGACAGATTTATGGGGACAACTCTCCTCTCCCATCTCCAATAGTATATTACATGAAAATTCTCAATCATTGCATCTAACTTAGTTGGAATATTTCTATGACATTTTATGGTTAAAAAAGTACTTTATATAAAATACCTCATTTTTATCCTCACAAGAGGTCACTATATAGTTGTCTCTATTTTACAGATGAGGAAACTGAGGTTCAGGAAAACCAAATAACTTACCAAGTAATATAGGTAGTATGTGGCACAGCCATAACTCAAACCAGAGTCTTTTGATTTAGTTTACTCTCCCTAATACATTCATGTAGTGATGAGCAATAATGGATTTGGGATAAGGGGTAGGGATGGAGTTAGATTTCTAGGAGTGCAGATAGTGGAGGAGAAAATGAACACTATAGCAATAAGTGTAATTGCTTCTGGGATCCTCTTTCTTTTCTTCTTCCTCCTCCTTCTCCTCTTCTTAGCCTCTTCTTCTTCTTCCTTTTCCTCCTCTTCCTTCTCCTACTTTTTTTTCCAGATCTTCTACCCAGAGAGATACTACAGCATGGTGGGTATAGAGTTATCTTTGTAACCAGAAAGATGGGTTCATAATAACATAGATTTCCACTCAAAAGGGAACTTAGGGACCATCTAGTCCTACCCCTTAGTTTTATAGAACAATCAATTAGTAAATGATTATTAAGTGCCTACTATGTGCTAGGCATGGTGCTAGGTGAGGAGCTGCCTAATTTCACACAGTTAGCAAGTGGCAGGAATGAGATGTGAATATGGTCCTTTGCTTTTAAATCCAATATCCTTCCCACTGAGCCATGGTTCCCTCCTTCCTTCCTGCCTCTAGTCGACATGCCATGTAAACATAGGCAAGTAGTTTTAACTTCTGAATGCCTTCAGGCAATTCTTTAATGCTAGTAAAGTGTATAGATTATTTCCCAAACTACATAGCTAGAGAGAGTTTGCAGACCAAGAATTCTTGATGAAATTAGAAATTGAAAGTTCAGAACCCCCCCCCATTGCCCCTTCCCCTCCGTTTCCCCATCCACAGAATGTCAAGACTTGCTGTAGTTATCGCTGTACTCTCATGACTCTGTAGGAGAGGGCAAGGCTGGTGACTTTGCACGGCTCTGTGTCACTTAACTAATTCACTCAAAAGTCAAGACATCACACTCCTGGTGTCATAGCACCTCTTCAAGAATGAAAAAACAACAGCAATGCTGAATTCTTTGCCCTTTTCTAATGTCTGACAGACTCTGTCTAGTTTCACTCTCCTTTTTCTCATTCCCCAGAAAATGTTATCTGGTATGTTTTTTTCCCTTTTAGCTAATCAGACTTTCTTCTATTCTTCAGATGTATTTGTGTTTCAGTGGGAAACTCTTAGAATTGAAAAGCTTCATTAGAAAGTGCTTTTGGAAAAGGCAGTTTTCCTTAGGGTTTCCTAGGGTTTTCCTCTTTCCCTCTTCCCTTCAAATGGTACAGTATAGGTTGTCACTTAGTCTTTGTACCCATAAGGATGGTCCTGTTCCTATACCAATTCTAGTAGTTCCCTGACTTAACCAATTGTCAGAAGTCTGGAAGTTTCTTAGAGACCTTTAGCCATTGCTTCTTTTGGCTCAGGAATTCTTAATTTATTTTGTGTCCTGACCCCTTTGACAGTCTAGAACAGTTGATTAAATTATTGGAATTTATGTATGTCTTCTCAGAATCATGTCTTTAAATGTTTAAAATTAAATTCACAGAATTCAAAAGGAAACCGATTATACTGAAATATACTCATCAAAGTAGTTTTTTTTAGAAAAACCAAACAAAATATAATTTCATGGACCATAGATTAAGGATTTTTTATTCTTAATCTGATATTTGTAATCCTCAATCTAAACTGTATCTGTTCTTAGAAAATACATTAGAAAGTTTTGGGTCTTCTCAGTTCCCAAGGTCACAATTTATTCAATAAGCATTAATTAAACACCTACTATGTGCCAGTCATCATGCTAGGAGTTGGTTTAGAGAAGTAAATGGAGGAAGGGCTTTGACCCATGGTACTGAGTTTGAGAAGGTATTGAAAGCACTGAAGGGCAGCTAGGTGGCACAGTGGATAGAATACTGGGGCTGGAATCAAGAAGATATTTTTTGTGAATTCAAATCTGTCCTCAGACACTTCCTAGCTGTGTGACCCTGGGTAAGTCACTTAACTCTCTTTGCCTCAGCTTCCTCATCTGGAAAATGAGCTGGAGTAGGAAATGGCCAACCACTCTAGTGTCTTTGCCAAGAAAACCCCAAATAAAGTTGTAAAAAGTCAGACATGACTGAAACAACTGAACAACAACAACAAAGACAGGCTTTCTATCACCTGAAGGGGAAAATGAAAACAATCCCCAAATTGATCTCAGGACCCAGTTAGCAAGAATAAATAATTTTAAAAGGAAGGTAATAAACATTGTGTTTTCTTCCCCCAGGAAACTATACCATTCTTTATGAAAAGCCTACCTTGCTTAATAAAGCATAAGGTGCTGTGCTAAACCCTAGAGGTACAAAGAAAGGCAAAAGACAGTTCCTGCCCTCAGGGAGCTCAAAATCTAATCCAGGAAGTCAACACATGAAAGGAGCCTGGAACTGTGGAGGAGTGTAACCATGATAGACTGGCTGCCTTGGTCACCCTCCTTAAATGGAGGGTTTGGAAGGATCTCGCCATTGCGCTCCCTCCACACTCTCCAATCAAAGGGAAGAAGGGTCGAGGAGGCAGTGGGTATTGCCTCACCTGGTCTTGACTTCCTCCTCACTCTTTATTTGATCATTAGCATTATAGTGCCCTTGGCTCTCGCCTCCAAGAAAGCCCATGTTCTGTAGTCTCCCACCCCCGCCATTCTAAACTGCATTTTATACATTTTTTTTGCCTTTTTTTTGGAGGGCAATTAGGGTTAAGTGACTTGCCCAAAGTCATATGGCTAGTAAGTGTGTCAAGTGTCTGAGGCCGGATTTGAACTCAGGTCCTCCTGACTCCAGGGCCAGTGCTCTATTCATTTCTCCACCTAGCCGTCCCTATTTTATACATTTTAATTGAGGGTATGTTTTATGCAACTTACCCCAGCTGCCAATAATTCTAACTACTCTTCTGCCCAAATTAATGATAGCAATGATGATAATCATTAAAACAACAGTGCAAGAACAATTCTGGCACATTACATCACCATTCCAGATTATTGTTTAGGCAGAAGACTATAGTGGTGGATAGGAGGGGATCCATTACCCGGGAATGAGACCTGGATCTTGGCAGGCCTTCTTTTTGGCACGGAATTGCTTATCACCATGGGACTGAGAGTGGTTTGTAAATCAGTAGGTAAAGCCAGGCTGCCCACGTGATTACAAAGTTGTGTTAGAGTGACAAGAAAACAAGAATTTTATTTGAAAGAAATGCTGACTTCATGTTGGCATTTGTAAGATGGTCCTCCTCCATGTGAATTGACAGCAGCAAATTAAAGCTTTTGCTTCTTCAACCTCAATAAATTCATTTTGTACTTTGCTGGCAAGTTTTCTCAGCACTCTAATCACTGAGTCTCCACTGGCAGTCAGTACATATCCTAAAAACTTTATCCCTTTTCCAAATAGATTTTGACTTTAATAGTCTAAATGATTGGACAAGAAATAGACCGTGTCTATGCTTATTGGCAAGGTTTGAGAGATATCCCTGGAAACCGTTTATCACAGGGACTTACATGTTGAACGTCTGACTACTCGTGCAGGCATATGTTGCCAAATCATCTAGCAATGTCTTTCAACTTACACAGTTAAAGGGATTTGATGTGATGACCCCATCCCTGGTTGCCTTTTGCTTCTATTGTTTCCTAATTTTTCACTGCACCACCTAGCTGCCCTTATCATTATTCTTTCTAAAAGATGGTTCCCAGAACTGTATGCAATATCAAATTAGTGGTAGTACTTGCAACTAAATAATAAAATGGAGACCATAATACTTCTATTCCTTTTCATTTTATGATCCCCTCCCTTTCCAATTCTTGCTCCCCTATATGTACTGTCTTCTCTTTAAAATGTAAGCTCTTCAAGGGCAGGAACTGTCTTGCTTTTTAAAATCCTTATCACTTAGCACATTTCCTGGCACATAGTAAATGCTTAATAGTGGTTTGTTGATTCGCTGATTCATTCATTGATCCCCTAACTCCCAGGGTCATTATAAGGAAATTTATTGGTATCTATAAAGTGATATAACAAAGCAAGTTATTACTATTATAATTGTCAAATATCCCATTTATATAGGGTTCTTCCATTGTTTCTATTTTTCCCAACCATGCCAGGGAGCGTAATGGTCCAATTGGTCAGTCCAGTCTAATGCTATCACAGTGATCTCTGACATATAGAAGTATTGAAATATGTCCTGTATTCCCCAAACTCAATCTGTCAACCCTGTCAACCTTAAAAACACATGATATGAGAGAGCAGATTATCTGAAAGAAAGAGCTGAGGCTTTGAGTGGGAATATACTAGGAATAGGAAATAATAGGAATAAATAGTGTGATGACAAAACCATGAAAACAAATGTGATCTTAGACTGCAACCAGAGAAAAGTAGGATCTGGTACCTTGGAGCTGAGAGGCCCACTGCAATTTGCTTGGCTCAGACTACATTGGGTTCAGGATTTTTTTTTGCTATATCTTAGGAAGGAGGTTGATAAATTGGAAAACATTCAGAGAAGGGCTCAGGGGAATAAAAGTGCCTCACATCCCTGCCATGTAAAGATACATTAAAGGAAGTGGGCAAGATCAACTTGGGGAGAGAGAGAGAGAGAGAGAGAGAGAGAGAGAGAGAGAGAGAGAGAGAGAGAGAGAGAAAGAAAACTTTTCAACTATTTGAAGGACTATCACATAAAAGAAGTATTTGATGAGTACCCTTAGCACGAGGGGTCAGAACCAAGAGTAATGGGTAGAGGTGGCAAAGGGACAGATTTCCACTTGACATGAAGAAAAAGCAAGAATACCACCACCACCACCAACAACAAGAAGCTTCCACACAATTATAGCTATCCAAAAGTGAATGGCTAACTTAGAAGTATTGGTTCCCCTTCCCAAGAGACTGTCAGAATGAGGCTGGATGACTTACTTGTCACAGATGGCATAGAGAGAAGTCTTTCCTCAAGTTCAGTTTGGCCTTGGGGACCTGAGAGATTCTATAAATTCAAACCTAGTCAGACTGTGTCTGGTATGCCCCAGCCTCAATCCACCAAACATGTCAACCTCAAGGGCTCAAGATGTGGCATGAGAGAACAGATTGTCTGTAAGAAAGAGCTGAGGTTGCTTGTGCTGGTCACATACGTTTTCTTCAGTGTAATTTTTGAAGCCTAAGTGTTGATCCTCCCATTCCCATGTATGGGCTATCAATTAACTTTGGAAAGTAATTTATTTAAAGATAGTTTTTTTTCAGTTTCAAATTATCTCCTCATTCTTATTCAAGTCTTGGTCCTTTTTAACTTAGGATCATAGGGCCTGACTTTTGGTTCCCTCAGCAACTGTCAGTTTCTTAAAACTAGGAAAAAGATTACCTTTTCCCCTCAATAACCTTAAGTGACCCAGACATTTAGACCCAGAGGATTGTTTTTACTCCCTGCCCCCATTTTCCTTGTATCCCCAACACTTAACAGGTTCCAGGCACATAGTAGGCTCTTAATAAATGCTTGTAAACTTTATTTGATGGTTATGCTTCATAAATTTATTATATGCCAAAAGATGTGAAGATTGCTTTAATATGAATTTCCCTTCCACTGGTGCAAAACACAATGAAAGACTTAGAATCACTTACAATCCTGAATATGAAGGCTTTTTAAAATGCAGCCTCTTATCCTGTTCCAAGTCTTGTCCTGGTCCATTGCTTCTTTCTTGTCAAAGGAAATAAGGACTCTCTAGCTTTCTTAGAATTCCACATAGTGCTTTCAGTTCTATAGCATAATCAACCATTCCATCAATTTCTCAGGAAAAACAATTGAGTCTCAACTTTCTTTGCCACGTTCCCCATGCGTAACGAGGACAAAATCCTCTAGAGTCCTTTCCTTCATCCCTTCCCAAGATATTGCTCTTGCCCACAGACCCTTCTTTTCTCTTTTCTTCAGTGTCTTCCCCATGGCCAGCCGCATTCATCATGAATGCTTTTGAGGAAGGGATGGGGGATAGGGAGGGGACCTTTGCTTCTCTTGGTGTGGGGAGCTCCCAAGGAAATACTTCCTCTCCCAGTACATGCAACTTATAAATCTACCCAGAACATTGAGAATTTAAGTAGGCTGCATGGGGTAATGTAGTCAATAGGTCACGGAGGACTTTCTGGCTCTGAGGCCACTGTAGCAGGCTGCCTCTCATACTTTGGGAAAGATATTCTTTATTTTTGCCAGTGACTCAAATGGGAGAAAGCCAGAGAAGAAGAGAATATATGCCAATACTTGATGCATGCAGATGGTTCCTTATTCTTTGGCCTCTTCCTTCCCTTCCTGTCTATTGTCATTTTACTCCTCAGGCAGACCTATTGCTTAGTTGTAAAGCTTGCAAATGCTATTCTTTGGGATCCACTCCTCCTATCTGTCAGTCAGTCACTAAACACCTACTATGTGCCACACTTTATGCTAAGAACTTCCCTCTCTTCTCCATCTTTTTCTGCTCTCTGACATTGGCTTCCATGTAGCCACTCCTGTAGTTGTGATTAGCATTCCTAGAGGTAGCAGGATTGAAGTCAAAAGGTGAAACTCATTGAGTGTCAGACCTCCTGGTCCCATTTCCACAAATCCCTTTAAAGGCTCTGTCCACTCTTTTTTTTTCACAATTTTATTTTAGACTCAAACCCTAGAACACAAATACAGAATAGAGAAAAGGAACAAACACATGTCATAAGCTTAAATATTGGAACTTAAATACAATGTTAGAAAGAATAAAAAGCATGTTGTGTGCATCACAGAATATGAGAGAATTCAAAATATGTAACAATAGATTTTCATTTCAAGAAAGTCCGTATGATAAATAATACTCATTGTGTTGAGAATTGTTGGATTTTCTTTGCTTCTTTCTGAGTTTCTCTTGTTCTCGTCTTTGTACCTTTTCGTTACTTTTTTCTTTTTTCTCTCCCCCTTCTTCCCCCCAGAAGGGTACAATAAAGTTTAGATATGTTTCTCTATAGCTACAGATATACACATACACATATACACATATACATACATACATACATACATACATACATACATACATACATAGACATATAGTTTCCAAAACCTATTCTGCTCCTGATTTTGTTCTTTATGTATGATTATATCTCTTTCTCTGTCCACTCTTAGGAATGCAAGGAAGGGATGAAGGAATTAGTGAGTCTTACAATTTTGGAGCTTCCTCAGAAGTCCGGATGACCTCTTGTAGGGCATGCTATATAGAAGGGAGTGCCAAGCAGATGTGGGTTAGAAGAAGTCACTGCTGATGTTATCTGACTTCGAGATCCATATCTCTAAAGGAAAGAATGTAAAGATGCTGACAGCTTGGAGAGTGAATGCAGAAGGATCTGCCTCCCATCTGTGGCAGCACCATCCATGGAGTTGTCCAGGACACTGTGTATGGGAATATGATTATGTTGATTGCTTCCCTGATGGTGAAGACAATCTTTCATGGTTTCTAATAGAGACAACAACTAAGCTTAAACAATACTGAGTTGGCAACTATAGGCTGTACTCAGAATTAATTATTTATCAAGTGTCTACTATGCACCTGGCATTGTGCTAAGTACTGAGGATACAAAGAAAGGTAAAAGTACTACCCCTACCCCCAAAGAGTTCACAATCAAGTGGGGGAGACGATGTGCAAACCATTATGTGCCAATAAGATATAGACGGGATAAATTGGAAGTGAAATTTGGAGATAAAGTGTAACCAATATTCAGAAAAATCCTAGCAAGGATTCAGAAAATTTCCTAGCAAGAGTGGAAGTACTCGAATCCAGATGCCAAAAATCACTAAATAAGTGAGTTTTTAATTCTCTCAATTGAATTAAATTGAGCTTCATTTCCCTGTATTTTGTTGAGGTTTCTTTCAATGCCTATATCATATCAATGAAGCTGCTTTTGGCCTCTGTGAGTGACGCAGCATTGGCTCTTCTCATTCCATTGTTGTGCATTAACAATGATGACTAACGGAATGTTTTATTCAAACAGCAGGGAATTGAATTAAGAGGTCTACTTGTCCAAGCACACTTTTCTTCAGGGAAAACAACAACAAATCACTAAGAAAAAAATTATATGATTTGCCAGCTAAATTGTATTTGTAATTTACAAAACAAAAGTCAAATGTCCCCTCAATTTATTAAACATCTTTGATTCTTTCCATTTTGTTTCATATTGCTTTATCGTCAGTTAGTGGGACAGTTGAGCATAAATAGAAACTTTCTCTTTTATAGTCCGACAAACGGGGTCAGATCCATTCAGACTTGATCCAACATTTGTGACATCACAGGTGCTGCCATAGTGATGACCGGTGAGTTCACAAACATTGGATTGTGGCATCACTGAACAATAAATGAATCAGGCAGCAGGAGGAGGGGAAGAGGAGGGAGGAGGAGATTGAGTATAAAAGCAAGACTTCTATTTATATTCAGACAGCTTGGTAAGCAGCATTGATAGGAAAGGAAGTACAGAGAAAATATACCCCAATTTAATGAGATTTGGGTAAAAATATAATGATTTTTTGGTTGTAAGCATAAGAAGATCATCTATTATGATTAGATGCCATGAAAATTACTAGTTATAGGAACATTAGAACCTAGATTTGGAGGATTCTTGTAAAAATATTACCCATTTCATTTTTAAAATAACTTCACTTGTAGAATACATTAAAAACATTTCAATATGATGTCCATGTAAATTTCTTTGGCTTAAACTAAGAATAAAGTGGATTGCTGGCTCTTCATGGTACATGCTATTGAAATCAATGGGCTATGGTGGTTTATTGCTATTTAGTACTCATGTCTATTGATACCATGCCTGAACTTCATAGAATATAGTGAAAAGATTTTGGATCTAGAAAAAAATAAAATGCCACATAAAAACACATCTGTAAAAGATTAGCAGCAACAAACATTTTTCATACATCCAGTAGGTCCATGGCACTAAACCTGGGGATTTGGAAGGGCAGATTACTCATCATTCCCACACCCTAGAAACTTGCCATCCGCAGGGCCAATAGGAGCGGATTGTTTTCACCTTGTTCCCATGGCACTCCACAAATGAACCAATAGTTAAACAGCAGGGCTAATCACCTCCATCAGTGACAGGTGATTTGGATCAGGGACAATGGTGATATAACAAATTCTAAATTTCTCACTAGTGAGGACCAGAGGGTCAATGAAACTTAGGAAAATATAATAATTGATGATGATAGCTGAAGGGGACATCAAGGAGGACTTGGTACAACCCGTTTCATTTATATGTGAAGAAATGGATTTCCAGACAACTGTATTGGTTTGTTTAAAACTGGTGAATGAGAAAAATTGAGCCTAAAATGCAAGTCCCTTATCAATCAGAGGAGTCCCATTTCTGTCAGACCACACTGATAGTTGAATTTTGGAAAAGAGTTAAGAGGTTATAGCTTTTGCAGTCAGACATGGACTATTCCTAAAGTGTAATTTGGCTCTGCTCTTATAATCCCCATAGGAAATTCATATTCATAACCAAAACAGCTATTTATCCAGGCAGTACCCTATGTTTCAGAGAGGCATTGAGAAGTTGGGAATCTAGCTACTGCAAAATGAGAAGGGAAGTTTAGATTATCTTCTAATTTTTGAAATCTTAAAAGAATGGTAGAAAATCATACCTTGTTGCCCCCAGTTCTAACAGGTGAGTTTTTGCTTTATCTTGCCTGGGTGCTTCCACACCATTTCCCAGGTATTTTCACATTAGTTATGCCTCTCATTTCTATCACACCTTTATGTATTGTCTTTCCAAATTCATATGTGAACTCCTTGAGGGCAGAGACTGTTTTGCTTGTAAAACCCATGAAAGCTTTGAGGCATCCAAAAGCCAACTCCTATACTCACAGATGAGTATGGGCCCTAGGGTATTGTTACATCTCCTTTTCTGGCCTCTAGAGGTAGATCTGAGGAACTGGGAGGGAGATTCTCTAATGACATTGGTTCAATCCCCTACTGGTGGTCATTTCCCTAAGATTATCAGTTGAGAGTCAATCAGTCAGTCTTAAGTAGATTTTAGAAAAAAAAGTATCACTAAAATGATAACAATAAGAAAAAATGGTACAAAACACTAAAATCTTCCCCCTCCCCTGGGTCTGCATTAAATAATACCAATAGAGCATTATCCTCTAATTAGTTCACTGGGGAGCCCTACCCCAATCCTTCCCCTCCTCACCCACCAGAGTCAGACTGAAAGAAAGAATGGTCCAAATCACTGTTGAAATAGTTTCCCACTCTAAGGGGCCTTTTGGGATAGTGCAGTTTCCAAAGTGCCTCTTCAGCATATGAAGCCTAGGGCCACAGGCGAGCAAATTGCTGGGAACATGTTTCCCACAGCCTAGCCATCCCAACTGTAGGACCTGCTGGCATGAATGAATGCCATGATACTGTACAAAGCAAATAGGCAGTGCCTAAGCTTGATGGTGACTCTATTTACATACCATCCATCTGTAATTCAATTAAGTCAATCAATAATTTTTAGTAAGTGTCCATTTAATGTCAGAAGGCCTGCTCTGGGCACAGTGGGGAGTTGAGAAACCAAGCAGGTATCTTGCCCTAGGAGCTTTTCATTTTTACCAGAGGAGACAAAACTTTCACATATGATAAAGCCCCCAAATCACACAGTGGACAGGTTTCCATATATGTGGAACCCATAAAGAGAATATGCATAAGTCCTTTCATTCAAGAAACTTTCATTGGGCTCATAGAGTCAGTTAATGTCATGGTTGGAAGGGGCTTCAGAGAACTCAGTCAAAACCATATTAAAACTACAATAATCCCCTCTGTGGCATCTGCAAAACGTGGCCATCCTATCTCTGCTAGAACACCAGTGACTGAATTCATCATTCATTAAATCAACTCCTATTTAGCTGTGCTCACTTTAAACTCTGGATAAAAACAAACAAAAAATGCAAGATAGGCCTGGTGTGTAATGAACCTATGATTTAGATATTAGTGAGGCTTTGCCTTTCAGTTTGTGGTCTCTAAAATATACCCCTATAAAAATTGTGACAGATTGCAGAAGAGTTTTAAGGCAGGGTGCTGGTTTTGGAGTAAGATGACAGCATCTAAGATCTAGGTTCTGCAACTTATTATTTGTGTGATCTTGGTTAAGTCTCTTAATTTATATGAGACTCTGTAACAGGAAGGGGTTGTTTTATGTACAATTATTATTATTATTATTATTCTATGTTATAGAAATGCTTCTTTTATTTCATAAATTATAAATAACTTTTTCAAAAAACAAAGGGTTGACATAGATGATCTTTAAGAATCTCTTTTTGACTCTAAACCTTGAGATCTTCAATTTAAAGGCTTTTAAGAAAGTTCCTTGCTGACATTATATTTTAAAGTCCACCTCTACTAGAATTTATTAGTTCATTAATTCATTTCCTAATCCCCTTTAATTAAAATACTAATTGGGTCATATGTGTATGTTATAAATGCCTGATTTGTCTTAGAAATGTGCCTAAGGTTGTAGGATGAAAAAGACATTTATCTACTCTGAGTAGAGCGCTATCATAAAATGGGAGTTAAGCCTTGCTAGTCCAACATATTTCAAGCTCTCTGCCTACACATGTCATTCTCATAACAATCTGGACACACAGAGTCAGCAATATAAAAGTCATCTTATTTAAAACGCACTTATTTAAAGCCACATTGCATGAAATGGGAATTATTGTAAATGAACTACCCTTTATATGGATGATGTCATATGGTACAACCTCATTCATTCATTCAAAATATCAGGCATCAAAACATAGAGGAAGGCAAGAAAAATAAGACATTTGGTCAAATAGAGAATAGTAATAGTAGTACCTTATTTTGAATTGTACATGATTTGGAATGAATATGTTGTTTAGGGAGATTTCCCTCAGGGAAATGCTACCTACAATCTAAAATGCTGTATAATGTGAGTAGTTGTCATTGTTAAAACTGACTTTGGAGTCATAACAGACTGAGCTGTCCAAATCAAAATAATCATTGATTTGTTAGAGTAAATGTTGAAATTAGGATCAACTTAGGAGAAAAGAAAAAGATAAAAAGAAAACATTGCATCCAACTACAGGTTTAAAGACAGAGACCTTGACTCTGATCATCACTGTTTTATAGAGGCCTTTAATCAGTTTAAAAGTCATTACAACTAGGATGCTAAAAGAGCCAAGAAACACTTGAGCTCTTTGGCACACAGACACACACATTGTTTGATAGCACCACCAGTTTAGAGAAACAAGCTTGGAGAAGACTGGTGGAAGATAACGAGCAAGAGTTTGTCCTTATATCCCCCATGCCTAGTACAGTGCTTGCCACATGCTAGCAATTTAATAAATACATGTTGAACTTACATGTTGAATAATGCCTCAGAAAGTAGTGAAAAATAATTGGGATAGGCAAGGAAAGTGCTTGAGGAAAACTTTGCATGACAAGTTAAGTCAGATCATCCAGATGGCACTTGAAAAGAAGACAATAAACTAAATATGAAATGGATGTGAAGTGCTTTTGCAAGCCTTAGTGATAGTGGTGATGATGATGATGATTATGATGGTGATGATGTCATCAATATATTCTTGTTTTCAAAGAGAGTAGTATATCTACCATATTTAGATGCTACAATTTCAAAACCAGATAGGCTCAATATTAGGGAGTAGAAATGGTACATAAGATGAAAACAGAAGGAATGGCTAACTCTTATCCAACACATATATTAGAAGTCCATTGTGAGACTATGCAGTTTAAAAAAAGTGTTTAGAGATCAATTCTAGATATCTCAAAGGAGAAGACTCCAAGAGAAAAGGAACATCACAGACTATCTTGATAAAATGGTGACAGAAGACATCAACTACTATGGAGATATGTTTCCTTTCTCAACTATTACTTTCTCAACTCTCTTTCTAAAATATTTATGAGAATGGTCTGTGCACCCATTGAGGATATCCTTGATTAAAACATGAGAAGAAAACATGAAGGTCTTCACAAATGATATTATGTATTTGAATATGTATACAAGGCAACACAACCAAGAAAAATAGAGATTATAAGATCCTGCTATGCTTATTGATTACAAAAATGAATGTCACCATTCAACCAGGAATGTGACATACATCTCTTAAGATCATGTAAAATTCCTTATCAGACATGGCCACAAAATTATGTACAATAATGCTCTATTTATTAGTATTGAGTGAATCATAAATTAGAGTATGTATCCTTGGCAAAAATGTCATTACCACTATTGAAGGTGTATTGCGCAAATCCAAATGGAAGAGGGATTTCCTATGGATGATGACATAGTATAGACATTACTGTTTGTAGATAACATATCACTGATTGCATTGAGTCATCTAATCAATTCATTAATCAATAAGTATTTATTAAATAACCTACTATATCAGGTTATATGCTAGGTATTGGGGATATAAATACAAAGAATGAAATAAACTCAATTCACTAAGAACATACATTCAAAATTTACAAAATTAAACTACATGACATCAGTAGTAAGTGACAGGATTAAAATTACAAACTAGATCATCTGAATCCAGATCCAGTACTCCATTGATTCTTTCTGTTACCTGGAAGAGAAGAGAAATGATCAAGATAAAAATGCCATGAATGGATTGTGATATACTCCACTGGTAGAAGTACTCATATCAATGGGAATGAATACTAATGCCTCCCACCAAACCTTTTTTTTCTTTTGGCCCCTACTCTAAAATAAAAAGTTTGACTGGCTTTGTGTAAGTGCATTTTCTTTTATGACCTTGATTTTTAAGTACAGACACTCTGAAAAAGTGGTAGATGTTAAGAGCAACATTTCAGCTGCATATTGTAAAAAGGAATCTCTGAGGTAACCATGACCTAAATTAGGTAGTGTTTCATTGAATCAAATCCACAGTCAATGGCATCTGGTAATGAATATTAAATACAGCCTTCATGTTTTTGTTTAAATAAGTAGGTGGGATGTTGTTACTCTTTGCCAATAGAAGATTCCAAATTATTTCCAGAGAGATCTGTAATAGTACAGTGTATTACAGTAATCCATCTAGAAGGCCACAAATTCATGGATTGCTTGGGAAGGTTCCATCTCAGAGCAGGAAGAAAGATCCCATCATCCCAGGAGCAGATGGCCAAGAGGAAGGAATTGCAGAGCCAGAAACCCATCTTTGAATAATATCATCTTCGAACTTCCTTAAGTGAAGAATGATGAAACCCCCTAATCACATGCCTTT
Source organism: Gymnobelideus leadbeateri (assembly GCA_011680675.1). Classification (NCBI taxonomy): domain Eukaryota; kingdom Metazoa; phylum Chordata; class Mammalia; order Diprotodontia; family Petauridae; genus Gymnobelideus; species Gymnobelideus leadbeateri. Next base: position 191,289 of record WOXC01011214.1, read on the forward strand.
CACAGATTCCAATTTGTTTTGAGTCTCCCAGTTGGACATGGCATCCTTTCCTGAAACTTAAGAGTTTCAAGTGAACTGAAACTTGACAGAAAAGAACCTTTGGAGGCTTTCCCATTATATTATTTCCCAAGAGAACATTTCTTTTTGGAACCATACAAATAATCAGAAAGACAACAAAAAGAAGTTAGAATTTTAAAAGGAATTCACCCATGATATCCATTAAATTTATGTTGACTTTTTACAGTGGACAGGACCTGGTGTGTCTTACAGTAGAGATCAATGGAGATCAAGTTGAAGATCAAAGGACACATATATTTGTAGTTATGGCCACTTTTAACATCAACAATAAAGATAAATATTACCATCACGTATGCTGCTAATTAGAACATACTGTTTTGATCACATAGATGCTTCTTAGTCAAATGTGATGTGAAATCTCAGGAAATCTCAAGGGCCTGAGATTCTAATGGATTTTTCCTTATCCTGCTCTGTTTAAATTCTGAGTCATTAAACAAAATTTTGCAGGTGTGGCATCTTCCAGCATACCAGTCCCAACAATGTATCCCAGACAGCCCTTTTGTAACTATCATTCTTCCAAATACAAAGAATAAAAAAAGATGACTTAACAGGGAAAAGGAATGGGTAGGAAGAAGTTTGGGGGTTGCTTAGTTTCTGCCTACATAGTTTCTTTAAGTAATAGATGGCACTTATATGTTGTTGTTTAGTGGTTTTCAGTAGTGTCCAACTCTTTGTGACCCCCTTTGAAGTTTTCTTGGCAAAGATAATGGGGCAATTTGCCATTCCCTTCTCCCACTCATTTTACAGGTGAAGAAATTGAGGGGAACAAGGTTAAGTGACTTGCCCAGGGCCACAGAGCTAGTATCTGAGTTCAGGTTTAAGCTCAATTCTTCCTGACTCCAGGTACAGCTGCCCTATCCACAGCATCACCTAGCTGCCCTAGCATTTATGTATCACTTATAGTTTATAAAATACTTACATTTATAATCTCATTTGATCCTCACAGAAACCGTACCATTATTCTATTTCACAGATGAGGAAACTGAGACTGAGAGTGGTTAAGTGACTTTCCCAGGATCACAACTAGTAAGTGCTTAAGGCAGGATTTGAAGTCAGATCTTCCTGATCTAAAGGATTGCCCTGTCTCCACTGTATCACCTAGCTGCTAGGAAAACAATAGTTATTGAAACTATCCTCAGGTTTGTCCTAAGACATCTGGTTTTCTTTATTTTAAATTTAATATAATTTATTCTAAACTTAAAAAATAAAATATTTCCATAATATAGCAGAATAGAAAAAAAGATGATTGCACATGAAACTATTATGTATAACTTGCTATTTCTTTTAAATATATGATAAAATTATCATGTAACTTTCCCCATTTTTTCGCCTCCCTACATATATGTATATGAAAACCATTCTATACCTACTTCTATTTATCAATTCCTTCTCTGAATGCAGATAGCGTCTATGTCCTTTGTAGTTAGTTTATAATAGTTAAGATGACTAAGTCACTCAAGTTGTTCTTACAATAATATTGCTGTTAATGTCATACAGCATTCTCCTGGTTCTGCTCATTTCACTCGTCATTATTTTGTGCTACTCTACTTGTGTTTTTTTCTAAGATTGTAGAGCACATCATTTCTTACCACACAATAATATCTATGACTTGTCAGCTATTCCCCAATTGACAGGCATTTCTGCAATTTCCAGCTCTTTGCCACTCCAAAGAGAACTTCTATAAATATTTTAAAACCTATAGGTTCTTTTTCTTTTGATTTAATCATTTTTGGAAATAGACCTAATAGTGGTTTTGCTGAGTCAAAGAACATATTTAATAACCCTTTGAGCACAATTCCATTGTGCTCTCTAAAATGGCTGGACCAGTCTACAGTTCTACCAACAATGAATGTATCCCAAGTTTTCCACATCCTCTCCAGCATTTATCATTTTCCTTTTCTCTCATGTTAGCTAGTCTGACAGATATGAAATGATATTTCAAGGTTGTTTTCATTTGCATTTCTCTAATCAATTCTGATTTATTAGCATTTTTATATGGCTATAAATTGTTTTGGCTTCTTCATTGGAGTACTGCCTGTTCATATCCTTTGACCATTTATCAGTTGGGGAATGCCTCATTCTTAGATATTTGACAAAGTCCTCATAGGTCTACCACTTTATTTTCCTTCCTTCCTTCTTTGTTTCTTTCTTTTTCTTTCTCTCTTTCTTTCTTTCCTTTTTTGTTTTGCTTTTTCAAGGGGGAGGGTAGGGCAATTGGGGTTAAGTGACTTGCTGAAGGTCACACAGCTAGGTTTGTGTGTGTGTGTGTGTAGTGTCTGAGGCCAGATCCAAACCCAGGTCCTCCTGACTCCAGGGCCAGTGCTCTACTCACTGTGCCACCTAGCTGCCCCTGGTCCACTGCTTTCTTCCTTTGTTTTTCCATGACACTTTATTGCTCTCATTATTATAAGAATAGCTAGGTGTGGATTGAGTGGATTGAGTACTGTGCACAGTGGATTGAATACTGTGCCCACAATCAGGAAGATCTGGGTTCAAATCCAGATTTAAACACTAACTAGCTATGTTACCCTGGGCAAGTCACTTAACCTCAATTTCCTTAGTTATAAAATGAGAATAATTACAGTACTTCCCTCACAGGGTTGTTGTGAGAATGAAATGAGATATCTGCAAGCTGTTGAACATAGGGTCTCACACATTGTTGTTATTGAGTGCTTTCTGTCATGTCTGACTTCGTGTATTCCCATTTGAGGTTTTCTTGGCAAAATTACTGGAGGAATAGTTTCTTTCTCCAGCTCATTTTACAGATGAGGAAACTGAGGCAAACAGGATTAAATGATGAGCTAATAAGTGTCTGAGGCTGGATTTGAACTTTCTGTCTCACCTGAAGACTTGCTTTGGAAAACTTTCCTCACACCAACCCTGTGAGCTATAGGGTAACACAAATATTTTTTTATACCCATTTTATATATGAGAAAATAGGTACAGAGAGCTTTATGGCATGAAATGCCTGCCTATGCAGTGTAACTGTCCCAAGTGTTAATGTTATGTCTCTTCACTCATCAGTCCTTCTCTCCAAATGACCTTCCCACAGAATAGTATGCATGTGTGTTGCTATGAAGAGGGTCATCATAAAATGACAAGGTATAGGGTTAGGGGTGCTCGGGTCCTGCTGAAGGAATTCAACTCAAGTCTTCTCTCAGGCAAAGAAAAGCAAAGTTTATTATGCTTGCCCAGGAAAGATGAACACTTAATAATTTCATCAATAATGACATTTTATTTAGTAATGGGTTCACTACTAACTTCCCATAGCCAGAGGTCTAAAAATCTGTGCAAATATTTCCACTGAAGGAGAAAAACCCACAATAATTATTTAGGGCAGTATTGCTTCTCAGGAAATTTCTAGAAGTGTCAAAAGCATTCAAAATGTTAAAAATTTAAACACCCCAATAGGAATCAACGTAGTCCATTTTGAAGGCCCATCCCTTTAAGACCAAGAACTCAGTTTGCCAAATCCACAGACATTGCACATCAACCAGCCAACACCAACCTCTGGAGTTAATTGTCTGGGAAACTGGCAAAGATATAAATGGAATAACAAGGGAAAAACCAAAATATGGTTCACTAGGTGTTGGAACTCACATAAGAATGTGCGTCACTATTATAGAATGAAGGCACGGGACCAGAAACCCTGTGTAAATGAAAGGACCCATAAGAGGTAAAAATCCACATTCTGGCATGCGACTTTCACTTGTAGTGATTCACTCTGAAGAAAGAAAATATAATTTTTTTAGATACTGTCTACAAATGACTTCTATAGGGCATTGCTGCTCTGATATATTTTCTTAGTTTCTAGGTGACACATGACAAATAGAGACAAATATTACTGAAAGCCACCAAAAAGGAGGGTCATTGAAATTAATATTACAGTTTATGGTTCTTTCATGGGATTATGTTTCTTCTTTGTAAACTGGTAGCTTTGAGTTGTAGCATTAGGGGAAGGGACTTCAGGGGCCATCTAGTCCACTTCTAGATGATGAACTCAAGAAGATTAAGTGACTTCCCCAAGGTGATACCCATAGTAACAGAGGCAAGATTTGAACCTAAGACCCCCAGTTCCAAATCCAGAGCTTTTTCCATTGCACCATATTACAACTAAGCTAATAAATAGATTCAGAATGCAGAGGATCTGGGTTCAAATACTGCCTAAGACACTAACTAGTTGTGTTACCTTGGGTAAGTAATTTAACCTCCTTAGACCTCAGTTTCCTCATTTATGAAACGAGGGGGTTCAACTCAATGGCCACTAAGGCTCCTTTTAGATCCAACTCTGTGGTCCTATAGTGATAGCAGCTTCATGAGAGATTAATCACTCAACTTTCATCTATGAAGTGTTAACTATGTGTCTGTCTTTTTTTTTTTTTTGCTTTTCGGAGGGCAATTAGGGTTAAGTGACCTGTGTTTCTTACATATAGATATTTGCTATTTTTTTCTTCCTCAACAGGAGAGGAATTGGGAGAAAATATAAATGCTTGTTAATTGAAAAATAATTAAAAACCAAACTGAAATAAGTAGAACTAGAAAAACAATAAACAAGATAATTATAATAGTGAATGCAAAAATAATCAACAAAATTATAACAAAAATAATACAAAATAACAAAAAACAAAACAAATAACAAAATAATACTAGAACACTAGAGGGGATGATGTAAACTACAGAGGAATGTGTACTTCCCTTCACCATCATAGGAATCTCTGTTTTATTCTTCAGTTCCTCAGAATGATTACACCTCTTTCCTACATTCTACTCTAACTTTTTGAAGCACTTTCATATCTAGCATCTCTTTCACACAGAAGTTCTTTGATGTAGATGAGAAAGGTATTGTTTTTTCAATTTGAAAGATGAGGAAGTAGAAGTGATATGGCTTGTCCAAAGTCACAGAGCTAGTCCATTGCCCAGCAGGCACTACAGTTCAAGTTTCCTATTTCTCAGCCCTCTGCTCTTTGTTATTGTTTGTTTTTGATATCATTAGGGTCCTTCATTTGGGAGTATCTCTGAGTATCTCACTGTAGCCATATAATTGACATATTGGAAGTGCACATTGCACCCTGGGACCTCTTCCTCAGTCTGACTCCTCCCAGAATCTCCTTTATGAAGGACTCCCAGGTCCACCATGTCTCATCCTTCAGGCTGTATTCTGAACTTTTTTTTTTTTTTGCCATGCTCCTGAGCAGGGTACCTGTAATAGTAATGAAATTTGAAGTTCCTTTTGTATTGCTAAGCTGAGAGGTACTTACCACTTAGCAATTAAATCAAGCCTCTGTTAAAGAAACAGAAAGTATGAACCCCTGTTGCTGATGTAACAGGCAGGGGTTAGCTGAATTAATTCCGTGTGTGTGTGTGTGTGTGTGTGTGTGTGTGTGTGTGTGTGTGTGTGTGTGTGTGTGTGTGTGTGTGTGTGTGTTGTGTGTAAGGAGAAGTCCCTGCTGGGTCAGACAGATCTTCTTGGAGCAAGCTACATGGAGGCAGAAGCTGCTCCCACCAGGAAATCTGAAGAGGAAAGGTTCCCCAGGCTGGAGAGAATGATTTTTATTTGGAGAACCTGGATGAAGTGATTTTTGATTCTGGGAACCAGCTGAAACTTCTGCTGAGTCAGAGGGCCAGCCAGAGCTGCTGAGGATTTCTGAGGGCCAGAGCTGCTGAGGATTTCTGAGGGCCAGAGCTGCTGAGGATTTCTGAGGGCCAGAGCTGCTGAGGATTTCTGAGGGCCAGAGCTGCTGAGGATTTCTGAGGGCCAGAGCTGCTGAGGATTTCTGAGGGCCAGAGCTGCTGAGGATTTCTGAGGGCCAGAGCTGAGGGCCAGCCAAAGCTGCCAAAAGACTGAAGAAGCATGACTGTGATGTTGGTACTTTGCATGAACCTGTTTGTGGCTTTGTTAAACCTTAACTTCCTGGGAACAGATATTGTGAAGGATTTAAAGTGGACTGGACTCTGTGAGCTTCAGCATGGTACAGGAAGTGCTCAGAGAGCTGGGCAAGGACCTGGGAGCTGTCTGCCTTTGAACCCAGCTGACAGTTTGGTGAATCCAGGTAGGACCTGAGATCATGGAAGGGGATCCAGGGAATCAGAGAGACCACCCCAAATCAAGCTGAAAGAAAAATTTACTTGGATACTGTGTGATGAATGAGAAATTGTAATTTACTAGTGACCTAGGGGTTAAGGGTTTGTGTATTTTCTGATGATTGAATAGTGAATGATGACTAAATAGTAATTGATTTGTAACTTAGTGTGCCCCATGAGTGGAGAACTTTGACTATTGTACTTTGTGTAGCTTAAGTAGGCAAACCTCCTTAAGGGTGATTGAATGATTGAGATAATTGAATGAGTTACTAAATGATTGTTCTTTGTTCAAAACTTTGTGACCACTGTGGTGAAAACTATGTGGCCTTTTCTATAATAAGTTGTTGTGAATGCTGTGTTTTGATTTTCTGTGATAAGCTGCAATATGGTGAATGCTGTACCTTGATTTTCTGTGAATGCTTTGCTTTGATTTATTATTGAATAATTGTTCACTACACTATGTAGTCAGAACCTTGAAAAGCTGTTCATGGTAGCATTCTTCTGGGAAGCTGCTTGTGCTTGAATTTATAGTACCTTTCTCTCCTCCTTTCCCCCAATCCTATTTGTTTCAGTTCTTCATTTGTAAAATGTGGACACACTGGGGAAGGAAATAGTATTTCACTCTAGTATCTTTGCCAAGAAAACCCTGTGGACTAAGTCTATGGGATCATGTAGATTTGTACATGACTTAACAACAAGTTGTAGTCTTGAACAACATAGTTGGACAGACAGAAGTCATTCACAGAAATGGAAATGGGACACTTGGAGCTTTCTGCCCAAAATGGCACCTGGAACATAGTTCCCTCCCCATTATTTTTTGTGAGTGGATGGATGGGGCAGAGAAAAACTGAATGAGAAATGTTACTACACATGGCTTGAGGATGCTCCCTTTTCAAATTAGCCCAGAACATTTTTGTTTGTATTCCTTATTTCCATCACATTTTAGTTGTGAACATATTTATTTGTGTATGAGGCAATCCTTTTCATAATTTACCCCTCTGATCAAGAGGGAAGAAGTAGAAATAGGGATGGATTTGGAGTTAGAGGATCTTAGATCAAATTGAGGCTCCATTATTTACTGCCTTTATGATCTTAGGAAAACCTATTTATTTCTCTGAGTCCCAGTTTCCACATCTGTCAAATAAATTTGCAAAGCTGTTTGAGAGCAGGGACTATCTTTTCGTGGTGTATCCTAAGTGCCTAGCAAAATGTCTAGCACGTGTCATATGCTTAATAAATTCTAGTTGATTTGTTGAACTTCATGTTTGTGATCTCATTTGAGACTCAAAAGTGCTATGAGGTAAATATTAACAAGTATTTCACCCACATTTTACAGATGAATAAACTGAGATCCAGAGTGCACAAGTGTCTTATTCATGGTGACACTGCTTATAAAAGTCAGAGATGGGGTTTGGACTCAATTTCCTGACTCCAAATTCAGAAATAAATATATTATGTCATATTGTCTCCAATCAAAGGAGATGGTTGAACAATAAGACATTTAAGGTTTCTTCCAGCTCTAAATATTTGAGTCTTTGGATATAATGTAAGTTCTTTGAGGTCACAGCATGTGTAATTTTTAATTTTTATTTCTTCATGCCCAAGCACTTGGTAGGCACTTAATATTTGTTGAATGTTATATAAAATGTTAAATAAAAAAGTGAATACTGACAAAGTAGATCCTCTTTGTGAGGGAAATGGCTAAGCAAATTGTTAAATACAAATGTAACATTACAGCGCTTTAAGAATCAACAAACACTACAAACACAGAGTTGCATGGGAAGGCATACTAACTTATGTAAAATGAAATGAACATAAGGATATTTGCTACTTTTTTGTTTTTCTTCCTCAATGGGAGAGGAGCCAGGAGAGAATATAAATGCTTGTTAATTAAAAAAAATAAAATTAAATTGAAGTAGAAATAGAAAAAAACAATATACAAATGATTACAATACAGTGAATGCAAATAAAATAAACAAAAACAACTGGAATTTAATCTTTTTTTTGGCTATTATTAGCAAACATTTATTAAGCACCAACTACATATAAGGATTTGTGCTAGATCCAGGTAATAAAAAGACCAAAACCAAATAGTCCTTTCCCTCAGGGAGCTTACATACTACTGGGCAGATGCAACATGCTTACAAAGCAAAAGTACAAAAAGTGTAGGCGCTTACATTGGTTCACTTGCATTTGTAAGTGAACTTCCAAATACAGAGACTATCTCATATCATAGCATGAAAACAAAAATTTTTTTGTCTTCAATAGGTAACAGTGGGAATATTTTTTTCATAATGTAAAGAAACCCTAAAATATTGATTGCCCCTTTCTCATGTAAGCTTCTTTTTTTTAATAATAGTATTTATATATTTGAAACATTTAATTTTAAGACCTCGAATTTCAGATCCATTCCCTTCCTCCCTTGTCACCCATTCCCTCTGGGAAGATAAGTAATTCAGTATGTGTTCTACATGTATAGCTATGCAAAACAATACCATAGTAGATATATTGTAAAAGGCTGTTTATAATTCCCTCCTACCCATCCCACCCCCTAACTGGTCCATTCCCTACTTTGATCCTGTCCCTCTTCTATAGTGGGTACTTCCAACCTCCCCTCTCCCTAGAATGCTCTCCCCTCAATCATCCTCCCTCTCATCCCCCTTCCCCTTGCTCTTCTGCAGGGTGAGATATCTCATTTAGTATATATGTCATTCTCTCCCTGAGCTAAATTCAATGAGAATATGGTTTTTACTTTTTGCCTTTCTGCTCTTCCCCACCCCTGAAACCACTTCCCCTAGTTTCTTCTACATGAGATAGTTTACCCTAGCTTGTCTCTCCTCATCTCCTCTTGCCACTTTCCTCTCTCACCTCATAATTTCACCCCTTAAGTATCATCCCTTCCCAACAAATTCAACCTATGCCCTCTATCCATGTATAACTGTAAACATATATACACACATTCACATATGTATTCAGATGCCCATATACCATTCTTCCATTATTTTCATACTGAGAAAAGTTTCATCCATCCCAGTTATTGTTTTTCCATGTAGGGATGTAAATGGGCCAACTTTGATAAGTTCCTTTTGATTTCTTTTCCCTGATTACCTTCTCAAGGATCTCTATCTTCTTGTGTCTGGGTGTCAAATTTTCTATTCAACTCTGGTTTTTTCCTCAAGAATGCTTGAAAGTTGTCTATTGCACTGAATGCCCATATCTTCCCCTGAAACAAAATACTCAGTTTTGCTGGGTAGGTGACCCTTGGGTTCATTCCCAGCTCTTTTGCCCTCTGGAATATCATATTCCATGCCCTTCTATCCCTCAGTGTAGAAGCTGCCAGGACCTGGGCTATTCTGATTGTGTTTCCACAATATTGAAATTGTTTCTTCCTGGCTGCTTGGAGTATTTTCTCCTTGATTTGGGAATTCTGGAACCTGGCTATAATATTCCTAGGAGTTTTCTTTTTGGGATCCTTTTCAGGAGGCGATTGGTGGATTCTTTCAACCTTTATTTTGCCCTCTGGGTCTAAATCATCAGGGCAATTTTCCTTGAGAATTTCTTGAAGGGTGATTTCTAGGTTCTTTCTTTGATCATGGCTTTTGGGTAGTCCAATAATTTTAAAATGATCTCTCCTGGATCTATTTTCGAGGTCAGTGGTTTTTCCTATGAGATATTTCACATTGCCTTCTATTCTTTCAATTTCTTGGATCTGTTTAACAGCGTCTTAATTTCTCATAAAGTCACTAGCTTCCATTTGCTCCAGTCCATATCTGAAGGAATGAATCTCCTCAGTGAGCTTTTGAGATTCTTTTTCCATCTGGCAAATTCGGCTTTTTAAGGCTTTCTTCTCCTCATTGCCGTTTTGAGCTTCTTTTGCCATTTGAGTTAGTCTATTTTTACGGTGTTATTTTCCTCAGTCAGGCTGTTGACTCTCATTTCATATTTTTCCTGCATCCTTCTCATTTCTCTTCCCAATTTTTCCTTGACTTCTCTTATTTGGTTTTTAAAATCCTTCTTAAGGTCCTCTATGGCCTGTAACCCATTCGTATTTTCATTTGGGGCTTTTGGTGCAGGAGTTTTGACCTCCCAGTCCTCCTCCTATTCCATGCTTTGATCCTCTTTGCCCCCAAAATAGCAGTGTAATGTTGAATTTTTCTGTTTATTTTGTTTCCTTTGACTAGGCATGTTGCCACTTAATTACTTGACTTTTGGGCTCGTTGCCACAGTAAGACTCTACCACCAGACAAGAAAGCTTCCGTCCCAAATGTTGGGGTCTTCTCAACTGCTGGAGGTATTAGTTGGGTGCCCTCCTTGAAGCCCCCACACACTCTGGCAAGCTGGACACATACCCCAAGATCTCCACCCGAGACCACAATCCAGATCCAGGGAGGTTAAATAAAGAGTGATTACCCCCAAGACTGATCACCAGATCCCCCTATATTTTGCAGGCCAGGAGCTGAAGCTGCAACTGAAGCTGCAAAATGGTGGCTGAGCTGCAGCTTCTCAGCCCCTTCTCACCCCCAGGGGAAGAAGCTGAAGTGTTCCCAAATACTTATCCTTAAAGTCCATAAGGCACTAACCTTTAACTTTGTTCTAGGCATGTATGTGTTGATATTTCTGGAATCGCCACAGCTGCTGGTGTTCTGGGGTCCCTCCCATCAGCTGCTGGTCTGGCTGCCTTGGGGCTAAAATCTCTGACTCTTGCAGTCATGGGCTTGGCTTCCAGACCCCTTCACTTGCCGCTCCCTGCTGGGCTGCTGGACTGTCCTCAGAGGGAAGTTAACTTCTCTGTGTCATTCTTTGGGTTCTGGAGCTCTAGAGGTTTTTCAGAATCCCCCTTTTACATAATTTTGAAGTGGTGTGGGCTGGAGCGCCATGGAAGTGCTATTTCTACTCCACCATCTTAGGTTTGCCTCCAAGCATTTATTTTTATAGATACAGAATTTTAGTGTTTGGAAGAGAATTTAGAGATTTAATTTGATTTAATTAAAAAAATAAGTCCCTACATTGGGTAAATCTCTTATACAATCTCTAATAAATGCGGATCTAGCCATTGTTCAAATACCTCAGGTGGAATAAACAATTTGATAGACATTTATTAACCACTGACATACTCTTTTTGAGATACAATAGTATGTAGGGCTAGAAAAAGTGAAAAGACTCTCACCTTTGAGGAGTTTACTATCTAACAAAGGGACAGTGGAAAAAAATTCTAGAAAGAGTTGGGAGACCTAGAAACAATTTCCTCAATTATAATATAAGTTGTAGTAAATTGTATTAACTGACATGTTGAGTTCTTGCTATTCAAGCTCTTTACAAATGTTGAAGAGCTCTGGAAAAGATGACAAAAGAAAAAAAAAGACATTATAGAAGCTGTGGGAAAACAGGCACACTAGTATATTGCTGATGAAGCTATGAACTGGGTCAGCCATTCTAGAATATAATTTGGAAATATGCTCCTCCCCCAACTCCTAAATTATCCTTACCTTTTGTCCCAGCTATACCACCATGGGCCTTTACCCTCAAAGAGATCAAAGAAAGAGGAAAAAGACAGTTATGCTTAAAATATGGGTAGCAGCACTTTTCATAGTTTTCTGAAATTGGAAACTAAGGGATTGTCCTATTGGGGCATAAGTAAACAAATTATGGAATATGAATATAATGGAATATTATTGTACATATGAAATAATGAAATGGGTAGTCTTAGAAAACTAGGAAGACCTCTATGAACTGATGCAGAGTGAAGTGAGCAGAACTAAGAGAAAAAATTTTGCAGATAGAGAAAAGTAGCTTGAAAACACTTTAGAGCTTTGATCATTGCAATGAAAGAAAAACATGTTTTCCAGTCCAGAAGACTGAAGGAGAAGCATACCATTCACCTCCTGCTAGAGAGGTAATGAATTTAAAATGAGAGACATATTTGATGATGATCAGTATGGGAATTTGTTTTGAGGGACTATTCATGTTTGTGATAAGGATTTTGTTCTCCTCCTCCTTCTGCTTCCAATGGAGAAGTCATGGGAGGGGCAGATTATAAAGGCATCTAAAGATGAATAAATTTATTACAAAACAAACCTTGAAGTGCTATGATACATGAATTATTACTAATGGGGGAATATGACAGACTTACAAATGAATATGCTCCAAGGTAGAAGGTGGTGGAGGAAATGGCAATGTGAAGACAAAAAGTCCAGGAATAGCAGAAACTTCTAGATGATTGACACTACATTCAGCCCAGGCCCACTGAAGTCAGAATTTCGGAACACAGTCTCTGTGGAGATTTAAAGTGCTACTTGCTTTAATGGCAGCCATGGCTATTGAAGGCTCAGAAAATAATGACTAACATTTGTATAGCACTTTTAACATTTGCAAAATGCTTTATATATATATATATATTTTTTTTTCTTATTTGATCCTTACAGCAACCTTGTGAAGTAAATGCTATTATTACCCCCCCCCCCCCCACTCTGCAGATGAGGAAACAGAGAGTTTAAATTACTTATTCAGGGGCATACAGTTAGTAAATGTTTGAGGAAGTATTTGAACTACAAGAGCAATCCTCTATCTACTGACCAGCTGTTTCTAGAAAGAAAGTTCTCAGTACCAATGTCTTTGGCACTACCAAATGATTAAACATTAGAAACAGATACCGTTTTATCTCTGTGTAGATAGTCAACTAGGTGGTCCTGATAAGAATGTTGGGCTTGGAGTAAGGCAGACTTGAGTTCAAATCCAGCCTCAGACATTTACTAGCTATGTGACTCTGGGCAAGTCACTAAACTTGTTTGCCTCAAATTCCTCATCTGTAAAATGAGATGGAGAAGGAAATGGCAAACCATCCAGTATCTTTTACAAGAAAACCCCAAATGGGGTCACAAAGAATTGGATACGACTAAATAGCAACAAAAACAATCTTTTTCTTCTCAACTTCATCCTTGGACCCATTGGGTCCTTCCATTTGATTCATAGTTAAAACCTCATCTTTATGTTATTTTCCTCATTAGGATGCTCCTTGAGAGCAGGCACTATATTGCTTTTCTACATGTATCCCTAGTTCTTAACACAGGATTTTGCTTATAGCAAATATTTAAAAATATATGTATATGTGTATATATTAACTAATTTCATTCATACATCACTTTCAGTTTTATGAAAGAGGCAACACTTTGACTTGGCCTTGAAGAAAGAGAATGATTTCCACACATAAAGATGAGGTTGGAGTGAATTGCAAACAGGAGAAGTCAGCCTGTATTTATATATCAAAACAATCTATTTCGATTTATAATTTTTAATGTATTGAAGAAAAAAACCAGTTATTCAGTTGGAAAAGAATTTCTAGGTTAGAGGTTTCCTAACCTAGGATTTCTTAACTTTGAGGGGCTTTTTTGTTTTTGTTTTTTTGTGGAGGGAGGAAGGCAAGGCAATTTGGATTAAGTGACTTGCCCAAGGTCACCATAGCTAGTAAGTGTCATATATCTGAGGCAGGATTTGGACTCTGGTCCTCCTTACTCCAGGGTGAGTGCTTCATTCACTGCACCACCTAGCTGCCCCCTAACTTGGTGTTTTTTTTAAAGATTATAACAATTGTATTTAAATATATGTGGTTTCCCTTGTAATCCTTTGTATTTTGTTCTATGCATTTAAAAACCTTGTTCTGAGAAGGACTCCATAGTCTTCACCAGATTTCCAAAAGAATTCATTACCTTCCAAAAGTGATGAATTAGTGACCTATAAGATATCCTTTTCAGCTCCTGCAAATAAAACTGTCGATGAGGGATTAAATATTATCCATTTATTTATATAGGCCTTGACATAGGAAGTTTTTTAAAGTACTCAGTCATATAGTACAGATAATTGGGGGACAGGAAAATATATTATCAGGTGCTAAATCTACAATAGATGATAGTGGCCAAAGGAGTTTAGTGTTTCCCTCTCAGACACAAGTTTCTAGAAAAACTGAAGAGAAAGGTAACAGGAAGTGCTTATCCTTGCTGAACTGGCATATGAGTTCTTAGGTTTTTGCCTGGTTTCCTTTGGACCTTGGGGATCATGGTCAGATATGCATGATTGCTCTAGTTAAAAGCCAGTTTGCTCAGCCCCCATTCTTTTTTTTTTTCATACTCATAAGGTAAAAGACAACAGATAAAAACACAACTGAACAATAGTCTGCCATCTGCCAAGAATATATCTGAAGAAGGCAGAGTGAAATTGGATAGAAATCATGGCCACCATCCTGGGGGTTTGTAAGAGGGTCTGAGCTTGGGCAAAACCCATTAAATCAACCACAGCCCTTTCTTGTAAATCAAATGTTTATGACAACCAGGGGGCCTTTAAAATAAATCACTTCTAACAGCATTCCCCCTCTACCCCTATTATGGCCTTTATTGTTTATTTCATTTGGTTTTGGTAAAGAAAAATGTTTCCCTATCTTCAGAATTCAGACCTCAGTACAGGCAAGTATAGGAGGGTAATCCTGATTTCCACTCTTGTGAAGATAAATCCTTGGATGCAGAATTGCTGAAAGTTGGGACTAAAGGATACAAATAAAAGAGATTCAATATTAGAACTCAGGTATGTAAGTGGAGGAGAATGAGCTCTATGGCTTCACAGTTTAGGCAGGATATTTGTTAACAGGGGGAAGAGAGAAGACAGAATTCTTTGAAAATCCACCATTCTTTCACTCCCATGGCAGGAGGAGGGAAAAGAGAATTTGGGAACATGACAAGTAGCCCCATGGGGGGAGAATCAGGCTAATATATGTTGATTGAAAGGAGCCAGCTCTGAAGAAAGCAAAGCATCTGCCATTACTCCAATTTTATGTGTTGACAGTGTAAAGGAGTGGTGCAAAGATGGCAGCTTGGCTCCTGACTTTATAGTTTACATCTGGTCAGGAAGGGATTAAATTGATCACACCTGCCACCAATCTGTACTCCTGATGGGAGCAATGTTGGCATCTAAGCTGCAGTCCCAGGGGCTCATGGACTTTCTCATCAGGCCCTTTGGAAACTGGTTCTGGGACAGGTGTGTTCTCATTTTCATATTTCCTCCCATTCCCACCAATGCTGTGATCCTCATTTTCAGAATCCCTGTAGGGGTAAATAATTACACCAAAAACAAACAGATAACTTAGTATGGGAACATTATATCCAAGAGCCAACGATGTAGAAATAGAGGGTTGCTTGGAATTAATATTGTCCAAAACCTTCATTTCACAGATGAAGACCTTGAGACCCAGAGAAGGAAAGTGATTTTCCTGCGGTCACACAGGAAGAACCATAGAGAGGGCTAAAAAGCCTGATTTCAAACCTTTCCACTGAATTGCTTGTCCTCCTCCTTAATTTGGTTTTCTAGTGTTTCTTTTTAAACAAATGCTTTATTAACTTCTGTCTTACATCATTCATTTCTGCCAAATTTTGAGTTACAATTATTTTTCCCACTCGTTTTTCCCCTACCCACCCTCCCAGAATAGCAGTCCCACAAGGTATCTCTTCCTCCAATCTGCTCTCTCCCATATCTTCTCCCATACCCCCTTCGACTTTTCCATTAGAGGAAGGGGAATCTTTGTGTCCCAATGCCTGCACATCTTATCTCCCAATTACAAGCAAAGGGGTATTAATAATAGTATTTATATATATTTAAAACATTTAATTTTAAGACCTCAAATTTCAGATCCATTTCCTTCCTCCCTTGTCACCCATTCCCTCTGGGAAGATAAGTAATTCAGTATATGTTGTACATGTCTAGTTATGCAAAACATTATCATAGTAGATATATTGTACAAGGCTGTTTATAATTCCCTCCCACTCATCCCACCCCCCACCTGGTCCATTCCCTATTTGATCCTGTCCCTCTTCAATAGTGGGTACTTCCAACCTCCACTCCCCCCAAAAATGCCCTCCCATCCATTATGCCTCCTCTCATCCCCCTTCCCCGTATTCCGCTGCAGATTGAGATATCCCATTTAGTATGTATGTCATTCTCTCCCTGAACCAAATTCAATGAGAATTTCGTTTTGCCTTTTTGCCTTCCTATTCTCCCCCTCCCTTGCAGCCACTTCCCCTTGCTTCTTCTACATGAGATAGTTTACCCTACCCTGTCTCTCCCCATCTCCTCTTGCCACTTTCCTCTCTCACCTCATAATTTCCCCCCTTGAGTATCCCTCCTTCCCAACAAATTCAACCTATGCCCTCTCTCCATGTATAACTGTAAACATATATACACACATTCACATATATATTCATATGACCATACACCCTTCTTCCATTATTTTCATACTGAGAAAGATATCATCAGTCACAGTTATTGTTTTTCCATATAGGAATGTAAATAGTTCAACTTTGATAAGTTCCTTTTGATTTCTTTTCCCTGATTACCTTCTCAGGCATCTCTTGCTTCTTGTGTCTAGATGCCAAAATTTCTATTCAACTCTGGTTTTCTCCTCAAGAATGCTTGAAAGTCCTCTATTCCACTGAATGACCATATTTTCTCCTGAAACAAAATACTCAGTTTTGCTGGGTAGGTGACCCTTGGGTTCATTCCCAGATCTTTTGCCCTCTGGAATATCATATTCCATGCCCTTCGATCCCTCAGTGTAGAAGCTGCCAGGTCCTGTGCTATTCTGATTGTGTTTCCACAATATTGAAATTGTTTCTTCCTGGCTGCTTGTAGTATGTTCTCCTTGATCTGGGGATTCTGGAACCTGGCTATAATATTCCTGGGAGTTTTCTTTTTGGGATCTTTTTCAGGAGGTGATCTGTGGATTCTTTCAACCTCTATTTTGCCCTCTGGATCTAAAACATCAGGGCAGTTTTCCTTGAGAATTTCTTGAAGGGTGATTTCTAGGTTCTTTCCTTGATCATGGCTTTCAGGTAGTCCAATAATTTTTAAATTGTCTCTCCTGGATCTATTTTCCAGGTCAGTGGTTTTTCCCATGCGATATTTCACATTGCCTTCTAATCTTTCATTTGTTTGGATCTGCTTAACAGCATCTTGATTTCTCATAAAGTCATTAGCTTCCATTTGCTCCAGTCTAACTCTGAAGGAATTAATCTCCTCAGTGAACTTTTGACATTCTTTTTCCATCTGGCAAATTCGACTTTTTAAGGCATTCTTCTCCCCATTGCCCTTTTGGGCCTCCTTTGCCATTTGAGTTAGTCTATTTTTTAAGGTGTTGTTTTCCTCAGTCAGGCTGTTGATCCTCATTTCATACTTTTCCTGCATCCTTCTCATTTCTCTTCCCAATTTTTCCTCCACTTCTCTTATTTGATTTTTAAAGTCCTTCTTAAGGTCCTCTATGGCCTGTAACCTGCTCATGTTTTCCTTTGGGGCTTTTGGAGCAGGATTTCTGACCTCACAGCCCTCCTCCTGTTCTATGCTTCGATCTTCTTTGCCCCCAAAGTAGGAGTCTAAGGTTGCAATTTTCTGTTTAATTTATTTCCTTTGCCTTGGCATGTTGCCACTTAATTACTTGACTTTTGGGCTTGTTGCCACAGTAGGACTTTACCACCAGACAGGGGAACTTTCTTCCCGAATGTGTGTGGGGACAAGTTCCGTTTCTGGCAAGCTGTAAACCCACCCATGACCTCCACCCCAGATCACAATCCAGATCCAGGGAGGTTAAAGCAAGAGTGATTACCCCCCAAGACTGATCACTGGATCTCCCTACAGTTCACAGGTCAGGAGCTGGAGCTGCCTCTGAAAACTACAAAATGGCGTGTCTCCTTAGCAGCTTCTAGCCCCCAGGGGAGGAAGCCGACACATTCCCCAAATACTGGTCCCAAAGTCCATAGGGCACTAACTTCTCACTTTGTCCTGGGCATGTCTATGTGGAATCGCCACAGCTGCTGGTGTTCTGGGGTCCCTCCATCTGGCTGCTGGCCCGGCCACCTTGGGGCTAAAACCAGAAATCAGGTGGACCTGTGCTCAGCTCCCCGTGCACTGCATACTGTGCTGTGCTGCCAGCTCTGTGCTGGTCCTTCCTGCAGGGCTGCTGGGCTGTCCTCAGTGGGAGGTTAGCTTCTCTGTGTTGTTCTCTAGGTGTTGGGGCTCTAGAAGTTGTTCAGAGTCCCCTTTTACATAGTTTGGAGGTGATCTGGGGGAAGAGTGCCTTGGATATGCTGTTTCTACTCTGCCATCTTGGCTCCGCCCTCTAGTGTGTTTTGTTAAGCCAATCTCTTTTAAGTGTCCATGACTTTAACTGACAAGGTATTGCCCAAGGTAGGGCTTGAGGCAATTGCCATGATGCTGTCTATAAATGGTAGCATCTGAGCAATGTCATCATCTATAGGCAGTATGACTTGAAGAAAAAATTGGCTTAGACTTCTGATTTTAATCAGTATTAGCACCTCCTGGTGTGAAAAGTCTATCCAGTAGTACAGATCAATATGTTTATAATTTGTAGTCTGAGTTTGTGCTCCTTTTCTAACTTCTGCCTCTTATAATAACCACTGCTTCTTATCATTTTGTTTCCTTTGACTTAGCTCAAGAGTCAACTTTTACAAGCTTTTTCTGACCCTTCCCCTACTGCCCAGCTACTGTACCTTATTTTGTATCTATTTTAGAGTGATGGATTTGAATTCACATCCATCCTCTGCCATTTACTACACCAGTGATTTTGGGCAAATCACTTAACCTCTCTGGACTCTAGTGTCTGGGTTCACAAAATTAGGGGTTTGCTTAGATGGCATCTGAAGTCTCTTCCAGTTCTAGAGCTATGATTAAATGGTCTTTCTTATTGTTCAGTTGTTTTTAGTCATGTCTTGCTCTCCATGATCCCCTTTGGGGTTTTCTTTTTTTTTTTTTTTGCCTTTTGGAGGGCAGTTGGGGTTAAGTAACTTGCCCAAGGTTACACGGCTGGGTTTTTTGTTTGTGTGTGTTAAGTGTCTGCGGCCGGATCCGAACTCAGGTCCTTCTGACTCCAGGGCCAGCACTCTACTCACTGCGCCACCCAGTCGCCCAAGGGGTTTTCTTAACAGAGAGGCTTAAGTGGTTTACAGTTCCCTTTTCTAGTTGATGAGGAAACTGAGGCAAACAGGGTTAAGGAACTTCCCCAGGGTCACACACAGCTATAAGTGTCTGAGGACAGGTTTGAACTCATGAAGATGAGTCTTCCTGATTCTAGACTCAGTGCTATCCACTAGGCCAGCTGGCATGTAAGTGTATTTTTGCTCCCCATTTAGAATGTTAGTTGCTTGTGAGCACAGTTTCACTTTCATCTCTTTCTCTCCAGTGCCTATAGTAGTTCCTAGATCATAGGAGAAACTTAATAAATGCTTGTTTACTAATTGATTGATCAGTAACTTCTTCCTAGAAGGACAGCTAGCATGCAGTCAGGTTTCTATACAAAATGACATTGCTGTTCCCTATATGTAAGATTTCATCTCTTTTTTTCACAGGCTATCTTCCATGCTTGGAATTTACTCTCTCTTCACCTCCACTTCTTAGAATTATTGCCTCCCTTCAAAGCTCAGCTCAAGTGCTAAGTCCTCATGTCAAGTCAACAAGCATTTTTTTAGGCACCTCCTCTGTGCCAGGCCCTGAACTAAATGATAAGATACAAAAAAAGTAAACAGCAACCACCAAAACCAGTCTCTGCTCTCAAGGAATTTATGAGATCTTTCCCAATTACCCAACTACTAATGCCACACTCTAAATTATTTTGTATTTATTTTGAATTGACTTTGTAAATACTTATTCTTCAGGCAGGGACTTTTTTGTCTTTCTATCCCCAGTGCCTAGAACAGTTCCTGGACCATAGCAGTGCTTTAATTAATGCTTATTGATTGATTAATGTGAAAGAGGAAGGATTTGAACTCATGTTTTCCTGCGTCAAAGGCTGATCTTCTATCCATTACATTAAGATCTCTGTGTAAAAATCACATAGGAAAATTTTCATGGCACCACACTACTGTACGAGACAGTTTTTCCAAGGCTGGTAGGTAAGGACAGTATTTTTAATTAATCTCTATATTTCCTCCAGTGTCTAGCACAATGCCTTGAACATTTTAGTAGATATTTAATACATGTTTACTGAATGCAATGGATGTTCAACCCCTGATGTTCTAGAAAAGGATGTAAGGAGAAGGGTCATAGCCATGTTGCTTTGTAATGTAGCCAAACCTGCCAGAACCTGAAACTGATCACAGAAGAAAAAATATTGATAGTTTCCTCAGTGTTTACTCTGTCACCTTCCTGCTTGGCTCCACACAGGGATGTCAGAGGCTCCTCTTGGGAGGCAGCAGTTGAAATAAGATGAATGGTGAAATCTCAACCATCTGGGATAGAGCTACAGCAAGACTAACTGTTGGGAGTTGTGGCAGATGCAGAACCAAGGGAGTTGAGAAAGGGTTCTACAATGATATGACAGCAGCCTGCCAAGAGAACCACAGAACCGTAAGACTGCAGTGCCTCATTTCTGATTTTACAAGCCACATAGTAATAAAACTGTTCTTAGAAACTGCTTTTTTGACTTACTTTGTCACCTTGGGTTAAGCATCTGTGGTCTTCCAGTTGCCCCTCTGATGAAATATAGGGATAGTGGTATCTTTATGTCAGTGTTGTCAGGAAATCAAATGATGGATTAAATCTCAGGACTCAGAGCTGAAAGAGTCTTTAGAAATTATCCAGCCAATTCTCTCATTTTATAGGTGAAGAAACTGAGGCCCAGAAAACTTCAGTGAATCGTCAGAAGTCACAGTTAGTGAGTAGCAAAGCCAGAACAATGATTTCAGAGCCAGTCTTCTTTCTACTGTATTACATTGTTTCTCTTTGCAGAAAAATATTTTAAAAAGAAAATAAGGTTTTAAAATAGTATAAACTATTATTGTTATATTATAATGTACATTATAATATGGACAGAAATGTAACAATATAATAATATAATTAGGGGCAGCTAGATGGTTCAGCCAATGGGCCTGGAGGCAGGAAGAGCTGAGCCTAGAAACTTGCTAGCTGTGTGATCCTGGGCAAGTTATTTAACCTCAATTTGCCTTAATTTCCTCATTTGTAAGATGGGAATAATATATCACTTACCTTGAAGGCTTATTTTGAGGAGCAGAAGAAATATTTGTAAAGTGTTTGGCACATAGTAAGTACCATGTAAATGTTGGTTATTATATAAAAATAATGACTATTTTTAAGAGGCAGCATGATATAGGGGATGGATACCTTGCCTTAAAGTCAGGAAGAATTGGGCCCTTTCTCTGACACGTATTTGTTCTGTCCCTGGGTGAGCTATAACCTCTCAGTACCCCCAGGCAACTCTCTTATGCTGTATGGGATAGATGGTCTGAGCTGAATTGATTAAGGGAACTTCCCCAGTGGGAGTCCCTTATATAAGTGGAATTATTGGTCTCATCAAAACAACAATAAAAAAGTTATTACTTTAACTGTAGAAAGAAGAGTAACAAAACCATTAAAATGATTTCTGCTAAAATTTATCTGTAGCTGTTTGGGGATTTGGCTATACAAAGAGACTAGGGATCACAATAAGAGAGACAGGAAACAGAAGAGTTGATGGATCATTGGAAAACCAGACTCATGAACTAGTTTCTCATGAAATCTAAATCGATTGAAGCAGTGAGTTAAGTACTGGTAGCAGTGAGCTTAATTTTTTTACTCTTTTTTCCCCCAACAATGTTATTTTATATAATGTGTATTACATATGCCCAAAAATAAATACTTTCAGGAAAACGGTATCTCTCTTGTCTACAGTATATGAGAGACAGTCTGGAATCAGGAAGACCTGAGTTCTAATCCTATTTCAGATACTTACTGTGTTACTCTGGGTGAGTCTTGACCTTTCTCAGCCTCAGTTTCTTCATCTGTGAAATGGAAATAATAATACCTATTATACTG
Organism: Gymnobelideus leadbeateri; assembly: GCA_011680675.1. Classification (NCBI taxonomy): domain Eukaryota; kingdom Metazoa; phylum Chordata; class Mammalia; order Diprotodontia; family Petauridae; genus Gymnobelideus; species Gymnobelideus leadbeateri. Next base: position 213,303 of record WOXC01011214.1, read on the forward strand.
GAATGGGTGAAACACAAAGATTTGAGTAACCTGTTAACTAAACCAAATCCTAAGCAATTTGTCTTAGTGGGAAAAGCAATGGATGTTGACTCAAAAGACCTGGATATGAAGCCTGGCTTTGTTTCTTCTCCTTGTATGACCTTGGCCTTGACACTTACTATCTCTGGACCTTAGTTTCTTTATCTAGGAAATGAGGGGCTTGGGCCATGATCAAAGATCTAGAACCAAAAGGGACTTTACAGGCTATCTATTTTGCAGCCTTTACTTTACAGATTAAATTACTGAAACTTAAGGAGGTCAAGTAATTTACCTAAGATCACAGTGATAGTAAGGTGTCAGAAGTGAGACTTATACCTAGTTCTTCTGGCTTCAGACTGAGTGTTCTCTACATTATATCAGTTCCTTCTAGCTCTAAACTTTTATTTAGAATATTTAGAAATAAACTTTATTTAGAATAAGCTGGAAGGTCCATTCTATAGTTTTAATTCTATAAATCTGAACCATTTACTGAAATTGACATGGGTTCTAAGCCAAGGGGTCACGGTTACTGGAAGAGCTGTACTCATGGCCTCTTGGGTGAAAAAGTATGATTAGAAATATTATTTGATGTTCAGTCAGGAATATTTCAGATGTAGGGCCCATGATTGGAATTAGTGTTCTGGTTTCATTGAGTATAGGCTACAGCGATTCTTTTTTTGGGGGGAATGGGGAAAGGGGGAGGGCAGGGCAATTGGGATTAAGTAACTTGCCCAAGGTCACATGGCTAGTAAGTGTTAAGTGTCTGAGGCTTGATTTGAACTCAGATCCTCCTGACTCCAGGGCCAGTGCTCTATTCACTGTGCCACCTCACCGCCCCTAGGGCAATTCTTTTTTTTTAAAAGCAATTGGGGTTAAGTAACTTGTTCAGGGTTACATGGCCAGTCATTATGTATGTGTGGGTGCTCATTTTCTGAGCCTGGATCTGATCCCAGTTTGTCCCAACTCTTACTCACTGTGCCACCTAGCCATCCCCCTAGGGCAATTCTTAAAATAAATTCTACCCAGTTAGAACCATAGCAATATAGCCTAGGGAAGCTCATATAAGTAAAAACCAAACCAAAACAAAACACAAATACATTTTTGGACTGAATATAAAATGGTCTAATGGTCCCATAACAGAGTTAGAGATTATAGATGGGATACTGTTACAGTTGAGGAAGGACAATGATAAACTAGAAAATATCCAGAAGAGGGCAAGCAGGATAAGGTAGGCCCTTGTGTGAAGGAACTTGGTATAGTTAGCCTGGAGAAGAAAAATATTTGGAGTAGGGTAGAGGAGATGAAGCTGTGTATGTGAAAGACTCACATGTGGAAAGATTAGATCTGTACTTTTTGTCCTTAGAGGGTAGAACCTGGAGCACAAAGAGGTAAACTTCTATTTGGTGCCAGTTTTCCAACAATTAGAAATAGCCAAGTGTATAGTGGGTAGCCCCAAGAAGCGATATGTTTCTCCCCATTGGAAGTCATGCAATCATAGAGTTATAACTCTGGAGCTGGAAGGATGTTTAGTAGTCATCTATTTTAATATTTTTATTTTATAGATGAGGAAATAGAAGCACCAAACATTCAATGACTTGCCCTTAGTTACACAGATATAATATAGGAGGCAATTTGTATTCAGGAATATCCTGGATTGTGTACATGCTGCAGTTCCTTCCATCTCTCCAATTCTGCTGTTCTTTGGATGATAATTCTCTGTTCAGAGAGACTTAAGGTCCTGGGATTCACAATAAGTAAATAATAATTCACAATAATAATAATAATAATAACAATTCACAATAATTCACAATAAGGTTCTGGTGAGGTAGAAAGTCAAACCATTTTTTTAAAATGAATTTTTCCCATTTCCTATTCATCTCCCCCTACTTCCATCCTTTCCTTTGTTCCTTCTGGCGACAACAAAGTTGCTAGCATCTAAACTTGGCCTCCACTGCTTCCCACCTGTTCTCCACCATCACTCTTGTCAAGGATATTCTCACCATAACTATGAATCAGGGCCAGTCTCTGTTGTTTCCTCACACTTTCTACTTTGCTGCTGTTTTCACAGGACATCAGATCTCCCTATATAGTCATACATATGCTGTACCACAATAACATCATTCATTTCCTCTAGGAGTACCATTTTCCCTTTCTTTTTATGAACAGCTGCTAGAGGATCACAAAAGAGTCATACACACTACATCCTTTTTTTCTGGACCCTAGAGGGTCATCTGTTTAAGACTCTACTTGTTCAGGGAGCAATAACACTGAAGTGCCTACTACTCTTTGGTCTTCTCAGTGGTTTACTTCTTTCTCTCTACCATATCAGTAGAGACTAAAGGACAGGAGGTTGGCCCTAAATGGGTGCCAGAAAACTGGGAAAATAATGAGGTCCTTAACTAGCCAACTTAAATCTTGTGCAGGTCAGATATAGCCAGATGCTAAGACGGATCCAAGAGGATGGAAGGACAGAATTAGTGAATCATTGCCAGTTGTTCCTTGGAACATCCATCCTTGAAAATGAGAAAAACCCTAGGATACTTGCAGCTTAGTAGGCCAACTGGATGCTTCCACATTTTTCTTCCATTCTTTATGATTTATTATATCATGTGTTATAAATAATTTTTGAGAAGGGGCTATATAATAATGTAAATGGTAATTATATTCTATAACACAATTATATTCTATAACACAACAAAATGCAATTTTTGAGATTATTTTAAGCCCTGTTAATTTTTTTATCCCCCTAAAAACTTGGAGAATGGAAAAAAAAAGTCCTAGAGATTGTAGTTACTATTTGCTAAATTTCTTGCTGATCTCTTTTTGAGTAAATGTCTGGCAGTGGTATTGTTGGGTAAAAGCATATTACAATTTAGTGATCTTTCTTTTGGTTATACTTCCAAATTGACTTCCAGGGGGCTAAACACAGTCATAGCCCTAGAATATGACTAGAGAGGGGGAGAGAGAGTGGGAGAGAGAGATTTGAACTGATTCCCGATGGGGTCATGAAGAGTCAGATATGACTGAAATGACCAAACAACAAAATCCAAATAGTTTTAATAATTACTACTTTATAATATTATCTGACATCTAGAAGTGCTATTTTCCTTTTTTTTTTGCTTTAAAAATTGTCTTCCTTTTGATTTTTGACTTTTCAGTCTTCTAAATGATCTTTGTTCAGATTAGACTGGTGAAAGAGGAATTTTGATCATTTCAGTCTTCAATAATCCCTAGGTCTTAAGAAGTCATGGTACTTTGATATCCACTTGCTGTTCCCTGCTGATTTAGGACCCACTTCTTGGTGTAATATCCCTGTAACACAATCTATTTTGTACACAGTTAGACTCTCCCTGACAAATGTTCTATTCCCACCAGCAGGAATGGTGGGACATGCATAGATGGAATTAAGTATTTACTGGTGATAGGGGACCAGTTCCACAAGCTTCTGTGCATGAAGTCTACACTATTTATTATGCTAGTCACTCTAAACCCAGGGCTCTGCTGAATCTCTCTGACTAAAAGTTGTCTGAAGGTCTGTGCCTCTCTGTGTGATTTTTCTACAAATGTATGTGATCCTGGAGTCCTGACCACTTGGGCTGATCCCAGAATCATCAGATTTAGAACTGGACATGACTTTAGCTATCATCTAATCCAAGTCATTTTTTTTTCAGATGAGAAAATTTAGGTCTAGTGACTAAATAATTTAACTAAGACTATATAAGTAGTATGCACCAGATCATCTGACTCCAAATGTGGTAATTTAGCCCATTTTCAACTACTTTATTGTCTCTTACTCCACCCAATCAATGTATGTCTACTTAGAGGAAAGTCTCATAGTAAAGACTATCAGTTTGTTTCTCTCTGGTGGAGAAGGGGAGTAAATTAACTAGCTGGAGTGGAAGAGGCTGTGATGGGAACTGGGATGCAGGCTAATCTAGGGAGTCTATGCTTTATCCAATTAGTCTGAATTTTGCCCTTCTGGCATTGTGGCTGTCTTGTGCTTACTCCTACAGGTTGACTGTTACATTTTCAGCATGAGCACTTATGCCTCAGAAATTGGTAAATGCAACAAACTATGGCTTGATTTATTGTTTTGTTGATTGACAAAAGTGATGGAGAAAATGTTAAAAAAGCAAATCAAACTTAAAAGAGTCTAATAGCTCTCCCTTCTGGGGAAGCTGGTTGTTAAAGATTTAGGCACACACACATGCTTATATTTATACATAAATGTACATATATATTATACACACACATACACTTTGGTATTTTGTTATAATTTAGTTTTTAGTCGTGTTTAACTCTTCATGACCCCATTTGGGGTTTATTTTTTTGGTAAAGATGCTAGAGTGATTTGTGATTTCTTTCTCTAGATCATTTTACAGATGAGGAAACTGAGGCAAACAGGATTCAGTGACTTGTCCAGGGTCACCTAGTAAATGTCTAAGGACAGATTTGAAGTGAGGAAGAAGTGTCTTTTTGACAACAGTCCCAGCACTTCATCTACGGTGTCTCCTAGCTTCCCATATATACTCTGGGGACATAGTTAATCCTAGGTCAATAACACAGAAGGTGTAAAGTTTTATTTAGTAGACACTTTGCTGGTGAGTTGATAACTAAAATTCTAGCACAACACAAGTATGCAGGAGAACCATTGAAGCTAAATGTAGAGTATTAAGTTTTGTACCCATGCTGAAGACAAATCCAAGGAAAACTCTTTGATTGTATCTAGCAAAGGAAGCATGGAAAGAAGTCCACTTTCTCAATGGTGACTGACTCTGACAGGTAGAACTAGTCTATTTCTTTTTTTTTCATGAAATAAATGCTTTAATAATTTTTTTCTTGAGTACCCAAGATTCATCTTTGCTCATGAAGTACATAGCATCACAGATGACAGAAAAGAAATAGAAATTAGTGTGCTAAGTTAATTAAACACAACCTCTGTTGTCAGTAAAATCCAAATTCTTCCTGTTTATAAAAAGGGGGAGGGGGAGTCAGAAGAAATAATTACAGGCCTGAGTCAGAATAGAAATGCATTGCCCTGAGCATGATTTCTTTGACTGGCTCTCCACCAAAGCAAGAATGTTTTCTTCAAATGCTTCATTAACTTCTGGATTACATCATTCATTTCTGTCAGATTTTGAGTTACAGTTTTTCCCCATTTTCCCCTACCCACCACCCCAGAACAGCAGTCACACATGATATCCCTTCATCCGATCTGCTCTCTCCCATCTCTTCTCCCACACCCCCTTCAACTTTTCCAATAGGGCAAGGTGAATCCTTGTGCCCCAATGCCTGCACATCTTATCTCCCAATTATTTGCAAAATAATATTAATCATAGTATTTATATATTTTTTAAAATTTTATTTTAAAAGGAAGATAAGCAAGTATATACTGTACATGTGTAGCTATGCAAAACATTGCCATAGTAGATATATTGTAAAAGACTGACTATATTTCCCTCCCTCCTATCCCACCTCCCACCTGGTCCACTCCCCACTTTGGTCTTGTCCAAAAGTGGGTGCTTCCAACTCCCCTCCCCAGCCTGACCTCCCTTCCACCATCTTCCCTCTCATCCCCTTCTCCCCTACTCTCCTATAGGGTGAGAAACCCTATTTAGTATGTATGTCATTCTCTCCCTGATCCAAATTCAGTGAGAATAAGGTTTTGCCTTTTTGCCTTCCTGTTCTTCCCCTCCCTTGTAACCATTTTTCCCTTGTTTCTTCTATATGAGATAGTTCACCCCATTCTGTCTCTCCCCATCTCCTCTCATTATATTGCTCTCCCACCCAGAGCGCTTCACTGGATACTCCCTGCTGGGCTGCCGGGCTGTCCTCAGTGGGAAGTTAGCTTCTCTGTGTCATTTTGTGGGTTCTGGAGTTCCAGAGGTCATTCATAGTCTCCCTTTTACATAATTTTGAAGTTGTGTGGGCAAGAGCTCCGAGGAAGTGCTGTTTCTACTCCGCCATCTTGGCTCCACACCCCACTAGTCTATTTCTTACAAGACTTGCTAATTTGTTCATTTTTTATGACTCACTTCTCTCCATGATATGGTAGGTCAAACTGCTAATAACATTATCATGAAGGGTTTCTGTTTTCCATTGTGACCACTTATTCCAGGGGTACAGAACCTGAGCCTAGAGGCCACATGTGGTCCTTGGGTGTGGCGTTTTGACCGAGTCCAAGTTTTACAAAACAAATCTTTTTTATTAAGGGGGTTTGTTCTGTGAAGTTTGGATTAAGTCAAAGGCCCTCACTTGAGAACCTAGAGGGCCACATGCAGCCTCAAGGCCACAAGTTCTCGACCCCTAACTTATTCCTTCAAACAGAGTGAGTAGCAAAATATTTGTTACTCATCATAACAATTTAAACCTCATATATTCTGCAGAATACAGCAAGAGAGAAGAGCTTATTTGAATAGGATTCTACTTATCATTGCATTATATCGGTGCTTCTGGAACCAGGAAGGCAGGAAATGATAGAAGACAAAACTTTCTCGTATTCTGCCCAGTTGCTCCCAAGGCTAGAAGACTTGAGAATGTTTCTGGAACATGACAAAACAGCTGCAGTTGCAATTCAGAGAAACTATGCTCTTGGTCTCATTTGGAAGCATTTTTGATTAACTTCAGGGGAAAAAATGACCCACTCAGGTTAACTATTGTTACTAAAACCAGTAGCAAGGGAATGGAGTAAAGCAAAAATTTGTTTGCTTAAGAAGGGAGAAATAGCACTACTTCTCATCATTGATTTTTAGCAACTGTATGTCTAAAGGTCCACCCCCTTTTCCATGCTAATTTAAGGGAAACTCATTCATTCAGAAAGATAAGTGGGTAGAAGAACATCCCAGAGTTTGAGTGGAATGTAGGTAGATAGATAGATAGATAGGTAGTTATAGATTTAGATTATGAGTGCTTTTACAAATTGTTATTACAGAATGAGAAGACTAATCAGCTAGGGGACTAGACATAATTTGAAATAAATCCATATTAGAAAACTGAAATGTTACAATATATAACCAAGTAAACAGTCCTGCTATTTACTGCCTGTGAAATCTTGAATATATTACTTAGTTTCTCTGAGACTAAGTCTCTCCATCTATAAAATGGTGCTGAACAAGAATTGGTCTCCTCAAGTGCAATTTATTAAGTGACCACCAGGTGCAAAATACTTCCAGGTTTAAATCTCATAAATGTAAAATGTTTTAAAATAATGTCAAATTATATATTTTAACAGTACTGTGCCCCAAAGTACTTGCAATTCATAACAGAAATCTTATGGTATGCTTTAGGATAGGCTCACAAATATATAACTAGAAGGCATTGTAAAGATCATCTAGTCCAAACCTCCCATTTTACAGGTGAGGAAACTGAGGTCCCAAGAAGTTTGGTGATTTGCTAGGACTTACATAGAGATGTAATTTATTATGAATGAATTATGAAGCTAAGATCTGAATCCTGGTCCTTTGACTCTCCACATTCTTTCCTCTTCCATTTATGGTATTTTTCACAACACAGTGTTTTGTACAATTACAGAAATATTCCTCAGTTCAAATGCAGTCCAGAAACTGGCAAAGTCTGTCAGCAAGTTCAATGACTTACTATGTTGTCTTTAAAGAAAAAAAGCTACCACTTTCAATGTAATCAGTCATGTTGCATCTTGACAAACTATATGTTTGTTTAACCATCGTATCCTATAACTGAACAGGCTGTAATACACATGCCCACTAACATCACTTCCTGGCCAAAAGGATAAATCTGTGTCAAATGTAGACTATAAAGAATCTACAGATAATTTTACATCTATCACACATTTCCCCTTTCCCCGAAACTGCAAGTGAGAAAGTGGTTCCACAGCATTATGTGTCAGTAGCCAGAGGAATTGCAATTCAGAACCAGCTGCCTAATTTGACCCTTTCTCTGGAGACCAGGATGAAGTGGGTGTGTGTGAGTGGGGTGGGGTGGGGGCTGTTGGAGAGAGAGAGAAAGAAGAAGAAAAAAAATCTGCTCTATGATCCACAGTCATGTAATCATGGGTATAGACCTGGAAAGGTTCTTAGGGGCCATCTAGTTGGACTTTCTCATTTTACAGATGAGGAAACTGAGGCCAGGGGAGGTTAAGATATTTATTTAAATTCAAGTAAGTGTCAGAGTCAGAATGTCGATGTCTTTCTACCCCATCCTAGAAATGCTTTCCACAATATGTATATATGTAATTTGTTCTCTGACTAGGATACTCCACTTTCTGAACTTTTCTACCTTCCTTCCAGCAGCCTTCACACCCTGGGGACACCTTTGCCCTTTGACCCTCTCATTTCCCGGCCTAGACCACCATGAGATGCCCAGGACATATCCCTTCACACCTAGATCCACTGTTCGCTCTCAGGATTTCTCTAGATCCTCAGCTGAAGAGTAGTATGCCCGAGTAGTATTGCCTTCCACTGTTAAAATGTAAGTTTCCTGAAGACAGGGACAGTTTTTTTTTTTTTAACTTTTTTAATATACCTAGCACTTATCACAGGGCTTGGCACATTGGAAGTAAATGCTAAGGCAAGATGGAACAGTAGATAGAGTGCTGGACCTGGAGTCAGAAAGACCTAAGTTGAAATATAGTATCAGATACTTTTGAAATGTGTGACCTTGGGTAAGTAACTTAACCTCTATCTGCCTCAGTTTCCTCAGTCATAAAACAAGAATAATAATTGTGAGAATCAAATGAGTACTGGTCACACAGTAGGCACTTAATAAATGCTTATTACCTTCCCTCTTTCTCTGTGCATCTATTTGTCCACTTTATGAAAACTATCTCACTCTTCATTCAGCATTTATTAATCACTTGCTATGTCTTGGGAACTAAGATAGGCACTGGGATATAAGGATGAAAGATGAAATCCTCAGGTAGCTTACATTTTATATTCATAAAATAGTTGTGTCACTACTTTATAAATTGCACAAAACTGTCAGTCCTCTTTATTCATAGAATCTTGGTGATGAAGGGACTTTAGATGCCATAATTCTACCTCTGAACCTGTTCAGGAATCCCCTCAAAAACATGCCTGACAAACCTTTTTCTAGGAAAAGAGAGCAAGTGACATATCAGATTAGTTCATTCAATTGATGTTCAGCTCTATGAGGTAGAAAATTGTTGTTGTTTTTCTTTATTGTAACAGGGGATTGACTGATTAGACACCAGCCCTTGTCAACAGGAGAATCAGTCTTGGTCTGTTATAATCACTTAGATGGACTTTGGAGTGTTTACAGGTATTCTCATGATTTGCAGTACACTTAGTACCTACCTTTTTGGTTGACTATTGAGGTGGAACTGGGTATGCATTGAAAAGTCCACTGTGGGGACAACTAAGGCTCTTTCATGTTTAGCTTTTTTTGAGGGAGGCAATAAGCCTCCTATTCCTGGGTAGGGAGACCACCAGTGTCCTTTTCTGCCTATCTGGATCATCATGGCACCATGAATATACCCCATTTGTGTCTTTTCTTTCTTGGTTTGGGTGGAAAAGTGAGTATAAGGGACAAAGAGGATTAGACTACTACCTTGTGAATCTCAAAAGGTTGGGAGAGCACTAGGAGTCCAGTTTTTTGAATATTTTACAACCTTGTAGTGTCAACACAATATCCACACAGGGATGGTGACTACAAATATGCTGGCATAGGTCTGAATCACAAAATATAACAGAATCTCCATATAAAAGAGAGAAACAAAACATTCATTCAGATACCAGAAAACTGAATCTCAACACCAGAAAGTCAAATCCATCATAGCAACAAATAAGTTAATACACAGCAGGGGGCAAACACACATTCTCTTGCCTGCATCCAGTCTCTCCCACAGCTCTAACTGCTCTGACTCACAGCTTTTTCTGGGCTCTGCCCATTCAGCAAGCTCCTCCCACCACAGTCTCCATGAAATTACATTTGGCCCATTAAGGGGCAGGGAGGATCTTTAAAGCGGGAAGGATCTTCAAATTCCCTTAGGTCTATTAAGGGGCAGGGAAGATCTTTAAATTCCCATTACCACTACCAACCTCCCTCTAAATCTAAATCCCTTTAAACCCTCCTTCAGATCAAATATTTCCACCTACTTTTTCTCAAATGGCATGGTTTCTAGTGTTCGTTCTTCTTTATTATGTTCCTTTGGGTATGTGTTGGTTTGGGAATGCTTCTATTAAAAAGTTGTTCCTAGAATGGAACACAATATTCTTAATGTTGTCCAATTATTCCAGAATACAGTCAAACTTTAACTGAGATTCTATCCAATCAGAAATGGGAATAACATGGACAAGGTCAGAGCCTAAGTTTACCTTTGCTCTACTATATAAAAGAGTGTGTCAAAAAAGAACATTGTAAACATGGATGTCGAAGGAATGCTCAACCAATCCACTTAAGGGAACAAACTTTCCTTTATTAGAACTTAGGCTTAGCCATTCATTTAAAAGACTCTCCCTAGGACCTTTTTTTTTTTTAAACTTATAACATCTAGCTCAAATTAATCCTAGCTAAAATGATATCCCTATCTTTAAATATCTCTAATCTCTATCTCTAAAGCATCTATAAAGTACAATGTATGCCTTAAAAGGCTGTGTAATATCAGCTATTATTAAGTTTCATTTTTGTCGAACACAATGATAGTCGTTTCTTTTAAGAAAATTCGACAATTGGGGTGGCTAGGTGGCTCAGTGAGTAAGAGCACCGCCCTGCAGTTGGGATGACCTGGGATAGATTCCAGCCTCAGTACTTGGCACCCACACACAAATAACTAGTCATGTAACCTTGAGCAAGTTACTTAACCCCAATTTCTTATAAAAAAAAAGAAAATTCAACAATAAAGAAATATTCTTAGCTTATTCAGATTGGTTTTATTTTACTTAAGTTGCTGCTCATTTTTAAGTGTTAGAGCTCAAGAGAGATGAATGTTGAATTTTCAGTGTGAGCATCTATATTTTGGAAATTGGCGGCTTGATTTATTTTTTTTAATTATCTAGACTTAATAAAGAGATGGAGAAACTGTTAACAATGTAGTATGACCTTAATGGTCTGTCCTGTGGTCTGAGGGCCTTTGCATTAGAATCATCTTCTGTTATTACATGTATGGTCTCAGGAAAGTTCTATTCTTTTCTTGCCTGCCACAGTAAAGGGACTGGATAATTTCTAAGTTCCTATCTAGCTCTTAATCACAGAACTATAGAATTTCAGAAGTTATAAGGAACCTTAGTAATCATCCAGTCTAACCTATACCCTCAAAAGAATCTCCCCTGCAACATTCTCAACATATAGGCCCAGCCTTTGCTTGAAGACTTCCAGTAAGGAGAAACCCACTTCCTCCTGAGGCAGCTCTTTTTACTTTATGTCAGCTCTAATTATTAGGAAGCTTTTCCAGACACAAAACCTAAATTTATCTCTTTAGACCTTTTATCCATTACTTCTGGTCTTGTTTAATGGACAAAACAGAATAAGCTGAATCCCTCCTTCCCATGAGAGTCTTTCAAATTTCTGAAGTCAGAAAACATATCTCCTCTGTATCTTGTCTTCTTCTGGCAAAAACAAGTTATTTCAAATGAGTATCCCCACTTATTTCAAAAGGAAAGAAAATAATCCCTTCGAATAATTTCATCTGATCATTGTTGAAATCTCCTTACATGTTGGGGTTCTTTCCCAGGAAACTTAGAACCTTTTCTAAAACTCTGCACCCTTTAAAATCAGATTTCCTGCATCTCAAATATTTTTGAACTTTTTCTAGACCCCAAAATGTGTGAGACAGGCCTTTATAGGTGGGGGGCCCTGGCAAGTCCTCTAAGTATAGTTTTGAATTAGAAGATGAATTCTCTCCATCTGAGAAAAGGGTGGGGCCAGTGGCTGCCTGGATAGAAAATGAAAGGAAGATGGAAGCGAGTTGAATTTTCCAAAAAAAAAGAAATTCTTAATGTAAACCAGGCCGAGTGATTTGTGAATGAGAAGATGAAAGCCAGTAAAATGATGGCTGATGAATACATTTTGAAATGTATGATTGACATAAGGATATCAATTGGAAACAGAAGTTTGCTCAATGCCAAGGAAAAAATGGAATTCACTTCTAAAAAAATGTTCAACTAAGTCCAAGGCAGCAGGTGCAGCATTTGGTTGGGGCTGGCTGTCAGTCCTGCTGGGAGCTGGGTAGAATATAATTGCCAGGTGCCATCAGGTTTCTAAGTGGGAGGCAGGGTGTGTTGCTAATCAGTCACAGCTGGGTTGTAGATCCTTGTGTGGCCCTGAAGCATCTGAGATGAAGAGGGGAAGGAGGAAAACAATGGCTTTGGCAGAATTTCAATCCAAATGTTTTAGTCAATTCCTACCTGATCATTAGAGACTGGGGTGTGTGTCTGGTCAGGCTGCTAGGTGGTGCAGTGGATAAAGTGCCAGGCCTAGAGTCAAGGAGACTCTTCTTCCTGAGTTCAAATCTGGCCTCAGACACTTACTAGCTGTGAGACCCTGGGCAAGTCACTTAACCCTCAGTTTCCTTATCTGTAAATGAGAAGAAAATGGCAAACGATTCCAATATCTTTGCCAAGAAAACCCCAAATGGGGTTATGAAGAGTTGGACAGTAGTGAACAATGACTGAACAACAACCAATATCAGAGGAATTCAACTGGTATAGAGTTGCCTATCGGCTCCTGGTACATAAAGGAACAATAGAGTCACCATATCTATTTGTCAGTGTATAGAGAACTGGCCTTGATACTAGGAAGGCCAGGGTTGAAGTATTGCCTCTGACACTAACTGGCTTGGTGTAAGTCATTCGGTTTCTTTGTAATATAAAACAAGGGGACCATACTTGATGGCCTCTGAGATGCCCTCCAACTCTAAATGTATGAGCCCATGGAGTCAGGATTAGAAAAACAATGGGATATGTCTAGGCTTGATGACTTTGCTGTACTAATATAGACTAGAATAATTCAGGGCTTCTTCAACTTCACATTTCATCAGTGTTCTTGGACTTGTGTGGCCTGTGGGCATAGGCAATGCAAAGTGCACATGCTTTGTGTTCAGAACCAAGGCTTCAGTGAAGTTGCATGGGGCAAGAGCACCAGAAACACCTCAGATTCATTATGTGTCTGATTCTGAATTAATGTTTGGTTGTTGCACATTCAGAAACCTTTTACTCTTGCCAAGTTTTTCTCAATCCCATGTGGGCTTCCGGCCCTCAGTTTGGGTAGCATTGTACTAGATTACTATGCAGTGCTGTGATCCTGGCTTTTGTGATGATGAAGAGGAGTTTGGGGATTGATAGGATCTCTCTGTCACTGATATGAATGAGTCACAGGGGATAGTAGAGGTAAAAACAAAAAAGATCCCAGAAGTTTAAGGATTCTTGTGAGGGGAGAAAGGAGAGAGGCTACAAATGTGGATGGGAGGGGATCAGGTGATAAATGATTTAATCAAAAACTAGGAATTAATTTAAGTATTAAATTCAAATCACAGTTTAGCTGGTTACTTCCTATGTGAGTGCAAGTAACTTAGACTTTCTAGGTCTCAGTTTCTTCATTTATGAACAGAGGGAGCAGAGCTAAATGGCTTCTCGGGTCCCTTCTAGTTGTAGGTCTATGGTTCTGCCATCCTAAGTTCCAAGAAGGCAGGAGATGAGTCTGAATCAATCTGCCTCAACATCTCTCACAGTGCTCTGAACACAGCAATAATAGCTTATATTTATATAACACTTTAAAGTTTGCAAATTACTATATATCCATTCTCTGACTTTCCTTTATCAGATCCTAGTGCTTCATCTTCCCCCTTTACTTCACACTTTCTACACTTACTCTTCATCTTCACCATTATGTTCCATCCCTCCTTCCCTCAATACTTCCCTAATAATCATCCCCCACATGCCACAGCTCTAACTGCACTTTCTTCCTTTCCCCATATCAACTCAATAGCCAACCAATTCTACATTGTCCCTGTTTCTCAAATCCTTTCTCTCTCTGACCTATCATTGCTAAGGCCTTGTAAAGCCCTGCTATGGATTACTCCCACCATGTGTCTCCTCTGCTCCTATTCAGAGGAAGAGGAAGTTACAGGGTGCTGACCTGATTCACTACAGATTTATTATCTAATCTCACCTGGGCCCTCAATATGAGGAGGTAATCCTTTTACCCTTTCTGAAATGATTCTCTATCCCAAAGCTATCAAACTCATGGCTTGAAAAACTCCCGAGTGTCACATAATTGGAAAACATATGACAAAATGAATACAAATACATTACAATGAAAATAATCTTAATTTTGGTTTTCTAAGTCAATACATGACCTGCAGGAATCCACTTTTATCTGAGTTTGAAACCATTGCTCTATCCTTGTCCCCACGGTGACTGTTCCAAATAATCTCTTCTGTTTTCTCTTCAAGCCAGTCATATCATCTCCATAAGTCCAACCATTCAATTGAGGACCTTCATGTTTTACTGAGAAAATAAAGGCCATTTGGCATGAACTCAATCTTCTACATTTCTCTGTATCTCAAAGCCTCTTTATAGCATTCCTCATTTCTCCTTTTTTTTAAACTTTGGTTTTTAATGAAGAGGCAACCCTTCTCACAGCCAATTACAATCTTTAAGTACCCTTGATCCCTTCCCCTCCTATATTCTCTGGTGGTTTGGTCCCATATTCACCACATCTCTTGATCTTTTTTTCCCCAGGTAATGGGGGTTAAGTGACTTTCCCAGGGTCATACAGCTAGTAAGTGTCTGAGGTCAGATTTTATGTCAAGTCATCCAGACTCCATGGTTGGTGCTCTATCCACTATTCTACCTAGCTGCACTCTCACCCCATCTCTTCCTAGTCTTTAGTTTTTTTCCTATCTACTGGTTCCTTCTCTATTGATTTCAAACATGTCTCTCCATTATTAAAAACAAAACAAACAAAATCCCCAAACCTCATTGGAACCTGGTGTCATCAAGTAATCATCCTTTATCATTTCCCCTTTTCACATTCAAACTTAAACAAAATGCTGTACAAGCAGCCTTTTACAATATATCTACTATGATAATGTTTTGCATAGCTAGACATGTAAAACATATACTGAATTACTTATCTCCCTAGAGGGAATGGGTGACAAGGGAGGATGAAAATGGATCTGAAATTCAAGGTCTTAAGATTAAATGTTTCAAATATATATAAATACTATTATTAATACTTTTTGCTTGTAATTGGGAGGTAAGATGTGCAGGCATTGGGACACAAAGGTTCACCTTCCTCTAATGGAAAAGTCGAAGGGGGTATGGGAGAAGATATGGGAGAGAGCAGATTGGAGGAAGCAATATCTTGCGGGACTGCTGTTCTGGGAGGGTGGGTAGGGAAAAAACGGGGGGGGGGATGATTGTAACTCAAAATCTGGCGGAAATGAATGATGTAAAACAGAAGTTAATAAAGCATTTGTTTAAATTAAAAAAAATGATGCTTTCACTGCAAAAAAAGAAAATGCTCTTTATTCCCTTTGTCTCCTCTTCCTCTTGTCATTCCTCTATTTTTTATAATCTGGCTTCCCACCTCATCACTGAACTGAAACCAATTTCTACAATTACCAACTATTTCTTTTCTTAAAAACAGTTTTTCTGGGGGCGGCTAGGTGGCTCAGTGAATAGAGCGCCGGCCCTGGAGTCAGAAGGACCTGAGTTCGGAGCCGGCCTCCGACACTTAATCTACACAAACAAAAACCTAGCTGTGTAACCTTGAGCAAGTTACTTAACCCCAATTGCTTTAAAAAAAAACAAAAAAACAAAAAAAAAAACCCAACAGTTTTTCTTTATGTCTTTTGTTTCTTACACCATCACAGTTACTTCTTCCATCTCCCCAGCCCTGCTTCCCCCAGAGAGCCATCCCAAATAAAAAGTATTTATTTAAGAGGAAAAAAATTCAACTGATTGATATATTGAAAAAGTCCAATAACATATCTAATATATGGACCTCCCTCCTCTGTGAAAGGATGTGTTAGGGGTATCTTTCATGTATCTTCATTTGAATCCTGCTTGATTCTTATAATTTTTTTTGTATTTACTTTTGATTCTTTGACATGGTTATTCTTTCTATTTACATTGTTGTAATTACTATGCATATTATTTTCCAGCCTCTGCTTACTTCCTTCTATATCGATTCTTATAGATCTTTCCATGTTTCTTGGTATTTGTTACATTCATAATTTCTTACAGCATAGTAATTATTCTATTCCAGTAACACTATAATATCACATCATATTCACATATCACTATTTGTTTAGCCATTCCCCAAATGGTGGGCATCTTCTTTGTTTCCAGTTCTTTGCTTTGACCGAACATGCTTCTAATAAATACTTTGGTGTATATGAGGACTTCATTTTTGTTGATAGGGTTATAATTCTTAGGAGATAAACTCATAAAGGGAGTATCTGGTTAAAATGTTATGGTCATGTTAGTCACTTTGCATAATTACAAATTGCTTTCCAAAATGGTTGTACTGTTTCACAGCTTCACCAACAATATATTTGTATGCCTGGGGTATTTGTCGTGTTCTAGGAGGACTAGCACCTCTGGTATGAGTGCTTGCTAGGCCCTTTTCAGGGTTGCTCATCCACCTTTGGTGTTCACCTCTCACCCAACTCTCACCTATGACTCTAAGAAGTCATAGCATAAGCAGCAACCACACCCCAGTAAAATATCTCAGCAGACAGGCTAAACCATATTGACGGTAACCAATAGGCCTCAAACTTATGGTGAGTTAGGAGAATGACTACCTCAAGCACGTGAAAATTTCCCCCAGTCAGAATGGGTAGATGAGAACAATTTGTTCCAATGGCTATGAAAGTGACTAGATCAGGTCCTATGGGATTCTTATACTTTGGTCAGACATCAAAGATACCAAGGTCATCTATTGTATCCCGGCTTATCACTAGTCATTCTGACTTTTGTCTTGTCACTGGACTTCAATGACCTGGGAGAGAGGGTGAATCTGACTTGGTGCAATTCTGTCTCTCTTAACTCCAATTCATGTGAGAGTCAAGATATCACCCTGTGAGATCATCGGTCTTCTTCAAAAACAAAGGATGAACAACAATAACTTGTCTGCCTACCATTCCATAACCCTTCAAACACTAACAAGACATTAAAAAAAATCATCTCTGCCAAATTGCAGGGTGTAAGATGAAACCTCAGATTTATTTTGATTTGCATTCATTTTATTATTACTGATCTAGAGCATTCTTTTATGAGGTTGTAAATATACATACTTTGCAATTCTTTTGCTATTTATATCCTTTGGCCAATTATCAACTGGGAATGTAATATATATGTATACACACATTTACATCTATCTATCTATCTTTGATACTAGATATCTACTAAATTTAACACAAATAATTTTTTTCCCATCTGACCACTTGACTTCTTATCTTAGTTGCATTCATTTCATCCTTCCAGAAGCTCTTCAGTTTCAAATGATCAAAGTTATCTCTTTTATCTTTTATAATTGCCTCTGTTTCTTGTTTGGTTAAGAATCTATCTCCTACTCATTACTTTGAGAGGTATATGATCTGTTTCTTTTCTAACTTTGTTTTGATTTTAAATATTTAGGTTGTGTATACATTTAGAATATATTGTGGAACATGGTGTTTGTGCAAGTCAAATTTTTACCAGACTGCTTTCCTGTTTTCTAAGCTGTTTTTCTCAAATTAAGAGGTTTTTTTTTTCTTTCCATACAATTTATGTTTTCCATGTTATCAAATACTGGGGGATTGAGTTCTATTGTTTCTGATTCTCCCTTGTCTAGTCTGTTCCATTGATCTATTTATTTTTTAAAAGTAGTACCAGATGGTTTTGATGACTGCTGCTTTATAAAATACTTTGAGGTCTGAAGTCCTATTTCCCCCTTCATCCTTACTTCTTTCATCATTTCCCTTGATATTCTAGACCTTTTGTTTTCCCAAGTGAATTTTTTTTATTATTTTATCAAGTTCTATAAAGTATTCCTTGGTAATTTGATTGGTATAACATTACAAGTATAAATTACCTTTTTTTTAGTATTGTCATTTTTATTATATTGGCTCAATTTAGCCATAAACATTGAATATTCCTCCTGCTATTTAAGTTTTTATTTATTTTTAAGGAACATTTAATGTAATTGAATCTACACAATCTTTTATGTGTTTCAGTAAATTGTTTTCCAGATATTGTATTTGTTTTAAAGTTATTTGGAATGGAATTTTTGAGAATATATTTTGTTGCCCCCAACACTGTTTAAGTAATGTGTAAACTAGCATCTTTGGTGATTCATTAGGATTTGTCAAGTATACAATCATATTAACAGAAAATAGGGTTCCCCCTCCTTTTAATATATTTTTTACACTTTTGATTTCTCTTTTGTGTCTTATTTCTACTGCTAATTTTATTTTCTAGAACTATTTCAAATAGTACATTCTTGTCTCACTCATGTATTTATTGGAAAAGGTTCTAGTCTATCCCCATTGTATATGTTATTTCTCTTTGGTTTGAAATAGATTCTTTCCATGAGATTTTAAAAATTATTCCGTAGAAAAAAGTGCAACCCTAAGGCCACTGAGCATCCTCTCCTACCTTAGTTTAGCTACTTGTTGGGTCCTATCTGGTCCTTGTGTCCACCTGGCTTTCCTCACTGAGAACACAAACCCAGCTCAGCCTAGTCTCCACCATACCAGTCAAAGGAGGTACTAAGTGCATTAAATATCTGCTGTTTGGATTTAACTTCATCTTTTGACTTAAAGGAATTGCGGTCCTTGCCATTGGCCTATGGCTCAGATTTGACTCCCAGACAAAGAGTATCTTTGATCAGGAAGAAAACAATTCCAGTTTTTACACGGGTGTATATATCTTGATTGGGGCTGGTGCCCTCATGATGCTGTTAGGTTTCCTGGGCTGCTGTGGGGCCGTGCAGGAGTCACTGTGCATGTTGGGCTTGTTCTTTGCCTTCCTGCTGGTGATTTTTGCCATTGAAATAGCTGCTGCCATCTGGGGTTATTACCACAAAGAAGAGGTGATTCGTGAAATCAAGGAATTTTATAGGGAAACATACAAGATGAAGACCAAAGAAGGCCCCTACAAGGAAACCCTCAAAGCCATCCACCATGCGCTAGACTGTTGTGGCTTGACTGGCACTTTTGATCAGTTGATCACAGACACCTGCCCCACCAAGGACTTGGTCTCAGAAGTAACTGTATAGCCTTGCCTGGAAGCTATTGAGGAAGTCTTCAACAATAAATTCCACATCATTGGAGTTATTGGCATAGGGATTTTGGTTGTGAAGATCTTTGGCATGATTTTCAGTATGATTCTGTGCTGTGCTATCTGGAGGAACCGAGATATGGTCTAGAGTGTTTGCTTTCATCCCCTGAGCAGGAAAGTCTGCCCTCTAGAACTGTTCTGTTTGTGTCTTTTGTTTTATTTTGTTTTGTTTGCCACTAACTTTAGTATTCATTCTGCATTTTTAAGCAGACAAAGTTGTTCTATATTTGTTATCATTTTAATGCCTTATTTGATACCGATGTTTGTAGTTGAGGATTTTCTGGTTTTTGCTTTTATGGTCAAAGATATCCTGTAATGAAAGGTACTATATTTGCTAGACTCTAGTTAAAGATATTGTACAGAATAAAGGACCATGTTGGCCTTTAAATAGATTAAAAATGTCTTATCTCAGATTTAATCAGGATGTAACTTATGTTGAAGACAATTTCATACATTATAAAGATTATGACAATAAAAAAACAAAAAAACAAAAAAATAAAAATTATTCTCTAATCTCAAAAATTATTCATATATTTTGTAGGGTTCTTAGCATAAAGGAGTACTGTGCTTCATCAAATATTTTTCTGCATTTTTGAGAAAATTATTTTTGAAATCAGAGTGCTAGAGGAAAAATTAGGTAAGAAATGAAAGCAAAGGGAGAAAAATGTGAAAAGACAATTAACAGCTCAGTTAGAAACAAAAATATTAAAGAAAATAGCACTTAAAAAAAACTGAACTGTTCAAATGGAAGATGTGCAAATATTCAGTGATAAAAAGAACTTTTTGTAAAACACAATTATCCAAATGAAAAAAGAGGTACAAAAGCTCAATGAAGAACAATATATATATATATATATATAATTTAATTTATATATAATTTACATATAATTAATTTATATATATATTTAATTTATATATAATTTACATATAATTAATTTATATATATATATTTAATTTAGGATTAAACTAATGGAAACTAAGGACTTAATGAGACATCAAGAAGCAATAAAAAGAAAGTGAGAAAATACTGAAAAAAAGAAGAAAATGTGAAATATCTAATCAGGAAAACTGACCTAAAAATAAATCTAGGAGAGACAATTTAAGAATTATTGGACTACCTGAAATCCATTATCAAAGAAAGTGCCTCATTGTAGTATTTCAAGAAATGAATGAAGAAACTAGCACCTGATATCCAAGAGCCAGCAGGTAAAATAGAAAGGGAAAAAATTCACCAATTGCTACCTAAAAGAGATTTTAAAATGAAAACTCCCAGGGACATTACATCCAAATTCTAGAACTCCAAGGTCAAAGGGAAAATATTTCAAGCAGCCACAAAGAAACCATTCAAATACCATGGAACTATAGTCAGGATCACCCAATATTTAGCAGCTAATATGTTAAAGGAGTGAAGGGCTTGGAATACAATATTCTGGAAAACAAAACAGCTGGGATTGCAACCAAAAATAACCTACCCAGCAAAACTGAGTATGATCCTGCAAGGGAAAAAATGATATTTAATGAAATAGAGGACTTTCAAGCATTCCTGATGAAAAGACCAGAGATGAATAGAAAGTTTTACTTTCAAATATAAGATTCAAGAGAAGCATAAAAATGAAAGAGAAATTATAAGGGATTAAATAAGGTGAAACTCTTTACCTTGGGAAAATGAGACACATAACTTTTAAGAATGTTATCATTATTAGGGGAGCTAAAAGGACTCAACAAAGAGGGCATGGAAGTGAATCAATTAGGGGCAGCTAGGTGGCACAGTGAATAGAACACTGGCTCTGGAGTCAGGAGGACCAGAGTTCAAATCCGGCCTCAGACACTTGACACTTAGTAGCTGTGTGACTTTGGGCAAATCACTTAACCCCAATTGCCCTGCAAAAAGCAAAAAAAAAAAAAAAAAAGGAAGTGAGTCAATTATGTTAGGATGAAAATTAAGATACCCTGGGAGCAGAGGGAAAGGACAGGAAGAATGGGCAAAATTATCTCACTTAAAAGAGGCACACAAGGAAGAGTTTTCACAACAGAAGGGAAAATCATAGGGTGGTAGTAGTAGACAACAGTAAAACCTCACAGACATCAAAATTGGTTAAAAGAGGGAAAATAACACACACACACACACACACACACAAACACACATGCATTCAATTGATAATAGAAATTTATCTTATCCAACAGTGAACTATGAGGGGAAGGGGGTATGGGAAAAAGGTAGGTGACAAAAAGAAGGGCAGATAAAAGAAGACATTGGTCAAAAGCACAACAAATTTAGAGGAAGGATAGGATAAAAAGAGAAATGTAAATATAAGAAAATAAGATGGAGGAAAATGTAGTTAGGAATTATGACTGTTAATGTGAATGTGATAAACTCACCCATAAAATGGAAGCAGATAGCAGAATGGATTAGAAAACAAAATCCAACAATATATTCCTTGCAAGTGTTATGAGAATGGGAATTTAAGATTTTCCCTGCCCCTAGGCCCTTTGATAGGCTTAAGTGCACCTGGAGCCTGTGTCAGGAGGCTTGGTTTTTGGGAATGCTTTTTGATTGGGCAGTGGGTCAAGACGTTGTTACATTCTCTGAGCCAAGAGAAGACTATATATACCCTGATGTGAGATTTTGTTTTGGGGCTCAGTTTAAGAAGAGTTGTATGATTTGACCAGATGAGACTCTGGGCAGCCATTGAGCCCTCCAGCTTTGAAAACCCAGATGTTGATGCTTCCCCCTCTGGTAACTGACTAGGTGTGGATGTAATGGTCAAGACAGTTGGAAGCCTGTCTGCTGATGTTTCTCTGTATTTGTTGTCTGCTTGTAGCTTGTTTGTATTCTCTGAAGTTTGCAGTGCTGACCTTTTCTCCTGAGCTAGGTAAATGATATGTTTGATTAAAACAAGATTGTTAACCCATTTTGAGTTGCTTTCCTTTAGAAAAGCGGATCTAAGAACCTGTGTTGGCAGCCACCCTGGGTATGCTGGGGTGCTTGCTGTTACAGCAAGAAACACTCTTGCAACAGAGAGAGACACACACAGACTTAAAATAAGGGGCTAAAGAAGAATCTATTATGCTTTAATCGAAACAAAAAAAGGCAGGGGTAGCAATTGTAA
Organism: Gymnobelideus leadbeateri; assembly: GCA_011680675.1. Taxonomy (NCBI): domain Eukaryota; kingdom Metazoa; phylum Chordata; class Mammalia; order Diprotodontia; family Petauridae; genus Gymnobelideus; species Gymnobelideus leadbeateri. The sequence goes on from WOXC01011214.1 coordinate 235,690, forward strand.
TCTCAAATAAAGCAAAAGCAAAAATAGATCTAATTAAAATGTATAAGCAGGTAAACTACATCTTGCTAAAAGAAACCACAGACAATGAGGTAACATCAATACTAAACATATAAGTAACCAAATGACATAGTATCCAAATTCTTAAGGGAGAAGATACATGAATCATAGGAGAAATTGACACTAAAACTATCATTCCTCTCTTACAGCTAGATACATTTAATAATAAAATAAGCAAGAGGAAGTCAAGGAGATGAATAGAATCTTAGAGAAGTTAGATATGATAGGCCTTTGGAGAAAACAGAATGGGAATAGAAAGGAATATAAATTTTTTTCTCAGCTGTACATAGTACTTCTCAAAATTGACATGTATCAGAGCATAAAAACCTTACAACCAAATGCAGAGAAGCAGAAATGTTAAATGCATCCCTTTCAGATAATAATGCAAAAAAAAATTTTTAAAAAGGATTGCAGAAGCATAGATTAAAAGTTAATTGAAAATTAAATATCTAATTCTAATGAATGCATGGTTCAAAGAACAAATCCAAGAAGCAATCAATAATTTCATTAAAGAGAATGACAACAATGAGATAACATTCCAAAGTTTGTGGTATGCAACCAAAGCAGTAAGTACTTAGGGAAAAATTTACATCTCTAAATGCATACATCAATAAAAAAGAGAAAGAACAGATCAAAGAATTGGGAATGCAAATAAATAAACTAGAAAAGAAAAAAATTCCTCAAATAAACACCAAATTGAAAACCCAGACAATTGAAAGAGAGATTAATAAAATTGAAAGTTATAAAACAAATCATTGAACTAATAAGTAGAACTAAAACTGGTTTTATAAAAAAAAACTCAACAAGATAGATAAATTATTGGTTAATATGGTTTTTAAAAAGAAAGAAGAAAAGCAAATTACTAATATCAAAAATGGAAAAGGTAAACGTACTGTCAATAAAAATGAAATTAAAGCAATTATAAGGAATTATTTTACCCAACACATGCCAGTAAAGCTGACAATCTGAGTAAAATGGATGAATATTTACAAAAATATAAACTGCCCAGATTAACAGATTAATTTAAATAACCCTATTTTAGAAAAAAAACATGAAATAAATCATAAATGAGCTCTTAAAGAAAAATCCAGGATCAGATGGTTACAATTAAATTCTATGAAACATTTAAGAAATAATTAATCCCAATATTAAATAAATTATTTGAGAAAATAGGTCCTACCGATTTCTTTTTATGACAAAAATGTGGTTTTCATATCTAAACTAGGGTGAGCAAATTCAGAGAAAGTAAACTTTAGACCAATTTCCCTAATGAGTATTTACCCAAAAAAATTTAAATAAAATACTAGCAAGGAGATCACAGCAATATATAACAAAGATCATATACTACTACCAGATGGGATTCATAGTAGGAATGTAGAGCTTGTTCAATATTAGGAAAACTATCAACATCATTGATCATATCAATAACAAAAACAAAAAAAAAATGTATTATTATATCAATGGATAGAGAAAAAGCCTTTGACAAAATACAGCATTGGGGCAACTAGGTGGTACAGTGAATAAAGCACCAGCCCTGGAGTCAGGAGGACCTGGGTTCAAATACGACTTGACACTTAACACTTACTAGCTGTGTGACCTTGGGCAAGTCACTTACCCCCAATTGCCCAGTCTTCTTCTCTCCAAAATGACAGAAAAAATACAGCACATACTTTTATTTGAAACACATGAAAGCATAGGAATAAATGAAATCTTCCTCAAAATTATAAGTAGTATCTATTTAAAACCAAGATCAAGCATTATCTATAACAGGAATAAACTTGAAACCTTTTAAAGAAGATCAGGGGTGAAATAAGTATCTCCATTATCACCACTATTATTCAATATTGTATTAGAAAGGCTAGTTATAGCAATAAGAGAAGAAAAAGAAATTTAAGGAATAAAAATAGGCAGAGAAGAAATAGAATTATCACTCTTTGTAAATGATATGATCATATACCCAATGAACTCTAGAGTTTCCAATAAAAATGAGTTGAAAAAATGAACAACTTTAACAAAGTTGGAGAACATAAAACAAACATACATACATCATCAGTATTTCTATACACTGCCCATGAAAGCCAGCAAGAGGTAGAAAGAAAAATTCCATTTAAAATAAGCTCAGACAACGTTAAAATACTTGGGAATCTATTTGCCAAGGCAAACACATGGAATAAATGAACACAATTATGAAATACTTTTCACACAAATAGATCTAAATGTTTTTTTTTCTTTTTTTTCTTTTTTTAAATTTTTAAACAAATGCTTTATTTACTTCTGTTTTATATCATTCTTTTCTGCCAGATTTTGAGTTACAATCATTTCCCCTCCATTATTCCCCTACCCAACCTCCCAGAATAGCAGTCCCACAAGATATCGCTTCCTCCAATCTGCTCTCTCCCATACCTTCTCCCATACCCCCTTCAACTTTTCCATTAGAGGAAGGTGAATCTTTGTGTCCCAATGCCTGCACATCTCATCTCCCAATTATAAGCAAAAAAGTATTAATAATAGTATTTATATATATTTGAAACATTTAATGTTAAGACCTCGAATTTCAGATCCATTTCCTACCTCCCTTGTCACCCATTCCCTCTGGGGAGATAAGTAATTCAGTATATGTTTTACATGTCTAGCTATGCAAAACATTATCATAGTAGATGTATTGTGCAAGGCTGCTCATAATTCCCTCCCACTCATCCCATCCCCAACCTGGTCCATTCCCTACATGATCCTGTCCTTCTTCTATAGTGGGTACTTCCAACCTCCCCTCCCCCCAAGGATGCCCTCCCATCAATCATCCCTCCTCTCATCCCCCTTCCCCCTATTCTGGTGCAGGTTGAGATAACCCATTTAGTATGTATGTCATTCTCTCCCTGAACCAAATTCAATGAGAACGTGGATTTGCCTTTTTTTTTCCCTTCCTATTCTCCCCCTCCCTTGCAACCACTTCCCCTTGCTTCTTCTACATGAGATAGTTTACCCTACCCTTTCTTTCCCCATCTCCTCTTGGGACTTTCCTCTCTCACCTCATAATTTCATCCCTTGAGTATTCTCTCTTCCCAACTAATTCCACCTATGCCCTCTATCCATATATAACTGTAACCATATACACACAAATTCACATATGTATTCATATGACCACACACCCTTCTTCCATTATTTTCATAGTGAGAAAGATATCATCAGTCACAGTTATTGCTTTTCCATATAGGAATGTAAATAGTTCAACTTTGAGAAGTTCCTTTTGATTTCTTTTCCCTGATTACCTTCTCAGGAATCTCTTCCTTCTTGTTTCTGGATGTCAAATTTTCTATTCAACTCTGGTTTTTTCCTCAAGAATGCTTGAAAGTCCTCTATTCCACTGAATGACCATATTTTCCCTGAAACAAAATACTCAGTTTTGCTGGGTAGGTGACCCTTGGGTTCATTCCCAGCTCTTTTGCTCTCTGGAATATCATATTCCATGCCCTTCAATCCCTCAGTGTAGAAGCGGCCAGGTCCTGTGCTATTCTGATTGTGTTTCCACAATATTGAAATTGTTTTTTCCTGGCTGCTTGGAGTATTTTCTCCTTGATCTGGGGATTCTGGAACCTGGCTATAATATTCCTGGGAGTTTTCTTTTTGGGATCTTTTTCAGGAGGTGATTGGTGGATTCTTTCAACCTCTATTTTGCCCTCTGGATCTAAAACATCAGGGCAATTTTCCTTGAGAATTTCTTGAAGGTGATTTCTAGGTTCTTTCTTTGATCATGGCTTTCAGGTAGTCCAATAATTTTTAAATTGTCTCTCCTGGATCTATTTTCCAGGTCAGTGGTTTTTCCCATGAGATATTTCACATTGCCTTCTAATCTTTCATTTGTTTGAATCTGCTTAACAGCATCTTGCTTTCTCATAAAGTCATTAGCTTCCATTTGCTCCAGTCTAACTCTGAAGGAATGAATCTCCTCAGTGAACTTTTGAGATTCTTTTTCCATCTGGCAAATTCAGCTTTTTAAGGCATTCTTCTCCTCATTGCCCTTTTGGGTCTCCTTTGCCATTTGAGTTAGTCTATTTTTTAAGGTATTGTTTTCCTCAGTCAGGCTGTTGACCCTCATTTCATACTTTTCCTGCATCCTTCTCATTTCTCTTTCTAATTTTTCCTCCACTTCTCTTATTTGATTTTTTAAAGTCCTTCTTAAGGTCCTCTATGGCCTGCAACCCGCTCATGTTTTCCCCTGGGGCTTTTGGAGCAGGACTTCTGACCTCACAGTCCTTTTTCCCGCTCTATGCCCCCAAAATAGGAGTCTAGGGTTGCATTTTTCTGTTTCCTTTGCCTTGGCATGTTGCCACTTAATTGCTTGACTTTTGGGCTTGTTGCTACACTATGGCTTTAAGGCCAGATAGAGGAATTTTCGTCCCAAACGTGTGGGGGGCAACTTCCGTTTCTGGCAAGCTGTAAACCCACCCATGACTTCCACCCTAGATCACAATCCAGATCCAGGGAGGTTAAAGCAAGAGCGATTACCCCCAAAGACTGATCACTGGATCTCCCCACGATTTGTAGGCTGGGAGCCAGAGCTGCCTCTGAAAACTACAAAATGGCGTGTCTCCTCAGTGGCTTCTAGCCCCCAGTGGAGGGAGCTGACGCATTCCCCAAATACAGGTCCCAAAGTCCATAGGACACTAACCTCTTACTTTGTCCTAGGCATGTCTATGTTGATAATTCTGGAGTTGCCACAGCTGCTGGTGTTCTGGGGTTCCTCCAGCTGGCTGCTGGCCCTGCTGCCCTGGGGCTAAAACCTCGGCTCAAGGGGACCTGGGCTCTGCTCGGCTCCTGCGCTCTGCGTGTTGTGTGCTGGTGGCTCCCAGACCGCTGTGTTGGTCCTTCCTGCAGGGCTGCTGGGCTGTCCTCAGCGGGAGGTTAGCTTCTCTGTGTCGTTCTGTGGGTCCTGGGGCTCCAGAAGTTGTTCAGATTCCCCTTTTACATAGTTTGGGGGGAATCTGGGGGCAGAGTGGCTTGGACGAGCTTTTTCTACTCCACCATCTTGGCTCCGGTTCTAGATCTAAATGTTTGAAGAAATATTAATTGCTCATGGGTAGGCCAAGCCAGTTAAATAAATATGACAATTCTATGTAAGTTAATTTACTTATTTAGTACCAGGACCAATCAAACTACCAAAGATTTGTTTTATAGAGCTAGAAAAAGTAATAAAACTCACCTGGAAGAACAAAAGCTCAAGGATATCCAGGGAATCAGTGGAAAACATGTGAAGGTAGGTGGCCTAAGAGTGCCAGATTTCAAACGATATAACAATGTGTAATCATCAAATTAATCTGGTACTTACTAAGAAACGGATTGGTGGATCACAGAATAGATTAGATATACACAATACATAGCAGCAAATAATCATAGTAATCTAGTGTTCGACAAATCCAAAGATTCAAGCTTTTCAAGTAAGAATCTGCCATTTGAGAAAAATTGCTAGGGAGACTAGAAAGTATTTTGGCAGAAAATAGGCATAGACCAACATGTCACACGATGTACAAAGGGGTCAGAAAGGACAAATGATTTAGACATAAAAGGTGATATCATAATTAAATTAGAGGAGCATGGGAGAATGCACCTGTTAGAGCTATGGATAAGGGAAGAGTTTGTGACTAAACAAGAGATATAGAGGGTCATGGGAAATAGAATAATTTTGATTACATGAAATTAAAAAGAAACTAATCCACAAAGCTAATGAAGCCAAAATTAAAAGAAAGACAGGAAACTGGGAAAAATTACAGCAAGTTACTCTGATAAAGGCCTCATTTCTCAAATATATAGGAAACTGAGTCAAAGTTATATTAAAAAAAAAGCCTTTCCCTAGTTGATAATTATCAAAAGTGATGAATAGGTAGTTTTCAGAAGGAGAAATCAAAGCTATCAATAGTCATAAAAAAAAAAGCTCTAAATCACTCTTAACTTGAGAAATGCAAATTAAAAGAACTCTGAAATACTGCCTCACTACCACAATACCACTACTCACAATACCATGTGACTAACATGACAGAAAAGGAGAATGATAAATGCTGAAGGGAATGTGGGAAAAGAGGCACACTAATGTATTGTTAGTGGAGTTGTGAGCTAGTACAACCATTCTGGACAACAATTTGGAACTACTCTCCAAGAACTATAAAAGTATGCATTTCCTTTGACCCAGCAATATTACTACTAGTTCTGTATCCCAAAGAGATCAAAGAAAAGGGGCAAAGGATAGATTTGTACAAAAATATTTATAGTAGTTCTTTTTGTGTTGGCAAAGAATTGAAATCAAGCGGATACTCATCAATTGGGGAACTATTGAACAAGTTATGGTATATAATTTTAATGGGATGCTATTTTGCTATAAGAAATGATGAGCAGGTATAATGTTAATGGAATGGGAAGATCTTTCCCACTCATTAATAGGCCTATGTGACCTATTTGAGCTCAGGCCTAACTGACTGCTGTGATGAAGCCTGAATCACACAGAGCTTGAGTCACATGGAGCCTATGTTGGGAGGAACTTGTCAAATGGTGGAGCAGGAAGAAAGAGTAATGCAGAGCTGGGAAAGAGGGAGGCAGAGCTGAGGCAGAGCAGTTAGTGTGGGTGAGAGGTGGAGTTTACCTCCTCGCATCCAACCAGCCACTTTCTGGGTGGACATGGGCTCCACCCTATACTGCCCCAAGATGGCTTCATCCTCTAGCCAGGAGCCCCCTAGAAGCAGGACCTGTCCTCAGGGGCTATGCCCTCCAGGAATGCCACATGGGCCTTGATCTGGCCAATGGTCTCTCCTCCAGTCACCTCAAGGTTGTGCAGAACCTGCCTGCCCATGAACAGCTGCATGGTGGCAACTCTGCCAAGCTAATCCTGCTTCTTCTGCAGCAAAGATAGAAACCAGAAAGAGAAGAATTCAATTTTTTAAAAGACTGTTATTTTTTACATGTAATTGGGAAATATTAATGAAATAAATGAAAAATATATTAAAGGAAAAGTATTCATTCTCTTCCTTTCCCTTTGCTTCACCTCCCTTGCTCCCTTTTGGCTTTTATAGTTGCTAAAAACTTGTCTCAGTGGACTCTGCCCCCTGATTGGAGGTCTGGAGGTTGAAGCAAAACCCTCCTCCCAAAGCCCCTTATAAAGAGGATTGAGAAGCCCAGTAAACTCTTTATTTCTCATCATCTACACTTGGATTTCACTCCATCATCATCATGATTCCATACTAGTTAACTTCTGTCTCCTCCCTCTCCAAGCTTTTTAGCATTTATGTTGTCTTGCTCCATTTTTGTAGGCTGTCTTCTCCCATTAGAGTGAAAGATTCTTGAGGGCAAGGGGCTACCTTTTCTTTTTCTTCTTTGTATCCCAAAACTTAGCACAGTACCCAGCACAGAGTAGGCAATCATTCAGTCAATAAACATTTATTATATCGTATTGCCTCTATCTTTTTTTTCCAATCTCATTATAGATTACTCTTTCCCATGATAGTTTCAAAAATATTAGCAGTCAACTACCATGTTTTACCATGACCAAATGATTTCCATTTTAGATAAATATAATAACCCCAGTTTATTTAACGGATTGTCATCTGCAATGTTCTTTGTTGAAGTGTGTTCAGGATGTACAGGAGACTGGACTTGGAATCAGGAAAATCTGAATTTGAATCACATTCCAGACACTTAGTAGCCATGTGACCCTTAACCTCTATTTGCCTCAATTTCCTTTTGTGTAAAATGTGGATGATAATAATGGTACATATCTCCTAGGATTGTGGTAAAGATTAAATGATATATTTGTGAATTGCTTTGCAAACCTTAAAGTGCTATATAAATGCTTACCTATTTATTCTAAAGTGGGAACCAGAACTGAACACAATACTGCAATTATGTGTGATCTGACTAGTAGAGAGTAGAGTGCAACAAGTAGGGCCTTCCTTATTATGGATACCATACTTCTACTAGTGCAACCAAAGGTTACACTCTTTTTTGGTTACCATATTATACTATGATTATTGGAATATTTCTGTTTGGTTTTGAGCCATTTCTGTGACCTCATTAAGGTAGAGAACTCCAGGTGTGGAAACTTCACAAGGTGGCAATTGGCCTGTAACATACTTTGAAAGAGTTGGGAAATGAAAGGTTCAATAACTTGTGAACACAGCTGGTATGCAGCAGGGGCAGGCCTTGCACCCAAATTGTCCTAGATCCAAGGGCAGTTCCCTATATACTACATCATTTTGCTTCTTATAATGATCTTATAATCAACAAAATCAACAATAGATGGAGCAATAGACCTAAAATTAAAAAGACCAGAGTTTGAATCCTGCCGCAGATACCAGCTATTTGACTCAGTTAAAGTCACTTCACTTCTGTCTGCCTTAGTCTGTTTGTATATAAAATAGGGATAACAATATCACCTACCTCAAAGGGCTGTTGTGTGGGTAAAATCAGATGAAATTTGTGAAGCTCTTTGCAAACCATGAAGCACTATATAAATGCTAGTTACACAATTAAATCCCTCATGTGAATTTCTCATTAGATGTTACTGAGGCAATCCCCTTTCTATACTTTTATTTTTTAAAATAGAAGTTTATGTTTATTTTTAGTTTACATCATTCATTTCCACAAGACTTTGAGTTATAAATTTTCTTCCTGTCTTTCCCCTACCCACCACTCCAAAACAGCAATCCTGTTTACCCCCTGTATACCCCCTCCCCCAATCTGCTCTCTCCTATATCCTCCCCCATACCCCCTCTGACTTTCCAGTAGGGCAAGATGGATCTCTATACCCCAGTGCTTGTTTATCTTATTTCCCAGTGGCATGTAAAAAAATTTCATATATATATATATATATATATATATATATATATATATATATATATATATATATATGAACATTTGATTTTAAAACTTTGAATTCCAGATCCTTTCCCTTCCTCCCTCATCACCCACCCTTACTGGGAAGATAGGCAATTCAATATAAGTTGTACATGTGTAGCTATGTAAAACATTTCCATAGTGGATATATTGTCAAAGACTGACTATATTTCCTTCCATCCTATCCCACCCCACTTGTTCTATTCTCTACTTTGACCATGTCCCTTTCAAAAGTGTGTGCTTCTAACTTCCCTCCCCACCAGCCTGCCCTCCCTCCATCATCCCCCTCTCATCCCCTTTCCCCCTTCTCTCCTATAGGCTGAGATACCCTATTTAGTTTGTATGTCATTCCCTCCCTAGGCCAAATTCAATGAGAGTAAGGCTGACCCATTCCCTTTTGCCTTACTGTTCTTCCCCTCCATTGTAACAGTTTTCCCTTACCTTTTCTATATGAGATAATTTACCCCATTCTGTCTCTCCCCATCTCCTTTTATTATTATTATTATTATATTCCTCCCTCACCTCTCAATTGCACCTTTTAAGTATCATCTCTTCCTATTCAATTGGCCCTGTGCCCTCTGTCTATGTAAACCTGTACAAATATATACACACTCATATATGTATTCATACGCCCATATACCCTCCTATATAAACACACACACAATATATACACATGTATGTATAAACATATATACATATATGTACACATATGTATACATATATACATGTGCATGCATATATATGTATGTATACACACATACACACACACACACACACATACACACATTTGTGTTCCCTTCAACTATTCTCATACTGAGAAAAGTTTCATAAGTTACAATTATTGTTTTTCCATGTAGGAATGTATATAGTTCACCTTTGATAATTTCCTTATGATTTCTTTTCCCTGTTTACCTTCTCATGCTTTTCTTGCTTCTTGTATCTGAATGTTAAAATTTCTATTCAGCTGTTTTTTTTTTTCATCAAGAATGCTTGAAAATCCTCTATTCTATTGAATTACCATATTTTCCCCTGAAACATGATACTCAGTTTTGCTGGGTAGGTGATTCTTGGTTTTAATCCCAGGTCCTTTGACCTGCAGAATATCATATTCCATGCCCTTCCATCCCTCAGTGTAGAAGCTTCCAGGTTCTGTGCTATTCTGAGTGTTTCCACAATATTGAAATTATTTCTTCCCAGCTATTTGTAGTATTTTCTCCTTGATCTGGGGATTCTGGAACCTGGCTACAATATTCCTGGGAGTTTTCTTTTTGGTATTGTTTTCAGGAGGTGATTGGTGGATTCTTTCAACCTCTCTTTTGCCCTCTGGATCTAAAACATCAGGGCAATTTTCCTTGAGAATTTCTTGAAGGGTGATTTCTAGGTTCTTTCTTTGATCATGGCTTTCAGGTAGTCCAATGATTTTAAATTGTCTCTCCTGGATCTATTTTCCAGGTCAGTGATTTTCCCCATGAGATATTTCACATTGCCTTCTATTCTTTCATTTGTTTAGATCTGCTTAATAGCATCTTGATTTCTCATAAAGTCACTAGCTTCCATTTGCTCCTGTATAATTCCGAAGGAATGTATCTCCTCAGTGAACTTTTGAGATTCTTTTTCCATCTGGCAAATTCAGCTTTTTAAGGCATTCTTCTCCTCATTGCCTTTCTGAGGCTCTTTTGCCATTTGAGTTAGTCTATTTTTTTTTTTTTTTTTTGCTTTTTGGAGGGCAATTGGGGTTAAGTAACTTGCCCAAGGTCACACAGCTAGGTTTTTTTTTTTTTTTTGTGTTAAGTGTCTGAGGCCGGATCTAAACTCTGGTCCTTCTGACTCCAGGGCCAGCATTCTTCTCACTGAGCCACCTACCCACCCCATTAGTCTATTTTTTAAGGTGTTATTTATTTATTTATTGTTAAGGTGTTATTTTTCTCAGTCAGGCTGTGCACTGTCATTTCATACTTTTCTTGCATCTTTCTCATTTCTCTTCCCCAGTTTTCCCCCACTTCTCTTATCTGCTTCTTAAGGTCCTCTATGGCCTGTAACCCGCTCATATTTTCATTTGGGGTTTTTGGTGCAGGAGTTTTGACCTCACAGTCCTCCTCCTGTTCCATGCTTTGATCCTCTTTGCCCCCAAGATTCGAGTCTAATGCCTAATGTTGCATTTTTCTGTTTATTTTGTTTCCTTTGCCTAGGCATGTTGCCACTCTATTACTTGACTTTTGGGCTTGTTGCCACAGTAGGACTTTGCCACCAGCCAGGGGAACTTCCGACCTAAACATTGGGGTTTTCTCAACTTCCAGAGGTATTAGTTGGGTGGCCTCAATGAAGCCTCCACACACTCTGCCAAGTTGTCACACACCCCAAGACCTCCACCTCAGACCACAATCCAGATCCAGGAAGGGTAAAGTAAGGGCACTTCCCCAGCAGACTGGTAGCCGGATCTTCCTACAGTTTGCAGGCCAAGAGTTGAAGCTGTGACTCGGCAACATGGCGCAAGCTGTGTTGGCTTCTCAGCAGCTTCTCACACCCAGGGGAAGAAGCTGAGGCATTCTCCCAACCAGTCCCAAAGTCCATAGGGCACTAACCTCTCACTTTGTCCTAGGCATCTATGTGTTGATAATTCTGGAAATGCTACAGCTCCTGGTGTTCTGGGGTCTCTCCAGCTGGCTGCTGGTCTGGCCGCCCTCAGGCTAAAACCGAGACTCATGTGGGCCTGGGCTAGGCTCCCAGAGTGCTGTGCTGGCCCTTGCCTGCCTGGCTGCAGGGCTGTCCTCAGCAAGAGGTTAGCTTCTTTGTGTCATTGTGTGGGTTCTGGAGCTCCAGAGTTCACAGTCCCCCTTTTACATACTTTTTAAGTGGTGTGGGTTAGAGCTCCACAGAAGTGCTGTTTCTACTCTGCCATCTATGGTAGATATTTTGAATACTGCATTGTTAATATAAATGGGTAACAAGTCAGTACAAAATTCCCGAGGTAGAAATGGAATGTCCTGTGCAAGGAAGAGTGAGGAAGTCATTATGGCTGGATTATGGTGTGTGGAGGCAGGTAAAATGTAAGAAGATTGGAGTAGTAGCAAGGAGCCAAGTTATTCCAAACAAATTTATATTTTCTCTTGTAAGGATCAGGGAGCTACTGAAATTTATTAAGTTGAAGATGGCGAATGAGGTACAAGTCAAACCTATGCATTAGGCATGGGAAGTTGTGTGCAGGATAAATTGGAGTGGTAAGAAAGTTGATGTAGAAACAAGGGGATTGAAATAATCCAGATGAGAACTGATGAGGGCCCAAACTCAGATGGTGGCATGTGAATGGAGAGAAGAGGTCTTATATGTAAGATATTGTAAAAAAAAAATGACAAGACCTGGCAGCTGGTTGAACATGTTAGGGGTGAGCAAGAGAGAGGAGTAGGGGACCAAGCAAAATCTGTGTGATTAGAAGGATGGTGGTATTCTGGATGGTAATTGGGGAAATCTAAAAAGGAGATGGCTTGGGGGGCATGGAACTGAGTTATGATTTAGGTTTGTTGAATTTGATTCCTACAAGATGTCCAATTCAAAATCTTCAATATGCAACTGATGATGTGGAACTAGAGTGCAGGAGAAAGATGAAGGAATGGCTCAATAGACCTAGGAATCATCTGCATAGAGATGAAAACCTCTAAGGGAATCTAATGAGTTAATCAAGTGAGACAAAAGAGTGGAGGGCTCAGGACAGATCTTTGGGTACAATTATTGGCTGTGACTTGGATGAAGGTCCAGAAAAAGAGACTAAGAGAGAGAAGTCATACAGGTAAAAGGAGAACCAGAGACAAGTCATGAAAACCCAGAGTATCACTATTTTCTTACTATTAAATTTCTTTATGTGCCATTATTTGGAATTTATCTTGTGCTCCATTTGGCCAGTCAAAGTAAATATGTTGATTCATGCTCATGAGCTATGGTTTTGATTGGATGCAAAACCAGAGAGTACCTTGAAGCTAGGCTAATTTTTCTGATGGCCCATGAGAGATGAAGAGTATGCTCAAGGCACTATACCCAAGCTATCCATTCCAGTTTCTTCAACAGATGCTCTAATGACACACTCTTCAGTCTTTTCACCTTGCTGATTGCCTTACTCTATAAGGTCTTCAACTTATCAGTCACCTATTTTGTATGTCCCACACAACATGAATGCTGTCCTAGCTAAAGTCAGATTACAGCCAGGACCTAGTATGGCAGGACTATTATCACCTCCTGATCTCTACACTCTGCCTCTAACCCTAAGCCTGTTCTCTCTGCTTTGGCTGTCACTCTGTCACGCTGCTGACTCAGAAACTGTAGTGAACAGAAATGTAGGTCTGTCTACATACCACACTCCAGGTTCAAAGAAATTTCCCCACAGTTTGGCTTGTTCCAGAATTTAATAGGGAGAGCTAGGGTGGGGGTTGAAAGAGAGGTAGGAAACACATGGCTTCATCAGCCAAGGCTGCTTTGCTTAACACCAGAACCCCCAGATGTCCCATGACCAAAAGGGCCCTTCTATTTAAATACACTTGTAACAAAGAGAAGTTTACTGAATTTTGGAAAATAGCTGTAACTTACTCTGATGTCACAGAAGAATGGAAGAAGGAAAAGTTGATTATAACCATTTGTAAGCTTGCCCTTGTTAAAAAAGATCCCACGTGTGATTCAGAGGAAGCTGACTCAGTGTATACATGCAGAGCACTTAGTGACTGATTTCTTTTCTGTCAGTGACACATTTTTAAAGGGATGTTGTAACTTGATAAAGTCAGAAGTGAGAAGGGAGACTGGAGCTCCGAATACTAGAGGTATTTTCTATCTTAATGCTAATAAAGTTGCATGATGTTGCATAAGTCACTTCCATCTCTGTGCCTCAGTTTACCTGTATATCCTATAGGTGGCTTTCAGGGTACTTAGCACGATTATACAGTGCCCATGTTAACCCTTCAGAAAGAGACTGTGGCACCTAAAGGAGGCACCTGAAAACCTTACCTTGACCTCTACTAACATTGCTAGTGAAGAAAAAAAAAATGAGGCAGCATGAGCTATCTGGGCCAAACTCTCTAACAGTGACTCTAAAATAACTGAGTCCACAGAAGCGATGTCTACTCTCATGGCCTTCTTAGGTCAGAGAAAAACCTGCAGTCCAGAGGGAGGTTGGACCCTAGAAGTCACAACAGTAATGGATGCCACTACTATTACGGTTGCGGTCACCATCCTAAGCTGGCAAACAATATCATTGAGGCAGTATGGAATTAGCACAGAGGGCTGGTCTTAGAGGGAGGAAGATCTGCATTTAAGACCTGCCTTTGACCCATACTAGTTGTGTGACTATTGTGCAAGTTGCTTAAATTTTTGTATTCCAAGCAACTCTATAGAATTATACGTTATAAATGAGCATTAATAGACATCAATATATGGGTTTCCACAGTAAGAGTTCCCTACAATCATGGAATAAGGAATTCCTTCTGCCCCCTAAAATCAGAGACTCAAAGGCACTGTAAAACATTGTCTACATAGGTAAGCTCCACTTTTATCATTTAAAATTTTTTATTATGAATTTTATCAATATTTTCTAACATAAATATTTTAATACAGTGTGTTGTATACATGAAACTTTTTATTACATACCATTTTAAAGGGTATATTGCATTTAACACATAATTAATAAAGTCACCCTATTTGTTTATATCTTCTTTTGGACACCCTTTTTATTGTTCCCTTAATTAATAAGGAACATTTCATTTTCTCCTTTTTTCTGTGTCACTATTGCTATCACCCCCTTGTTGTTCCGTGATAACTTCCCCTCCCCCCACTCCCAAAGGAAGCTCTGTCATGGAACAAATAAGTGTGGTCAAGCAGATCAGATCCACATATTGAACATCACCTTTTTGACAAGGAATAAGAAGCCAGCTTTACTACCAATGTCCTGAAGTCATGATTGGTCCAATGACCAATGAAATTGATCAGAGTTCTGAAGTCTTTCAAAACTGTTTTCCTTTACATTATGGCAGTTGTTCTATTGAAAGCCCAAGTTTTCATTTAGTGAAATTCACTCCTCTGCTTGGAACTGGTCAATTGATTGATATTTCACTTTCTTGGGTGCTTCAAGTTGGCATCAATAACTGAGTTTAACATACCCACATAATTTAGGACTGGAAGGAATATTAGAGTTCCTTTAGATGAATGCACTCAATGAGTTAAGCTTGGCAGTTTGGGAGATAGAACACTAGACTTGAAATCATGAGTTAGGATCCGTGTTCAAATATAGCCTCAGACACTGACTAGTTTTGTGACCCTAAGCAAGTCACTAAACTTCTATCCACCTTAGTTTCCTCAACTATAAGATGAAGATAACAAAATCCTACCTCCCAAGGTTGTTGTGTGGCTAAAATGGAATATTTATGAAGTGTTTATTATTATAGTTGTTATTTTACAAGTTGCACATTCCATGTAACTACTGCTTCCCCATCAGATATTTGTCCCTTCCCCCCAAATTACCTGATATTTATTTTGTCTATACTTTTAGAACTATATGTCTCACTTTAGAGAATTACTTGAAGATGAGGATTGTTTCAGTTTTGTCTTTGTATCCCTATACTTAGAACAATGCCTAACACACAGTAGGTGCTTAATAAACATATGTTGACTGATCAATTATCAAGGCCCTTTCTGATATTTGGTGCCCTGAAAGAAACACAATAAGCCAGATAGGTCAGGGTTTTTGCATTCTCTTCTGATTTTTCTACAAATTTACTTTTCTCAGGAACTTGGGAAAGATTAATCACATCAGTACAATGGGCTAGAGTTAGAAAACCTGGACCATGTCAGTTATGGACATATGTGGACAAGTCCCTTTTCATTCTGGGATTTCAATTTCCTTATCTATAATATTAGGCATTTGGACACGACCTTTATGGTCCCTTCAAACCTAAATCTGGTCATATGCCCAAGATCCCTGAATGACAAGTCCCAGCCCCCTATCCCAAACCATGTAAAGTTTATTATCTGTAGCTACTAAAATATGTATGCCCCCAGGGCATAGCTATGATATTCTTAAGTCACTTACAGAAAAGGGAAATTGGAACTCAGACTACATAAACCTCTCTCAAGCAAAGCAAAACCACAGAAATAATGAGGCCTTATATATTTTCTTACTTTCTATCTCCCTCCCACCTCTTCTTCCTCTCCTCTCCGTCTCCCACACTGGAGGCTGTTTTTCTGATACCTTTCTCTGTTCAGGTCTACCTTTGATGCTAGTCAAGGAAGGCAGATGGAATTTGTGAGGTTGGGGGAAGAGGGTGAAGTAAGCAATATTAAATAGAAATTCATGGTCTTATATTGAATCCTCTTTTTATATTGTGCTGTGTACATGGACACGTTCTTTTGTCTTTTTGTATTTAAGTTCAAAATGAATAAACATTTTTTAAAGAGAGCTAGTCAAAATAAAATAACATTTTTATTAAAAAAAAAACATGCAGGCAGCAAGTGGCAGAACCAGGATTTAAACCCAATATTTGAAGTGGGAGTTTAGCTTCCTCAGCATTTAGTAAAGAAAACCAGGATCTCCTGGTTCTGAGATGGATGCCAGCTCTATTTATGAGGGGCAAGAGAGAAGTCCAAGTAAGTGCTTGCAGTGTCTTTCTTTTCACAGCCAGCATAACTTTGGAAAACAGTTCTCATGGTCTTGACACATCTCTCTGTTTTAGTTGAAGTGATTTATTTTGGCTATTGTTGAGGAAAACAGAGAGATAGTAAACTGGGGCTTGGAGAGCAGTAGCAAAGAGGGAACAAATGATAAAAGAATGAATTTGTGCAGCTCTCCTCTGAACAGCTTTTTAGAGAGAACTGTTTAAACTATCCTTGAAATCCTCTCTAAAAATTTTTGGAGGGGGGAAGGGAAGGCAGTTGGGGTTAACTGACTTGCCCAAGTTCATACAGCTAGTAAATATTAAGTGTCTGAGTCCAAATTTGAACTCAGGTCCTCCAGACTCCAGGGCTGGTGCTTTCTAAATCCTAACACAAATTATTTAAGCGTTCTAGGCTTCGTTTTCTCATGTATTATTCTCTCCATATGCTACTACTACACTCCTCCTGATAACACTTCCTCCTGGCCCCAGCTGAATGCAATTTCTAGCTCAGTGGGACTGAGCAGAACTTATATTTCACTGGTATACACTTTGGGAACCCAAGGTTACTTGTAGGTCACTACAAGGCCCCAAAGTCATACTCTGATCCATGATTAAATGTTTATTATAGGTAGCATTTTAAATTTAGATTCTGATGATACAGTAGATGACTCAGTCAAAGAAGGGCTGTAATCTGCAGCTTTGTAGGTAGTACCCATAATAATGAAATCACAGATTTTTAAAAGGTTCCATTGTCATTTGTAGACAGATGATTCATAGATCTATTTATTCAGCACTAATGTCTCTCCTGATCTCTAGTTTCCCATCTCCAACTGCTTATCAAACATTTCAAACTGGATGTCCTGCCCAAATTGATCTCATTATTTCCCCTTAAAATTCTCTCTTCCTTGTCTTATTGTCTTAATCACCCAGGTTCACAACTAGATGTCATCCTTAACTTTTATCCTCCTCTCATCAAGTCTTGTTGATTCTACCTTTCCAGCACCCCCTACATACTCATCCTTAGCTCTTCAATACTGCCACCACCCCGGTTCAAATATTTATCACCATTTATCTAAATGATTGCAATAGTCTTCTGATTGTTCTCGCTGCCTCTAGTCTCCGTTCATTTAGGTTCATCTTGTACCCAGCTGTCAAAATGATCTTCTGATCATGTCACCATCCTAGTTAACAAACTCCAGATGTCCTTACTTATCAGCACAGGGGTTTTGACCTGCTCCATTTGTAACCTGTGCAATTTTTTTCCCTCCTTGGCCAACTTGGTAGCCTCCAGGCTAATCATATTGATCACTGCAACTCAGAATTTTTTTAAACAAATACTTTATTAACTTCTGTTTTACATCATTCATTTCCACCAGATTTTGAGTTACATTTTTCCCCCATTTTTCCCCTACCCACCATCCCAGAATAGCAGTCCCACAAGATATCGATTCCTCCAATCTGCTCTCTCCCATATCTTCTCCCATACCCCCTTCGACTTTTCCATTAGAGGAAGATGAATCTCTGTGTCCCAATGCCTGCACATCTTATCTCCCAATTATAAGCAAAAAAGTATTAATAATAGTATTTATATATATTTGAAACATTTAATGTTAAGACCTCGAATTTCAGATCCATTTCCTTCCTCCCTTGTCACCCATTCCCTCTGGGGAGATAAGTAATTCAGTATATGTTGTACATGTCTAGCTATGCAAAACATTATCATAGTAGATATATTGTACAAGGCTGCTTATAATTCCCTCCCACTCATCCCACCCCCCACCTGGTCCATTCCCTACATGATCCTGTTCCTCTTCTATAGTGGGTACTTCCAACCTCCCCTCCCCCCAAGGATGCCCTACCATCCATCATCCCTCCTCCCATCCCCCTTCCCCCTATTCTGCTGCAGGTTGAGATATCCCATTTAGTATGTATGTCATTCTCTCCCTGAAACAAATTCAATGAGAATGTGGATTTGCCTTTTTTCCCTTCCTATTCTCCCCCTCCCTTGCAACCACTTCCCCTTGCTTCTTCTACATGAGATAGTTTACCCTACCCAGTCTCTCCCCATCTCCTCTTGCCACTTTCCTCTCTTACCTGATAATTTCACCCCTTAAGTATCATCCCTTCCCAACAAATTCAACCTGTGCCCTCTATCCATGTATAACTGTAAATATATATACACACATTCACATATGTATTCAAATGACCATACATTCTTCTTCCATTATTTTCATACTGAGAGAGGTTTCATCAGTCACAGTTACTGTTTCTTTTCCATGTGGGAATGTAAATAGGTCAACTTTGATAAGTTCCTTTTACTTCTTTTCCCTGACTCGTCATCTCAGGCATCTCTCTGCTTCTTGTGTCTGGATGTCACCTTTCTATTCAACTCAGGTTTTTTCCTCAAGAATGCTTGAAAGTCCTCTGTTCCAGTTCTGAATGACCATGTTTTCCCTCTGAAACAAGATACTCAGTTTTGCTGGGTAGGTGACCCCGGGTTCAGTCCCAGCTCTTTGCTCTCTGGAATATCATATTCCATGCCCTTTGATCCCTCAGTGTAGAAGCTGCCAGGTCCTGGGCTATTCTGATTGTGTTTCCACAATATTGAAATTGTTTCTTCCTGGCTGCTTGTAGTATTTTCCCCTTGATCTGGGGATTCTGGAACCTGGCTATAATATTCCTGGGAGTTTTCTTTTTGGGATCTTTTTCAGGAGGTGATCAGTGGATTCTTTCAACCTCTATTTTGCCCTCTGTGTTGGGGTTCTCTCGGGCTGCAGTCCCGACAGGCCGACCTTACCTATAACCAGGTCTTCGTAAGTCTCCAGCCCCGTAGATGCAGCTACAGGGCAAAGGCACAACAGATCGCCAGGACTCAGGATCAGGCTCAACAGATTTATTTGATGGCTGCTACATGACTCCTCTGCTACCTCAATCCTCTCTGACCCCTTGATGACTCTTTGATGATCATTCCCCAGTTCTGGGATTCTGCTCTATATATACCTCTGGCTGGCAGGGGAGGAGACAACTTCCATTGGATGAAGCACTCTCAATGCACAGCAAAAGTTAATTTGCGAGTTTGCAGAAAGCACCTCCAGGCATCTCGGGCCTTCAAGACCCTTGCACTCCTTCATGCCAAATCCAGGGCCCAGGCCTTAGTAATTAGGTCCTAACACTCTGGATCTAAAACATCAGGGCAATTTTCCTTGAGAATTTCTTGAAGGGTGATTTCTAGGTTCTTTCTTTGATCATGGCTTTCAGGTAGTCCAATAATTTTTAAATTGTCTCTCCTGGATCTATTTTCCAGGTCAGTGGTTTTTCCCATGCGATATTTCACATTGCCTTCTAATCTTTCATTTGTTTGGATCTGCTTAACAGCATCTTGCTTTCTCATAAAGTCATTAGCTTCCATTTGCTCCAGTCTAACTCTGAAGGAATGAATCTCCTCAGTGAGCTATTGAGATTGTTTTTCCATCTGGCAAATTTGGCTTTTCAAGGCATTCTTCTCCTCATTGCCCTTTTGGGCCTCCTTTGCCATTTGAGTTAGTCTATTTTTTAAGGTGTTGTTTTCCTCAGTCAGGCTGTTGACCCTCATTTCATACTTTTCCTGCATCCTCATTTCTCTTCCCAATTTTTCCTCCACTTCTCTTATTTGATTTTTAAAATCCTTCTTAAGGTCCTCTATGGCCTGTAACCCACTCATATTTTCCTTTGGGGCTTTTGGAGCAGGATTTCTGACCTCACAGTTCTCCTCCTCTTCTATGCTTCGATCCTCTTTGCCCCCAAAATAGGAGTCTAATGTTGCATTTTTCTGTTTCATTTGTTTCCTTTGACTTGGCATTTTGCCACTTAATTACTTTACTTTTGGGCTTCTTGTCACAGTAGGACTCTGCCACCAGACAGGGGAGCTTCTGTCCCGAATGTATGGTGGGACAACTTCAACTTTCATTTCTGGCAAGCTGGAAATCCACCCACAACCTCCACCCCAGATCACAATCCATATCCAAGGAGGTTAAAGCAAGAGTGATTACCCCCGAACACTGATTGCTGGATCTCCCTTCAGTTCGCAGGCCAGGAGCTGGAGCTGCCACAGAAAACTACAAAATGGCTTGTCTCCTCAGTGGCTTCTAGCCCCCAGGGGCGGGAGCAGACACATTCCCCCAAATACAGGTCCCAAAGTCCATGGGATACTAACCTCTTACTTTGTCCTAGGCATGTCTATGTTGATAATTCTGGAGTTGCCACAGCTGCTGTTGTTCTGGGGTTCCTCCAGCCGGCTTCTGGCCCTGCCGCCCTGGGGCTAAAACCTCAGCTCAGGCGGACCTGGGCTCTGCTCGGCTCAGCTTCCTGCTCGCGCTGCCGGCTCCCAGACGGCTGCACTGGTCCTTCCTGCAGGGCTGCTGGGCTTTCCTCAGTGGGAGGTTAGCTTCTCTGTGTCATTCTGTGGGTGCTGGGGCTCCAGAAGTTGTTCAGAGTCCCCTTTTACATAGTTTGGGGGAATCTGGGGACAGAGTGGCTTGGATGAGCTGTTTCTACTCCGCCATCTTGGCTCTGTCCCCCCTTTAAGAGAGATTTTCACAAATTGAAACAAAGTCTCATAAATTTACATCTGGAAGGGTCTTTAGACGTTATCTAGTCTAATCCTCTTAGTTCATAGATAAAAAAAAATAGATCTGAGATGAACTGACATACCCAAAGTGAAGCGGTTAGTGAAATAGCAGAAATGATATTTGAATTAAAGCTCTCTAAATTCAAGTAGGTTTTTCCCCCCCACTATATCCATTCTCCATTCAATCAAAGTGATTTTCTCAAAGTGAAGTTTGATGCTCCCCAGTAAATTCCAGTGGTTCCTTCTAGGATTAAATAGTAAATCCTATGTTTGACATTTAAAAGACTTTCATAATCTCCACCCCTCCCCAACCTTCCCAGTCTTCTTATTATTTAAAACCCCTCCTCACCCTTGACAGGTATTCTTCACTCCAGTGATCCAATGATTCTGGCCTCCTGATTGTTCACTAATCTCCCAACTCCAGGTATTTTCACTGACTGTATACCTAGAATCCTTCCTTATTTCTACTTCCTGGGTCTTTTTTTCAAGTTTTTTTTTTTCCTAGTCCAAATTAAAATAGCATCTTCTACAAGAAGCATTACATCATTTCACTTTAATTCTAGTGTCTTCCCAATTACCCAATTTATCCTATATTTAGCTCATTTGTACATAGTTGCTTGCATCTTGCCTCCTCCAATGAACTGTGAGATCCTTAAGTGTAGGGATTATCTTTTGCCTTTCTTTGTATTCCCAGTGCTTATCACGGTGACTGGCACATAGTAGGTGCTTAATATTTATTGACTGACAGTAGAGATCTATATTATATATTCATAGTCACACTATGCATTTGTAGTATTCATGTATTTTTGCAAGCATACTCCTTCAAATAAATTAGCTATGTACACAGATACCTGCTATATAAACTTTACTGTTTTAGTTCCCTGCTCTCTAAAAAACACAAAGAGCACTGCTGTTGCCCATCTTTTGCCCTTATTTTTGGGCCAGAATTGACTTGGCAAACATGTGCCTAGTCCATCTCCTAAGAAGCCATCCTTGGAGCTCTTCCTGTGAAGAGTGTTTTAAGTGTAATCACAGCTGGGCTTCAGATTACTTTAGTCCCAGGTTGGATGAAATTACAGCCTTTGCAAATTCAGGTTAGTCATGGAATGGTCTGTCTGGCAACTTGAACAAGGAATGTTAAACCAAGAAAACATCAAAGGTGCAGGTAAAGGACCAATCATTGATTCAACATTGACTATGCATTTTCAGTATTGGATGACTTAGGGTTCTCTAAATGCTCTTCTCCAAAGTGCCATGTGAAAATAATAACAACAATGAATTTATGTATTTTATTTATTTATATAATACTTTCTATATGCTGAGCATTTTACAATTATTTTCCCAACTCTGGTAGGTAGGGAATATTATTATTCTCATTTTACAGAGGGGAAACTGAGATAAACAGAGTTTTAGGGATTTGCCCAGGGTAACTCAGCTAGTCTGAGTTGAACTCATGTCTTTCTAACTCAAGGCCCAGTCAGTACTCTATCAACTATACCACCTAACTGTCCTGAAAAGCCAAAAAAAAAAAGATCAAGGTTGCTCTCTTCCTCCCTTAGGTCAATTACTTCCCCAGGTGTGTATAATGGAAAGAATGGTGGATTTTGGATTAGGAAACATGAGTGCAAATCTAGACTCTGACTCACAAGTGATATGATGACGGCTAATGCAGAATATTTCTGACCTTTAATTCACCTGTGAAATGGGGATAATAATTTTTTGTATTTGTTTTGAGGATCACGTTATGTGACAGATTAAAAATCTTAGCAAATAATCACTATAAATGTCAGTCATCTTCCTTCTCATAAAATTAATTGTGTTGTTTCTTCAATGAAAAGGTCGGTGATTGCAGATTTAATCTAGTCTAAACTAAATGGTCAAAAGTCTAATGAATTTTATATGATCCTTTCCAAAATCATGAACCCTTTCCCATAATTGAACTTAAAGTTAGGTGCACTGAGGAGAGAAAGGAAATTTATGCCAATGACTTGTTTTAGAGTTTGACTTTGGAAGGGTTGGGAAATCAGGATCTTTCATTTCCTTAGTGGGGTTGTGAGGGGAACTTCCTTGATGATGACCAGTGACTCCTCTATGATTTGTGGTCTTGCAGGACTATCTAGGTCACTGAAAGGTTAAGGGACTTAATCTGTGGACATACATTGAAATCAATTGTTTGTGATGCAAAGTTGGCCATCTATCCAATATATGAAGAAAACAATTATTTATTAAACATTTACTATGTACCAGGCACCTTATAATTATTATCTCATTTAGTCCTTATAACAACACTAAGAGGAAGGTGCTATCATTATCCCCATTTTACAAATGAGGAAACTGAGGCAAATAGAGGCTAAGTAGCTTGCCCAGGATCACAAGCTACTAAATCTGAGAATGGATTAAGAATTTAGATGTTCCTTATTTGAGGTCCACTGCTCAATCTAGATGCCTTCTTTTAGCAAAGTTTAGACAAAAGGTAAAAAGCAAAACCACCACCACCTACAACAACAACAACAAAATCCTGAGACTCTTTGTTTTTAGTGTGTTGAGAGGTAGGCCAATATTCCTTGCCCTTTAAAAAGTTTCACAAGGAATCTAAGTAAAAATGATATAATAACTGGCCCTTAGGCCAAGATAAACCAAGATAAACCAAGCCCATAGATAAAGTACCTTTCCCACTGAAAAGGGTACATGATGTTTACAGCTGCTCTCTGGGGATGTGAATGACGAAAAGAGACACTCTCTGTTCCACAGGAAACGTGTATAAGAAAAAAAGTGAAATATTATTACACATGGCCTCAATTATATTTCAGTTGTGACTTGTTCTGGGACAGTCTTCATAGTCTGAACAGCAGCTGCCTTGGCCAAGGCTTAGGTACGGGTGTGGGGGTGGCTGAAAACACTGATACATGGCCATATGTCCTCCCCTATGATCCCCTGATATATTTAGCTTATTCTGTGAATGTTTTGTTGGTTTGTGGCCACAGCTGCTGCTTGTCGAGGTCACCCTGCATTTGTGACTCCAGCTCCCTTCTTCACTGCTTTCAGGATGCCTTGTTGGGGGGAAAAAGACCCAAAATGTTTTTTGACTATGATAGTCCTTGGTCTGCCTGTTACCATTACCTGTTGGTGTTCTTCAGGTGAGGGAAATTTAGTCTTGTTGTTGTTAACCCTTTGTTCTTGAAGAGGAACAATAACATAATAACTGGTGCTTGAAATGGATTTCAATGAGGCAGAGTTGCACAAAGTTAGTCAGCCTCACTCTCAACTCGAGTCACCAAAATCCAGTGGCAAGACAAAAATAAACATGACTGGCAATGGCCCAAGACGCAGTGGATGAAGAAAAGACTTAGATATGGCATGAAAGATACTTTCCTGTAATTGAAGGACTGTCTTGTGGAAGAAGGATTAGATTTGGCCTGCCTGGACCTAGAGAGGAAAAAACATGGATTAGTGGGGAGAAGCTGCAAAAAAAAAAGCAGATTTCTCTCAAATGTAAGGGGAGAAAATACCTTATAGCAATTAGCTAACAATTACCCATGAGTAGTTAGGCAATGTAGTGGATAGAGTACCAGGCTTGGAGTCAGGAAGTCTCATCTTTCTGAATTCAAATCAAGCCTCCAACACTTAGTAGTTGTGTGACCCTGGTCAAGTCACTTCACCCTACTTTCCTAAGTTTCTTCATCTATAAAATAAGATGGAGAAGGAAATGGCAAACTGTTCCAGTATCTTTGCTAAGAAAACCCCAAATTTGGTCATAAAGAGTGGGAGAGGACTGAAAAATGGCAACTAATAATTATCTAAGCAGTGTGAGGGACCATGTTACTCTCCTTTCCCATAGTACCTAGGGAATGGGAAGAGTTGGGGGAATGGGGAAAAGGAAGGGGCAAATGAAAATAAGTGAAAAGCTTTATATTTAGGTTATAAAGATCAGCTACACAAATACAAGATAGCAGAAGTACAGTTGAACGACTGTCTGTCTAAAAAAGTGACATGGGGGTTTCAGTGGAGTTGAAGCTCTCAATAGTATAATGGGACAACAAAGGAAACCAGTACTATCTTTAGCTGCATTTAGAGAGGTATAACATCCAAGAATAAAGAAGATGATAATTAATATCTTCTAGCCTGGTCAGGTGAAAACTGGACTGTCTTCAGCTCTGAATGACACATTTAGGGAATAATATTAACTGGAAGGTATTCAGAGAAGGGAAGCCAGGTCAGGCTGGGCTCTTGAGTTCCTTTCATGTGAGAATTGTTTGAAGAAACTAATGATATTTTGCTTTGAGAAGACTTAGCAGTGATCTTAAAGCTGCCTGAAAGTATTTAAACACTGAAAGTTAAAGAGGGATTTGACTGGTTTTGCTTGGCCCCAGATTAGGAACAATACCTGGAAGTGGCAAAGAAGCCTGTTTAGGCTTAAAATCAGTAAAAGCTTCCTAACAATTAAAGCTTTCAAAAATGGAAGGGGTAGGTTGGGAGGTCATGGCTTCCTCTTCATTGGAGGTCTTGAAATGGAGGCTAGATGATCAATTTTGGGGTCTGCTATAGAAAGAACTGTTGGTTTTTGTTGTTGTTGTTGTTGTTTTGTTTTGTTTTGTTTTTAGTTGCATGTTGGACTAGCTGAGCACTGAGGTACTTCTAAATCTAAAATTCTCTGATTCTATAACACCATAGAAATGAGCACTTATTGAGGTCAATAGTATGCTGTATCTACTTTTGTATCTAGCATTTAACACATGTTTTGTATTACCTTTTTCATGTTTGTTAAATTCAAAGGACTAGGTGTACCAACAGGATCCATAAAAGTAACCCAATTCTGCCTTGTCTGTTCACTTTTGTCTAGGGGGGACCTTACAATTATTTGGAATACTTGCCAAATATTTTAGCAGAATTTTAGGAGTTGAACTCTTTTTTATTATACTGCTGGTAGCCTTTATAAGAAAGTAAATATCAATGACTTGGGGCAATGCCTGAAGAAATTATGGCATGTGAGTAAAATGGAATTACTAATACCCCATGAGAAAGGATGGAAGGCACCCAGAGAAAGAACTATGGAGTCCAAGTGCAGATTGAAGCATACTATTTTCCCTCTTTTTTTCTTTCTCATGGTTTTTCCCTTTTGTTTTTATTCTTCTTTTACAATATGACTAAGGTGGAAATATGTTTAATATGATTATAAATATATTGCTTATATCAGATTGCATGATGCTTTGGGGAGGGGAGAGAGGAGGCAAAGGGAAAGAAATTTAGGACTCAAAATCTTATAAAAGTGAATGTTGAAAACTAAAATTAATTATTTTTAAAAAAAGAAATGATGAAAGGGATGAATTAGAGAGAAATTGGGGAAGACTTGTATGAACTGATATAGAATGAAGTGAGCAGAACAAAGTTAACAATTTATACAATAATGCAAAAAATTAACAACTTAGACAAGAACTCCAATCAACATCATGACCAATCATTATTCCAGAGGACCTATAGTGAAGAATGATACTCAACCCTTCTCAAAAAGTTAAAGACTAAATGTGCATGCAGAGTGGAACATGCATTTTTTAATATGTCACTATAAGTTTTTGCTTTACTTGATTATACATGTTTGTTACAAAGGTGTTTTACACTGGGGGTGTTGTAGAAGGGAAAATAATTTTAACTAATTGGAAAAATACTTTAAAATAAAAGAAGCAAAAATGCTAAAACACATACAATCTAGTTCATTTCCCTCAATATTTTCCATGGTAAATTGAAGTGAATAGATGTTAGTTTAGTGCTCAGGAAAGACTTCAAGGCTACCATTGCCACCCTGCACTCAAATCAATTAAATTCAACAAGCATTTATTAAGCATGTATGCTGCACAGGGCAAGAGAGAAATACAGTTCAAATAATAAACAGATTTTGGTCTTTTGGAGCTTAAAATTACTACAGAAAGACAGTTTTGGCTGGCTTACCAAGGGCTTTACAAAATTGTTTTTTTTTTCAATGTGAAGAATATGAACTCTGTGCAATTAGACACTTAATTTTAGTTGTTGAATACATGAATGGATGTATGAATGTTCGGAAAATGACTCATCAGATATGCTATCTCATGGATTTGGCTTGGGGGTTTTAATAAAACTTCATGTAATGACTTCATTTGATTTCAATTCTGCCCTTGGCCTTGTTCTGTTAACATTTGTTTCATGAGGAAGTGGAGTGGAGTGTGCTGGAACTGGAGTCAGAGGGCTTGGATTCAAATCATCGCTTTGCTGCTTACTGCCTATGTGACCTCAGACAAGTTAATTAACCTCTCGAGGCCTCAGTTCCCTCTTAGGAATTGTTTGGATGAATGTAGAAATGGCATGCTTTTATCAAGTTTTCTGCAGGGACAAAGCTTGGAGGAATAGATAACGTACAGACAAAGTCTTTATGACAATGGCTAAGTCACTTAGTCTGAGCCTCAGTTTCCTTCTCTGAAAAATGAAGATGTTGAGCTAGACTATCTCTAAGGTCTCTGCTAATTCCTATT
This sequence comes from Gymnobelideus leadbeateri, assembly GCA_011680675.1. Classification (NCBI taxonomy): domain Eukaryota; kingdom Metazoa; phylum Chordata; class Mammalia; order Diprotodontia; family Petauridae; genus Gymnobelideus; species Gymnobelideus leadbeateri. The sequence goes on from WOXC01011214.1 coordinate 263,352, forward strand.
ATTTCATTTGTTCCTCATACCATCCTTATGGGATGGAAAGAAGTTTTTAGTAGTCATTTTTATGGGGGTGGTGGTAGTACTAAAAGACCAATTAAATGATTTGGTACTGATTTCTTGCATGGTAATGTTAGTTATTTCTTAGGTGTATTCCTTATGTCATCTAGAAAGTTTTAGGAGCTGTAGGGAACCTGCATTCTCTCTTATTTAATGTCTTTCCAGAGATCCTAGCACCATGTGACATCCTTCAGCACCCTATCTCCATTCTTTTGACTGGGCTCTCTTACATCGCTAGAATGTACTGGCCGCCTCCTTACTTCTTCTTGTTAAAAAATCCTACACTTGATGCTCACCTCAGGTACTATTTTTTAAATTTTTAATTAAATTATTTTATTTTCAGTTTTCAACTTTCACTTCTATAAGTTTTAAATTTTCTTCTTCTCCCTCCCCAAGATGGCTTGCAATCTGATATGGGCTCTACACATACATTCCTATTAAACACATTTTCACATTAGTCTTGTTGCACAGAAGAATTATAATGAATGGGGAAAACCATGAGAGAGAGAAAAAGGAACAACAAAATAAAACAAAACAAAAAAAGAAAATAGCCTGCTTCCTTCTGCATTCAGATTCCATAGTTCTTTCTCTGGTTGTGGCTGGCACTTTCCATTGTGTTTCCTTTTGGAATTGTTTTAGGTCCTTGCATTGCTGAGGGCTAAGTCTATCAAAATCAGTCCTCATGCACTATGGCTGTTACTGTGTACATTGTTCTCCTGGTTCTACTCCCCTTATCCAGGATCAGTTCATCTAAGTCTTTCCAGGTTTCTCTCAAGTCTGCCTGTGCATCATTTCTTATAGTACAATAGTATTCCATTAAATTCATATACAACAACTTGTTCAGTTATTCCCCAATTGATGGACATCCCCTCAATTTTCAGTTGTTGGCCACCATTAAAAGAGCTGTTATATTTTTATACATGTGAGTTCATTTCCCATTTGTATGATCTCTTTGGGATATTGCTCTAAAAGTAGTATTGCTGGGTCAAAGGGTATGTACATTTTTATAGCCCTTTGAGCATAGTTCCAAATTGCTCTCCAGAATGGCTGGATCAGTTCACAGTTCCACCAACAATGCATTAGTGTTCCAACTTTCCCACATCTTCTCCAACGGTCATCATTTTTCTGTTTTGTCATGCTAGTCAATGTGATAGGTGTGATGTGGTACTTCAGAGTTGTTTTGATTTGCTTCTCTCTAATCAATAGTGATTTAGAGCATTTTTTCATATAACTATAGATAGCTTCAATTTCTTACTCTGAAAACTGCCTGTTCATATCCTTTGACCATTTATTGATTGGGGAATGACTTGTATTCTTATAGATTTGACTCAATTCTCTGTATATTTTAGAAATGAGGCCTTTATCAGAGATATTGGTTGTAAAAATTCTTTCCCAGTTTTCTGCTTTCTTCCTAATCTTGGTTGCATTGACTTTGTGTAAAAAAACTTCAGTTTAATGTAATCAAAATTATCCATTTTGCATTTCATAATGTTCTCTTTCTCTTGTTTGGTCATAAATTTCTCCATTCTCCATAAATCTTACAGATAAACTATTCCTTGCCTCTCAGATACCACTTCTTCCAGGTCAGTTTTGGCCTTGGATGGAGTAGGGGTGTGATGAAACCTGGTCTGAGTGGTCTGAGAGCCAAATGATAAATTTTCAGAGTGAACATTAACACCTTAGAAAATGGCAAATGCTACAAGTCAGGGCTTGATTGTTGATTATTTATGCTCAAGAAAATTATGGAGAAAAATATTAACAGTATAGATTAAACTTTAAAGTGTGTCTATGTTAACATGTATACATGTATATACACATACACATGAGCAAATATACACACATGTATTTGTAAATATGCCTATGTGTATATATACACACCTAACACACACATGTGTATTTTTTTCCACCCCCTCCTGGGATGCCAGTTGCTAAACACTAACCAATTTAATACCACTGCTTTGTTGGAATCTGAAAGACCTGGTTTGAGTCTTGGCTCTGACACATAGATAACAGTCAATAAATATTTATGAAGTACCTACTATGTATCAGGTACTTTGCTAAGCCCTTTGAATACAAAGGTAAAAAAACTTATCTCTCTCTCTCAAGGCTTTCAGGGCCTAATTGGGGAGACAGCATGCAAACAAGTGCATCCAGACAAGATATATACAAGATGAATTGGAGATAACTACCAGAGGGAGGCATTAAGTCATATAGGGAAAGGCTTCTCATAAAAGATGCAATTTTAGCAGGTTCATGAGATAAGCCAGGAAGTGGAGGAGGGAGAGCATTCCAGGCCTGTAGACAGACAGGGAAAATGCCCAGAGTAGGGAAATGGAGTGTTTTGTGGGAGGAAAAGCAAGGCCAGTGTTGCTGGATCAGAGTATAAGGGGATGTGTAAAAAGACTGGAAGGGTGTGTGCACCCACATGTGCACACAGGTTATAAAGGGCTTTAGAGCATAATGGGTGATTTTATATTTGATCCTGTAGGTGACAGAAGCAACTAGAATTTATTGAGTAGAGGGGTGACATGGTCAGACGTGTGCTTTAGGAACAAATCACTGATAGCTGAATAGAGGACAGATTGGAATGAGGAAAGACATGAGGCAAGCAGACTCATCAACAGGCTACTATGCTAGTCCAGGCATGAGATGATGGAAGCCTTTACCAGACTGGTGGCAGGGTCAGAGGAGAGAAAGGGGCATAGATGACAGATGATACAAAGGTAAATTCAACAGGACTAGGCAACAGAATGGATATGGGTGGGTGAGGAGTGAGGAATTGAAGATGACATCTAAGTTGTGAGCCTGGAGGACTGGGAGAATGGTGGCATCCTCAGCATAACTGGGAAGTTTGAAGGAGGAAGAGCTTGGGAGCATTAAGCTGAGTTCAGTTTGGGACAAGTTGAGTTTCAGAGCCTTATGGGATATATAGTTTAAGATGAATGATAGGATCATAAGAGCAAAGAAGCAGAGCTGGAAGGGAACATAGGGGGCATGTAGTCCAATTTCTTCAAGGAGGAAAATGAAACCTAGAGAGGTTGTGACATTCCCAAGGTCACACAGCGACAGAGCTTAGACTAACTCAGGTGCTTTGACATCAAAATCAGTATTCCCCTCCTGTACTCCACTATCCCCTGGCTAATGTGATTCTGGGTAAGTCCCTTAACTTTCAGTACACCAAGTCTAAGGCCAACATCTACAATATTGAAAGGCATTTCCTCACTGGGCATTCTCTCCTAGTTTGGGTCTATATGGAAAATCATGTGATATTCTTTGGGGATGGAGACAAAGATAAAGGCATAACCCCTACCTTCAGAGAGTCTACTTGAGGCGTGGGAGTATACAAAGCGGCATGGAGATATAACACATTCAGAAAATATTCAATACTATTTAATAACTGCAGTGTAGAATGGGATAAGAGCATAAAACATATACAAAAAGGTATTTGAAATTAGAGAAAAGACCTGGAATTCTGAAATAGAATGGAGTTTTAATCCTATTTTATACATTTACTAGCTGTTCAAACCTGGGCAACTCACTTACCTCCTGCCTGCCTCAGATTCTTCTTCAGTAAAATAGAGATAACAGCACCCACCTCCTAGAGATGCTGAGAGGAGAAAATGAGATGTGAAAAGTGCTTTTCATTGCAAAGTGCTTTGCAAACCTCAAAGCACCATAAAATACTATTATTGTTATTTTTATTATTAATATTATACCCAACTCCTTCACTTTACTACCCTGATGGGCAACAAGGGTCCTTCTGGATGACTGGACAACAGAGTCTCTCACTAGGAAAAAAGAGGTTTTTCAGGAATGAGAAGCTCTTTGGAAAGCCTTGGTCCAGTGAGGGCTTGGGGTGCCACAACCATTGAGGCATTCCACATCTAGGGTTCATAGTCTTGACAGTTTCCCTCAATAAAAAGTACGCCCAACCCTGTGTCTACCACTGCCTGGCTTTCTTCACGATGGTTCCTACAGCTGAGATGACTGTAGTCTTGGAGCCACTAGCACTAGTTGTCACTGTGACAACGTCTGGCAGGGGGGTTGCTCTGGTAAGGATGGTAGGCTGGGCTACCATAGGCACTGGGATGGCAGAATCCCACTTCCTCCTTCTCTTCTGAGCATACATAGCTCCGGCGCTGGCCCTGGTGCTGGTGGTGGTGGTTGCCTCATTGGTTGCGATGCCCTTCTTGGTGCCTGTCACAAACTCAATTTTTGTTCTCTCCTTTTTGGCTTTTTCCAATTTGTCCATTAGGACGTCCTGTGCTTTAACTAGTGCCTCGTAGTAGGAGTCCTCAGACCATCCAAGAGGGTCAAACATCTCGTTGGGGTAATTGGTGCCAAGTTCATCAATGGAGCAGTACTGGATGAGCTTCTCGTAGATGCTGGGATTCCGAAATGCCTTATTCCTCTGGATAATGTAGTTCATGTCCATCCCTTCCTTTATCTTTCGCTCATACAGTTTCTGTATCTTGTCCTGGAGGTGCTGTGGGCATTTGCCGGGCGGCTCTGGGGGGACCTTAATCTCATCTGGCGCCAGGTTCCTGACTCTCGCAGAGAAGGAGGCCACCAACTCCTGAGGATCTCTCTTTTCCTCTCCTGAAAACTCCTTTGGGTCCTCAGCCTCGGGTGTTTCAGTCTCGGAATCCTCCTCTCCCGACTGTCTGCTGTTTTCCTCCTCCCCTTCTTCGTGACCATCTCGGTCTCCCTCAAGTGGAGAAAAATCATCCTTTCCATTGGTTTCAGACACTAAGCCACCGTTTTCCCCCGCGACTGTCATGCTCCTGGCCGCTTCCACTCCAGCCTCGCCGTGGGATTTGGACTCGGACTCGGACTCAGACTCAGAATCCTCCGAGTAAACCACCAGAGACGACAAAACGTTCTTCCTGCCAGCCATCTTCCTCCCTCCCTTGGTCTCTCACAGCGCCCGGCTCCCAAAGGATGGTGGAAAGGACGCTGGGCCGCTGCTCCCCAGCCCGGGGACCCTGCTTTTCCCGCCAGAAGTTAACGCCACCCTCAGTTCTCCACTTTCTCCTTCCCTCCGGACGGGTTTGGTATTCTTGAGGCACACGTCCAACCCTTGCTCTTTAGAGACGGCAGTTGTTTCTTATTCTCTGAATAAAATCAGAGAATCCCTTGAAAACCCTTTAAAATCTGTCTCAAGCCACATTTTGTTGATTGATTGCCTCTAATGAAATGATATTGTAAACTACTTACCAAAGTGCCTGGCAAATAGACATAGGAGAGCCATCTGTGTCCAGCAGCCTGATAGGATCGGGAGGACTGGAGGTGTGCTCGGGAGACCTCGGCCTTTATATGCCAGGGCCTTTTGAGTTCTCACCTTGAGTGAGTTAACACCCATTGAGGAGGGGAAGACAGCTGTGGCAGAGTCCAAGGATCTGGCCTTAGGTGCTTACTAGCTGTGTGATCCTGGGTGGGCATTTCACTGAGCCAGGGTCCTCCCAGAGTTGTTTTGATGTGTTGTTATTTTTCCTTCATTTGCAAAGCTACCACTTCAACAATACCAACGTTCCGAAAAAGTGCTTTAAGTTCCTTCACTTTGTTGATTTGGCTGGTTAGATCTCCTCCTCTCCCCTCCTCTTTCCCTTTCCTTTTTTTTTTTTTAATTTTATTTTTGGGAGGGGGAAAATAGGATGAGGGGGAAGGGAAGAAGAGAGTCAGAGAAAGCCCCAAGGTGATATGGGTATTTCCCAAAAGAGAAATGATAAGAAATATATCATCTTGACAGGTTGGGGTGGTTTCACACCCTCTACCTGGACATCTCACAGAACTGGGCCATCCATCAGATTTGGGAAGTGATTCAGAAGGCAGTGTACCGTGTCATATATCACCAAGAAAAGTCAGTCTCAGCAACAGATTATCATAATATACTTAGCTATTAGGTCCTGCTAGAGTGATTTCATAATAGTTTTATCTAAGTTATGAAAATGAAATAACACCAATGCATCACAAAGTTGAGATTCCTGCCAAGCCCTCATTTGCCATGTGTCACATTTAGATCAGCAGGGAAAGCAAGAGGGCCAGTGCTGACTTTATTTTCACCAAAGCTTTCCCTGAACAACAGAATACAGTTGGGTTATGTGGTTGCTAAAACAAGTTCATCCTTCTCCACAGGATAGCACCAAATGGACCTGACTCAAAATTGTGACTGGAAATCAGGCGGTGCAGCTGCCAGCAATTACAATGGGTGTTACTGAATTGCTTGATGCAAACTGGCCCTCAATAAAGTCCATTTAAAACCATAACACTGGAAAGAGGAAGGCTTGTAACACTTTCAAATGCTTTTACCCACTCAACTGCTTTCCTAATTGATTTTTCTTTTTCTCCTTAGATATCTTATTTCATTTCTGGTCTTTAGCCAAAAGTCAGATCAATATTGGTGAACTTGAAATGTTACTTGAAGTAACATTTCTGGAAACTCTGGACACTGTCAATATTTCTTTTCTTTTCCTTCTCCTAGCACATAGTAGGCTCATAAATAAATTCTTGTTCTCCTTACCCCTTCCTTCCTCCCCCTATTCTTTTTTTTTTTTGTTTTGATATTTTGACACTGAGCTCGAAGTTGTCAACTCTAGTTATCTAGTGATAATTCACCTCTGAAAAAGGTTAGTTGTGTGAATTCAGACTTGACCCAAATCTTTGCTGATGTATAACTTCTCAGAGAAGTTTAAGGCTTTAGAACAACAAAAAATCATCTAATAACATTAATAGCCAAAAGGTTTTGTTTAAAATAAAATGCACTGTTTTATTTGAAATTCTGTAATGCTTCAACACAGATCCCGGAAGGGTCTTGTATTTAAGATGTAGAATTATAGGTAGGACTGTTATATAAAAATCAGGAAGCTATAGGCTGGATATTATGTAACACACTTCCAAACCAGTGCTGTTATCAAAACTAAGACATTTGGATAGTACAGACAGACTCGTAATTTAATTGTTCCTGCAGCCCCCTATCTACTTGATGGCATTTCTCTAGCTTGTTCAGACTGCTTTGGCATTGTCATTTGGACTGACTCATGGAAGAAGAGTAGACACTATTGTACTACTTTAAGTGAATCCCCCCCAAACATCAGTAGAACAACAAGAATCATTTTGCTAAACATTCTCTTCTCTTTTCTTCCTGAAGTAAGCTAAAAGAAAAAGGTCATCAATGAGGGTCATCAAAATGCCCAAAGGATGAATAATCTTTGTACTAGAAAGAATAGAACCAACATGGCTCCTTGTCAGTCAAAACCCAACATAAGGAAGTAAAAAGTAAGAGAGTACCCAGGTTGTTCTTATAGGAAGCTTATTCACTGAGTTGAAGTCACCTGGTTCAAATGAACCTCATCTTCAAGTATTAAAAGAATTGGCAACTGTAATTATTAGGCTATTATTTGTGAGCTTCAAAAAGTCCTGGAGAATGGAAGATGACCCTACAGGACTGGCAAAAGGAAGATATCCTGATTTCAGGGAAAAAAAGAAAAGAAACAAAAATGGAATCTAAAAATGATATAGCCCAGTGAGCTTGACTTTGATTCTTGTCAAAATTCTAAAATAAAATTCCTGAATTCAATAAATTCTAAAAAAAATGTTAAAGATATACAATATCAAGAAAAGGAAGCAGTGATGACCCGATAATAGCAATAGTTAACATATAGCACTTTAGTTTTTTCAAAACACTATATATGTCTGCATGTGTGTATATGCATATGTAAATGTATATGGATGTGTAAAATTTCATTTGCTCATAACAACAACCCTTTGAAATAAGTGTTATTATTGTCTCCATTTTACAGATGAGGAAACTGAGTCTCAGAGTGATTAAGTGATTTGACCAGGGTCATGTAAGTGATAAGTTTCTGATATGAGATTAGAAGTTCATTACTCTGAGTAACCCCTATTATATAATTAAATAATTATTTTGTTATATAATCCAAGAAATGCTGTGCATTGTATTTGTCTAACCTTTGACAAAGCATTTGGAAAAGCATCTCGTGTAATTTTTATGGAGAGGCATGTGTGACATGATAGTATAGTAGGGTGAATTGAACTCTGGTTCAATAGGGGAGCTGAAGGAGTAGTGGTTCAGTTCAATGCTTAAAGGGGTCTCTAGTGGTATGTCCCAGAAATCAGTGCTTTGCCCTTGGAGGTTTGAAATTTTTCCCCCAGGGGTTTTGATAAAGGCATGAATAGAATTATCATTAAATTTTTAGATGACATAGAACTGATACAGCAAGCTCACTGAATTAAAAAAAAAAAACAACGTTCTTGTCAGGAAAGAATATAGGGCCAAATCTAATTTGATAAAATTTAATATTTTTACATTTGGGTTGAAAAACAACCAACATGATGCAAGGTCTGGAGTCAGAGGATCTATCTTCACTCAAATCCCACCTCTAATGCTAATTCCTTTTGTGACCTTTGGTAAGTCACATACTCATTACCTGTGGACCTCAGTCTCCTCTCTGTAAAATGAAAGAGTTAGAGTAAATGGCTTCTGTGAGCCCTTATAGCTCTAAGTCTATGATCCTATGAAAAGTATAAGATGGGCGAAGCATGAGGAGGTTGATGTTTGGTTGACTTTTAGTGGACTGCAAATTTAATGTGAATCAAGAATGTGATATGGTAACCAAAATAGCCAGTGAGATCTTAGCTTATATTGAGAAATATGGTGGTTAGGGCTGGGGAGGTCAGAATCCCACTGTACTTTCCTCAGCCAGACTTTATCTACATCATTTTGTTCAGATCAGGGCAGCATCTTTTAGGAAGAATAGCAACCATGATGGTAAAGGGTCTATACCTCATACCATATGAGGATTCTTAGAAGGACTATAGGTTTTTATACTGGAAAAGAGAAGATCCAAGGGGAAATAATAGTTGTTTTCAAATTGAAGGGTTTTAAGATAGAAGGAGTAGATTTTGGATGGTATAGTAGAAAGAGTGCTTCATTTGGAATCATAGGCCTGTGTTCAAATCCCTGTTCTCATCCTTAATAACTGTGAGACTTTTGGCAAGTCAATTAACCTCTCTAGGCCCCAGTTTCTTCATCTATAAAATGAAATGATTTGATTATATATTTAGTAAGTTTATTTCCAGCTCCAAATCTGTGAAACTATGAGTTCATCTTCCTACTCCATAAGATAAGATGTCTTTAAAATTGGAGATCTGTGCTATCTCGTGAGGTAATGATTTCTTTATCACCAAAGGTTTACAAACAGAAGGTGTAAGATGACTGCTTGTTAGGATGTTTAGAGGAGGATCTTATCTTTGTGAAGCACTTTGCAAATGTTAAAGTGATGTAGATATGCTATTATTATTACATGTATGTATATGTGTTTATATATACATGTATGCATACATGCATGTTATTCCCCTCCCCCTTTCAAATGAAAATTCCTTGAGGGCAAGGACTCCCCCTAACCCACTCTTGGTTCTGTATTCCTAGAATCTTGCACAGTGCTTGGTAGATAGTAGGTTTTGGCTTCTTTCCTAGAAGCACAGCATAATTTCTGATGTTTCTTACACTGTTATGATTCTAGGGAGGAAGCCAAGGTGGCAAGAAGGGGGGATAGAAATGGGTTATTGCCCAAGTTTCTGGAATAGAGAGATACCATCCTGGAAATAATATTTTGGAAACATTGTTCCCCTCTTCACACTCTCTGGTCTGTCCATATTGGTCTTCTTGTTCCTCAAATATGACTCTCCATTTCTTCTCTCTATGTCTTTATACTGGTTATTGTCCATGCCTGGAATGCCCTTTCATTTCAATATACTAGACACCTTCCAAATTCAGCTCAAGTGCCACCTTCTGTAGGAGACATTTCCTTGTCTCCTTCAGGCAATTCATACTTTCTACCACAAGGCTACCTGTATATGTAGGGAGGTAGGTAATACAATGGATAGAGTGCTGGACCTGAAGTCACCAAGTGTGAACCTGCCTCAGTTTCTTCAGTTGCAAAAAATAATACCTTCCTCCAAGGGTTGTTGTGAGGATAAAAAAGGAGATAATATCTGTAAAGCTTTGGACACCATAAAGTGATGTATAATTGACAGCTATTATTATTTTCCATGTATGTACATGTTCCTCCCCCATCCCCTTCAAATGAAAAGGTCAGAGAGGTCAGAGACTTTTTCAGCTCTTGGTTTTGTATTCCCAGTGAAGATAGTAGGTGCTTAATAGATGCTAACTGATTTATTGGGAATCCTAATTTAAACAATTACATTTATGTAGAATATTTTCATACTGAGACTTTCTCAATCAATTAGATCAAAAGTTTGGACCAATATTTAGATAATTACATTAAAAAATGAATAGATGGGGTGGCTAGGTGACACAGTGAATAGAGTACCGGCCCTGGAGTCAGGAGGACCTAAGTTCAAATCCGGCCTCAGACATTTAACACAAAAACTAGCCATGTGACCTTGGGCAAGTCACTTAACCTCAATCCCCCCCCCCCTGCCCCAAATAAATAGACTACAGGGTACTAGATTTATGCTTGTAGTTCTATGAACCCCTCCTTACCTCATACTCTACCATTCTTTTAATTTTTCTCTATCTTACCATTTATGGAACAAACTCATGGTTATTAATCAACTACTATGTGCATAGCATCATGGTGGGGTCTAGGAACATAGAGATGGAAGTCACAGTCCTTGCCCATGAAGGATGTTGATAGATCCACAGTTCTTAGGAATGAAAATATTTAGTAGAATCCCAGAGTACATTTTCTCTCCCCTCTCCCCCCATCAGCTGAGGAACAGAGAACACTAAGGAGAGTTAATAACACAGCTGGGTGACACAATGGATAGAAAACTAGACCTGGAGGAAAGAAATCCTGAGTTCACATTTGGATTCATCCACTTACTAGCTGTATGACCCTGGGCAAATCATTTAATCTCTTTTGCCTCAGTTTCCCTCAAGTGTAAAATGGGGATAATAACTGCACTTATCTCCCAGGGTAGTTGTGAGAACAAAATATAAAGTGTTTTGCAAAACTGAAAGTGCTATATATGCTTGTTATTTTTAATATCATTGTTGCTATTAATATTTACTAATGTTAAGCACTATCCAGGCCTGGAATGAAGGCATTCAAATTTTAAATGACATTGGCTTTCAATTCATATAATCTCTTGACATTATCTAACTCTCTAACATTTCTTAAATGAAGTTAGAGAAGGAAAGCAGTCAAAGGATCAAAATTTTAGAATTTAAGTGATTTTTAAAAAAAAGAGAAAAGAAAAGAAAAGGAGTTATTTGACCCTCCTGGGGCTTGTTTACTAAATAATGGTGTTACAGGTAATGATATTTTCCCTTCCCTTCCCTTTCCTATCCTTCCCTTCCCTTTTCTTTTCTTTGAGGGGGGAAGGTAGGGCAATTGGAGTTAAGTGACTTGCCCAAGGTCACATGGAGTGTGTGTGTGTGTGTGTGTGTGTGTGTGTGTGTGTGTGTGTGTGAGTGAAGTGTCTCAGTCCAGATTTGAACTCAGGTCCTCTTGACTCCAGGGCCGGTGTTCTATTCACTATGCTACCTAGCTGCCCTGTTGAATGACTTTTCCAGGATCACACAGATAGTTAAATATGGAAGTCAATATTATAATCCAGGTCTTTAAACTAAAGATCAAATTCTCTTTTTATCACATCAGATAAGAAATCATATCATGCGAGAGAAACCTTGAAATAAAACCTGGAAACCTAATTTAAAAGTGAAATAAAATATCAGGAAATTGGTGTGGTTAGATGACTAAGGCTGGTTAGACATAATGATTTCTCACCCCAGTTAGCTTGTCCCTAGGACCAGGGCTGGAAATCCAATTGGGAGGGTGAATGACTGTGAGGGTAACACTGGCAGCATGGCCTTGTAGGTGGCATGATAGGAAGGTACCATGGTCAAGTGACAGGGACAGCTAGATATAAGCTAATTGGAAGAGGGAACGTGCACTAACAATTATGGGGATCATTGAAATCATAGGATCAAAGGATCACAGATTTAGAGATTCAAGAGAACTTAGAGGTCATCTATTCACTTTACAGATGAAAAAATTGAGACACAGAGAGGTTAAGAGACTGGCTCAAGATCACATAGGTAGTAAGAAGCAGAAATGGAATCCTATCCCATATCCTCTTCCTCCAAATTCAGCTTTCTTTCCATGGTACCATGCTAAGAAATTTGAAAAGTATTTGTAATGGCAATCAAAAAAGTAGTTAACACCTTGTTTCAGCTATATGTTGACACCTTCAAAAGAAGTTCAAGCTTCTTCTGAGCCTTGCCCCTGATTGAGAAGCAGAACTTGTGAACACACAACGTGTGAACCCTAGAACTTGTGAACTCCTGTTGTTGATGAAACAGAAAGGTGAGGAGCTAATGACCATCTATTAGGAGAGACCCAGGCTGGAGAGGGCAGTACTGAGAAGAAAGCTCTTGTGGTGAAGGAAGAAACTTGTGTTATCCTGACTGATGATTTGTGTTGAGTTCTTGGACCTTGTTTGTAGGTCTGTGTTGATTTCTATGTTGATGATTTGTGTTGACCTCTTGGCCCTTGTTTGTGGGTCTCTGTTGATTTCACAGGCAGATAGTGAATTGATGATGGTGCTGGCAATGTCTATGAATGTTGGTTTAGCTCTGTTAAGATTTGTCTCCCCAGAAACAGAAACTGTGAAGGACTTGAGGTGGACTGGACATTGTGAGCTTCAATGTGGAACAGGAACTGGAAAAGGAGCTGGACGAAAAACTGGACAAGGAGTTGGGAGCTGACTACCTTTGAACTCAGGTGATAGTTGGGTGGATTCAGGTAGGAGCCAGCATCAAGTCAAGATGAAACAACCTCTCCTTGGGTATTTAATGCAAACCAAGAAGATCATGATTTACTATGGCCTAGGGGTGGCAGGACTTTGTACTCTGTATCCTGTACCTCTTCACAATGATTGAATTAAGGATGATTGGAAACTAATATCCAATTAAGAAGAAAGAAGACTGTTTTTTTAAATTAAACAAATGCTTTATTAACTTCTGGTTTACATCATTCATTTCCACCAGATTATGAGTTACATTCCCCCCATTTTTTCCCTACCCACCACCCCAGACTAGGAGTCCCATTAGATATCCCCTCATCCAATCTGCTCTCTCCCCTATCTTCCCCCATATCCCCTTTGACTTTGCCATTAGGACAAGGTGAATCTCTGAGCCCTAATGCCTAGACATCTTATGAAACATTTAATTTTAAAACTTCGATTTTCAGATCCATTCCCTTCCTTCATTGTCACCCACTCCCTCTGAGAAGATAAGCAATTCAGTATGTGTTGTACATGTATAGCTATGCAAAACATTAAACATTACCATAGTAGGTATATTGTGAAAGACTGCTTATATTTCCCTCCCACCTGTCTCACCTCCCACCTGGTCCATTCCCTACTTTGATCCTGTTCCTCTTTGATAGTGGGTACTTCCAACCTCTCCTACCCCCAGAATGCCCTCCCCTCCATTATCCCCCCTCTCATCCCCCTTTCCCCTACTCAGGAGAGTGAGTGAGGGTAAGATATTCCATTTAGTATGTATGTGATTCTCTCCTTGAGCTAACTTCAATGAGAATATGCTTTTGCCTTTTTGCCTTCCTGTTCTTCCCCTCCCCTGAAACTACTTCCCCTTGCCTGATAGCCACTTCCTCAGTCTGTTACTAACAAGCCCAATATGTGACGTATTCCTTATTTTATGTTCTTAGAGAAAGTTTATATTAAATAGCCCATTCAAGTCTAAATTTCTTACTTTATCAAGTAAGGCCTTCAATTATTTGCTCTCACTTTAACCTACCAATTTTATTCAAGTGTCACAATATCACATCAATCCTTCTTTTTTTAATTTTCCCTCTCATTACCGTAAACATGGTAAATATCAACAAATATGAACACTCATACACTCATACAATGAAGAACAGAAAGAGAGGACTGAATGTGGAACTGTAAGTCTTCTTAATATGCTACTTTGTTTTTTTCATATTTCAAATTTAATGTGATAGTTCCAACACTATTCTGCTTGTCTATATTCCTCTGAACTTCCATCTACCTTCTATTTTTAATGATTCATTAGTCCTATTTTTTTCCTTTTCTCCCTTTTTGCAAAGTACCATTGTCAGTGCCCACCCCCTGTCTCTTTTCTTCCCTTTTCCATTCCTACTATTACAATTCAAGTTCACTCATTTATAATCTCTTAGCCGAAGTAGTGAAGATGTCTCCTATCTGGTCTCCATCATGAAATGAACACTTCTACCAGATGAATATTTCTAATAATTAATTTCTCTAGTATACAAATTTTGATTACATTGTGGGTATGTCATTTACCAGTGCAGATCAAATCTCTCTGTCCACAGCAGTCAGTATGTTCCTGTTCCCAGGAACATGAAGCTTTATTGTTAGTGAAATCCAGTCACTCAAAAGAGGTGTGGCCTATCCAGTTATTCATGTACACTAAAAAAATCAAAGTAGATAAAAATGCATATGTGAGAGACAGAGACAGAAAGACAGAGAGAGATAGAGACAGAGGGAGAGACACAGAGACAGAGAGACAGAAGGAGAAAGAGACAGAGAAAGACAGAGAAAGAGAAAGAGAGAGAGAGAATGTAATACAGATAAGTAAGGACTGAATATGATTTCATTGGTAAAAGGTGTCCCACTCTCTACCAATGCCATTTGGCACCTTCTCTGGAAGGTATATGCCAGGCAATATGTGCCAGGCACTGTGCTAAGCACTTTCCAAATATCATGTCATCAGATCTTCACAAGCCTGGGAGATAGGTATTATTATTATTATTATTATTATTATTATTATTATCCTTATTTTACTGATGAATGATTAGAGGTGAATAGGCTACATGACTTGCCCAAGGTAAACAGCTAATAAGTGTCTGAGGCCAGAACTGAACTGAGGTGTTTCTAGGTGTTTCGCGGTATATCTTGTTGCCCTTACATTTATATATGCCCTTAGCTGTTTGTATATTTCATGTATATTACACATAAACACATATATAAATGTGTATATATATATCCATAGATCCATCAAATTATATATTACATAAATGTGAGTATATGTGTATATACTTACATACCTTTATATGTATATTCACACAAGAGATAAACTTTATTGTCAGAGAGAATTCCTGATGATGAAACTCTCTACCACTTCAGACTAGAACTAATTCTTCAACTTATAGTCTTAGAGAAACATATAAACACACATATATGCATATAGAAATATATTGAGCATATATTTAAAGTGTATTGTCTGCAGGGCCATCGCCAGCATCTTGATCTCTATTTTGCTACAGGACTCCAATGACTCTGAAGGAGAGAGTAAAACTGATGACTGCACAGCTCTGTCTCACTTAAATCCAATTCACTTGCAAAGTCAAGAAATCACCATCTTGATATCACTGGTCCTCTTCTAGAACAAAGGATAAATCACAACAACAAAGTGTGCTGTCCATGTAGGTTATGTCTATTCACAAGTGTTGTCTACATGTGGTTTATAGGGAGGCATGATGTGACATCTCTGGACTCTCACCAACTCCCTTCAAGGAAGACTTTGTTGCTTGGTGGGGGTGGGGGGGGTGGGGGTGGGGAACTATGTTTAGGTTCAAGCTCCTTTTCTAATCACTCTCCCTTAAATGAAAAGAGTACCCCAAGCTTATGTCCAAAGATTTGGTTCCCTTCCACCAAATCCTAGGTACATGAAGACCATCATAAAGAGTGGATAGTGAACAAACCCATTTATCCAAACAAAGAACAAACAGAAACCAGAAAAGGTATTCCTATCAGAAAATACCAAACAATAGAGAGTAAATGAACTCTCTTATTGGGAGTGAGATATTGCAACTCAGTCAGTCTCACCCAAGGGGAAATTCCCTGAAGTCCCTAGGAAGGCAAACTGGAAATCAGGGACATATTGTGGCACAGGCTCGTTTACATGGAACCACATATATCCTTTTTTAAAGTGAGAAAAAATAATGTTCTTCCTCTCAAGGGGTATGTTGGTAAAATGTTTAACAACTTACTCTCTGAGGAAAAAAATACCCGTGAACATTTTAAAGTTTATTTTGCATTGTTGACATTTTCTCCATCGTTTAAAATCTAGAAATCGACAAAAAAATTAAGCAAGCCCTGATTCATAAGCTTTACTGATTTTTGAAGTGTAAATACTCACACTGGAAATTTAACAGTTAATTCTTCAGAGCTGGTTGAGGCTGCCTCCAGCATGGCCCTGTTCCTCTCCCAAACTCGTGCCAATCTTCTTCCCACCCCATGCAAGGCACAGCGTTTCTAGTGATCATTTCCTCCACCAATGAGAAGTGTCCTAGGCAAATGTACCAGCTTGAACCCTGGAATGCATATACATACACACAACATATATGTGTATATAAATGTGTGTGTATGTGTGTGTGTATATATATATGTATATATGTATATATACATATATATATATATATATATATATATACATACCTTGGATAGACTCTACAGACAGATATTGAGATAGTAGGAATAAATTGATCTGGACCCCGAATTTATGGAATTATTCAATCATAACCCGCAACAAAATATGTCAAAATGAGCTTATGCAAAAGTAAATTCAAGCTAATAAGTGTGTGAGCTAAGAAACTCTAGCTCTCTTTCCAAAAATGCTTTGTGGACTGAAGGAGTGGGGAGCAGGTGGGAGGCTTAAGGCTTCTTCACCTGGCAGGATGGAAAGTCAGTATGCTTGCAATGCTGCCATCAGAAAAGGAGGGGAAGCAGACTCTCATGAAAGAGGAAGAAGGTCCGTTTACTATTTCCTCCTCCAGGACTGAACAGCTGCTGAGGATTGGTAAATGTTTCCTTTCTGGAGCACCTACAGAATTAGAAAAAGGTGCCAAAAGAACAGATAAAAGAAAATGATGTAGACATTAAAAGAAACTCTTTTTGACTAAGGAAAACAGATGGTGGGGTGGAGAAGAAAGCTGGATGTATCCATCCCCTGGGGAGGCCAGTAGACAACCTTGTTGACATTTAATTATCAAAGAAAACTAAAAGCTGTACAACTCTGCTAATTCAGACTTGACCAGCTGGGAAGCTAAACTTGTCTTTCCATTATCAAGCACAAATCAAATCTACTAAAAAATTGGATGTCAGGGAATAAACAAGTACAGTTTGAGATAATTCATTTAAGAGGATAAACTTCTGGGGGCATCCTTAGACATTTTAAAGACTACTGGAATAAGATTGGTTCACTGAATAATAAAACCTCAGAGTTGAAAGGGCTCATCTCACCTAACCCATACCTGAAAAAGGAAACCTCACAATAATACATCTGACCAGTGCTCTTATATCCTTTGCCTAAAGGCCTTCAGTAATAGGAACCTAATATGTTCCAAGGCCCCAGCTGACATCAGAGCTGAAACTCTAGTACTTATGCAGATAAGTGATCCCCCACCCCCATCCCTGCCATCCTCGACCAATATATTAAGCATAAATTTACCTCTTGACACTTTATAACCTTTGCATTTTCTGCTTCTCTTCCCTGATGTCATATAGAACAAGTCTAATCCCTCTTTCATTTGACTGCCTTTCAAATGCTTGAAAATAGTACATTTTACCTGAATCTTCTCTACTCCTTACTGAACATTCCCAGGTCCTTCACCCAATCCTTATGTGTCATAGACTCAAGGCTCTTTTCTATCCTAGTCCTTCACATCCCCTGGACTCTCTCCAGCATATTATGGGGGGAGGGGAAGTGCCTTCCCTACATTGTGTTTCCCAGAACTGAATGCAAGACTCCTGATGTGGTCTGACCAATACAGGGCTAAGTTGCATTACCACTTATTCCTGGAAGCTAATCTCAATGCAGTCCAAGATGTCATTAGGTTTTTTGGCTTCCATTTCACATTCTTGACTCAAAATTTCTATTTTTTCAGAAAAAAATGTTATTTAACTAGGCCTCCTCATCTGGAACTTGCAAAGTTGTTTTTTTTTTTAATTAAGGTAAAATTTTATATTTGTCCCTGTTAAATTTCGTCTCATTCACTTTGGCCCAGTGTTCTAGCCTATTCAAATTTTTGTGTATTCTGAGTCTTACCATTCACTGGTATTAGTTATCCCTCCCAACTTTGTGGTATTTGTGAATTTGCATCCCATCTTTGTTTTCATTAAAATTACTGATAAAATATTAAAACATCAAATGGTCTATGGGGCACTTGCCTGGAAGCCTCCTTCCAAGCTGACATCAAACGATTAATGACTCATCTTCAAATGAGGCCATTTAGTCACTTCCAAATCCACTTAATTGTCCTAGAGTCTAGACCACATTTCTTCATTTTTCCTATGAGAGTAGCTTAAAGATAATCTGCTAAAATCTGGGCAAATTCTTCCTATATCATTCTTCCTGATAATCTAATATTTTATCAAACCCTATCACAACAGGAAATAATGTTAGTCTGGCATGACCTATTCAGTTGAAGCCATGCTTATCATCGCTCTATCCTTTTAAAAATATTTGCCAATTATTTATTCAATTATAATTCCTTTACAAAGAAGAAAAATCTAACTCATTGGTCTATAATATATAACTTTCCTTCCTTCCTTCCTTTTCTTCCTTCCTTCTTTCCTTCCTTCCTTCCTTCTTTCCTTCCTTCTTCCCTCTTTTTCTGTCTCTCTTTAAGATTAGGACAATATTTGCCTTTTTCCAGTCTTTCGGTACCTCTCTTATTCTCCATGATATTTTAGATGTTACTGAAAGTGACTCAGTAATCACATTGAACAGTTATTTCAGCATCATATGGCTGTGGTCCATTTGGATCCAGGTGACTTAATTTATCAAGGATAACCTGAGTCTCTTCTTCCTTACTTGTATGTCAACTCCCAATTATCCCCCTCCCCATCTTTTCTAAATTAAAGGTAATTTTATTTGGTAGACAAGCCTTCTCTTTGTTCTCAGTCATCATTCCATCAATTTTGATCCCTTTTCTGATCTTCCTTTTGCCCACTAGAGCTAAAAACAAAACAAATACAAATACAAACCAAACAAGCTCCCCTTCCCCCCTTTGCCCACCTCCCCCCTGAGCACTTTTTGGTCCTTATCTTTCCTTGCCAGCCTCAACTCATTCTGAAACCTGGAATTCCTAACACTATTAAATTTAAAAATTAAATTTTTATTGATGTGCTTTAATTTTACGTTGCCAACATTTCCCAATATTCCTGTTTTCCTCTCCCTCCCAGCAAGCTTATAAAAAAACAAAGAAGAAGAAAAAAAATGCATCAGCAAAATGAACCAATATATTGAAAACATCTGATATTATGTGTAGTGCTCCACCACCCCCATCTTTGTTAAAAAGTTGTGTGTGTGATGGTGGCGGTGGTGGGGGGGCGAAAATTGCTTTCTCCTCTCCCTTCTTTGGAGTCAAGTTTAGACACTATCATTTCACAGCATTCAAAGTAGATTGCTTTGTCGTGGTTATTATCTCCATTTTCATTGTTGTAGTCACTATGTATATATTATTTTTCTTGTTCTGCTTAATTTCCTTTGCATCAATTCAAATAAGTAATTCTGTGCTTCTCTACATTCTTGCATTCACTATCCTTTATATTCGTGTGCCATAACTTGTTTAATTATTTCCCTATCAATGGGTATGAACTTTGTTTCCTGTTCTTTCCTGACATGCGGATTGATCTTAAAAATATTTTGTTGTATATCTAAATGCATATTTGACATATAATCCAGTAGATGGTGAGTTCCTCTAGGGCAGGGACTATCTTTTGTTTTTCTTTGTATCCCCAGTACATAACAAAGTATCTGGCTTATAGGAGATGATTAACACATATTTGTTAACTTGATTGTATATAAGCTTTCTTTTCATCTTTGACATCCTTGAGGTATATGTATAGCAGTGGGATCTCTGGGCCCAAGGACATTTTAGTCACTGCCTTTACAGAATTCAAAATTGTTTTCTAAAATTGTGAAATCAATTCATTGTTCTACTTACAGTGTTTTAGTGAACTTTAGTTATCTTTCCATAACTCTTCTTACATTGACTATTCCTGTTTTGATTATCATATCTCTTATTAGCCTAAGTGTGTTTACAGTATTATCTCAGCAATCAAAGTTAAGTGACTTGCCCAGAGCGACATAGCTGGTAAGTGTCTAAGGCTGGGTTTTAACTCATGTCCTCCTGACTCCAGGGCCAGTGCTCTATCCACTGTACTACCTACCTGTCCCTATGCTGTACTTTTGTATTCATTCAGTTACCTACTCTTATTGTCCCCTCTGAGCATATCTTTTAAAAATTACACTTGGTTGGTGAGTTTTCCATGTGTTTACCCTAGTTTCCTCAGAAAACTATTTTTTCTCCCTAACTTAGGTTCTCCTTTTGATTTCAGAATTCTTCTTAAGAATTTATGACTTGTTGATTCTCTTCAAGGAGGCAGTGTGAACAGAAGCAAAATGGGCTACCTCATTCACACTTAATGTAATGAGGATAAAAAAGAGTACTAGTCTGAGAAAATGGTCAAGGAGACCATCTTCAAAGAGAAATTACAGTAAGTGATATTTGCCACCTCAGGTTCTCACAAAGAGAGAGTAAGAAGCCTGTGGGCACTCAGGAAGGGTCCAGTCTGGGAGCACAACTGAAGGTAACTTATGTCTCTCAGCTCAATGAACAAGGGTAAACTAGAGAGATCTGGAGCTTCCAGACAAAGGACAGGGAGAATGTAGCCTGGACTTGGGTCTAGCCAAGGATCCCCAAGGAATGCATCTATGCTGCTTTGATGTCAAAGTAGGGATTGGGAGACTGGGCCTCTGTCCCCAGAGGACAATTATCAGAATGTACCCTAGAACTATCCCTAATAACCACCCCAGTTTCACTCTGGCTGGAGCTACTCCTTTTTTCAAAAATTTTTTTGGTCTTTATTAATTTGTTTACTTTTAGTTTACAAGATTCAAATCTACAATTCTTTGAGTTTCAAATTTTCTCCCTCTCCCTCCCCTCCCCCTGCACCATGGCAATATAAAATCAAGTATGGGATTTGCAAATACTTTCACATTAGACATTAGTCAGGTTTTAAAGAAGGATTGTAATGAATAGAATGAACAATGGGAAAGAGGAAATAAAACCAAACAAGAAAAAGAAAGAGTGCAGGAAGTTTGCTTCAGTCTGCATTCAAACTCTGTTCTTTCTAGTTCTTTCTCTGAATGTAGACATCTCTCTCCATCATGCGTCTTTTGGAGTTGATTTATAACCCTGCATTGCTGAGAAAAATTCAGTCTATCTAAGTTGGTGGTCACACATATGTTGTGTCTGTAATTGCCTACAAATTTCTCCTGGTTCTGCTCTTCTCACTCAGCATCAGTTTGTATAAGCCTCTCCAGGTAAATATGAAGTCCATCTGCTCCTCATTTCTTATAACACAATAGTATTTCATTACATTCATATACCACAACTTGTTTAGCCATTCCTTAATTGATGGGCATCCCCTTAATTTCCAATTCTTTGCAACGACGAAAAGAGCTGCTATAAATATTTTTGTACATATGGGTCTTTCTCCCATTTCTTTTTTTTTTTTTAAGCAATGGGGGTTAAGTAACTTGCTCAAGGTTACATGGCCAGTCATTATTTGTGTGTGGGTGCTCATTTTCTGAGGCCGGATTCTATCTTGGGTCATCCCAACTCCGAGGCCGGTGCTCTTACTCACTGCACCACCTAGCCGCCCCTTCCTCCCATTTCTATGATCTCTTTGGGATACAACCCTAGAAGTGGTATTTCTGGGTCAAAGGGTATGAAATTACTTATAGCCCTTTGGGCATAGTACCAGATTGTTCTCCAGAATAATTGAATCAGTTCACAACTCCACCAACAATTATTTCTTATATTTTGATGAACTTTAAGAGAGAGAGAGAGAGAGAGAGAGAGAGAGAGAGAGAGAGAGAGAGAGAGAGAGAGAGAGAAAAGAATAACATGGGGAAAAGGGCTAGAACTTACTATTTCACATAATCATATTTCATGAAAAGAAGACTATGTAAACATGGAGGAACTGGTCAAGGGGAGTAGGCTATACCTGAACCTCATTTTCCTTTGAGCCATTCAAAATAAGGTTTATATTGAATAAATAGTTTTTGAGAAATGACTAAAAATAATGGGAGATTAAATAATTTAATCCCAAAGAATTGATGAGTCAAAGAACAAATCATTAAAAAAAATTCATCAAGGAAAATGGCAACAATGGGACAAACACCAAAAACTTGTGGGATTGAGCAAAACAATCTTGAGGGGAAAATCCGTAATCAATTTAACCAACTAAAAAATGAGAATGGACACACAAACAAATTGGGCATGGAGCTAAACACCTAGAAAACTAACACATCATAAAAATCCAAACTAAATCAAATGCCAGCTTAACCAAACTGAAAGCAAAAACAAACAAAACACATTGAATTAATTGATAAATAAAACTAGAGCATTATTTTTGAAATAACAATATAAAATATATAAACCATTAGTTTGTCTGATTTTTAAAAGAAAAAATTTCCCTTTCTGCCTGTACTGAATTCTCCTGAATTCAAACTTTAGTCCACTGGGATCCTACTTATCATTTCTTGGAATCCTTTGAAATTTGTTCTCCCCAAATATTCATTCTGCTAAACCTTCTTCCTTTTTTCTCACAAACTCTTTGAAGGAGTGGTCACTTCCCCCAAGGTTCCCATCATTTCTATTCCATTAACTGGTTCCTCCTTATTTCGGAGAATCAGAGCCAATGTAGTGAAGAAGTTTCCCTTCTTGATTTCTCCATGTTTTTGAAGTTCAAATCCTGACACTGAAACATTATAGTTATGTGAACGCAAGCAAATCACTTGATCCTTGATCACACTGCATATCACCCCCCTGACCCCATTTTCTTGTCTGTTAACTGGGAATAAAAATAATAAATATCTCAGATGATTTTTGTAAAATTTTTCACTTATATCTTTTATATTTACATGTTGTCTCCCCATTAAAATATAAACAATTTGAAAGAAGGAACTGTATCATTTTGTTATTTTCAAATCCAGAATCTTGGTATAATATTTTATACATAGACCTCAACATTGTTTGTTGACTGATTGACTTTGCAAACTTTAAATGTGCTGTATGTCAGTCATTGAAATCTTTATGATCCCTTAATTTTCTTCTGAATTTGCAAATTTCTTATTGTCCAGAAATGTTAAATTTAATAATATCATGTTGTCATGGCTACTGAAGTCTGATTCTATAATTACAGGGTTTAGGACTAGAAGGGAAAATTGAGATCATCTTGTACAACCACCTTGTTTTTGTACGTGTGAAAACTGAGGTTAAGTGATATAATATGACTTGCCAAGTTTACACAACTAGTAAAGGGTAATGATGGTTGGGTTTGTCCAGTGGTCTCTAAACTATTGTGATTATATAACCTATCAGAAAAAAAAATTTGAACACTCTCTGATATATAGTTGTTCAGTTGTTTCAATTGGGTCCAACTCTTTTGTGACCACATTTGTTGTTTTCTTGAAAGAGATACTAGAGCAGTTTACCATTTCCTTCTCCAGTTCATTTTACAGATGAGGAAGCTGAGGCAAATGGGGTTAAGTGACTTGCCCAGGGTCACACAGCTAGTAAGTGTTTGAGGCCAGAATTGAACTCAGGTCTTTCTGACTCCAGGCTTAGCACTATCTACCATGCCACTGAGCTGCCCTAATATAAGAATATGTATTAATAAATTTTATAATGCATTATTGGACTGAACCTATGTACATTATAAGATACAAAAAGAGAAATCTAAAAGGGGCCTGTCATCTTTGAAAAGCTCCCCATCTTCTTCTGTAGTTCTTAACCTGAATCCCAAGAACTATTTTTTAAAAAATATTTTGATAACAGTATTTATATGACTAGTTTCCTTTACAATTATATGTACTTTATTTTATGCACTTAAAAATGTTATTCTGATAAGGGGTTAATAGATTTCACCAGACAGCCAAGGAGGTATATAACACAAAAATGTTAAAACCTCTTGCTCCAGATTTTTTCTAGTTTCTTCCTCCATAAAAAATGTCCCTGACCTATGTCTGATTTCCACAAGACCCTGGTGTCTTCTGTACAGTAGCTAACTAAACAGATAAATGAATCTATACATATGCTCAGTGAATACCCCTTTCTCCCTGCTAGGATCTGCATTTTAGTAGGGCTCTTATCAGCATTTATAGCATTAAAAAATAGAAAAGCAGGTGTGAGAGGTCACTCCATTTATACTGGCTGCTGAGCAAGCCTGCACAGATGGCCATCTGACTTATTCTACAATCTTATATAAGAGAGATGGTGAATCCAGTTGCATATACAAATGTACAGCACTCCTAGATGTGTTCTCTTTTAGATGTAAAGACCCACACCTGTAGCATATTGCAAAGCAACTTGGGGATGCTGGTTTTGAAAGGCCTATTTAATCCTGAGCCAAAACTCATTCCTCTTTTTCCAGTGCCAGATTCATCCTTTCCAGGCCTCAATTAGACTGTCTAAATGTTGTCAGCCTCATGGTTGGTTTCCTTTTCCTCCTTCCCAAGTCTATTAGGCAAAGGACAGCTTGTTTTCGTGAGTCCTTCCCAGTGAACCTGGTGGGACTTGTTGCCCAGCCTGGATCCTCTTTGACCAGTGACAACAGCTATGTGATATGTTTGCTTTCTCTCTTTTTTAGCTTGTGGCATCACTAAGTTCAGAATGTGAAAAAAACCCTGGACTGTAAGTCAGAAGAACTGAGTTCTAGTTCAGCCACTAACTAGCTCAATTGTAGCTGAGACTAGATTTAAGTATTAAGAAATGTCTTCCCTACTCATCTGCTTCACCCAGGTATATGCATTTCTTTACCTGGGCTCCATAAACCTTTTTAAAAGTGCCCCAGTTCAATCCAATTGATTTTCTTTGTAATCTCATTTATTTTATTAAAAAGAAAGACATTATTGTGAGAAAGGGGTCATAGGCTTAACTAGACTACCAGAAGGATCCATTACACAAAAAGTAAACAATGTCAGTTCTGGGAGATGAGGCCATATTTTTGATGAGTGCTGTTATTCTGGTAAAGCAAAAAGGGAATGTCCCTCTTGTAAGTGCTGGTAAAGCTATCCTAGGATTTCAGTGAATTTAGCAGGCTTAAATTCCTCACAGTAGATTGATCTAATATAAAAACGGACAAGAGCCTTTCCGCGCTGCCCCGAAGAGGGTTCCATACGGCGTTGTTCTCGGTTTCCGTCGTAACTTTAAAGGGAAACTTTCACAATGTCCGGAGCCCTGGATGTCCTGCAGATGAAGGAGGAGGATGTCCTCAAGTTCCTGGCTGCAGGAACCCATCTGGGCAGCACCAATCTGGACTTCCAGATGGAACAATATATTTACAAGAGAAAGAGTGATGGCATCTACATCATTAATCTGAAGAGAACTTGGGAAAAACTTCTGATGGCAGCACGTGCCATTGTATCCATTGAAAACCCAGCTGATGTTAGTGTCATCTCATCCAGGAACACTGGCCAGAGAGCTGTTCTGAAATTCGCTGCTGCCACTGGCGCCACACCTATTGCTGGACGTTTCACACCGGGCACCTTCACCAACCAGATCCAGGCAGCTTTCAGGGAGCCTCGCCTCTTGGTGGTCACTGATCCTCGGGCAGACCACCAGCCTCTGACTGAAGCATCATATGTTAACCTCCCAACCATTGCCCTGTGCAACACAGACTCCCCACTTCGCTATGTGGTCATTGCCATTCCATGTAACAACAAGGGAGCTCACTCTGTGGGTCTGATGTGGTGGATGCTGGCCCGTGAAGTCCTGCGGATGCGTGGTACCATCTCCCGGGAACACCCATGGGAGGTTATGCCTGATCTTTACTTCTACAGGGATCCAGAGGAGATTGAAAAGGAAGAGCAGGCTGCAGCTGAGAAGGCAGTGACAAAGGAGGAGTTTCAGGGTGAATGGACTGCACCCGCCCCAGAATTCACTGCTACTCAACCAGAGGTGGCTGATTGGTCCGAGGGAGTACAGGTGCCATCTGTGCCATTCAGCAGTTCCCCACCGAAGATTGGAGTGCTCAGCCAGCTACTGAGGACTGGTCTGCGGCTCCTACTGCTTAGGCCACTGAGTGGGTAGGAACTACTACAGAGTGGTCTTAAAACCCAGATGCTCTAATAGTGTTGGAAAAATGCTGATTGAAAACAAAACATTGATTTCTTAACAAAAAAAAAAAAACGGACAAGAGAATAGAAGGATGATGAAGTAACAGCAGAAAATGCAAATTAGATAGAAGGAAAAAGCATGAATTAGACTTAGGACTCATGTTAAATCAACTCAATATAAATTCTGTTTCCAGATTACAAAGTCTTCTTCACTTTCTTGTAGCCCCCATAGTACCTACCATATGGTCTTGCACCTGTCTAGTAAATATTACTTGGTTGACAGCAATAATAGCAGATGTTTTTAAGGTGCATCATCTCATTGGGTCTGAGACTTGAAGGTATCCAGGGAAGCTAGGAGTTGAAGATGAGGAAGTAAAGCATTTCAGGCATGGGAGAAAGCTGGTGAAAACGTTGAGTTGGTTAATGATGTGTCCTATGGGAGAAAAAAGAAATAAAGCCAGTGTCACTGGATTGAAGAGTAAGTGGTGGGTGTGAGGTGTAAGAACACTGAAAAGGTATAAAGAAACAAGGTGAGGAAGGTCTTTAAAAGTCAGACAAAGGATTTTACATTTGATCTTGGAGGTGATAGGGAGCTACTAGAGTTTATTGAATAAGATGTGGGTGGCATGGTCAGACCAGCTCTTTAGAAAGACGAGTTTGGCAGCTGAGTAGAGGATGGCTTGGAGTAGAGAAAGCCTAGAAGCAGGGACACCAACCAGCAGTCTATTACACCAGGCTCGAGGTGATAAGATATTGCACCAAAGTGGTGACAGAGTCAGAGGAGATCTAGGGGAATATGTGAGAGAAGTTCTGAAGGTACAAAGGGCAGGCCATGGCTACAGGCAGAAAGAGACAGTAAGGAGTCTAGCCTGATGCCAGGGTTACCAGTCTGGGTGACTAGGAAGATGGTGGAAGCAACGGGGAAATAAAGAAGGAAGGGTAGAGAGAGTAAACTAGTTAGTTTTGGAGGCAGGCTTTTATTTCTGATTTCCTTACTTTCAATCTTGAACTTTATCCACAGGGCCAAGTTTTCTATAAGCAGTGCATATCAAGCTAGGAAATTGATATGTTAGGGGCATTAAAAAGCATTAAGAAATGGATTTGTTCAAAGGAAAAAATATGAAACCTGACTGGATTTAAGCTCTTTGAGGGCAGGGTCTATTTAATTTTTGTTGTTGTGTTCCTATGGCTTAGCACCATGCCTTATGACTTTTTTTTTTTTTTTGGCCCAACATGGAACCCTTTGCAAAGAAACGTCCTCTACCAATCCGTTGAAATAACAATTGCTCTGCCTCTTAATGACTTACAATTTTTAAAGGCTGCCTGGGGGCACCAAGAGGTTAACATAGCACACCATAGAAGCTGAACTTGAACTCGGGTCTCATTGACTCAGGCCATCTCTCTAGCCACTAAGCCTCTTGTTCTCCTTTATGAGTAAATCCTCCCTAAATCAAAATTTTGACCAGTGCTAGATGCTGAGAGAACAGGTGCTGCTGGTGACCAAATAGGCAGCTGTTGTTTATTTCTCTTCATTGCATTCTTTCCTAAATGAACTCTGAAGGTGCTGGCTAGAAGCTCAGGGAAGAAAATGGGGCTTCCCCAGAGGAACTGTCCTTTAGTACCTCTGAAATGAGAAACCCAGTGTCTTTCCAGTTTCCTCAGTGAGCTGTAATTTGCAGGCAAGGTAAGAATAAGAAAGAAGACTGAAAGATGGTCATTAAATAAAAAAGCTCAATAAATGGAGCCACTGGGAGAAAAATCCACACACCAAAATCACAGACTTTATACAAGAAGAGCTAATGCTTAACATTCCTTTCCTTAGGGAAGAGAGATTTTGGAAATGATCACCTTCTCTTAGAAGTAGAGTAAGCTGCTACCACTGAAGGGGAAAGTTTGTCTGCTTCCTTTCTCAGTTCTTTGAACAGCCTTTTAGCATTTCCTTTTTCTTTCTCCAGAATATCCAGACCCTTAAGTTCTCCTACCAGATGACTCTTTATCTAACAAGATAAGCTAATATTTAGGTTGGTTATTGATGGCCTAAAATGATTTAATGAGTCACTTTTCCCAAATAACATTCTCTTAGAAATGAGAACACAGGCTGTTGTGTTTATCCTTCGTTTTCAAAGAGGACCATGACATCAGGGAGATGATGAGGTGACTTGCAGTTGATTTTGATTTGAGTGAGGAAGGGCTGCGAAAGGTCACCAGCCTCACATTCTCCTCTTGAGCCATCTGGATCCAGTGGTCAGATATTCATCAGGATGGCTGGAGCTGGCCCAGGATGCAATGGGAGACCCTGGCCCTTTTAGGCTAAATCCTTTTCATGTACTCACTTAGAATGTATTCAGTGAATAGACCTCTTTAAAAAGTGAGTCCAGGGATGGCCACTTTAATTAGAAAAAAAGAAGAAAAAAAAAACCAAGCTGGGAGGGGAAGACCATCAGGGTTGCTGTTTCAAAGAGAAACAGTTACTATTGACATTCACTCTAAACCAGAAGAGCCCAAAATACAGCCATTAAGTGGAAGGGCAGCAGGGATTCTAAATCCAAAAGAAAGAATAAGGTTGGCACTGAGAGTGACTATTATAATTAGGTAAAGGAAGGGCTTCTTCCTTGACAGAGAGAGAGAGAGAGAGAGAGAGAGAGAGCACACTTTGTTACTCCTGATGGAACTGAAGAGAGTGACTGACTCTAGGGTATTGGGTGCCTTCTGAAAAACAAACAGCTTAAAATCAGCCTTACTTGCTATGAAACCTGGAGCACAGATACCATCAAAGATTAAAAGACAGTTGCAGTATTATGTTAGTTTCAGGGTACCTCATTTAATTCAGTACATTTGACAGGCTGGAGAGTGTCCAGGGGAGGGCAACTGGGAGGATGAAGGGACTGAACAACTGCCCTATGAGGACTGTGGAAAGAAATGGGTGAAGGTGAGTCTTCTGACCAGGTGTGCCCTTGAGAGAGCTAGCTGATGTTTATATTTCCAGCATGAGTATTTACATCTCAGAGATTGGAAATCACTACAAATCAGGATTGAGTTTATTGTTTTGATTGTTGAGATTTAAGGAAGTGTTGTTAATACAGATTAAATTTAGAAGTGTGAGTGCAGCTATTCCTTCCCTCCCCTCCCCGCTTCCCAGCCCCATTAAACATTTAGCAGCACAATGCTGTATTGCTCTATAACCAATACTTGAGCCCAGCAAGAGTGAGTAGAAGGCTTAGGAAATTGTCATCAACAGATTGGAGGCCTGGTGACTATAGGTTAATAATTATTATGTAATAATACATAAGGCAATGTATCATATAATATGTAACTGGCAAAGTGCTTTATGTCCATTATCCATCCAATCTGATCCTCATAACTCTTCTATTTAGGATTTAGGTAGGACATAATAATTATTTTTCATCTACAAAGGGATTAGCCTTATTCTATTTGGCTCCATAGGGCAGAACTAGGAATAATCAGTGGATGTTGTAGTGGTGCAGATTTAGTTTTAATAGAAGTAAAAATATTTGAACAATTACAGATGTTCCAAAATAGATGAAAAAGTAGTTTTTTTCCTCAATTTTTTGAAGTTTCCAGAGACAGGAAGCTCAATTTTGTGTTGTGAATCAAATTAAGTAGGAGCATCAATTTTGAACTACAAAAGACTGTGAAAGTTACCATGTACAACAATACCCCCTCTGTGCCCCAGCTTTTAAAGATGAAGAAAGTGAGGTAGATAGATAGAAATTAAATCTTTGACTAGGAGTACACAGCTTGTATAAGTGTCAGTGGTGAGATTTGAATTCCGATCTTCCTAACTCCAAGCAAGTTAGGTTGTATGGTTTTTGAGGTCCCTGCCAACCTTGAGATTCATTGAGAGAGTAAGGAAGAAATCCAAGTAATTGGAACAACATTCATGAAATAACATAGGTACTCTGAGGGGGGCGATGCTTACAGTAAGTCAATTCAGTTTCCCAGCTTGGTTAAGAAAAATGTGGAAGTCAGCTGATTCCAGGATTGCCGTAATTCTGTGAAAGTCTTGGATTCTGGAAGAATGTTCAGAGCACTGCAGGCAGTCAACCCAAACAGGGAAGTCTGTCTGGGAAGACCAGCTCTTCTGAGAAGAAGGGGGTCAGTGCTAAGGAAAGCAGTTTCTAAACTCTTTCCTTTTCCTTCAACTGGTGAATATTGAGAAGTTGTTTCTGAAATTTTTCCCCTTCTGCCTCATTCACTACATAGCATTACAGTGTAGTAAAGAGAGCATTGGACTTTGTGTCAGAGATACCTTGATTCAAATTCTTTCTCTGGCACTTACAGGCTATGCGACCATTCCTAAATCACTCCCCTTGTCTGGGTTTCAGTTTTCTTATCTGTAACATGAAGATGATAACAACTAATGTAGAAGGTTAGCATGAGACTCAAATGAGGCAAGAAATGCAAAATACTTTATAAACATTAAAGTAATAAATAAATGTGTCTTTAAAACCACCTACCTCAGGATTATTGTGAATAGCAAATCCATATATGTGATATACTTGGTCAACCTTAAAATGCTTTATTAATGAATTTTTATTATGTTATTCTCATTTTTAATGGAATTTAGATCGAAATGATCCTGCGGCAAATCACTATTATGTTACTGTTCTTTTATACTTAATGTTCTGTGAATTATTGCACAAATGTGCCCAGTCTAAAATGACTGCTTCTCATAATTGAGTAAAAGTATTGGGATGATGGGGATCTAATGGGGATGATATCTAACTCATCCTGTTCTCACATGCTTTTGCTTTCTTCTGTTAAGTCTTTACATTTCGCTTTTCATTCAATAGCGTTTGTCAATTTTAAGTATTTGATATGGTGACATCTATTAAAATGTTTTTAAATATTTAAGGATCAATATAATGTCTGGGTGATTGAGAGCAACATTTCTGTCTGTGATGATGCTCCAGGTCCTGTATAATTTAAGTTCTGAAGAAAAAAAAATAAAGTAATATATAAATGAGGAAGGAATACAAAGGTATCCAATCCATTATCACTGGGAAACCAAACCACATGCAAATGGAATGACAAGAACCACCACAATTTTATAAGCAGCACACCAAAATTTATATAAAACAAGTACAAAGAAAGTAATAAATATATAGGGTATATGGGGAAACAAAGAAAGGGTGGTCTTTGTACAGGATTTGGGGACACCCTATATAACTCATCATATTATAATTTAAGGAAGGGATATTACCTTCATTTTACACATGAGGAAATTGAATCTCTGAGCAGTGAAATTGTTTACCCATAGTCAGGCCTCTAGTAAAGGTTAGAATAATACTTAGCAGTGGGGTTATAGGTCAGTGATAGGTGGCATTGGATAGAGTGTTGGATCTTGACTCAGGAAGAGGTGAGTTCAAATGCTGCCTCAGACACTTACTTAGTAGTCATGTGACCATAAGCAAATCACTTAATCTCTTTTAAACTTAGTTTCTTCCTTTATAAAATGGAGAAGAGAATAGTACCGACCTCCTGATGCTGTGAGAATCAAATGAGATAACCTATATAAAACCCTTTGCAAACTTTAAATCACCATGTAAATGCTAATTCTCCTCCGCCTTCTCCTCCTTCTTGTTCACCTTCTTCCATTTATCATTATGGAGAAGAACAAGGCAGACATTTCAAGTGAAGGAATGATGTGAATAGGTCTGGCTGTGTTTGGGCACATGTGTTCTTATTCTACTTCTCTGCTGCAAAGACTACAGAATTTGCTTCCATCACTGCACCAGGGATAACAGGCCTCACTGATTTTTTAGTCACCTGTTCCATGAAGAATATTTCCTTTCATCCTGATTTATTCTGTCTGTGTATACCACACATTAGAGTGTGATTTCCTATTAACCATAGAGATTCAGCAGCCTCATTAAGGATGCAAATTCTAGTTGGTTTTTTTGGCAGTTCCAGTCAGATATTTGAGGTGTGTTTGTCTTGGTAGTTGGCTGTCCTAACAGAAGTGTCTCACAGCTGACAAATGAACTGACCACTCTGGCCTTTTTGCTTTTAACCAAAGACAGTGGTATGTTTTGACGCCTGGTGTAGTCAGGAAACCAGTGTTCTGTTCTGCTTAAAAAGGTTTTCCTTGGGCCACCACCCTAGCAACAGAACTCAACCCCCTTTCCATAGGGCCTCCCTGCAAGATCCACCCACAGTAAACATCACAGTCCCCAAATAATTTACTTTGGAAGGAGGGAGGGCTGAGTCACCCACATTGGGAATAAAACTCTTTTTATTGGTTTGTTTTTAACATTGCTTGGAAATGCCATTTGTATTTCTTTTCTTTTTTTAATGGATAATGTGATTTAACTGAACATTTTTTCCGCCCAAATTACAAGACCGAAAGGAGTTACTTTAATTTGACAGCATCATATTTGAGGGTTGACATTTAGCCCAAGATGTATTGCCTCATGATGAAATTAATGCAATTAAATGAAACCTAGAACATAGAAACCATAAAGAACTGATTAATGCAAAATAGCATATGAGATGGGGATGACCCATTCACCTGGGCTCTAGGCAGTAATTATGGGGGCTAAAAGAAAGGAACTCTGGTTTTGCCATTTACCAAGAAGGGCAATTTGCTTTATTTGGAGGTCAGAAGATCATGGAATATTGGGTCATATGGTTAGAGGGCATTGCAGAGAGAAGTCAAAGAGGACGTGCACAGTTCCCTCTAGAGGGTTATGCTGAATTAGAATCTGGCCCCTACAAAGATAACATATCACAACCATCTACTGCCCAAGGAGAACTTAATTAGATTGCCTGGCAAGCAGAAAGCTAAAGTAACAGAAAGGCATGTGGCCTCCAAAGTGGACCCGATTGCCAGTTGAAGATGAAAAAAATGCATTCTCAGCTATTTCCTGTTCCTTACACATTACTCTCCATCTTCTGACTCCATGTCTTTTTGATTGTTGCCCCCTATACCTGGAATGCTTTCCCTCCTCACCTCCAACTCCTAACTCTTCTGATTAAGACTTAGTTTAAATTTCAGCTTCTGTAGGAGACCTTTCCCAAATGCTCTAGTCCATCTGAGATTACTTTCCATCTACTCTGTGTGTATCTAGTAGGCATGTACATAGCTATTTGTATGTTTTCTCTTACATTAGAATTTGAAGTTCTTGAGGACAAAGATCATGTTTATTTTTTGCTTTTCTTTGTATCTCTAGAATTTAGAACAGTTGCTGGAACATAGTAAGTCCTTAATAAATACTGATAACTGACTGACCAAGGGATGACCCATATGGAGACAGTCAGGATCATGATTTTAATAATGAGGAAATTGAATGTTGCTATTCTTTTGAGAGTCAAGGAAGCCTACTAATACTTCTCTTGTCTAAAAGGTCTCTCTACATAGTGGGATAGAGATGAATCCAGAGGCTAACCTTTCTTCCCCAGCTATGAAGACCCCAAGGGAATAGAGGCCACCAATAGAGCCAGACTTATTAGAAGTAGGACACATAGACCTTGAGTCTAAGCCTTTGGAACAAGGTTGGGACCACAAACCAATGAGCATCAGGATAAAAGAACTAAATATAAGAGTGGATGAATGTTGTAGTGATAGTAAATCAGTCAACAAGTATTTATGAGTCACTTGCTATGTTTTAGATACTGTACCAAGCTTTAGGAATACAGATACAAGTAAAAAAAAAAAACAGCCTCTGCTGTCAATGAGCTTATATTTTAATATGCAAAGATGACACATAAAAGGAAGTTTTGAGAGTCAATAGGGTGAGGAAGGAAGGTGTTCAGCACTAGGGCATGATGGACAGTTTCTGAATCCAACCCACTGAGAGATAAAGAGATAGCTGGAAGTGATACTCTACTGAAATGGAAGTTCTGGAAGGAACCATCCAATCAGAGGGAGGGACCACAGGCATGATGGAGGAGTCAGGAGGAGTGCAGCCTTAGAGAAATGAAGGGAACTGTTTCATAAGTGACTAGGCTGACACATGCGTATTAAACATCTTCTGTTTTACCCTAGCCTCTCAGCCCAGTTCAGTTGGCAAATTTAGCTCTGCCCAGCTATCACCAATTAAGCAGTAAAGCATCATTCCTGATGGTATTGTATGTATGCACTAGAACTATTACATACTGATTCTACTAGTCCTTCTGTTCAGGTCTCAGGGTCCCCAGCATGTTTAGGAGTTTTGGATTAAAATGCTTTGCTGGTAGGTCTCTTTCAGTATGGAGGAGATGGAGGGAAACATCCCTTGGTTGAGGGAAATTGAAAGGATGCCTACATGTGACCTCAATTCAGAATGCTCAAAGAGAAACAAGGGAATCATTCTCTGCCTCTATTTACTCTCATACACAAATGGGAATAATCTTCCACAGGCTTATGTGCTGGAGGGGAAAATAGTAACTCACTCTCTGAGGTGAGGAAAGTTCTATCCACAGTACTATGTCCCCTACACTGTAGCTTTGAGAGTCTTCTTGCCTAAATCTAAATGGTTCTACCTATTGCAGCTCCTCGGCTAGTCCAGGGAATCTGTTGCTCTTGGTTCTATGTATGAATGAATGAATGAAAAAAGAAAAAGTATTTACTAACTCCTTACTATGTATCAGATATTATGCTGAATTCTGGGGATGTAAATACCAACAAGTAAAACAATCTCTAATGAGACAATTCAACATATAAAGGGAGGATGGGGACACAGGGAGGACAGTGGAGTCATTTGGAAAAAACCTGGAAGCAGCATGGCAGCCTGAGTCTACCATGTTTCACCAGGCAAAAAGCTCACTTCTCAGGGGCTAGGGTTCAAGCAGGCAGAGTCCAATTTAGGGGAGAATTATGGGGGAAGGGGAAGGTGAATGGGAAAGATGACCAGAGTGCAGGAGGCATGGTTTAGAAATGACTTGGAAGTGGTCTCTTTATCTACTTCTTGGTTCCATTTTTTGTCTTCCTTGAAGCTGTTATAGACTGTCATTATCGAAAGCCTTCTGCTATGGCCCTTCCAGCTTCTTACCTGCATTCTTACACTCTGTTCTTGCTTCTTTCCATGATTGATTCCTCAGTGAAATATAAGTCTTTCTAAAATGTAATGTCTATAAATAGGCCTAGAGCCTCTGCAGGCCACAAAAGAACCACTTAAGCAGCTGTGAAACTTTCTAGTCTTTCACTCCCTTCTCAGTGGAAGTTCCCTGTCTTTAGTCTTAATTTAGGTAAGTGAATTCTTATAACTTTTTCCTATCTCAGGATGACAGAAGGGTGCTTCATGAGCTCTCTAAAGCAAGAGAGAAATACATTTAATGCATTTTAAAATTTTCAATTTTTCCTCCATCTGTAATGTCAAGCAAGAGTAGCTTCCAAGGTTCAGATTATAAACATAGCAAACTCCCATTTATTCAGTGACAAATTAAGGCAAAACATTCACAGAAAATCAAAGTATATCATTCACCATGTGTAACACAATCATTTAGTAAGTCCTCAATTAAATCACAAAGTACAAAGGTCAAAGTACTCTACCCCTGGGATTTAGTCAATCACAATTTGGTCAGTGGAAAGTACAAAGGTCATCCACCCTTAGGTCACAACTAGGTTACAATATCATCACAGCCCATAACATCATATTCAATACCCAAGAAGAGGTCTTTTCTTCATCTTGACACGGGCAAGTTCTCAGCAGTTTCTGTTCCTGGGAAGACAAGGCTTAACAAAGACACCATAACATTCATGCAAATTGCTGGCATCCTCTTCAATTCACCTTCTGCCTTTGAAATCAACCTAGGCCCAACTAGGTCTCAGTCCTTTATCAACAAGCAAATCCGACAAAGTAACATCAAAACAGACAGACAAAATACCAGGACCACAGTCATTCCTCCTCAGTTCTCGGTAGCTCTGGGTGGCCTTCAGAAGTCCTGGACAGTTCCAACTGGCCCTCAGCATTCTGGGCAGCTGCAGATGGCAGCACTCTCTCAGTCTCTCTCTCAGTCTCTCTCTCTCTCTCTCTCTCTCTCTCTCTCTCTCTCTCTCATTCTCTCTCTGCCTCCATGATGCTGTTGCCAGAATTTCTTCTGGCCTCTCTCAGTTTGGGCCTCTCCCTATACATGGCACCATCTCCTCCCAGTTCAGCCCCCTCTTGTCAGCAAGTCCCACTCTGGGGTTAAAATTCCATGACCATTAAATCATCCTGGGGCATATTCTCATGTTGATGAATCTTTGGCAATGATTTCCATTTTATGTTAGAGTGAGCCAATCTCACTTCACCCTCACTTCAACTTGTCTTCCTACCATATGCCCCTCTCCCTTTCCTCACAGCAGCTTCCCACTGTGTGGGATACAGGGAGCCCAAAAATCCCCTACCCCCCAAAAATGAAAAGTCAGAGGTATCTTGATAAAAGAACAGGAATTCAATTTATTCAATTCTCATGAGAAGAGGGTGTCCCTTCCACCAGTACAAACCAGAAGAATAAGATGTGTTACAGAAGATACAAGAAGAATTTATACTCGAACCCAGTCAAGCCCCTTCCCACCACTGTCCCTTTTCCCATTGGCTGGGAGGTGGGCTTACAAAGAACAAGGAAATAGGGGATAGCCAATCCAAAATGTACCTATCCTTATTTGGCAAATACCAAAGTGAATAAGGGGAAAGGTATCTAAGAGATTCCCAAAATTCCTGAAGGGCTTAAGGCTGATTGACATCAAGGGAATGGGGGAAGGGTCCGAGTTTGTGTAATTTCTTAGGAAACCAAGGACTCAGGTCTGTCCCATCTTACAAAAGTCTATCCCTGGTTTTGAGATGGTCTCTTTCCCTTCTTCTTATTCTGAGGTCTCTTCACAAAGGGTGCAGAGAAAGAGAGTATATCTCATTTACCATCTTCCTTTCATGTTTCATCTTCCCCCATTAGAATGTAAGCTCTATGTGAATAAATGACATTTAGTTTTCTTATATATCACCTATCCTCAAAATTTAACACAATGCCCAGGTTTCTCTCTTTCTTTTTCTCTCTCTCCTCCTCCCTCTTCCTCCCCACCTCCTTTCTCCTTCTTTTATCTTGTTCTTCTGTGTTAATATAATTTCAATTTTTATTTGAAATAGAAAAGAGATTGCCTATGGATGGCTAAACCCTTCAAATTCTCCCATTTGCAGATGATATTACATTGATTACATCACTCTACACAGTGGTAAAGACCATCCTCAATAAAATCCAAAATAACTCAAAATGGATTCACTTAACCTACATGGGGAAACCCAGTGGATGAATAAGGTATGATGCCTTTTCCAAAGAGATCAAAGAAACAAGAAAAGTATTCATATATACAAAAATGTTTATGGTGGTTCTTTTTTTTTTTGTAGCAAAGAAAAGGGAACTAATTGCCCATTAATTGGGGAATGATTGAACACGTTATGGTATATGAATGTAATGAAACACTATTGTGCCCTAACAATTTATAAAGAAGATAGTTTTGGGACTTAAAAAACTTGGGAAGAATTTTATGAACTGATACAGAGTGAAGTGGATAGAAGAATCTATGCAATGGTAAAGACAAATAACTTGGAAAACATGAATTCTGATTAACAAAATAACAAACTATGATTACAGAGAATCATTGAGGAAGCATGCAAGCCACCTCCTGACATAAAGGCAGTGGAGTCAAGGTAGAGAATCTGACATATATATTCTTTGTATATGGCTAATATGGGAATTGGCTTTACTTGACAGTGCATATTTGTAACACAGGTTTTCCCTTCCTTACTTTGTTCCTTCATTCCTTCATTTCTTTGGTTATTCCTTTCTTCCTCCCTCCCTCCCTTCTTCCTTTCCTCCCTTTTTTCTCTTTTCATTTGAGGGAGAAGTAGGAAGAAGAAAAAATAGATATTTACCCACTGAAAAATACAATAAAAAAGGCATGATATCTTCATATACATTTTGATGGCTATCCCATCGAGTAAGTTCATTAGTGTGCATATCTGTAGATAAAGAACAGTTTATTCTAGAGCTAAATAGGAGGGACTTGGTGTGAATTGTATTTCATGAAATGTTAGTCAGTCAATAAGCATTTTTTAAGCATCTACTATATTCCAGGCACTGACCTAAGCACTGAAGATACAAAGAAAGGCAAAAGATAGTACCTGCCTTTGAGGACCTCACTATCTAAGGGGGGAGGCAACATGCAAACAACCTTTTACAAAAAACTATATGCATGATAAATAGGAAATAATCAACAGAGGGAAAGCCCCAGAATGTATGGTTTCTAGGGTGTTCCCAGCTGTAAAAGCCAATCTTTCCAACTAAAATATTTCCCTAAGAATAATATGTGGCTCAAAATCCTGGAACACCACCATCTTAGAAAAATCAAAAGCATAGGTGATCCAAAAGACAGAGAATCATAGGTAGGTATAAGTAAGTTGAGATATATTATTAGTATTATGGAGAATTTCAGAAAGGACAACACATATATCAGTGAGGATATGAAAGACCAAAAAAGAAGGTGGGTTCTTGTCATGAAGAATAAAGAATAACAAACAGCCTGACAACTAACCTAGTAATTGTGAGTTATTCAAAGAACCAGAGAAGGTCCCTGGAGCAATGCACTGTTCTTCTATGGAGGATTTGGAAAGACATGGGTAGGATTTACATGAGCTGAAAAGGTATATTTGGGTTGGTCATGACCAGCAACAAAGGTATAAGCAAAAACATTTATAAGACCACAGGAGTATTATAGGAAATATAAAACTGCAAAATTAAAATGAATTGGGCAATTTCTTAGGTATTGTTTATACCAAAATGAAGGATGGAGAAGTCTCCAGGAGTGACACTTTTAAGGAACTATAATAGGATATAGTGGAAGGAGTACTGGATTTGAAATCAGAGGACCTGGGTTTAGTTCTGACTTCTACCAGTTACTATTTGTATGATTCTGGACAAATCTCTCATGCTCTCTGGTCCTAGTTTCTACATCTTGATAAAATGGGTTTTTGACTAGGGCAACCAAACAATAAGCAATTATTGAGTTCCCAGTATGTTTTGCTTTGTGGTGGAGATGCAGGAACAACATTGAAATAATCCTTGCCCTCAAGAAGCTTAAAATCTCTTAAAAAAATAACAACAGATTTTCCAATTACACATACAGACAATTACACATATTTTTTAAAAAAACAGTTTTAAGTTCCAAATTCTCTCCCTTAAAAGGACCCACTGTACAAAAAATATTTATAGCAGCTCTTTTAATGTAGCAAAGAAGGGTGGAATGACTGAAAAAATTGTGGTATATGAATGTAAAGAAATACTATTGTTCCGTAAGAAATGATAAGCAGGTGGGTTTCAGGAAAACATGGGAAGACTTAAATCAAGTGATGCTGAGTAAAGTGAGCAGAACCGGGTGAAAACTATACACAATAACAGCAACATTTTGCAATGACTGACTTGGACTGATTTGTAATGATCTAAGACAATTCCAAAAGACTCATGATGGAAAATGCTCTCTATATCCAGAGAAAGATCTATGGAGTCTAAAGGAAGATAGAAGCATATTATTTTATCTTTTTTGTTGTTTTTTTTTTTTTGTTGTTGTTGTTGTTGTTGTTTGTTTTTTCTTTCTCATGTTTGTTTTTTTCCCTTTTGTTCTGGTTCTTCTTTCATAACATGGCTAATGTGTAAATACGTTTAATATGATCATACTTATATAGCCCATATCAGATTGCATGATATTTTGGAAAAGGAGAAAAATGAGAACTCAAAATTTTATAAAAGCGAATATTGAAAACTAAAACTTAGAAATAAAATAATTTCTAATTATTTTTTAAATTTTTACATTTTAATTTTGAAAAAAAATTGTCTTCCTCCTTCCATTCTCTTCCCCTTCCTGAGAAAGCAAGCAATTTGATAGAGGTTGTATATGTGCAGCCAAATAAACAAATTTCCATATTAGTTGTGTTGTGAAAGAAAACAAAGACTGAAAACAACAACAGAAAAATAAAGTAAAAAAGAAATTTTGCTTCATTCTGCATTCAGACTCCCTCAGTTTTCTCTGGACGTTTATAGAATTTTTCATCATAAGTCATTTGGAATTGTCTGTAACGAAGTCTCATGGCTTTGCCAATGAAATGTTCCCCTCCGTATATTATTTCCTGAAAGGCAACAGGCCAAACAAGCAAGAGGATGTATTATGAAGGGAAAGTTTTGGGGTCTTTGACCTTGCTCCTCTGTCCTATACAGTTACCTACAAAGGTTACAGGGCAGATAAGTAAGAGGGCATGTAATCCTTTTTGTTTTATGCCTCCAGATCGGGTCCTAGAATAATACCTAACCTTAAGTGTTGGGGGTATATGTGCAGTTCCCCTGGAGGCATGAGACCTGGAACGGGCTGACTCTGCAGTGAATCATGCTTTGTGTAAATTACATGCTGACCTTGCTATGGTTCATGTTTTGCCCAGCACTGGAGGAGAATCAGAAGTTCTGTGAAATAAGCTCTGTTCCAGGATGGGAGCTCCATGACCCTGACTTGTTGCCTTGGGTTTAGCTCAGACTTGGTGATGTGGCAACTTCTGCCTGAGGGGAAGAAGGGGCTGAAGGGGGATTCGAGGAGGGAAGCTCAAAGGGTTGGGAGGTAGGATGTAGAGTTAGGATGGGGATTAGGATGTAACTGCAGAGTAGGTAGACTTATGATAGAGTAGGATGTAGATGAGGATGTAACTGGAAAAGAAGCCGCTGAATAAAGTCTTGCTACTCTTTGACTCTCCTGGCTTGGAACTCTGTTCTTGGGGAATGTAGCTGGACTACGCCCAGGTGTACACTGAAGACCTGAATAAGGTAAGACCTGGCCACCCCTGGCCTTGGAGGTCAGATCACTTAAGGAAGGGTAAAGAGTAAACAGGATTAAGGGAGGCTCCTTCTACATTATCTGCATTTCTTTGATAGGATCTTCCTACATTGTCTACATTCTTTTGGGGGGCATAGAAACTCTGTGAGCTCCTTTCATCTTTGGCTCTGTAAGAAATGGTCCTGGGAAGCAGGCCAAGATGGCAGAGTAGAAACAGAGCTTCAAAGCCACTGTCCCCTCAGATCACCTCCAAACTATGTAAAAGGGGACTCTGAACAACTTCTGGAGACACAGCACCCAGAGAATGGCACAAAGAAGCTAACCTCCCGCTGAGGACAGCCCAGCAGCCCTGCAGGAAGGACCAGCACAGCACTCTGGGAGCCGGCAGCACAGTGTGCCATGCACGGGGAGCCAAGCACAGGTCTACCTGATTCGTGGTTTTAGCCCCAGGTCGGCCAGGCCAGCAGCCAGCTGGAGGGACCCCAGAACACCAGCAGCTGTGGCGATTCCAGAATTATCAACATAGATATTCCTAGGACAAAGTGAGAGGTTAGTGCCCTGTGGACTTTGGGACCAGTATTTGGGGAATGTGTCAGCTTTTTCCCTTGGGGGCTAGAAGCCTCTGAGGAGACATGCCATTTTGTAGTTTTCAAAGGCAGCACCAGCTCCTGGCCTGCGAACTGTAGGTATATCCAGCAATCAGGCTTGGCGGGTAATGGCTCTTGCTTTAACCTCCTTGGATCTGGATTGTGATTGGGGGTGGAGGTCATGGGTGGGTTTCCAGCCTGCCAGAAATGGAAGTTGTCCCCCTATACATTCGGGACGAAAGTTCCCCTGCTGGCAGCAAACCCATACTGTGGCAACAAGCCCAAAAGTCAAGTAATTAAGTGGCAACATGCCAAGGCAAATGAAACAAATTAAACAGAAAAATGCAACCTTAGACCCCTACTTTGGGGGCAAAGAGGATCGAAGCATAGAAGAGGAGGAGGGCTGAGAGGTCAGAAATCCTGCTCCAAAAGCCCCAAAGGAAAACATGAGCGGGTTACAGGCCATAGAGGACCTTAAGAAGGACTTTAAAAATCAAATAAGTGAAGTGGAGGAAAAATTGGGAAGAGAAATGAGAAGGATGCAGAAAAAGTATGAAATGAGGGTCAACAGCCTGACTGAGGAAAACAACACCTTAAATAATAGACTAACTCAAATGGCAAAGGAGGCCCTAAAGGGCAATGAGAAGAATGCCTTAAAAAGTTGAATTTGCCAGATGGAAAAAGAATCTCAAAAGTTCACTGAGGAGAGTCATTCCTTCAGAGTTAGACTGGAGCAAATGGAAGCTAATGACTTTATGAGAAATCAAGATGCTGTTGAGTAGATCCAAACAAATGAAAGATCAGAAGGCAATGTGAAATATCTCATGGGACAAACCACTGACCTGGAAAATAGATCCAGGAGAGACAATTTAAAAATTATTGGACTACCTGAAAGCCATGATCAAAGAAAGAACCAAGAAATCACCCTTCAAGAAATTCTCAAGGAAAATTGCCCTGTTGTTTTAGATCCAGAGGGCAAAATCGAGGTTGAAAGAATCCACAGATCACCTCCTGAAAAAGATCCCAAAAAGAAAATTCCCAGGAATATTATAGCCAGGTTCCAGAATCCCCAGATCAAGGAGAAAATACTACAAGCAGCCAGGAAGAAACAATTTCAATATTGTGGAAACACAATCAGAATAGCCCAGGACCTGGTGGCTTCTACACTGAGGGATGGAAGGGCATGGAATATGATATTCCAGAGGGCAAAAGAACTGGGACTGAACCCAAGGGTCACCTACCCAGCAAAACTGAGTATTTTGTTTCAGGGGAAAATATGGTCATTCAGTGGAATAGAGGACTTTCAAGCATTCTTTTTTTTTTTTTTAAGCAGTTGGGGTTAAGTAACTTGCTCAAGGTTACACGGCTAGTCATTATTTATGTGTGGATGCTCATTTTCTGAGGCCGGATTTGATCTCGGGTCATCCCAACTCCGAGGCCGGCGCTCTTAGTCACTGCGCTACCTAGCCGCCCCTTTTAGGGCAATGGGGGTTAAGTAACTTGCCCAGGGTCACACGGCTAGGTTTTTGTTTGTGTGGGTTAAGTGTCTGAGGCCGGATCCGAACTCAGGTCCTTCTGACTTCAGGGCCGGCGCTCTACTCACTGCCCCACCTAGCCGCCCCGGACTTTCAAGCATTCTTAAGGAAAAAACCGGAGTTGAATAGAAAATTTGACATCCAGACCCAAGAAGCAAGAGAAGCCTGAGAATGTAATCAGGGAAAAGAAATCAAAAGGAACTTATCAAAGTTAACCTATTTACATTCCTACATGGAAAAACAATAAGTGTGACTGATGAAATCTTTCTCAGTATGAAAGTAATGGAAGAAAGGTGTATGGTCATATGAATACATGTGTGAATGTGTGTATATATGTTTACAGTTATATATGGATAGAGGGCATAGGTTGAATTTGTTGGGAAGGGAGGATACTCAAGGGGTGAAATTATGAGGTGAGAGAGGAAAGTGGCAAGAGGAGATGGGGAGAGACAGGCTAGGGTAAACTATCTCATGTAGAAGAAGCAAGGGGAAGTGGTTGCAAGGGAGGGGGAGAATAGGAAGGCAAAAAGGCAAAACCACATTCTCATTGAATTTGGTTCAGGGAGAGAATGACATACATACTAAATGGGATATCTCAACCTGCAGCAGAACAGGGGGAAGGGGGATGATCGGAGGGATGATGGATGGGAGAATATCCTTGGGGGGAGGGGAGGTTGGAAGTACCCACTATAGAAGAGGGACAGGATGAAGTAGGGAATGGACCAGGTGGGGGGTGGGATGAGTGGGAGGGAATTATAAGCAGCCTTGTACAATATATCTACTATGGTAATGTTTTGCATAGCTAGACATGTACAACATATACTGAATTACTTATCTTCCCAGAGGGAATGGGTGACAAGG
Organism: Gymnobelideus leadbeateri; assembly: GCA_011680675.1. NCBI lineage: Eukaryota > Metazoa > Chordata > Mammalia > Diprotodontia > Petauridae > Gymnobelideus > Gymnobelideus leadbeateri. The sequence continues at coordinate 307,365 of WOXC01011214.1, forward strand.
GATGAAGGGAATGGATCTGAAATTCGAGGTCTTAAAATTAAATATTTCAAATATATATAAATACTATTGTTAATACTCCTTTGCTGGTAATTGGGAGATAAGATGTGCAGGCATTGGGACACAGAGATTCACCTTCCTCTAATGGAAAAGTCGAAGGGGGTATGGGAGAAGATATGGGAGAGAGTAGATTGGAGGAAGCAATGTCTTGTGGGACTGCTGTTCTGGGAGGGTGGGTAGGGGAAAAATAATTGTAACTCAAAATCTGGCGGAAAATAATGATGTAAAACAGAAGTTAATAAAGAAAGAAGAAGCAATGAGAAAAAAAAATGGTCCTGCAACAAACAGACTATTGATTACAACCCTGTCTCTCATTATTCTCACCTCTCAATAGCCCACCAACTGTGCTGAAAGCAGTAATTGTCTTGGATCATTATATTGCTGAGAATAGCTAAGTAACCAACAGTTGATCATTGTACAATATTGCCCCCTTTCTATAAGCCTCCCTCCCTTTATCTATTTCCCCTCCTAAATCCCTATAAGGTGATGGCATGTATTCCATATGACACAATGGTGCAGCCAAATCTTTGAGGGGAATATATTTGGTCAACTGTTGAGCTTGATGCGATTTAGTTACTGTTGCCTCAGGTTTTCTGCAGGAATGAAGCCTCCTGAACAGTGGCAACTTATTTCCAGTTGTTTTGCATGGGCTGGTAGTACCTCTGTTATGCTACTGTAACAATCAGTTCAAACCCTGTGTATCAGTCTGGGTACCTCATGGGAGCTCTGTACATTCCTGTGGTGCAGAACATCCCTATCCCTCCAGTGCTGTGCATATGCTATAATAGTAGTTATCTGGGTTAAATGGAAAGAATCTTTGGGACTCGTTTCTCTAATGTAGCTACCTTAAGAGGCTTATATTTTTATAATGGTGTATAATCTCCTTTTCAGGAGGCTTTTTATGTAGGTAGAAATTATAAAAGTTAGTATGCTTGTCCTCTTGACTGCATTAACATGCCATAGGCTCAGATTGTTTCTGTATAAAGAATAGAAAAAAATGGCACTTTTTCTAAAAAGAAGTTTGATATTTTGTATGCTCATTAAGAAAGTACAGTATTGTAAATTAAAGGTAGACAAATGAGAAATGAGAAGTATGTCATTTAACTTTTTATGTATATTATCTGTTTACTTGTACAAGTTTATTGTACAAATTACATGCAGCTTCATTTTCATATGAGTCCTTAAAATAAGGAAATCCTTTTAGGAAAATATTTAAGTTTTGTATTTTTTTATTTAAAAACAATTAGTCATGTCTATTTTCAGTATATATATATATATATATATATATATATATATATATATATGTCATTATTTATTAATGAAGATTTTAACTTTTTATTAGGTTGTTTTCTTATCTCTTGCGTAGTTAGCACACAGTGTCATGGAGCAGTTTAAAAAGTCTAACATGTAGAATAAGTCTGTTTTGTGGAAAATCTTTATTCATTAAAAAAATCATGATAAAATTTCTGAAAAAAAGCAAAAGCATTTGCAATTCAGGATATTTTTTTATTTAAAAAAAGCATTTTTCTTACAGGAAGAGATACAACGTATTCATTTTAATGAGAATCTTTGTAAAGTATTAATCTTTAGGGCATCTAGGGATTTTCATGCTGTTTTGTCTTCTGTCTTTATCGAAATAAAATTTACATAACATTATCTTTGAAAGTTACATTTTCCCGGGCAGCTAGGTGGTGCAGTGGAGTCAGGAGTACCTAAGTTCAAATCAACCCCTTGGACACTTAGCACTTACTAGCTGTGTGACCTTGGGCAAGACACTTAACCCCAATTGACCCTCCGAAAAAAAAAAAAAAGAAAGTTGTTTTCTTTTCATCTCTGTTTTTTTTTTTTTTTAATCAGGAATGCTTGAAGATCCTCTTTTTCACTAAATATCCATTTTTTCCTCCTGAAATATCCATTTCTCCCCAGTTTTGCTGGGTAGGTGATTCTTAATTGTAATCCTCACCCCTTTTCCTCCTTGAATATTATATTTGAAGCCATTCAATCTTTTGATGTAGAAATGGTTAAATCCTGTGTTATCCTAACTGTGACTCAATGATATATTTGAATTGTTTCTTTCTGACTGCTTGCAATATTATCTCCTTGACCTGAAGGCTCTGGAATTTGACTATAATATTTCTGGGAGTTTTCATTTTGGGGTCTCTTTCAGTGAATGAACAATGGATTCTTTCAATTTCTATTTTGTCCTCTGGTTCCAGGATATCAAGGCAGTTTTCCTTGATAATTTCTTGAAAGATGCTGTACATGTCCTCCTAAGGCTTTCAGGTAGTGTAATTGTTCTGAGATCATCTGTCCTTGATCTATTTTCCAGGTCAGTTGTTTTTCCAACAAGAAAAAAATTCTCATTCTCTTTTATTTTTTAATTCTTTTGATTTTGTTTATTGTCTCTTGATGTCTCATGGATTCATTAGCTTCCACCTACCCAATTTTTCTTCAGTGAGCTTTTGTACGTCCTTTTCCATTGGGTCAATTCTACTTTTAAAGGATTTCTCTTATTCAGTGAAATTTTGTATATTTTTAACCGTTTGAGCTATTCTACATTTTAAGTCATTTTCCTCTTCTGTGGATTTTTATACATCTTTTTTCATTTGACCAATTGTGCTTAAAGTTTTTTTTCCTCTTCAGTGTATTTGTGGGTGTTTGTTTTTAACCACTTAACCTATTGTTTTTTAAAGTGTTATTTTCTTCAGTATTTTTGTGCTTCCTTTTGCAAATAATTGACTTATTTTTTCATAATTATTTTTGTATCACCACATTTCTTTACTCAATTTTTCTGCCATCTCACTTATTTGATTTTCTACAATCCTTTATGAACTCTTCCAGGAATAAATTTTGAGCCTGAGACCAGATTTTCCTTTGAGTCTTTTAATGTAGCCATTTTGATTTTTACTTTGTTGTCTTATTCTGAGTTTGTGTTTTGATCTTCCTTAACAACATTGTGATTTTCTATGGTCAAGTTCATTTTTGTTTGTTTGTTTTTATGCTCATTTTTCCCAGCTTCTTTTTTGACTTTATCTTAAAGTTGGGCTCTCCACCTGGGGTGGAGGGCACACTGCCCCAAACTTCAGATATTTTTGTACTGCTGTTTTCATAGCTGGTTTTGAGGATCTGTAAGTTTTCAGTTCTTTTAAGGTGATGTGATCTAAGAAGAGGTGTGGTCACTGTTCTCTTGGCCTGTGCTATGAGTTATGAGAGACTACAAAAACTTTTTTCAGCCCTGGAATAGCAGTGACCATGATCCTTCCTCCAATCCAGCCATAATCTCTATTTTGCTAGCGCACCTCTCTCTCTGCCTCTGTTTCTGTCTGTTCTCTCTTTATCCTTCTCTATTTCTGTCTATCTCTCTTTCTCTTATTCTCTCTATGTTTCTCTTCTCTCTGACTTTGTCTATCTTGATATAATTTCATTATTTATTGTGTGTGTGTGTGTGATGCATCCTTTCATTTTAATGTAAACTCTTTGAGAGCAAGAACTAATTCCTTTTTGTTGTTTTTCTCCCTAATTCCTGGAACAGTGCTGGCTACATAGGAAGGCCTTAATTTGATGTCAAATTGGAATATTTAGTGAATTGGTCAAATTGAATTTGAAATAAACTGAACTGAACTCCTTCTATTGACCACATTCATCAATTCCTGGCCAAAAAAGTTTTTGCTTTTTTTTTCTCTTTCTTTTTCAAAGCTAATTACACTGAATCAGGCCAAATACAATGAATAAAAGAGAGACCTCTTAGGTTGTTTTTATATAGTGGACCACAGGAAATCCACTTTCCATCCTTTAGTTTACCTAAAAGGATGAAAAGCAGGGGATGCTCATCCAGATTATACACTAACATATTAATGTATATATTTATAGGCACCCACTTCTATACACACACATGTGCATAAAACAATGTAAACATGAAGGCTGCATCTGACTTTCTGTGGAGTCTTAACCTTTGCTCTCTTACAGCTGGTTTGGCTCACAGTTTAGAGGGATCCTTGAAAAATTCTCCCAGAAGAACATATGTTTGTACGTTATCATCTGGGCCCCTTTCCATTGGGGTGGAGGCAGATAGAGACTGAAGAACTTATATTAGTAAACCTCTTGGCTAAAACAGTTCTCATAATGGGAGGAAATCTCCTATGGAAGATAAAGAAGGTGTGAGGAATCATTCTTTGAACATTTCTCCTCTAATGCTGGCAACTTGTCTTTTGGATGCTTCTCTCCTGACTTAGTTATGTGTTCAGATGAAATGTTTTGATGATTTGGGGTGAGAAATTTTCTCAGCTTATGGTTGCAAAATGTCAGGTATGAAAATGCAGGAACTAGAAAAGTAATCCTGCTTTATTTTTGACAGCTAGACACTCCACTCATTGCTATTAAAAATATGAGCAGGTCTGATGTGGCTTTGTTTAAAGGACTCTCCCTACAATGAAATGATCTTATAACTTGATTTTACATGGCCCCTGGAATGAAAAGGATTAGAATTAATACCCTGCAATGAATTTTCTTTTACTTCTTTGTTTTAAAAAGCTCATAGTGTCTTTTCTTTCTCCTTCCTTCCTTCCTTTCTCCCTTTCTCTCCCTTCCTCCCTCCCTTCCTCACTATAATAAAGACTCCAAAGGTTTAATCAAATTACCAAAGCTATCTATGACACAAAAATGATAAAAACCCAAAACCAAAACATAAACCCTGGTATAGATGAGCTCCTGAAGCTCCTTCCAACCCTATGACTGATAGAGTGACATCTGATTTTAATGATCTTATACAGCAATGTCACAGACATACTACTGAGATATCAGGAACTCTTGACAATTCAGCTTCTAGAGTATAAGGTGTCATGTACAGTCAAAATAGCGTCTTGCTGAATTATATTGAGTTGCTTGGATTCTCCTTTGAATGTGACTTGTTTCAAGTATCCCATTATAAATAAGGGAATGTGAAATATAAAGAGAAGCATTAGTAACTTTTCAAGGTTTCTAGTCTCCAGTGAATGTTTTAGCCCCTTGCTCATGTTGCTTTGATAAATAGACTTCTGGAAAGGGAAATTCCAGAATCGGGAAATGGCATTTTGGCACAAGGCACAGGTTCCCCAGGATCAAGCAGGGAATAATATTTAGTTCACCATTTAGGGAATTCATTTCTGCTTTGACTCAGTGCTGTAGTTGGAGTATCTATGGTTTCCTGAATCACACCAAAAAGTATCATAGGATGCTATAATTTTATATACTAGAGATTAAACATGATAATTTTTTGGGGGTGGTGGTGGTGGTAGTAGAGGGTAGAACTGCCAGAAAGCAATTTATCTGCTATTCAGTAAGTATATGGTTTAGTTCCAGAAGTGAGCTCTGTTCACTGCAAAGGCAAATATTCCTAGAATGCAGAGACATGATGGGTCTAAGTGAGAACACTTATGGGTATGTATACCAAATCATAATGTATTTCTCACACAAAACAGATGCTACAGTTAAAACAAAATGAGATAAAAACTCTAGTTAGGGTTAGTTAGGTCTGTGAAATCTCTATTTAGTGTTCATGTCCCTGGCATGATACAAATAATACTGAACTGGGTCAGAAGGAGATTACAGGGATCTCTTTGCTAGCACTGAGGCGGGACTCTATTGCTTTGCCCATACTGGGATCTGGGTTACAGTTCTGCATGACAGTCCCAGGGCAATGTGGAGCACTAACATAGCAGAACTTTTGGCAATAGTGGAGAGGGAACAATCCTCACAGTTCCAGGGCAGAAAAGAATGCTTATGTTCACTCATAGACCAGAGCACAATCCAGCAGAGGAGTAAACACCTCTCCTTTGTTCATATCACCTTGGAAGAACTAAAAATTTACAAGTCCCTAGACATCTCTCTGAAAACAGCTACCCAAAGCCATTGAAGCTTGGAGCAGTTTACTTTCAACACTAGAAGCAGAGCCTTATGTAAACAAACACTTAAAAAGTCAAGTAACAGCCTGGGAAAATGAGCAAACAATAGGAAAAAAATCTCTGACCACAGAAACTTACTTTGGGGACTAGGAAGATCAAAACACACTCAGAATAAGATAACAAAGTTAAAGCTCCTACATCCAAAGCCTTCAAGAAAAATACAATTTGGTCTCAGGCCATGGAATAGTTCAGAAAGGATTTTGAAAATCAAGTAAGAGAAATAGAGGAAAAATTAGGAAGAGAAATGAGACTGATGTAAGAAAATAATGAAAAATGACTCAAAAGTTGGCAAAGGAGACACACACATACAATACTGAAGAAAATAACAACTTAAAAAGTAGACTAGACCAAATAGTAAAAGAGGTTCAAAAAGACACTGAGAAGAATGCCTTAAAAAGTAGAACTGGCTAAATTGGAGAGGAATTCCAAAATCTCACTGAAAAACATAATTCCTTAAAAATTAGAATGGAGCAAATGGAAGCTAATGACTTTATGAGAAATCAAGAAAGAATCAATCAAAAACAAAAGAAAGAAAAAAATAGAAGACAATGTAAAAGCATTGGAGAAAACAACTGATATAGAAAATAGATCCAGGAGAGATAGTTTAAAAATTATTGGACTACCTGAAAGTCATGATCCATAAAAGAGCATAGACATTATCTTTCCAGAAATTATCAGAAAGAACTGCTCTGATATTATAGAACCAGAGGGCAAAATAGAAATTGAAAGGATCTACTGATCACCTCCTGAAAGAGATTCCTAAATGAAAACTGCCAGGAATATTATAGCCAAATTCCAGAGTTCCCAGGGAGAATATTATTACAAGGAGAAAATACTACAAACAGCAAGAAAGAAACAATTCAAATATCATGGAGCTTCAATCAGATTAACACAGGATTTAGCATCACCTGCTAAGGGCTTGGAATATGATATTCTAAAGGGCAAAGTAGCTGGGATTACAACCAAGAATCACCTACCCAGCAAAACTAAGTATAATCCATGTGGAGGAAAATGGACATTCAATGAGATGGAGGAATTTTAACTCTTCTTGAGAGAAGATCAGAGCTAAATAGAAAATTTGACTTTCAAATATAAGACTCAAAAGAAGCATGAAAAGGTAACAGGAAAGAGAAATCATAAAGGACTTATCAGAGTTAAACTGTTTGTATTCCTACATGGAAATATGATATTTGTAACTCATAATACCTTTCTCATTAGTAGGATAGTTAGAAGGAGCGTATATAGACAGAAGGTACAGATGGAAGTTGAATATGAAGGCATGATATCTACAAAATAAAATTAAGGGAGGAGAGAGGAAGGTACTGGGAGAAAGAGAAAAGGAAAAGTAGAATGGGATAAATTTTTTTTTTTTTAAAGCAATTGGGGTTAAGTAACTTGCTCAAGGTTACACGGCTAGTCATTATTTATGCGTGGGTGCTCATTTTCTGAGGCCGGATCTGATCTCGGGTCATCCAAACTCCGAGGCGGCCCTCTTACTCACTGCGCCACCTAGCCGCCCCTTTAGGGCAATTGGGGTTAAGTAACTTGCCCAAGGTTACACGGCTAGGTTTTTTTGTTCGTATGGATTAAGTGTCAGAGGCCGGCTCCGAACTCAGGGCCTTCTGATTCCAGGGCCGGCGCTCTATTCACTGCGCCACCTAGCCGCCCCAGAATGGGATAAATTATCTCAGAAAAAAGGCAAGAAAAATCTTTACAGTAGAGGGGAAGTGAGAGCAATTGAATGAATCTTACTCTCATCAGAATTGGCTCAAAGAGAAATAACATACACAGTCAATTGGGTGTAGAAATCTATCTTACCTTACAGGAAAGTAGGGGGAAAGGGGATAAGAGGAGGAGGAGGTGGTGATAGAAGAGAGGGCAGATCGGGATAGAGGGTGGTTAGAAGCAAAATTCTTTTGAGGAGGAACAGTATGAAAGAAGAGAGAGAATAGAATAAATGGAGTGGGTATAGGATGGAGGGAAATAATTAGTCTTTCACATGACTATTATGAAAGGGTTTTGTGTGGCTACATGTGGCTACAAACCTATTTTGAATTACTTGCCTTCTCAATGAGGACACTGGGGAAGGATAAAGGGAGAGATTTGGAACTTGGCATTTTTAAAATGAAATGAATGTGAAAATTGTTTGTACATGTTACTGGGGAAAAAGAAAATACTAAATAAATAATACTTAAAATGACCAAAAAAAAAAAACCCAAACCCAAAACAAAACTATTACAGTAGTCTTTAATTTATACCCTTGACTCAAGTATCTCTCCTTTCCAATTGATTCTCCCCACAGCTGCCAAAATGATATTCCTAACCGCAATTCTAAGTATAAGACTCAGTTTTCAAAATAAGAAATAAAAACTATCCACAATAACATGAAACACTCTTTAAATCATTCTTTGATTAGAGAAATGCAAATTAAAACAATTCTGCCTCACATCTATCAGATTGGCTAACATGATAGAAAAGGAAAATGAAAAATGCTAGAGAAGATGTGGAAAAATAGACACACTAATGCATTGTTGGTGGTGTTGTGAAATGGTCTAACCATTTTGGAGACCAATTTGGAACTATGTCTGAAGGTCTATAAAACTGTGCATTCCCTTTGACCCAGCAATAATACTACTAGGTCCATATCTGAAAGAGATCAAAGAAAAGGGAAAAGGGCTGATATGCACAAAAATATTTCTGACAGCTCTTTTTGTGGTAGTAAAGAATTGGAAATTTATGGGATATACATTATTTGGAAGTAATTAAGTTATAGTATATGATTTTGATGGAATACTATCGTGCTATAAGAAATGACAAGAAGGATGGTTTCAGAAAAACCTGGAAGACTTATATGAATTCATGCAATGTGAAGTGAACAGAAACAGTTACTGTGTACAACTCATTGCACACAGCAACAGCAATATTGAAAGAATGATTGACTATGAAAGATTTAGCTATTCTGAATAAGACGGTGATCCAAGACAATTCAAAAGATCCATGATGAAAAATGCTGTCCACCTCCAGAGAAAGAACTAATAGGTCTAAGTGCAGATTGAAACATACTTTTTACATTTTCTTTAGTTTTCTTGCTTTTTTTGCATCACAGCTAATATGAATATATGTTTTGCTCAACTTTGCACATATAATTTATATCATATTGCTTACCTTCTTAGTGGATGGGGGAGGGGTGAAAGAGGACAGAATTTGGAACTCAAAATTTTAAAAAATGAATGTTAAAAATAAATTAATTAAAAATTAAAAAGGAAAAAATCATCTACACTTGCTTCCTCTTCCTCTGCCTTGTCCTTGTAGTATGCTTTCTGACATTACTAAATTTAAACTGTCCTCTTCCAAGTTACAATGGTCTTTGAACTTTTAAATCTAAACCACTTGCCTACAAAAGTAAGCCACCTATGGCAATAATAATTCGTATACAGTATAATGAATCAGTGGTGATTTTAAGGTTTAGAAGGAAGGCACTTTTTACTACATCATAGTTTGTGATGTAACGGGGGCAACTATTATTATTCCCCTCTTACAGAAGAGGAAATAGAGACTCACAGAAGTTAAGTCCAGTATTACTCTGTGTAGCTAAGTGTCAAAAGTGGGAGTGGAATAAGGGGGAAGGGAATAAGCATTTATATTGCAACAGCTATGTGCCAGGCACTGTGCTAAATGCTTGACAAACATGATCTCATTTTATCTTCAAAACAAATGTGTGATGTAGGTGCTGCTATGAGCCCCATTTTACTGTTGAGGAAACAGAGGCAGATAGAAGTTAAGTGACTTGCCCAAGGTCACACAGCTAGTAAGTATCTGAAGCTGAATTTGAACTTAGGTCTTCCTGACTGCGGGCCCAGCACTCTATCCTCTGCACCAGCTGGGTGCCTTACATGGGATTGAGATGCAAGTCTTCTGACTCTAGATCTAGCACATTTTTCATTCCACTCTTGACCATGGCAGTGCAATCAATAACAATGTGGGCTACCAGTAATTTTACATATTACCTTATTTGATCCTTAAAACAATCCCGTGAGGTAGGTACTGCAGTTAATATCATTCAAGTTACAGATAAGGGAACCTTAAAGACTTGTATACAGTCACAAAGCTAGTATGTGGCGGTGCCAAGATTTGAACCCAGGTCTTTGGGCTCCTGGTCCAGCATACTTTTTAAGGCAGCAGACTTGTCACAGCTGCCTTGCCTGTCAGTTCCAACAGGCATCATGGCATGGCAGAAACACCAATGAATCTGAAGACAGAGGACCTGAAGTCACATCCTACCTCTATTGGTTACTCCCTTTTTAATATTGGGCAGGTGACTTTACCTTTTGAGACCCCAGGTTCCTCATCAATTAAAAGAAAATACATAACTCTCCTCTGTGGTCCCTTCCAGCTCTAGGTCAATGTTCCTACCATCTTCAAGATTGCTTCTGGCTTTAAATCTTATAATACTTAATATTTATTTCAGCCCTAAATCATGCTATTTTACATCTCCAAGGTGCTGTATTAGCAATCACTCTAGCATACCCAGGATGGCCTGCTAGCACAGGTACTTTATCTGCTTTTAAAGGAAAGACACTTTTAAGGGGATTAAGGATCTTACTTTAATAAAGAAGTGAGTATCCAAGAATGACAGGTAAGTAGAAAACACAAGGAGAGAAATTAGCAAAAAGATCAACAGACAGGGCACCAGCTATCTGAACATAGCAATATTGCTATGCACTTTACATACATCACTGGATTAAGGGAGCACAGGCATCTAAGCAGTTGGGAGATCCCAAACATATGACGACTTGAAGTCTCTACTAAGCAGCAAACAAAAGATCCTTCTCATAAGTAAATCCCCAAAGTAAAATGCCATCCTCCCGGAAAATATAACAAAGTCTTGACCTCTGATTGGCGGAGTGCTGAGAAGCTTGAAAATCCTCTTGCCCCAGTATTTAATCGGAAACTACATGTAGTCTGATTAGTTCTGGGCCAGGGCTCTATGTGCCTATTAATAGGTAGGAAAGATCTTCAATTTCCCTTAAAATTGCAGGTGCCTTCCAGTCCTGAATACTATAATCTGAATTTCTTTGGTTCTCTAGAGTTTATCAGCAGCAGGTAAGGAGGTCTTTGTGGTCAGATCCCACTGCCACATACAATCAAGTTTGTTAGTTTTCTTTCAAAAATGTTATACTGGGGGCAGCTAGGTGGCGCAGTGAGTAGTGCGTCGGCCCTGGAGTCAGAAGGACCTGAGTTCGGATCCGGCCTCAGACACTTAACACACACACAAACAAAAACCTAGCCGTGTGACCTTGGGCAAGTTACTTAACCCCAATAGCCCACCAAAAGGCAAAAAAAAATGTTATCCCGAATCACTTTTAAATTATTATTAATTTTTTTTGCCAACTGTGACTCTGCTGAGTTTGGCTGCTGGAATATCATAGACAGTGTTGAGATGACAGTGGGAGTTTTACCTGGGGTTACCTGGTTGAAATTTCAGTTAGAGATGTATTACTCACATGTATCATAACCTCAGCTTCCAACTGGCATGGAGAGTGGTTTGTTTCCTTGTGATGGCCAGAAACAAAAAGTTACAGGAGAATTTGAGAGGAATGTTTTTTTTTTTTTCCTAGCCAACTGAAACCAATTAGCTAAAACCTTTAGCCATAATACTGCATGGTATACTGAAGAACTTTGGATTTTTTTTTTAACACACATGGACAGGTTCTATGCAATTAGTCCCAAGGGGTTAGGGTAGCTCTAGAGCATTCTGCACTTTGAGATTGTACCATAAAGAACTATCATAAGCATCATTTCTGATTTTTTTCTTTGAATCTTGGTATGCAATTTACTTTCTTCCACAGATGAACTTGTTTTTGTTGTTGAATTGTTTTTCAGTTCTGTCTGACTCTACATGACCCTATTTGGGGCTTTCTTGGCAAACATACTAGAGTAGTTTGCCATTTCCTTCTCCAGCTCACTTTACAGATGAGAAAACTGAGGCAAAAAGATTAAGTGACTTGCCCAGGGTTACAGAGTTAGTAAAAGTCTGAGGTTGGATTTGAACTCAAGAAGATGAGTTTTTCTGCCTTGGACCTAGCACTCTATCCACTGCACCACCTAGCTGTTCCTACAGATGAATAGATTCCCCCCAAAAGTGATTTGACTTGCTCAGGATCACATAGGCTGTAGGGAGAAGAACCAGAACCTGAACCCAGGTCTCTGGACTCAAAATCCGTTTTACTTTCTACTATACCATTTTGCATCCTGTTTTTATTCTTTAGTCAGTTACCACCACCACCTTTATCACAACAACCAGAACAGCTAGACAGCTACCACAACTAAATAATAAAACAACAAAGAACAACAACATTTCTATCATTCCCATTAGATTATGAACTTCTTGAGGACAAGGACTATTTTTCCTTTCTTTGTATTTTCAGCCCTTCACAAAGTGCCTGGCACACAGTATAAAGTGCCAGACTTGAAGTCAGGAAGACTTGTCTTCTTGTGTTCAAATCTGGCCTCAGTCACTTACTACTTGTATGACCCAGAGCAAGTTATTTAACCCTGTTTACCTTGATTTCTCATGTGTAAAATGAGCTGGAGAAAGAAATGGGAAACCACTCTAATATCTTTGCCAAGAAAACCCCAAATGAGATCACAGAGTCAGACGTGATTGAAATGACTAAACCAAAAATCTTACCAAAAATAAAACTATACAAATGATCCAAAACTTTCTAACACTTATCATCAGACAAAAAGGTCCTTTGAAAAATGCTATACAATGTTATATAATTTATATCACTATTTTTGTCTTTTGTCTGTGTTATTGTATTTCATGACTCCAAATTTTCCCAGTGACAAAGAAGTATCCTCTATCCCTCTTTTGAGTGTTCTATTTAATATCCTAGAGACATAAAGCTAGTCTGGCTGACTATAGCATTATTTCCATATTGCTTTTGATAAAGGTCATTTATCATTGCTGACAATACTGTCATTTCTTTGGATGGACTTTCAATGTTTTTCTTGAAGATGGCTGCAGATAGCACATGGTCAAATCAAACAAAGCCACATATTGTGAAGTTGGACCCTCAAGTCAAATTGGAACAGACCTTTTTATAGAGAAAATGCATTTGGGGCCTCAACTGACATATTCAGTCTAGAAACATCAGGATTCCAAGAAACACTGCTTTGTGAAAGGGAAAGGAGGAGGAATGTTGAAATTTTCCCCCTAGTAAATGAAACTCATTTACTATTACTATTAATTAATTAGTATTTAATTAATTAATACTAATTAATATTAATAATGAAATTAATATTATCATGAGTCCAAGGCAGGAAGACTCATGTATATATCCTTTCTTTGACCTATATTGCCTATTTCACCATGAGCAAATCACTTCATATCTCAGTACCTTGGGTTACTTTCTTTGATGAGCAGAGACTTTTAAAATAAAAATGTTATCAATCAGCCTTGATGGGGAGAGTTTCTATAAAATGGTTTCCTGGCAGATAAAGTCACAGGTACACTCTCCTGCTCTCCTCTGACTTCCAAAGATAAGTTGTATTTAGTAATTTGTGTAATGATTTCATAAGCAATTATTTTTTGAGTCATAGGAATTATTTGCTTAGAACAACAGGCATTGAAGAATGTGGCAAAAGAGTAAATTTATATACTGAATGAATATTCTAGGCAGATATATGGTATAGTGAATAGTGCTAGAAAAACTTGAGATTAAATACTTCCTAAGATACTTACTGATACTTACTTACTGAGACCCTGGACAATTTACTTAACCACTGGAAGCCTCAGTTTTCTCAACAGCAAAATGGGTTTAGTAATAGCACTTACCTCATGGAGTTGTTATGAGATCGAATGAGATAATATATGTGACTAGTTTAAACCTGAAAATGCTATCTAAATGTGATTTATTAATATTATCATCATTATTATAAGTAGTAGTAGTAATCATAGTAGTAATGGTAGTAATTGTAGTAATAGTGGTGGTAGTAATAGTAGTAGTAGCAGCAGCAGCAGTGATTATGGTAATATCTTCTGCTCTGTAGAGCACAGAGAACTGGTAAGATCTTGCAACAAAGACAATCTAGGATACTTTGGCTTAGTGTATATTACAAAGTGTTCCCCATTATGGTAAGCTTTTGTCCTGTAGAGTATGGGGCAAAAGATAAGACATTACTACTCCTATTAATAGCTACTATATCCATTACCAGCTAAAATTTAAAATTTATTCATTGGGGTCAAAGCTATGGACATAATACTTTGTGTTTATTTGTCAACACAGTTAGAAAGGCTGTCACAGAGAGTTCATTTGATTACCCAAACAATCCTATGAAATACACAGTAGAAATATTTTTATCCCATTTTAAAGATGAAAAAAATGAGGTCCTAATAAGTAAATTGACTTGTCTGAGGACACATAGGTAGCAAGTAACCAGCAATATTTGAATTTCTTTCTGATTCCAAACCAATTTGTCCATTTCAGCACATCATACTTCCTCTAATGTGATTATGGGATACATAGTGTTTAGAATATAGATCTCATATATATATTAAAGGTCATCTACTCTAACTTCCTCATTCAAAATATGAGGAATATGTGTCCCAAAAGGATGAAATTACTTGTCCAAGGTCATGGGTTAAAAAAGTAGTAGTCTGGATCTGAATCCAGATCCAGTGTTCCTACTATACAACACTACCTGATCAGTTTACTCAAACCCACACATTGGGTTGGGATTTGAACCCAGTTCTTATGACCCTGAATATACTTATTATCCATTATACCATGCTGCCTCTATCGATAATAAAGAACAGAGTGTAATGGTAAGGGAATTTGAAGATCTCTGTAACTTAATAGGACTTAAGTGGAACTCAACAGGTGGGGCTTGTTTGGGGGGAGCCTTGTTTTTCAGGAAGGGCCACACATTTTGTTACTTTGTAATTAGGCAGTGGGTCACAAAGGTTTTGGTGTCCTCTGACCATGAAAAAGGGTATACATACTCTGAAGTTAGGTTTTGCTTTGGGGATCACTTATGGGAAGAGTGTGTGACTTGACCAAACGAGACTCTGGGTAGGCATTGAGTCCACCAGCTTTGAAAACCCAGCTATTCGTGCTTCTCTCTCTGGAGACTAAACTACTTATATATGTAATGGCCAGACAGCTAGAAGCCCTATCTGTTGGTCTATTGAATTGTGTTATTATCTCTGTCTGTATTTTTTGTCTGCTTGTAATTTCTATTTGTATTTTCTGAAGTTCAGGATGCTGACTTTTTGTTTAATTAAAAGTTGTCGACCCCTTTAAAGTTGCTTTCCTTTAGTAAAGCAGATCAAAGAACTTGTGCTAGGAATTATCCTGGGTATGCTAGGGTGCTTGCTGTTACACAGAGCTAGAAATAAAACTCATATCTTTTGATCCCAAAGAGTAGATCCATAATCTTAACAGTCAGGCTATTTGTCACTAGTGAGGGAGAAAAGATCTAGGGAGATCTTTCACTAAAGACAACCTGGGATACTTTGGCTTGGTCTGCATGACAAACTATCTCTCATTAAATTGAAAAGTTGAAGACAGGGGCTTTCTTTTGCCTTTCTCTATGTCTTTAGTGTTTAACACAGTTCCTGTACTTAATAAATGTCTTTTGACTGATGGATTGTCCAAATGGGTTGACAATTCATAAGCAGTTTTTGTTTTGGCTTCCATGACAAGAAACCATTAATATTACAAAGTTTTAACCAAGTTGTCTGCTTGTTTGAATTCTCATTGGGTTTAATTAAAAATAGGGAAGAGCATGTCTATGAATCCCTTGACAAAAAGTTGCAATGTTGATATCAAATTGTCTTTTCAAAGATGGTGAATGCTAAAACTGCTTTTCTAGGGGACATATAGTGGTTAACATAAATATTCCCTTTTTTTTTTTTTTTTGAGAATAGAGAGACACAGGGTAGTGCAATGGATAGAGAGCCTTCCACAGAGCCATGAAAACCTGGGCACCAGCCCTTTCATTAATAGATATTAACCATGTGACTGAGTAAATCACTTAACCTCTCTGTGATCTTAGCAACTCTCTAATACTCTAAGTCGCTGACTTCAATTGGTAGAGGGAGTATCCTCACCCAGAAGTTCCCTATACTGATGGAATCATTGCCTAGCTCCTATCCCTTCAGTAGAAAGCACTTACAAAATGACTGACTATGAAATTTTTGTCATTTCTTGTTTCCAGGCTTCATAAAACAAAACAAAACTAGTTTATAGTAGTATTTTCAGATTTAAAATTCACTTTCAAATTAGAAAACAAAGCAAAATTTTAATGAAAATGTTCATTGTATAAATGTCCTTGGCACTGGGGGACTACCTGGGAGCAAATCCATCCCCTGCAGTTATTTTTGGTGTTTCTGTACAGTTGGCCAAATGAGAAGGAAGGACCCATGTTACATAAAAGACCACTGGAAAAAACCTTATAGTCAGTCCCCTAATGGAGACCAAGGCTATCCATTTCTAACTTGTCATTTGAGATGGAAATTTTTTTTAATTCACTTTTATAGTAATTCAAAGTTTTTGGGGTGCTTTACATACATTATTTCATATGAACCACATAATGACCCTGGGGTATAGGTGGCTGCAGGTGTTATTATCTCTCAATTATATTTTAAAAGCACTTTGCATACCTTATTACATCTGAGCCTCACAACAGTCCTGTGACATAGGGGCTATTGCTATCATACCCATTTCAAAGATGTTAAAACTGAAGCTCAGAGAAGTCAAATGCCTAGCCCAGGATGAAATTGCTGGTAAGTATCAGAAACAGGATTCCTATGCAGGATAGCCACCACTCCATGTTGTTTTTCCATGAAGAAAGGAATTCTCAGGAAAGATCTCAAAGTGATAAACTGTTACCTACTGAAGGAAAGGCCATGGGAGTTGTTCCTGTGTCTTCTCCTTGTCACCTTGAGAAGGAGGCTCTCCTTTCTAAAAAGCTAATTTCTCAGTCCAAGCACACTTTAGCCTTTTCCTGTGCCTTATAACAAGTTTTGAAGTTCACCCCATTATCCTCATCACTATCAAAACCAATTTCTGCTGGTTAGCCCTCTAGGGTTACAAAGGAAGGGAAATGGAGAACAGACTCTTTGGAATGTGAAGGAACATTTGGTTGCTTATGACCATAATTGATTTTTCCCTATCCATTTTAAAAGTTTTGTTTTAAATGTACTGATTTAGCTGATTAGGTCATTTCCCAAAGGGAAAAAAGAGAATTTGATGCCAGAAAATCATTTGAGAGATGGTAGCACTTTCAAGATTGAGATGTTTATTCAAGCCAAAGAGTCAAGGATATAGTTAAGCTGAAGGGAAATTGAGATAGAACTTTTGATTAACATAATACTTAGAAGAAACTGCCAAAGGCACACTGGGAATGAATGGCTTAAATGTTTTTATTTAACAGGAGTGGACACGTTTTTAGGGAACCCAATTCAGGGACAGCCTTTAACTGAACCCTTGTGATGATAACTGCCTTGATTCAATTTAACCAAAAATTAAACTAATTAGCTCAAAAATAAGGCCTAACCATTCTCAATGCTTCATTCATTCCCTTTAAACTATTGCTCAATTTCCTTCAGGGTGGAAAATTGGGAATTACCACATGATCCATGTCCACATCTCTGAGAGGGAATGATATTGGAACTGGTAAAGAAACTATTAGTGTTTGCTTTGGTCAGTCAATTAGTCAGCTAATCAACCTCAAATATTAATTTATTAAGGCCCTTCATTTTTCAGCACTGAGTTAGAACAATGTGAAAATGGAAAATAACCATAGAAAAAAGCACTCTGTGACACAGTGTTAAATTAAAAGATATCTTTTGTGAAATAGAAAGAACACTGAAGTTGGAGTCCAAGGATCTGAATTCAAAACCTGAGTCTGTTATGACTAGTCTTATATTAGTTATCCTCCATTTTTTTTTTTTTGCCAGTCATTCTCCTTAATCTTTCCTTGGTGTTGGACACTATTGACTATTCTTCTTTTTTGCCTTATGTGATACTGTGTCCTCCTGATTCTGCTCCCCTCTCTTTGACTGTACCTGCTTTGTGTCCTTTGCTGGAACTTCATTGATCTCCCCAGCCTTAAGCATATATATCTGTCACGGCTCTATTCTTGTCTATTTTCCCTTGACTTTCCATACTCTCTTGTTAATCACATCTGCTCCCATGAATTAAATTATCACATGAATGCATGTGACTTCCAAATCTCTACATACATCTTTTTTTCTCTCCTCACAACCCTTTAATGCCAGTATTTCTAACTGAATTTGCTGTAGACATCTCAAACTCAATGTATCCAAAATGGAAGCTTTTTTCTTTGCTTCCTTCAGACTTCACCATTTCTGCTGAGGCAACTCCATCCTTCTAGTCATCTATATTTGGAAACACAATCATTCTTGACTCCTCTATCTCCATTATCCCTTATATCCATTAAATTGTCTGGTCTTATCCATTTTTGATAACTCTTTACACCTAGATCTACTACCTTTTGAGTTTGGCTTATTAAGATCTCTAGCTGATCTTCTGATACTCCATTTCTTTTGTGTTTTCAGTTTTGATAATATATAACTGTGTATTATATGTTCTGATTATTATTTTTATTTCTTTTGGTTTTTGCTGTGATTTTGCTTTGCTCATTGGTACATTATTGATGTGATTTTCTTCTTTCTTCTTTTAATTAGCTTAGCTAATGGTTTATCAAAGTTTTTAGTATTTTCAAAGAAAGAGCTTTTAGTTTTATTTATCATTTCTATGGCATTTTTGTTTTAAATTATATTTATCTTCTAATTTTTAATATTTCCTTTTATATATCTTGTTTTGTTTCTTGACTTTCCAGTTATTTAATGCATATTTATCTTATTTATCTTTTTCTCCCCTATTTTGTTAATGTATGATTACAAAGTTATAATTCTCACCCTGATGATCGCTTTAGCATAATCCAAGAAATTTTGATTTGTTGTTTTATCATTATGATTTTCCTTTATATAGTTATTAATTGTTTCTATGGTTTGTTCTTTGACCCACTCATTTAAAATTTCATTGTTAAGTCTCCATTCGGGTTGGTATCTTTCATTTGTGGTCCTTGAATCAACTTGTATTTTTATTATATTGTGATTTATGTAGGATATATTGACTATGTCTGGTTTTTTACATTTGTTTGCAATATATTTGTGCCCTGTTTCATAGTAAATTTTTGCAAAAGTTGTGTGTAGTGCAGAGAAATATGTGCATTATTGTACTTTCCAATTTTGAGGATTCTATAAGTCTTCTAATTCTAATTTCTGAAGAGATTTGTTCAGTTCCATATGTTCCTGTTTACTTGTCTTTCTGTTAGTCTTATCTGAAACTGATAGTGTGATAAGGAAATGATAGTTATATTGCCATCTATATCCTTTTGAAGCTCAGGTAATGTTTCTTTAATGAATTCAGATGCTAAGTCATTTGGATCATGTGAGATTTTTACTAATATTTGTTGTCTATAATTTCTCTCAACATAATATAATTTCCTTATTTGCCCTGTTTTTTTGTTGTTGTATTTGGCAACATGATGGCAACATATGACTTTTTGGATACTCTTGATGCATAATATAGGTTTTTCTATCCACAGCTTTGTTTAATGTATTTCTTTTTTTTAAAGATATATTTCTTATAAGTAATAGATGTATATTTTTATTTTCTTATCCAAATTGTTACTCTTTTTCTTTTTATTGGATTATTTAATCCATTCACCTTTAAAGTTATGAATTGTCTTTAATTGGAATTTTTTAGTTATATTTTTTCCTTTTTCTACTGTAAACACAGTATTATGTTCATTCAATTCCTTTAATATTTTTTTAAGGTGGCCCTATTCCCAGTAGCTTCTTTTCCTTTCCTTGAATCTCTTCTTCTGACATGTTATGCCTTTCTGTCTAGGATTTTTATTTATCTTGTTCATTTTTTGCCTTCTTCTGCTTTTGTCTGGTTATATATTTCTTCCTTCTCCTTTTTTCCTCTTAGTCAGGTAGCTTCCTTTTTTTAAAACTAGTTCAATTCATTAGCTTTTTAATTTCACTTTTTCACCCCTTTCCAGAAAGGATTTCTCTTACTCTCTTCATTATCCATTTTCTCTTTCTTTTTACTGTAGACTCTCATTTTCTGATTCATTTGCACTCTCTCTCTCTCTCTCTCTCTCTCTCTCTCTCTCTCTCTCTCTCTCTCTCTCTCTCCCCTTTAT
This sequence comes from Gymnobelideus leadbeateri, assembly GCA_011680675.1. Taxonomy (NCBI): domain Eukaryota; kingdom Metazoa; phylum Chordata; class Mammalia; order Diprotodontia; family Petauridae; genus Gymnobelideus; species Gymnobelideus leadbeateri. The sequence continues at coordinate 327,611 of WOXC01011214.1, forward strand.
ACTTTTTATGCAGTCAAAATTTCCAAAGTAATCTGCCCTCTAGGTGAATTCAGCCACTGCCTTATGGAGTGTACTCCATGGGCTCCCTTTTAAATTGTATCTGACTTTCAGAACAATGTCAGTTATTGACAATGTTAGGTCAATGCCTCATGGTAGGTCCCCTCTCCCCCACCTGATCCGTACTTTCTCTTGTTAACTTCTTTTTCTAGATCTGCTTGGAAATCTCCTTTTAGTGTTTATTGTCTTCTACTCCAGGTACCAGTTGTCCCAACTTTCCCTTTTCTCCCATCTCTCTTCACCACCCCGGTCAAGTACACTTTTCAGGAAGCAAAACTCCTAGGCCTCATCCTTACCTCCCTTCCCCCACAGGAGCGTTCATCAGTGGAATCACTTTTCACCTCAAAAGTAATACCTCCTTCATTCCACCTCCCCTTTCAATCTTTCCCTTTGTCCTCTCCACCTATTCCCCTACAGGCTCTTTTCTTTCTGAAACCACAGAGTTCAACTTCTTCTCATAACTAGTTCTTGATTTGACCCTGCTGCAGCATTCACTCTTCTCTATCCCCCTGCTCCCTTCCTAGTGTTTTGTATATCTTCCTGTGTTGTAAAGTGATCTAACAAAAAAAGTATTCATCTATAAGCAGGGTGTCACCAGGTTCTGTCCATTATACCCTTGTTGGCTTCCTCACTGTTACCCCAAATAGATTTCTACCTTCATTCCATTATCCTTGTATCCCTTTAGAAAGAATATTTTATTGGTCTTTTGTCACTCTGTTGTCTTTGCTATCTGCATTTATTCATTGTTCCTGAAATTCTGTTGTTTTGGGTGTTAAAGGAACAAATAATATATTCAATTCTGCTTTTCTTTCTAAAATGTTTTAAATTCTTTTTTTTTTAAGTACATCTCTTTTATTTCCATGAAATGTTTTGTTTTTGGTTTTATTTTTGCTTTTTGGAGGTCAGTTGGGGTTAAGTGACTTGCCCAAGGTCACACGGCTATTTTTTGTGTTAAGTGGCAGAGGCTGGATCTGAACCCAGGTCCTCCTGACTCCAGGGCCAGTGTGCCACCTAGCCGCCCCACTAAATTCTTTATTATTGAATGTTCATCTTTTGTCCTGTGTGGTTAAGCTCAGACTTACAGTCACCTTGGGCTGTATCCTATGCTCCAATGTTCTTCAGAGCACATTATTCCATTACCTCTTCCTTTTTCTAATAAATGCAGAATAGTTTTGCAGTATTTAAATGCCCTTTCATTTGTATCTGACAATCTCTCCCGATGGTTTGCAGAACTTGATTCTGAACTGAATTTTTATATCTGACCACCATGTATTTTGGAATTTGCAGCCTTTGGATTTTTTTTTTCCTAGAGATGATCTGTGATTTTTTTTTTCAATTGGGATATCATTTTCTGTGTTCAGAAGTCCTGGGTAGTTCTCTTACATTATTTCCTTCATTATGCTTAGGGTTGTTGTTCTGTTGTATTCTTTTGGGAGATCTCTGATCCTTAGGCGGTCTCTCTGCATCCTGTCTTGTGTTTTACTTGCCTAATGAGCATATTGTCTTTTATTGTTTTTATTTTCCTTCTCTTCTCTGTTGTCCTTCACTTCTGTGTATTAACATTCCCAATCTACTCTTTTTTATTCCTCTTTCTTTTCTTTTTTTTTTTTCGTGTGTGAGACTTGCCATTGTAGATTCAAGTTTTTTCTATCCTGCTCATTATTTGTGCTATCCAAGAAATAGATTCTGCTCCCATAATTCTGATTTCTCTTTTAAACTTCTTAAGAACAGTGTTTTGTGTGGGATCATTTTCCTTTATTTTGCAATCATTTTTCATACATTCTTGAACTCATTTACTACATCTGGAAGGCATTTTTTCTTCTGTTACTAATTTTTCCTGTTGGTTTATTGATTTACATTCAAAGTCTGAGACTTATCCTTCCCCAAAACTTCAGCCTCTCTCATCCATTATTTTCCTTATCACTCACTTCCTCACTCCCTCCCCTCTGATTATGGTTTCCTTGGGGGCAGGATCTCAAAATATCTAAGTGTCCTCCCACACAGAAAAATTCATGGTTCTCCAGTTTAGGTCTCTGCCCCAACTGACGTTTGGATGGTCAGAAATGACCCCAGTTGGTTGTTATCCTCTTTCTTTCAAGTTTAAAAGCCTAGCATCCTGTGACTCATATTGGGAAAGGGGACCCAATAGCCATTCCTGTAGCCCACATCTCCTTAGGCAGGGAGGTAGCAAGTTGTCATGTGGCCTTCTAAGAGACTTGTGGCATGGGCCTCTGCCCTAATGTGTTCAAGGAAGTCGTTGCCCTCTCCCTCCAAGAGAACATAGTAGCACCATACCATTTCAGCCCTTCTAGGGGCAGGCAGCATGGCGCAGTCTAAAGAAGGGGGCATCTAGGAGGCTCAGTGAAGACCCTGGATTCAGGAGGAATTGAGTTCAAATCTGGCCTCAGACACTTGACACTTACTAGATGTGTGACCTTGGGCAAGTCACTAAACCCCAATTGTCTTGCTTTCCCCCCTCCAAAAAGAAAAATAAAAGAATTCAGGTTTTTGAGTCAGAAGATACAGGTTCAGATAATGCTTCCAACACTCACTACCTATGTAACATTGTGGAAATAGCCTATCTGGGCTTCATTCTCCTCATTAGCATAAAATGAAGGATTGAATTAGTAGACCTCTGAGATCTCTCCTAGGTCTATCATCCTATGATAAAATAGCATCATCTGTAGCCTCACTTTTCTACTTTTCAATCTCACTGCCAGCTCTAGTATCTAGAATACAACTGACAACTGTTGCTCATAGAGGTCTAAGTGTAACTCGTAAGTATTAGAGGTGTTTTCTCTAGTACTTAGTGTTATTGACTTCCCTCTGTTGGTTATCTCCAATTTATCTTTTCTTATATATCTTGTTTGTGCATAGTTGTTTGCATGTTGTCTCCTCCATTTGTCTGTGAGTTCCTTTAAAGCCAAGAGTGTCTTTTACATTTCTTTGTACTCCTAATGCTTAGCACAATACCTGGCACATTGTAAGTCTTTAAGACATGCTCGTTGATCTACTGTGGCAGGTAGGAGACTCAATGGATAGAAATCTGAACTTGGAGTTAAGAAGACTTGTTTTTGAATCTCGTCTCAAACACTTACAAACTAGATGACCCTGGGAAAGTCAATTAACCTCTATCTGGGCCAATTTTCTTTTTTTCTGTAAAATGTGGATAATAATAGCATCAATTTCTCAGGGGTGTGTAAAGATAAAATGAGATAATATTTGTAAAGCACTTTGAAGCCTCAAAGTGTTATATAAACATTGCTACTGCCATTCCCCCAAATGTCCCCACCACTGATACTCCATGAGGTCCCATTTGATATGTCCTCAATGTTACTAGCTGGACAGAGGGGGTGTAGGGTGTGTTTGGGGAAGACTGGTACCTCTGGTGTTATGGCTGCTGAGGCCTTTCCAGGGCTGCTTTTCACCTTTGGTGTTCCCCCTGTTCCACTCAACTCTCACCTGTGACTCCAAGAAGCTGTAGCATCTGCAGCAGTCACATTTTACTGGGGGCATGTGGACTAAACCAGTCCAGGATAATCAAGGGGTCTCTAACCCATTGAGAAGTTAAGGGGTATCAACCCCAAACCTGTGAAGACTTTCCCTGGTGGAATGGGTGGATGAGAACAATTTATTCCAATGGCCATGAAGGCAGCTGAAACAGGTATTGTGTAGTGCTTAGAGCTTGGCTAGACATTGAAGACACCAAGGTCATCCACTGCATCTTGAGCCATCATTAGTCATCTTGATTCTGTCCTGCCACTGGACTATTATGACTCTGGAGGAGAGAGTGAGGCCAACAACTTCATGCAACTCTACCTCACTTAAAACCAATTTATTCATGAATCAAAAAAGCTGGCCAAACAAGTAGATTTTAGAAAGGGGGTAATTACTAATGTGCTATAGCAAGGGCCATAAAAACATTCTGCCTAAAAGTCTGGACATACTTTCCCTAAATTTCTCTTCATCTTGAAAGGGTCACTCTACCTAAAACTGACACCCAACTTACTGATATTTTCACGATGTAAAGAAGAAATGTAATGACTTGTTTATGGTCACACAGAAAGTGAGTGGTAGAGCTCATCCTAGAACTGAGGCAATGTGGTATAGTGAAAAGAAGGCTGACTTGGGAGTCAGACAAGGTTCAAATTCAGACTCTTACTTAATCTATATGACCTGGGCTATGTAATCTCTATGTTCCTCAGTTTCTATACTTGTAAAATGAGGGGATTGGATTAGATAGCCTTTTACAATCCCTTCGAATTTTAAATCTATGATCCTACATCTCTTTCCATGCCATGCTACTGCTTTTAAGACAGAGAATACTATGTGAAAGATATAAAAAAGACAAGGAAAATTAAAACATTCTAATTGGTGCAGGAGTCAAATCAGTAAGTAGCCTAAAACATTTTGTTCCTCTGCTTGGTCATTTCCTTTTATTATAGTCTATACTTTCCCATTTTGAGTAACCATCCATCCCCATTCCTCTCTGTTATAAACCTTGTTTGAGTGCATATTAGTAATTCTCTTCATTGCTGAGAAACCAACAATTATATGCTGAAAAAAATTATGCAAACCGTCAAAATGCCACAATTATTTAAGGGAATAATCACAACAAGTTGATAGTTTATTTCAGCCCCAGCAATGAGGTAGAATCACCATCTCAGCTGTTTTTCAATGCAAAACCCTGGAAATTCATTGTTATTTCAGTTGTGTAATTTCCAGACCCTATTTAAGAATGGCTGGTGTTTATCTATAAGTATATGTTAGTATGTTAAGTAAATATCCCCTTATTTCTATGTTGATGCTACTTAAAAATGGAATGATAACCAAGCAAAAACACAATGGTTTCATTGAAGAGGTCATTAAATAAATATTTGGTCAACCCCTCTTTTCTTATTGTAGCATAAGCATTTTCTGGTGATATCAGCTTCACTGCCCACCCTAGTATTTATTTTTCTAGAAATAGATTAGAATATGGTGAATATAACCATACTGTGGTCTGTAAGGAACTAGAGAGACTTGGGCAGATTTACTGTTTCTATTTTTATTCAAATTCCTATTCCAAAATAATAGTTTCTACAGTAATTGGGACCAGTTCTATTCCATTGAATTAACATTTAGGACATCATCATTCCCACCCTTGCAATAACACCTTATTTTGTCAAGGGTGCCAAGACTTGATCAGGATCATTCCAATAAAATTGATTCCTCTCTAGCTAAAGCCTCTTTCTGTATAACCCCTGTTAACCCTATCAAAGTAGAGAAATACAGTCCAACCAATCAGTTAGCCTCTAAGTACTGAGCACCTCCTCTGTCCAAGATGTGGTACTGACATTGGGGGAGGTGCCAAATTCTGGATGGCATATTTTAGGAAAAGCATTTACAATATTTTTTTTCATCTGGATGTGACTTTATTCCTCACCTTTTAAATTTACATTGATACGTATTTATGGAATAAAATAGACATTCCCTTAACATAATACAATAAAAAAGATGATTGCCCATGAAACTGAAAATACGCTATGCATAACTTGGTATTCCTTTGAAATATACAACATTATTATGTAAATTTTATGTAAATTAAAATTATTTTTATTTCATATATTTATTATATTTATATCATTTTATGTAAAATAAAATTATTATGTAAATTTTTCTTTTTCTCCTTTTTTTTACCTTCCCCACCCTACCCTAGAGATGGCTACCATTAGACACAGATAAATATAAATATATGTAAAATTACCCATGCTTCTATGTATCGGTTTTTCTTTCAAAGACATTGAAAATAATCAGATAAGTAGCCAGGATGGTGAGGATACTATAGATTTACCTTAGGAAAATTATTTGATAGAATTGGAGATGAAAGCTTTCTCAAACATTCCCTTTCTCCACATTCACCATGATTCACACATACTGGCCCACTCACTATTTCTCAGACATAATCATCCATGTCCCTGTGTTTTTGTATTGGCTCTTCTCCATGTCTACAACACTCTCCCTCTTCACCTTCTCCCTCTCAGAATCTCTGATTGTCTTAAAAACTCAGCTGACATGCTCCTTTTTGCAAACCACCTTTTTTGGTCTCCTCAGCCTTTAGGACCTTTGTATATTACCTCAACTAGCACATGCCTTTCCTCCACTTTGAATCTTAAGTAAAGATCCTGGTACATAGCTTGTCCTTAATAAATGCTTGCTTGATTGGGCAATACAGTAACTGTCTTTGAGTATTTAAAGGTCTGCTATGTAGCAGAGGGATTAGGCTTGTTTTACTTGTTCAATATGAGAGTAATGTGTAGAAATCCCACTGAAAAGTAGATTTAGACTTTCTATGAGGAAAACTGTCCTATTTCCTAACAACTTGAACTGTCCAAAAGTGGAATGAGTTGCCTTAGGGAGCAGTGGCTCCTTCTTCATTGGAGGTATGCAGGAAAAATGTGTATCTTGAAGAAGGAATTTCATTTTCTGGGTATAGCTTATACTCTGAAGTACTTTCTAAGCCCGAAATTCTCTAAATCTGTGAATAAATTTCTTTAGCTGAAAAGTGAGGTTAGTATAGCTGAGTTCTAAGCTCTTTTCCCTAACATTGTATAATTCAATTAATTTATTCAAACAGATGCCACATTTCATGTAGCCTTCCATGATTCCTTTTTTCATCCCCCTTTAACCAAGCTGGAAGAAATAATGTTCTGTCCCACCCCCATTACCATAGCACCTTATTTACAACTATCCTGTAAACTCATATTCTTATTTGTTTTATAATTGTAGCTCCCTCCTCCTACTCTTTTATTTCACTGCAGCCCAATAGGAGGGAAAATACATGTCTTTTTCACCAATAGGATCATATTGTGATAATTTATAATCACATATTATATTTCCTTTATTGACTGTAAGCTTCTAGGGGTCAGAGACTTAGTCTAATCTATCATTGAGAAGCTGAGATGACCACTCAGGTGACCTTTTTTTTTTGTCTTTGTATCTTTTGTTTTTGTCATTTGTTGAATGAATAAATGAATGTCTTATTAAAGACATGGCTAATTCATAGCTAGAAAAGGAAAACAGTAGGTAGAGAGTATGATTTTATCAAGAACAGTTCATACTAGATTGACATAATTTCCTTATAGTCACAGATACTAGGCAAGTAGATCAAGGAAATGCCACTGTGTAGTTTACCTTGTTCTTGTTGTTGAGTTGTTTTTAGCTGTGTCTAACTCTTGTGGCCCCACTTGGGGTATTCTTGGCAAAAATACTGGAGTGTTTTGCCATTTCCTTTTCCAGTTCATTTTACAGATGAGGAAACTGAAACAAACAGGATGAAATGACTTGCCTAGGGTTACACAGCTAATAAATGTCTGAGGCTAGATTTGAACTCACAAAGAGGACTCCAGATCAGGCACTCTATCCACTGGGCCACTTAGATGTCATAGTCTAGTTTATTTAATATATATCTAGATAGATAGATAGATAGATATAGACTTCAGCAAAACGTTTTTCTTACAATTTCTCATGTTTTTACTGTGTTGAAGATGGAGGCATGGGTTAGATCTTAGCAAGATTAAATGGTCTCAATGCCTTTGAATTCCCATGCCTGGTATATTCTTGTTGTTCATCCCCACAGACTGGCTTTCCTGCTTCACTTCAAAAATGGGTTTAAATCCTTTGTCCTGCAGGAGGCCTTTCCCAAATTCCCCAGATTCAAGCACTGACCTGTTCTTAGCACTTGGTACAGTGCCTGGTACCCAGTAAGTGCTTAATAAATGCCTGTTGATTGGTTAGTTCTCTCTCCTCGTACATTCTTGTTTTTGTTTTGTTTTGTTTTAAACTGAGCTGATATTTTCTTACAGTTAAAACCACTCTTCCTATCTATTCCCATGGAGACCAAATTTGTAACCAAATACAAATGATTTTTGGCTTACAAAGACATTCCTTTCTAAAGTATGTAGGAGAACCTCTACTGGTTCTTTACTATGGTGTCCATAGATTCATTTGAAGTCCTTGACAAGGAGGCAACTGGTAATCACAGTGGAAATTTGGGAGACAACACCCAATGGTTGGTTGAATGTGCTGTTCTGTTAAATAAGTTTGACAAAGACGTTGTTTCACCATTAATCTGTAAAGCATGATGATAACTACACACCAATAACCTGGAAGTTCTTGGGGTACCTTCCTAGTAAGAAGACACATAGAACTTTCCAAAAATCATGTCAATGAATGACTTTTATTTTCTTGTTCTTTGGTTCAAGAAACTAGACCTCCATGGAATTTCTTCAGCTTTAACATCACTATTTTCACACCTGTTTAAATAAGGTATTTGGTCACCCAATAAAGAAGTCTGTTATCTGACGGTGTCCTTTAAAATGTTTTCTGCTGACTAATACATTTTCAGTGATTTTGGATATTTGGCAATAGCATATGCAGCTTGTTATAGCTGATGGCATATTGTATTTGGAGTTAGGACATCAGGATTCAGGAAGACTTGGGTTGAAATTCTCCCTATACAGCCTTGGGCAAGTCATGTAACTTCCATGCTCCTCATTTTCCTCATTATAAAATACATCATTAATAATAACCACACCCCAAATTATTGTTGGTAAACAAATGAGATATTATATAGAAAGAGCTTTGCAAATCTTTTTTTTTTTTGTCTTTTTTTTTGGAGGAAGGCAGGGCAATAGGGGTTAAGTGACTTTTCCATGGTCACATAGATAGTAAGTGTTAAGTGTCTGAGGCTGGATTTAAACTCAGGTCCTCCTGACTCCAGGACTGGTGCTCTATTCATTGTGCCACCTACCTGCCCCAAGAGCTTTGCAAATCTTAAAGTGACTAATAAATGTGAGCTATTATTATGTGGTGATACTATTCTTTTATTAATGTCAAGGATTTTCATTTTTGTCTCTGTATCTTGAAGTCATCTAGGTGGTGCAGAGGCAGCTAGGTGGTGCAGTGGATAGAGTGCCAGGCCTAGAGTCAGGAAGACTCCTCTTTGTGAGTTCAAATCTGGCCTCAGGCATTTAGTAGCTGTATGACCCAGGGCAAGTCACTTAACCCTACTTGCCTCAGTTTTCTCATCTATAAAATGAACTGGAGAAGGAAATGGAAAACTATTCCAGTATTTTTGCCAAGAAAAGTTCAAATGGGTTCATGAAGAGTTGGACATGATTTTAAATGACTAAACAACAGTAATATCATGAGCTCCAGGCACAGTGCCTAGAACAAAGCAGGTAGGTGCATAAGAAATATTGATTTATTGATATAGGATCAGACAGCTGGAAAATTAGAGGTTACCTTGTGTAATAATAACATTTTGCATATGAAGAAAGTTAGAAGTGAAGGGAAATTTTAAACCTCTCTATGTGTCAGTAGCTTATTTGGAAAGGGAGAGAGGTAGAGCTCCATGACCTCTGAAGTTATTCTAGTTCTTACTCCTTTATCCTAAGCTCTCTTGAGCTAGACAATAATTAGTCATTACTTGTAGTCATAGTGCTCTATGTTCTAGCCAAATTAGTTTACTCACTATTTACCAGTTTTATCTTTCTTTTGACCACTTTGTATGTGCAGCATACCCTCTGGGGCTATCCTTTCTCCCCAACTAATAGGTTGGGCCCCCTTGGAAGCATCTACTGCAAGGTGAAATGTCTCTGTAATTAAAACTAAAGGTCACAACCACTCCTCCCCCCCACCCCCCGCCCCTGCCCCTTGTACTCAACTGATGCATTTACCTTTAATAATCTGTCAATTAACATAATTGACTCAAAGCCAAGGCATTTACTCAAGTGACCCAAGCCTCAAAGTTCATTTATTTTGGATTCTCCTCAGTGGTGGAAAATCTTCTAAGTCTTTGTGAAGGGCAGAGTTGTCAAGAGCTGGAGAGAAGAGATCCTGTTTTCCAATTTCCAACTTTGAGAGAAAAGACAAGCAATTCTATTTCCTCTTCAGGTCCCCAATGAGAGAGAAGTGAGAAGAAGTTGATATGTAGAAAATTGGGAAGTCTCTACTATATTCCTATTCCCAGGTACACTAGAGATTGAGTAAAAATTTCCTTTGGGTGAGGTTTGACACACACACGTATTTGTGTGTATATGTATGTATATATGCTTATATATAAAATATATACATATATGTACACATACACACATATATACATACATACATATACATACAAACATACACACATATACATATATACATATATATATACATATATATGTTTTTGTATGTATACTTTCCCTGGTTTCTGTTTTGTTGTAGACTTGAATAATTGGATTTATTTCCTATTTTCTATGGAATTGGCATCTGGTGGGGATTCAAATCTTGGACATATAGCTTCATGTCCTTCTTTACCCTTAAGGTATAATAAATAGGAGTGCAGCTTGAGCTTGAAAAATTGTGTCCCCTAGACTAAAAATATTTAAGGGATAAAATAGAGTTCTAACTCAGTACTCTCTCTCTCTCTCTCTCTCTCTCTCTCTCTCTCTCTCTTTCTCTCTCTCTCTCTCTCTCTGACTACTCTCTGTCCTCAACATCTTACCTCCCTTCTTGGCAGGAATCAAAATCTCCCTTAAAGAAGGGTGGAAGGGAGTGAAAGCAGGAAGTTGCTTGAGGTCATCTCCCAATCACAAGAGAGGCAATTCAAAATTTATTGGACTACCTGAAAGACATTATCATAAAAAGCCTAGGGGTGGCTAGGTCACACACTGAATAGAGCACCAGCCCTGGAGTCAGGAGAACCTGAGTTCAAATCTGGACTCAGACATTTAACACACAAAAAAACTAGCCCTGTGACTTTGGGCAAGTCACTTAACCCCAACTACCCTACTTTCCCCTCTCAAAAAAAAAAAAAGCCTAGACATCATTGTTCAAGAAATTATCAAGTAAAATTGCCCTGATTTTCTAGAACCAGAATAGAATATGAAATATTCTAGCATAAAATAATAGTAAGTAATAAATAAAATAATAATAAAATAAAACAACTAGAATAAAAATAGAAAATGAAAGAGTCCTTGAAAAATATCCCAAAAAGAAAACTCCTAGGAATATTATAGCCAAATTCTGGAATTCCCAAATTAAGGAGAAAATATTCCAAGCTGTCAGGAAGAAGCAATTTGAGTATTGTGGAAACACAATCAGGCTAACACAAGATCTCACAATTTCTACATTAAGAGATTGAAGGGCTTAGAATATGATATTCTGGAGGTCAAAGGAGCTAGAATTAAAACCAAGAATCACCTACCCAGCAAAATTGAGTTATAATCCTTCAGGGGATAATATGGTCATTCAATGAAATAGAGGACTTTCAAGCATTCTGGATGAAAAGACCAGAGATAAACAGAAAATTTGACTTGCAAATACAAGAATCAGAAGAAGAATGCAAAGGTAAAGTTGAACTATTTACATTCCTACATGGAAATATGATATTTATAACTTATAAGACTTTTCTCAGTGTTAGGTTAGTTGAAGGAAATACATATACATATACATCATATATATATATATATATATATATATATATATGTGTGTGTGTATCTATGTATATATATGTGTATGTATATATGTATGTATATATGTGTGTATATATATATACATAGACAGAGGGCACAGGATCAGTTGAATGTGAAGGGATGATATCTAATAAATAAAATTAGGAGGTGAGAGAGGAATATATTGGCAGAGGGAGAAATGGAGAGATATAATAGGGTAAATTATATCACATAAAAGAATCAAGAGAAAGCTGTTACAATGGAGGGGGAGAGCAGGGAAGTAAAAGAGAATGAGTCAACCTTACTTTCATTGGATTTGGCTTAAGAAGGGAATAACATATACACTCAATTGGTTATCTTACCCTACAGGAAAGTGGGGGGGGGGAGGTGTAATGGGAATGGGAATTTGAAGATCTTCCCTTCCACTTAATAGACCGAGGTTAGAGTTTGAAGACCTTCCCTGCTTTGAAAGTAAACTCTGTCCCCTGATAGGCAGAATGTAATCACATGAAGTCTGTGATGGAGGGAATTTGCTAAAGGGTAGAGTAGAGCCCACAGGAAGCTCCCCTGCTGTGAAGATAAACTCTGCCCCCTAAAAGGCTGAATGTTGTCACATGGAGCCTCTGATGGGAAGAGTTTGCTGAAAGGAAGCAGAGCCCACAGGAAGCTGGGGGTGAGAGTTAGCCAGACAGTGGGGACAGAGGAGCTCAAGCAAGGAGATAGTGTTGTGAGTAAATATTGATCTTGTATTGGTTTGTGGGAAGGCTGAAGGATGGCATGGCTCTTAGTGTTATTATGGCTTCTGAATATCTTTGGTACTATGATGGTATCATTTTGCTGGTTTTGGGATTCAGTTTTCTGGTGTCTAAATAAATGTTTCAGTTCTGTTTCTACCTGGAGAATCTGGTATATTTTGTTATTGAACATCACGCGATACTTATAGTCATGGTCTTTATTGTGATTGTGGATGCTGTCAATATTGCATTGGCACTACAGAAAGGTATGAGGGGGTGATAATGGAAGGGAGGACAGATTGGGGCAAGGGGTAGTCAGAAGCAAATACTTTTGAAAAGGGACAGGGTCAAAAGAGAAAATAGAATGAATGGGGGACAGGGTAGGATGGAGAGAAATATAATCTTCCACAATATGACTACTATATAAATGTTTTGCGTAACTACACATGTATAACCTATATTGAATTGCTTGTCTTCTCAGTTGGGGTGGATGAGAAGAGAGGAAGGGAGAGAATATAGAACTCAAAGTTCTAAAACCAAATGTTAAAAAAAATTTGTTTTTACACGCAACCAGGAAATAAGACATACAGGCAATGGGGTACAGAAATCTATCTTGCCCTAGAATAAAGTAAGAGGGAAAGGGATAAGAGGAGGATGAGGGAATAGAAGAGAGGTCATATTGGGGGAAGGAATAATCAGTATGCTTGCCATCTTGGGATGGGGGTAGGGGAGAGATGGAAAGGAAATTTGGAACTCAAAGTCTTGTGGAAATGAATGTTGCAAACTAAGAATAAATACATAAGAAAATTTTTAACAAAAAAGAAGGAAGAAATTCTAGAGATAAGCTACTCTTCTTCCCTATGTGTCCCATCTTGACTGATTGATATGGACATACATAACCCATAGGGTCACAACACAGTAAACACCTACCCTTTATCTGAAATGTTGTAGAATGCACAATAGTAATAAAATTCTTGCTTGTTCCCCCACTCCACCCCCAACCTGCCTCCTACCTAATCCTGATAATTCTTTCAAACAAGTACACATAGCATCAGTGGGAAGAAGTATTAGGAAAACAACTAGGAATTGTGTGGCCAAGGCAATTGTCTTACCTTTGTAATTGCAAGTATCTCATGGTGTTTTTTTTTTCCTTCTCATAGTTTATTCCAAGAGTGTCCTAATATATCAGAGTATCCTAGTCCTTGTTCTCTGCATGCCTCTTCTTAACTTTATCAGATCACTTACCTCTCTGTTTGAATTCTCTTTTATTCTTATTTTGTTACAATTATTTGTACTTGTGACAGGACATTTAAAATTTTGTTTTCTGTTTAGGATCTGATGACACTGGTCTATCATGTTTCAACCCCTACCTTTTTGACTTTTCTTTCTGAGTATCTTTTATTGTATCTTTATCCATGCTAATTATGGGTATCCTACAAGGCTCTATGTTAGAATCCGTCATTTCTTCCTTAGTACTATTTCTCCTGGTGATTTTTTCAGCTCTCATGAATTCAGTGATCACCTCTATGAAGATTTCTCAGATCTACTTATGTAGCCCTGACCCCTCTCTTGAACTCCAGTCTTTTGTCTCTAACTGCCTCTTGAGTATATCAAACTGAATGTCCCTTAAAAAACATATTGATCTCAACATTTCTAAATCTGAGCTCATTATCTTCCTCCCATCCAAACCTTCCCCTCTTCCAAAATTTCCTGTTCCTCTTGAGGACACCACCATCTTTCCAGTTACCAAGCCTCACAACCTAGTTTTCATCCTAGGCTCACTCCTTACTTTCTCTTCATCCCCATATCCAATCAATTTTCAAGTCCTATTGATTCTGCTTTTTTAACATTTCTCAGATATCTCTTCTTCTCTCCTCTAACACTAACACGACTCTTGTGCACCCCTTACCACCTCACACATGAATTATTTTTTTGTTTGTTTTTTTTCTTTTTTCTTTTTTTTTTTTTTTTTGAGGGCAATTGGGATTAAGTAACTTGCCCAAGGTCACACGGCTAGGTTTTTGTTTGTGTGTGCATTAAGTGTCTGAGGTTGGATCCGAACTCAGGTCCTTCTGACTCCAGGGCCAACGCTCTACTCACTGCGCCACCTAGCCGCCCCTCACACATGAATTATAATGCGATCCTTCTTATTAGCATCTCTCCTTCATGCCACTCCATACTCCAATCCCTCCTTCACTTAGTTGCCAGTGATCTACATAAGTTGACCATCTCCTACTCAATAAACTCCTCTGGCACATTGTTACGTCCTGGATCAAGTATAACACCCTCTATTTAGTTTTAATGCCCTTCACAACTTTGTCCTTTCTTACTTTCCTAATCTTTTATGCTTTACTCTCCTCCATGTACTCTATGAACCAGCAACACTGTCCTCCTTGCTGCTGTTCTGCAATAAGACATTCTATTTCCCAAATCCTTGTCTTTAAATGCTTTCCCTCCACATCTCCAACTCCTCTCTTCTCTCAAGACTCAGTCGAAATTCTGCCTTCTGAGGAACCCTTTTCTAATCACTCTTTAATGCTTATGCTTTCTTTCTCAGATTACTTTGTATATATCTTATAAGTACAAAGTTGTTTCCATTTTGTCTACCCAATTATAATGTGAATTACTTAATGTCAAGACCAGTTTTTTTTTTTACTTTTCTTTATATCCTCAATGCTTAGCAAAGAGCTTGTCAAATAGTAAGTACTTAATAAGTACTTGTTGACCCATTGGCTTGAGTTTCACCTTTCCCCTTGCCGTTTCTTCCACAGTATAGGAAAGGAGGGTATCTGTCCCCCTATCCTTCAATGGCAGTCTTAATGATGACTTACAATGGAAGAACATGGCAGTGGGAATGTGCTTGAATTTTTTTTTTTGAGAGGGGAAAGGCCACATGGTTTTTGTCCAGTATCCTACTTGGAAAGCAGATCCAGTGAAATGGTTGGATAGCACAGGTCAAATGACAAGGGTTTTGTTTGTTCAGCAAGCTTCAGTATATGTTTATCTTCAGAGGGGAGACTAAATCACAGAGCATTACTATAAGTCCTGTGGTGACAGTGTTGGATTCTGTGGAAAAGAGGAACTTGTTAGAATTATAGAAGTTTGCGCCAATAGCAAACCTAAGTTCAGTTGCCTTATGGGGTGGAGTTGATGGACCATTTTCAGGACTTAAGTTTCAGTATCTGTTTATCATCCTTTGTGAGTCATTTATGTCTAATAAATTTCTTTCTTAAGTTGAAATTTATATATTTAGCTTCTGCATCCTCTACATTTCTCAACATTATCCTTCCCTGTCCCATAGATACATCATTTATAAGAAAAAAATGAAGAAAAATATTTTAAAAGCCTAGTTAAACTGACCAAAACTTTAACCAGTTCTGCAATTATGTGAAATATTCTATACTTATAGTATTCCACCTCCACATATCACATCCTTGGGGCCAGATTTGTTCATTATAATTTCATAGCATACAACTTTGATTACTCTGTTCATCTTTCTATTTGCATCAATGGAATCATTGTTTAAATTGTCTTCTTGGGTTTGCTTACTTCACTTTGCATCAGTGCATATAATCCTATGTGTGCTTCTTTAGAGTCACCATACTAATTTTTTATTATAGCATAGTGATATTTCACTATGTATCACAAATTGTTTAGCCAGTCTCTATTGGACAAATATCTGTTTTATTTCCAGTTCTTTGCTACTACAACAGTGCTGCTATAAATATTTTGGTATGTATCACCCCCTCTAGGCTACTTCCTTTAATGCACTTTTACACAAAGGTTTGTAGGTTGGGTCTCCAGAGGGATGATTATTATTAGTTTCAATGGTTTGGTATTCTGTGGTATTCAGCTAGTAGGCTCAATTAGATCTTAGCAAAGGCATTACTCAAATGTAATAGCAAGAACACTATTTATAAAACACGCCTCCCTCCATAAAATCAAGATACACCGTCTCCAAAACATATATAGAATTCATCATAATCATACTCAGCATACAGTTATGGTGAAGTACACCTTTAAGATACATGTATGTCCAAGGCAGCTCACAACTCCTGGTATTAGAAGTTCTAGAAGTCCTTCTTATCTTTTTAGAGTCTTTTGAGAGTCCTCATACAGATTCCCTTGGGTGCAGCAGCTCTATTGGGTAGTTTGCTCGCTTGGGATTTAAGGGTTTGCTCCTCTTCAAAGTTTAACTCTCTTCTCTACTGCCAGGGGTCACATTCCTTGAAGCTGCTTCTTCCCTCTGGTAACTATCTCTCTGTATTTGTGTTTGTCTGGAGGGTGTGAGCTTGCTCCCTACTGTATGTGGATTCTAATACTGGAGTCTATATGACTACTGTGGGTGAATGAAGAGAGACATTACCTCTTATAACTTCTCAGAACCTCTGCTAAAATTCACTGGGATTATATATTTAAAGCCCCAGAGGGTTGACTAATTTGTTTACTAAAGGAATTTCATTCTTCATTTCTTTACTCAATAAGAGAAGTATTCTCATTTCATTAAGGGACCATAAGGTATTATATCTTATAATTAAAGATTAAAATTATATGAATACATTCTATGACTAAATCAGCTAAATCAAAAGGTAGAATCATTTTGTTCTCCATTATAGGTATATATAAGATCTTTCTTTTTTATTTTAATCATTAATCTACTTGGCATTTAGGCCAACAATTCAATCTTTGATGGCAGTACATGGATATTTGAGTAACTTAGCATAAATCCAAATTGTTTTCCACAACTATTGAACTAGTTCACAGCTTGACCGGGAATATAGTATTATGCTGATGTTTCCATAATGCCTTGATCAACAGTTTGTTGGCTGTGAGATCAAATCTCAGATTTTGATTTGTACTTCTCTTTGCATTAATGAATAGGAGTTACCTTATGGTTTTTCATAGTAGACAATCTCTCCCTCCTTCCTTCCCTCCTTTCTTCTTTCCTTCCATCCTCCCTTCCTTCCTTCCTTCCTTTTTTCCTTCTAATTAATTCTTATCCATTGCAAAATGGCTCTTGATTTTATGTTTTTTAGTTCATTCCCTATATATTTTGCATATCAGATTCATGTCAGAAATATTTGATGTCATTTCCTCCCAATCAGATCCCTCTCTTCTTATGCTAGTTGCATTAATTTTGTTTATATTGAAGATTTTCATTTTGAAGTGTAACCTTTGACTCAGTAGGCCATTTGGTATGGGACTCTCCTTTTTGGTGGCGATTGATTACTCACTCACTGTCCAATGTTGAATGAAGAGCTCAGTTAGTTAAAGCTTGAAAGAAGAGTGATTTTATTCTTCTGGTTTCTAGTTTCCAGTGAGAGAATATGCACTATTCCCTACTCTCTTTGGATTTATGGAGGGAAAAGTAAAATTGAGAAGAAGCTGACATGTAGAGGAGTCAATCCCTATTCCAAAATTACTTCACCAGAGACTCTGGAGAATCTCCCCTTTTGCTCCCTTTCAGCTTCCTTTTGTGTGTTGCCTTTTTTCCTTTAAGTCATAAGCTCTTTCAGATTAGGGAATAACTTTCTTTTTCATATTTGTATCTCCAGGACTTAGTACCATGCCTGGCACAGAGTCGGAGCTTAAATGTTTATTGGATGGCTGAAATGTTTACTGACTGATCTTCATTAGCAGAAAGGTTTCACATAGGGGTTTCCTTATACCAACAAAATTGCAGGTTTGAGCCCTCTCTTTATCCAGAAATTATCTACTTCTTATTTGGATTTGTATAGCACAGAAAATCTAAATTATTTCAGGTTATATCACAATTTTTATCATATTGTTGGTATGAGAACAATATGAAAACAGTTTTGTAATGGTGTTTATAAAGATTGAGTGTGCCTTACTAGATTACTTCCCAGCTTTTTAATTCATGTTGTAGTTATTTTGAATAGAATTGGCCCTTCTGTTATTTTGTCCTGGATTTTGTTATTGCTAAATGGAAATGCTGTTGCTTTTATAGGTCTATTTTTTTCTTGCTACTTTACTGAAACTATTATCTCAATTGGTTGCTTCTGTCAGATTTTTCTGGGTAAATAATCATATTGTCAGCATTTTCTATGGGACCAAATAGAGGCTATTATTCAGTAACTATAATGTACATGTAGAGTTTGTGAAGGATTTATGGACCTTACTATCCACACTTGACACACTATAGTCACAAACTGTAAGTAAGTTTTATTTCAGAGTTTTTCCTGGATAAAATCCAGATGGAAATAGTGTCACAAAGAAAAAGAAATTGACCCTTTGGGGCCAAGCACCCTGTTTCAGATGGGTCTGTGTGAACTCATAGCCTTTGTGGGATTCTGGGTTGTAGTTTACATAAATGTTTATTGAAATAAATGGAATATTTAAGTTTACAATTTATTTTGACTGCTTTGACCAACTTGGATCAATAGATTAATTTTAAAAATTAATCTATTTAAATAGATTGGTAATCAAACATTTTATGCACACAAATCTAGTCTTAATTTACTTACATTTTTCTAGGCATAACACAGTTAAAGCATTCAAATAGTTGGAAATACATTTGATTTTAAAATATATTTCATGACTAATGTGGAAATGTTTTATATGATCACACAAGTATAACCTTTATCAGATTCCTTACTGTCTCAAGAAGAAGGGAGGGAAGAGAAGAAGGGATAGGGTGTGAAATATGAAACAAAAAAAAGAATGTTAAAATTATATTTACTTGTAATTGAGAGGAAAATAAATATTTTAAAAATATATTTACATATTTTATTGCATTTTTGCTTTTTTTTCTTAATATGTCCTTAGTTGATTACAATTGATCTTACAGAAAGAACTTGCTATAAGAACTTGCTACAGAAGTTGCTATAGAAATCAAACCAGTAAATGGAGGTGAGTGAGCAGGGAATTTTTTTTTTCCAAAGAACTTCTCAAAGACATTTGCTCATTGGATCTTCTTTTTTGTACTGGGCCATAAATGTGCTGGCCTCCTATTTAGTGATGGTTCATGCCTGAAAGATTAGGAAAGTAGCAAAGAAAGTTTAATGGAAGAAAATTTTGGCAGTGCTGGAGGCCTTGAGTCAGGAAGACAATATTCAAATCTGGTCTCAGACACTTAGTAGGTGTGTGACTAATAAATAGCCATGTTATTATATCTTTGTCTACCTCAGTTTCCTTAACTGTCACATAGGAATAATAATAATATCTAACTTCAAGGGTGTTGTGTGGATCAAATATGGTAATATTTGTAAAGCCCTTTGCACAGTGCCTGGCACATATTAGAAGCTTAATAAATGCTTTCCTACTCTTTCCCACTTCCCATGGGGTGTAAAACAATGAAAGAAATGACATGAACACCTTGGGCAGCTGAATCCAGCAGTGTTGAGTTAGAATTGAGTTAACTAGAGGTAGCTGGAAGGAAGCAAAAATGGCAGAGCATCTGAATTTCAGTAGGCATGGAGAGCTAGGAAGCTGCTATAATTGTCTCAGTCACTCAGTAAACATTTATTAATTATCTGAGTTAAGAGTTGGGGATACAAAGAAAGTTACAAGAGAGTCCCTGACCTCAAGAAGCTTACAATCTAAAGGAAGAGATACAAAGCAAACAAATATGCACAAAGAAGTTATATGTAGGATAAAGAGGCAATAATTAAAAGAGTGAAGGCACTAGAATTAAGAGGAGGTGGGAAAGCCTTCCTGTAGAAAATGGGATTTTAGTTGAGACTCGATCAAGCCAGGGAATCCAGGTAGCAGTGAATATAAAGAATATTCCAGGTATGGGTGAGAAACGTCCACAGCCAAGAGATGTTGTGCTTTATGCATGTCCAGTGGCATACCTAGTGTCACTAGATCAAGGAGTATATGGTGGGGAGTTGCTGTTGTTGGTCAAAGAGGAGCAATGACATCACAGATTTGTGTGTGAATTGGATTTAAGTGAGGCAGTGCTGCACAAAGTCTTCAGCCTCACTCTCTTTTCCAGTCATCAAGTCTAGCAGCAAGACAAAAGTCAAAATGACTGGCAATGGCCTGGAACGCAATGTATGAACTTGATGTCTTCCATGTCTGATGAAGCTCTAAGTGCTCCCCAGGAACTGCTTCAGCCATCTTCATGGCTGTTGGAAGAAACTATTCTCATACCACTTCTGATTGAGGGAATCTTCACATACTTCGGGTAGACATCCCTCTAACTCACAGATGGGTTTGAGACCTATTGATTATGCTCAACATGGTTTAGCCTGTCTGCCAAGATATTTTGATTGGGATGTGACCACTGCATATGCCACAGCTTCTTGAAGCCACAGGTGAGATTTGGGGGGAGTAAGCTATAAGAAGATTGGAAATTTGGGGTGAGGGGAGAATCATTTGAAAGAAATGGGATAGGATGAGATTGACTGTGGATGTAGAGGGGTAAAGAGTAAGGCAACCTCTGTATATGAGATGAGGTGAAGGAGAAAATAATCATAGAAGGTTATCTGAGTAATATGAGATAAAGAAGACAGCAGAAGAGAGAGAATATGGCAAATAGATTCATATTTTTCTTTTAAATATAGGACAACGTTCTTGGCTTAGAAGGTGGAAGGAGTATCCATGGGAGATTGGAAGATGAAAGGATTTGGAATAGCTACTGTCTAGAGTATGAGTTTATAAAGGCAGAGGGTTTGCCCAGCAGCAGTGAGGGTCTGGTTGAGATTGTGTGACATAAGTCTGTAGGAGACCCAGTCAGAAACTATCTTTGTCTAGTAACAGTGAATGTGGGAATGGCAGAATGTGGGAATGTTCCCAGTGATTCAGTTTTCAGAGCCAAGGACTCGAGAGTTGAGGACATTGTATAGTTGAACTGATTTGTTAAGGGATCAAGATGAGGAAAAGAGAACAGTGTAACTAGCGTAGGGTGACAGCATGGAAGAAAATTGAAGGACTGAGGGATTGGAGGTTACCGTATGAACAAGAATCAGAGTTTTGTATGGAAAGGCAGGGGAAGAGGTGGAAAACCAGTAGGCTATTTTCAGATAAGGAAATTTCAAACTTTATTAGGTGGTATAATTGTAGGTTATGGCAAGATTGAAAGTATGACCATTATTGTTTATAACTGATGTGGTAGAGGAGTTGTAATGTTAATGGGATATACGATCTTCCTGCCCATTAATAGGCTGCATGTAGAGGCAATTAAGGCAAGTTTGATTACAGAAGGTGTATTTTTCAGTAAGGCCCACACCTTTTCTTAGTTTGTAATTAGACAGTGGGTCATGAGGGTTGTGATGCCTTCTGACCCTGAAGAAATTTATGCATACTCTCAGTTTATCATTTTTGCTTTGGGGATCACTCATTGAAAGAGTGTTCTTGACTTTGGGCAGCCATTAAGGGACGCCTCCTTCCTCCTCCCTCCCTCTCCCCCCAACTCCAGCTTTGAAAAACCCAGATGTTGGTTCTTCTCACTCTGGTAACTATTGCCTTGATCAGATAGTTGGATCTCTCTGTTGATTTATGCTGATTTCTCAGATAGAAGCCTTGTCAGTTAGTCTTTATTTCTCTGCTTGTATTTTCTCAATTTTTTTTTTGGCTTGGATTTTCTCTGAAGTTCAGGGTGCTGCCTTTTCCCTTGAACTAATGTATGTAATTAAAAAGATTGTTGACCCCTTGAACAGCTATCTTTCCTAGTAAAACAGATCTAAGAACCTGTGCTAGCAGCCATTCTGCCAGTGTGGTTTTTGCTACAGAGGTAGACCATGGAAAATGAGTAGGTTGAAGAATTGAGGAGCTAGGTTGTTTTGACAGTATTTAATATCAGGGCAGGAGCTGAGGAAGAGAGAAATTTCTGAATGTGAGTCAGATACTTAGTTCATGAGGAAGGACAATGGGGAGTGTCCTGAAAGTCTGTAGTCAATAGCTACCAGAATTTTGATTAGGTGGTAAATGGGGATTATGTGGATCTCAAAGGTGGGGAAGTTACTGGTGATGGTGGAAGGAGGAGAACCTAGATGTGATAAATAATTTAATATAATATAATACAACATGATATGATATGCAATATAACAGCCTATGATATTATATAATACAATGAAATATAATATAATGAAATCTAAAGTAATGTAAAATAACATAATATAAAAATAACTTCATATCACATAAAATAATATCATATTATTCCATATAGTATTATATAATATGTCATAAAATATAACATAAAATGACACTGTATACATAATGTGTACCCTATAATACCATACCATACTGTACTATACTGTACCATGCTGTATCATACTGTATCATACTGTACCATACAGTATCATATAGTATCATACCATATCCTATCCTATCCATCCTATAATATCATATCTCATGTCACACAATATCATAGCATATCTATAGTTACATAATATGTTGTGTATAACATACAAACATATACAAAATAAAACATAAAAGTAATGTGTGTATAATAAATGGTATGTTGCATGTGTGATATATATGTACACACATATACATGGTATATTGCAATTTTCTAACTCATTGGAGTTAGAAATTGGACTGCCTAATCCAATCAAGCATTTTCAGAACTCTTGTCAAGTTGTACATGTATTATCACCCTCAGTATATGATGAAGAAAGTGGACAAACTCTTACAGAAATCTACAAAGGAAACACATGAATGAAGAAACTGTGCTCAGAGTAAATCAAGATTGAAACTGCAAATGTGTATATCCTTTTTCTTCCTCAGGGAAGGGTCTATAAAAGTTCTTTGATGAATGTTGTTTCTGTGTTTAATAGATATTTCCATGATGAATCTGAGTTATTCCAAGCTGTCCTTAGCTAACACCTTACTGGGCACAATATTTCTTAACTAAAATCATTGATGAGCAATTCTGAATTCTGAAATGCATCCTTTCATCTATCTATTCTCTTCTTTTTCTAGATTCATACAATAATCAGATTATATTACATATTCGAAATCACATTTGTTTCATTCATACATCACTTCTGAGGGCTCTGTCTCCCCATTGTATAACGGCTTGCTGTATTCAAACCACCATTTGTTTCAGAAATCTCAGCTAGACTAATTTCCAGCAAACTGTCTTTCAGAGTAATTGTTTTCCCTTAGAACACTGAGGTGACCATAACTCAGCAATAAACCTTACAAAGACAGTGCACTACATGAACATTAAATCAGAATATGACTCTACATTTTACACATTGCTCCTCCTTTGACCCTCTGGGATCAAACAAGACAAAGCTAATCTCTCTCTTAAGTGACAAGTTCTTGAAGAAAACACTTATGATAAACTCTAAATTAACTCATCTAACATTAACATCTCCATTTCCTTCAAACAATCCTCAGGCATAATTTTGAGGGTCTCCATGATCTTTTTACCTTTATCTGGATGTTCTCCAGGTTATTATATCCAATATCTATTCTAAAGTGTGACACAATACTCCAAATGTTGTCTGACTAGCACAGAGTGTAATAGAACTCTCACTTACCTCTTGCAGAATATTATGGCTCTCTTAATGCAAAGATTACATAGACTTTTTTGGTTGTCATATCACACTGTTGACTTATATTAAGGTGGCCATTTGCATGCAAAGTATGCTTCTGATGCTGATTTATGGAACAGAAACATACTCAAATTCTCAGGTAGGTCTGTGATCTCATAGGTTCAGCAGTTCTCTCCAGTAGTGGAAATAGCATGCATATTACCAAAAGTTCACCATAGAATGTCAACTTTATATTCAAGGAGCCTTTCTTAATTTATTCCAGCACCACAAATATGACAGTAGAAAATTCTAGCCATTCGTTGTCATTTCTGATTCTTAGCATGTGACCAAGCCATCTACATATTCCTGTTCTTTGGACTTTCTTATTGGTTGTATAGTGTCATGCAAACAAAGAACATGAATTTAGATTTTGAGAGATAGTGGAGGATTGATGGGCCCAGTGTGCTATGATCTATGGGGTCACAAAGAATCAGACATGACTAACTGAACAAAAAACAATAAAACTGGTTATGTGTTGTGTTCTACCTTCACTCAAAATGCCCCTTTTCTGTGTAATACTTATATTTATTCATTTTTCAAGGGCAGTAGTGTTCTAGGTTTTGCC
Source organism: Gymnobelideus leadbeateri (assembly GCA_011680675.1). Classification (NCBI taxonomy): domain Eukaryota; kingdom Metazoa; phylum Chordata; class Mammalia; order Diprotodontia; family Petauridae; genus Gymnobelideus; species Gymnobelideus leadbeateri. The sequence continues at coordinate 351,951 of WOXC01011214.1, forward strand.
ACCATATAACATTGTAAAGTAAATTGTTTGGAGCAGCATATTGGTCTAAGCATGATATTATCAACTATCTTTTTTTTAGTCCCAGGGTAGTATTTTTTTATTAATCTTTGCCCTTTTGTTGAATAGAATCTTTAAAAAGAAAGAAAGGAAGAGAGAAAGAAAATTTCTTCAAAATAAGAAAACTTCCACAATTGTGTGATCAGGGGACTGGTCTTACAAAGTTCTTGGCAGCAGAAAGCATGGCAATGATTGTGGAGTGTTTTTTTTTTTATTTTATGTTTTGGGGAAGATTTATTAAAATTTTAGTAATTGTTATTTAGGAAACATTTTCTAGAGTAGTGAACCATAGAACAATTTAGTGACCCTCATTTTTCATGAAAACCAAAATGTTTTCCAGATGGTATTAGATACACGGAGGAGGATCTGTTTGCTGGCCTAAACAGATGTCCCAAGTAGCTGATTCTGATCTTCGCAATTGAATACCTCCATGACTGCCTAGTATTAGCTTGAGAAAGTGTAGGGAGGATAGTCTTAGGACATATGCAATATATAAACACTAAAAATATTTGATGCCAGTTCCTCTGATACTAACAAGACCAAGATCAAGTGGACCACCAATGTTAACCAGAAAAGCTGGTTTTAAGTATGACTTAAAGAGCTCCAAAATAATGACTTTAAATAGAGAGTAGGCAGTAGGGATCAAGAACAAAAAGCAGGCAACAAATAGTTGTAGCAATGGTACAAAAGCTCCATAAAACATCAGCATTTTTATATAGTTACAAGGAAAACCAGAAGTAAATAATAAAGAGAAATTCCTATCAAAATAACTACAAAAACGCATAATACACCAGGAAGTCAAGGTGCCCATATTCACTTAAGACATCTATAAATACAAACACCAAATACTCTCTACAGAAATAAATAAAAAAAAAAACAGAAATAATTGGAGGGATATTCACAAGTACAATAAAATGATAATACAACTAAATTAATCTGTTTGTTTAGTGAGATATCAGCTCAATACTCTAATTACTTTATATAACTAGACAAATTAATAGCAAAATTCAGTTAGAGGAATAAAAGGTCTCTAATATGTAGGGTACTGATGAAAAAAAATAGTAGAAAATGAGGAGGTATACAATTTCCCGACTTTAAAATATATTATGTAGTAGTAATCATCAAAATGATGTTATTGTCTGAAAAAATAGAAGTGTAGATTTGTATAGAATAAAAAGAAAAAAGTATCTGATGATTTGATAGATTCAAGAACATAAACTACATGGGGAAGGATTTTTTTTTTTTTTTTTTTGGTTTTTGGAGGGCAATTGGGGTTAAGTGACTTGCCCAAGGTCACAGGGCTAGTTCTTGTGTTATGTGTCTGAAGCCAGAAGGGATTTCTTTTTCTACATGAATTGTTATTAAAACTACAGCAGTTTTTAAAAAATAGGTTTAGAACATATATAACACAAATCACGATAAATTCAAATTCAAATGAATATTTGACCTAAATATAAAAGATAAAAGATCACAATATTAAAAAAAAAAAAAAGGAGAGAACAGAAGGAGGTGCCACTCATGATTATGGTGTTAAGAGAATTTTTAGCCAAATAAAAAGGATAGCAAAAATTAAAATAGTCAATTTCAATCACATGGAACTGAAAAAAAATTTAAATGTAAAAGCACTACAGAATGATAATATTGAGATATCATATCAAAATCTATGGAATGCATCAAAAAGCAGTGATTAGAGGAAAAAATTTATCTCTAAATGCTTACATCAATAAAATAGAGAAAGAGCAGACTAACAAATTGGGTATGTAATTAAAAAAAACTAGAAAAAGAATGAATTAAAAATCCCCAAGTAAACACTAAATCAGAAATACTAAAAATTAAATGTGAGATTAATAAAGTTGAGAGTAAAAATCCCATTAAGTTAATAAGTAAATCTAGGAGTTGGTTTTATGGGGAATAAAATAAAATAGATAAACAATTGATTAATTTGATTAAAAAAACAAATCGCTAGTATTACAAATGAAAAGAGTGAATATATTACTAATGAAGATGACATTAAAGTAATTATAGGAAGTTGTTTTGCCTAATTATATGACAATAAATTTAACAACTTAAATGAATGGAAGAATACTTACAAAAATAGATACTAACTGTTCATGTGTAGGCAGGGCCAATAAATGACAATTTTGCCTACACTGATTTATATATTTAATGCCAGCCCAATTATATTACCAACAATTATTTGACTGAAATTAAAAAAAATAACAACACTCAACTGGAAAAATAAAAAGTCAAGAATATCAAACAAAATAATTTTTTTAATGTGAAAAGGAAGGAATTTTAGCAGTATCATCATAAAGTAGTAATTATCAAAACTATCTGGTACTGTCTAAGAAATAGAAAGATAGATCAATATAATATAGTAAACATATAATTAACAGCAGCAAACAAACATAATAACATTGTATTTAACAAAGGAAAATATTTAAGATTTGGGGATTACAATTCATTATTCAGTAAAAAAAAATTCTGGGAAAACTGGAAAACAGTATGACAGAAACTGGATATGGACCAAGATCTCACATCATTTACCAGGATAAGGTCAAAATCAATATAAAACTCTGATATAAAGAGAGCTTTTTATGGGAAAATTAGAAGACTTTATACAAATAAAACAGATGTAGCCAGGATTAGAAGGAGAACAGAAAATTGGGGAAAATGTATATTTTCCGGACAGTTTATCATAAGATAGAACATATTACTTATGAGATTTTTGAATATATGAACAATTTACGAATAAATAAGAGATAGAGAGCAACATTATATATTAAGGGATAATTTTGGTTACATTAAACTAAAAGAAAAGTCTTTATACAAATAAAACAAATGTAGCCAAGAGTAGAAGGAAAGCAGAAAATTGAGGAAAATTTTTATAGACAGTTTATCAGATAAAGGTCTCATATCTAAGATATATGTGTATACGTATATACATATATACATACATATATATATATATATATATATATATATATATAAAACACTTTGTCAAATCTATATAAGTCATTCTCCAGTTGATAAATGGTCAAAGGCTATGAACAGCCAGTCTTCTAATGAAGAAATCAAAACAATTTATAGTCATGTAAAATGTTCTAAATAATTATTGATTAGAGAAATGCAGATTAAAAAACATTGAGACATCATTTTGCACCTAGTAGGTTGACTGAAATGATAGAAGGGGAAAGTGACAAATGTTGGAGAGGGAGTCAAAAAAATGGGACACTTAGGGTGGTTAGGTGGGGCAGTGAATAAAGCACTGGCACTGGAGTCAGGAGGACCTGAGTTCAAATGTGACCTCAGACACTTAACACAAAACTAGCTGTGTGACCTTAGGCAAGTCATTTAACCCCATGTGTGTGTGCACTCATGCCTAGAGGTAGTCATCTCTGGAGTAGGGGAGTAGGGAAGAAAATAAAGAAATTTACATGATCATTTTGTTGTATATTTAAAAGGAATAGCAAGTTATACATAGTAGATTTGAAATTTCATGTACAGTTATCTTTTTTATTGTACTATGTTATTGAAATGTTTATTTTATTCCATAAATTATTTTTTTAAAAGCAGAAAAGCTAAGACTAGAGGAGAACCATTGATTAGGAATAATAAACTTTTGTTCAAATATTCTGACAAAAACTTTAATATCCAAAATATATATGAAATTAATAAAAATATATGACAAACATTTTATGTAGCAAATAGAAAACCAGCCTGAAAGTCAGGAAAACCAGGCTTCAAGTCACGCCTTTACATCATACTGTCTATGTGACAGGTATTGGTTTGTTTAGCCACTTATTGCATGGCCTGGGGCACATGGCTTTGGGCATTTGCCCTTTATCTTCTTACATCAGACAAAATTTTAAGCCTTTCAGTTTCAGATCAGGTGCCATTCTCCATTCTTATTAGTTTGCTCACCCACAGTTCCCTATGTCAAAGAAATCATAGATCTCATAAAAAAGAAAAAAGAAAAATGATCAACGTATATTAGTCAACAGACCCCAAAATAATAATGATAAACTCTTGAAAAAAATATGAAATACTGTTCCAAATAAGGTACTATGCTCATGGAAACAACTCTTAGGTTAGACCTCATATTCAGCAAATTGACAAAGATAACAAAAGACGGACATAGTCAATGTCAGAGGGATTGTGGGGAAACAGGCAGAATATCACAGTGGTGGTGGGCCTGTGAATTGATTCAACAAATCTTGGAGTTTTTTGTGAAAAAAATACGCTCTTTACCTTTGTTCTGGGGGTATGTTCCAAGGATGTCAAAGACAGAAAGATGTGACAACAGAAGACTGAAAACAAAGTAGATTCCAGTCCAGTGACTGAGGAATGGTTAAATAAATTGTAGTAAAAGAGTGCCGTGGAATATTCTGCTTTGTAAGAAGTAAAGAATATAAGAATTCAAAAGGAGGGCAGATGTAAAGTCAAATTAATGAAACTAGGAAAATATGAACATTTATTTCTGACATATTTAAAGTTTGTCCTCTATGCCAGGAACTCTTTCTCCTTGTCTCTGCCTTCTGACTCTCTTAGTTTTCTTCGAATTTCCTCTACTTTCTAGTTTCAATAATTCATGAAGGATAAGAAATTCTTCCCCATGTAGTTTATGTCCTTGGATATCAAATCCTATGATGTTTGCTTTTTAAAAATTTTACTTATCCTGTCTTTTACACAGATCTACTCTCCTATTTAAAAAAAAAATAATACCAGGTCATGTTGATGATTACTACTGCATGATATATTTTAAAGTTGGGAAGTGCTACCCCCCCTTAATTTCTACTTTTTTTCATTGTTACTCTAGATATTGATGACCTTTTATTTCTCCAGCTGAATTGTGTTACTAATTTATCTAGTTATCTAGTTGGATTAATTTGTCTACAACCACCTTTGTAAGAAGCCTTTCCTGGTCCTACTTAATCCAGAACCATTCCTCTGAGATTATTTTCAATTTCCCTGCATATTTCTCACTAGTACATAGTTGTTTTCTTGTTGTCTCCTCCATACGACAGCGAGCTCTTTAAGAGAAGATAGTCCTCCCCCTCCCCCAGCACTTAATAAAATGACTGGTACATAATAGGTACTTAATTAATGTTTGTTGACTTCACTTGAATATTTTTACAGCTGCCTTTACCACATCTTAAGCATAAATTAAATAAGATTATGAAGCACCCTGTGAAAATGTTCTTCATCTTCCGCTTATATGTGATTCAAACTTCTAGCCCCCTGCCATTTTGCCATTCTAGAATGGTGAAATTGGGGAAACAAGTGTATGCTCACCCCTTTCACATCCTTCATTCTTGTTTTTGTCAAGTTAAACATCTCTTGTTCCAGCTTTCATGAATAGAATCTTTAGGGTCCAAATAATTTCCATCTATCAAAATGAGTGAGTTCTCCAAGCTTTGTACATTTTTTTGTACATTACACATCTATCTAAGGGGTGGAGCTTCTTCAGAGCCATTACATTTGTGTTGAGATGACGTTGACAAGATCCCTTATTCCAAGTGCAGGGGTATGAGGGTTTTGTAACAAGGAACTGTTTACCAGTCTGTCCCAAAGTGGAAAAGGTCATCTCACGTGGTTGTGAATTACTTCTCACTAGAGGTCTTCAAGCAAATCCTGAATGAACACTTGTGGGGTATGCTATAGAGGAAATAGCTATTCAGATATAAGTTAAACTAATTGGCTCTGACGTCCCTTCCAACTCTAATAGTTTGTAGCTCTCCATAGTTAGCAACACAGCTTCTTGGGCATAATTTCTATTTTGAACATTTCCATGGGATTGGCAACAAAGTCACTTTGCTTTGCTGTCATTGATGTCTGTTTTGGTTGGGTTCTTTAGAACATCTTTATGAAACATAAAAATGGACTGTTTTATATCCTTCCAGTTGTGAGGTCAATGTCATATAGTCGTGCTTTACTATCTGGTAAAAAAAAGAATGAAAGAAAATATACATTGATGTTCATTTTATAGCCTGCACGTAAGACTGAACTGTAGGCCTTTTGATTGTTCAGCAGAAAGCTGATTTACCTTTTAAAAGAATCAGAAAGTATATTCCAGGAATGTGGTCATTTGATAAACTTTCTACTTGTCTCTGTATTTCTTAAATATTTGTAAGGATTGTAGATGAGGAATGGTTGTGAAAGGAATGAGTAACCACATACAGGACGACTCCCTATATCACCTTTTATGATACTATTATATTAGGTGAAAATTTCATAAACTCCATGCTTCGCACATGTCAGTATCCTTGCCATCTCCATACAGAAGATTTCCTCCATGACTTAGTAATTATCTTAAACTTAAGTTTCAATAGCCCACAGCCTTCATCATCTGAGGAGCCAACCTTCTGATAGTAAGTCTCTCTAAACTTAGGTTTGTCCTTGGACAAGAGATACACAGTCTGTTCCTGGTCCTGTACTTTGAGCCTTTCCTCCTTGGTGTGCTTAAGAGTAGGTAATGTAAATAAACTATGAGACCTGAGTACTAAAGTTTAATCACACCGCCTACCTCATGCCAAAGGGTGATAGAGTTACAGTTCAGACTGAGACATACATATTTGTTCATCACCAATGTTGTAATTCATTTTATTAAACTGTATGTCATTAAAAAAATACTTAAATAGGGGCGGCTAGGTGGCTCAGTGAATAGAGCGTCGGCCCTCGAGTCAGAAGGACCTGAGTTCGGATCCGGCCTCAGACACTTAACCCACACAAACAAAAACCTAGCCATGTGACCTTGGGCAAGTTACTTTACCCCAATTGCCCTAAAGGGGCGGCTAGGTGGCACAGTGAGTAAGAGCGCTGGCCTCGGAGTTGGGATGACTCGAGATCAAATCCGGCCTCAGAAAATGAGCACCCACACATACATAATGACTAGCCGTGTAACCTTGAGCAAGTTACTTAACCCCAACTGCTTTAAAAAAATACTTAAATAATTTTTAAAAATAGTAAAGCTTGTTGGGTCTTTTGCAATTATAATTATGGGACCAAGCTTAGTGCCTGGCATGTAGTAGGTGCTAAATATATTTTTCTTGATCAATCAGTTGAGAAGCAGACTTGTACCCCACTGATGTGATCTTTTGATAACCCAGGATTGTTTCATTACCACAATTGTCTTTAGATTAGGACATCAGTGGAGGGTTGCTATATTATTATGGGTTTCCACAGAGAGCAAGATTGTGATAACTGAAATGTTCTCAGAGTGAGTGTCTCCTGCCACACGTATCTTGTCCTCTGAGTGTTGTATAGTTGTCCTCACTTTTTTCTCTTTTCCTTCCTGGAAGCAAGAGATCCCCAGGTGTTACACATTGTACATATTTTCTGAATGCATGGGTCAGATGAGTTGACTTTTTTCACTCCCTTACACACACCCAGGCTTGTACACTCAGGAAGCTTGGGGATTGGTCAGGTGAGGAGAGGAAGCTAAAGGAGTGAAGGATTTGGGTGTTGAAGGGGGTTGGGAAAAGGTTGTAAAGTGGGAAGTGGTAGGGGAGGGGAGAGGAACGGAAGGAGGTGGAGAGAAAGGTGAACCTCCAGCTTCCTAGGGTCTCCTCTCCTGACTCCTTGAATAGGGAACTCACTCCTTGAGAGGCAGGGAGGACTAATCCTAGAGGAGGGTGCCAGAGGTCAGAGTGAGGATGCTATATTAGAAGAAGTTCTATCTACAAACAGATCACAACATACAATTTTAAGTGACCCCCCAATTGGCTTTAGTATTGTTGTTCATTTTTCCTTTTGAAGGGGACCAGTGACACCATGGGGTGATGTCTTGATTTTCACATGAATTGAATTTAAGTAAGGCAGAGTTACACAAAGTAGTCAGCCTCACCCTCTTTTCCAGAGTTATCAAGGTCCAGTGGCAAGACAAAAGTCAGGATGACTTGTGGTGGCCCGAGATGCAGTGGATGACCTTGGCATTATTTGATGTCTGACAAAGCTCTAAGAGTTTCACAGCCACTTTCATGGCCATTGGAACAAGTTGTTCTCATCCACCCATTTCAAAGGGGAAGTCTTCACATGATCCAGTTAGACATCCCTCCAACTCACCACAGCCTTGAGGTTACTTTCCACCTGGTTTAGTCATTTACTGAGATGATTTTACCCAGGTGTGGCAGGAGTTTAACAGAGGGCAGTCTGCAGCAGTTCTCTGAGGAAGATAGCCTTTATTAACTGGTAACAAAGGAGTCTTATGGCCAAACTCCACTGTGGGAAATGGTATCGAAGTCCAGAAAATCAGAAGCACAGCTGAGAAGGCAATGAAGGTCTGACAGCCTACAGCCCTCCCCAAAAGGGAGACACTCAGAGGAGTTCACTAATGGGAAAAAGGGATCACAATGGTGGAAGGATATTCTAGTGTGAGAAGATGATGGAAAATCCATTTCCAATTACCAAAAATACTACATATGGCAGGTAACAGGCTTCAGAACCATGAAGATTGGGTTCAGGTCCTGCTTCTGACAAATTCTATTAGATTGTGAGTTCCTTGAGGGCAGGACTGTCTTTTGCTTCTTTTTGTTTCCCCAGTACTTAGCATAGTGCCTCAAACATAGTAGGCACTCAAATTGTATTGATTGACAAAGATTGTTTGGGTGATCCTGGGCAAGTCATGTAACCTCTTAGTGCTCTGATAAAATTTATAAGACTATGTGTTACATGCACAGTGCCACCCTGTTTCAGTAGAGGGAATTTCTTCTTCTAGGGATTTTTTTATACCAAGGAAATCACATATCCACAGCTTATCCCCATTCCTGTCATCAGGAGATGGTGGCCCAAGGGTAATTTCACAATAGTCCTTTCAGAAGGAAGTCTGATTTCCCCTGTCCCCCCTATATCAGTGCCCTGGGACAAAATATTCATTGTCCCATGATAGATTTAGCTTAAAACACCCCAAAATCAGAATGTGTTAAATATACAAATTAGGAAAGGATTATAGATAGCCTTTTGAGCTAGAAAGGCAGATTATTCATTTCTGAGACTCAAAGAGGCAAAGTTATTTGTCCAAGCTCACATAGGTGATCATATGGCAAACCTAATATTTTCACCCTGTACCTATGATACCTAAGCAAATTGCCCTTAATATTCACATTACAAAATTTATTTGCTTCCTAGAATCTTTTATTTCCTTCAAAACTCTGCTTTTGTGCCATCTTCTAGATGAAGGACTTTTTGTTCCATCTAACTACCAGTACCAACCCCACTGTAATTTTATCTTTTATTTCTCATTTATGCACATACTACATTGTTTATAGGTTGCCATGGCCAAAAAAAAAATTCAATAGGTGGTCAGCCTATAAGTGATATGACATGGATAAAAAAGGACATCAACACCGATTATAATAATTGTATCCAGAAGTCAAACAGATGTAAATTAATTGCTATAACAAGGAGACCAAAAGAAGTTAGGAAACACCTTAGTCAGCAAACATTTGACTTAATTGTCTGAGAGAGATAGCTGCCAAAGTCAGCACTGAGTTAGATTATAAACTCATCTGTAAAATCTTAAGGATGATGGACAACTAGAATGAGCAGTATTATCTTATAAGGCCGAGAAAGGCAGAGAGGGTAAAACCAGTTTGTGAAAAACTTGGCCAGATATCTGAATTAGCAAATTAATCAAAAGGGAATTTAAGAAGGAAAACACAAAGAGGATCACAAAGAGAAGAAAAATGTAAAAGATTTGCAAAACAAATATATTATAACAAACTATTTTCTCCTCCAGTTATTAGGAGCCCACCACACTTAGACTCTAATATTATTAGAGGGGTTTACAGAAGAGTCAGAAATGACACTAAGGAGGCCAATGATGGGAAAAACAGCCATATTAGACAAAGTATATATAGAGGGTGTGATTCATGCTGGAGGCTATATAATCATGAAGACACTGAGTACTGAAAAGAGGTATCTGGGAAAGGAGAATATACCAAAATTATAGAAAAATAAATTTAACACAAAACTACCAATCTACATGCCTATTCTCCCATCTATACAAAAACCTTATGAGGATCACCCAATTGAGTGAATCATGGATGCTTTCAAAGCTGGATTCAACAATGTACCACATCATTCCTACTTTTTGATTGACTGAAAGATACAGTAAATATAGTATTCCACCATACTTCCTACATGTTGATTATAAAAAGCTCATTTCTACCCAATTACAGACACAATGTATGTGTGATGACCAACTTTGATAGACTGGACTCTTCTCAGTATTGCAGGGGTATAAGTAAACTCCAAAAGACTCATGATGGAGAGAGATTTCTACATTCAGAGAAAGAACTAGAAAGAACAGAGTTGGAATGCAGATTGAAGCAAACTACCTGCTCCCTTTCTTTTTCTTTGTTTGGTTTTGTTTCCTCTTTCCCGTTATTCATTTCATCTGATGCAATCCTTTATAACCTAATACATGATTGTAAGCTGCCATGAAGTGGGGAGGGGGAGGAGGGAGAGAAAATTAGAAACTCAAGGAATTGGGAAACTGAATCTTGTAAACTAAAAGTAAGCAAACTAATTAATAAAGACAAAAAAGGGAAAAAATGAAAACCTTATTTTGTTCAATAGAACAAAACATTATCTTAAAAGCCATTTTACCACAAAGTATCTTCCATTCACATACCAAGATAATTCGGTATTGTTTGGAAGTGTCCCATTATGTCAGGCATGCTTTATGCGTACCAAAAACAAAACAAAAACAAGCATAAAATCCCAAACAAAAATACATCATAAAGGAGGAGATCTAGTGAAGAATCCAGATCACAGAGGACTTCTTCAGATACTTTTGTTTGAGTATGACAAATATAGTTATTGAATCAAGCCTTAAGACATCATCAAAATTTAATTTATCTAATTAATCAAATTTAATGATATATTAATTTAATAAATTAATTATATATATATATATATGTATATATATATATATATATATAAAATAACTTGATAAATTAATTTATCTTAAATCAAATGACATTTAATCATCTAAATGAATTGGACCTGTCTGTTCACACTGGGTAAACCAAATGGATAAAAAATGTCTATTGCCCAGATTTTTACATGATTATGAAGGAACACTTCATAGAGCTTTTGCAGCAGTATGTGTACCTGGGACAGACAGTACAGAGGGACAATAGCTTGGAGGTAGAATCAAGATGATGGAATAGCAAGAAGGAGTACAGTTGAGTTCTCCATCACATATTCAAACTGATCTGAAAAAAACATACCTGGCCAAATCCAGATTGGCAAATCCAAGAGCAAATCACAATGAATGAGCCTTTCTTTTCAATCTAGGACAGCACAAGAAGGCAGAATGAGAGGTCTGTAGACACTCAGAATGGTAGCCTACCAAGGAACGCCCAGGTAGAGCATTTCAACAGAGAAAGAGACTACACATGATCGCTAGGAGAGATTCCAAATGCAGAAGAGGGGCCTAACTGTGCAAAGTGCAGGGATAGATTCCAAGTGCTAACACAGTTGCTTGTTGTCCAATTCAGAGATTAAGGGTTTACTAAGGAGGTGAACTTCACTGAGGGGTAGCATATTAGGGGTAGGAGTGATTGCCAGCCCTAGGATGTATACCAAGCAAAGAACAAATTCAGGAACAAGCAGCAGCATGAAAATTCCAGTTTGATTACTCTGCCATATCAATGGGTCAAAGGTGAATTCTTTCCATAAAGGTGATGCCTTGATCAACATGATTCCATTATTAATGGTTAGTGCCAGTCTATGCATAGTGAAGTGGTGATAATCAACTTTTCATTTAATCTTTTTCATTCATGCATGAGTCCAGAATCTGGGTGAAAGTGAGGTGTAATGGATATAGAACAGTATTATGCTGATGCCCAGAGCAGCCCTGACTGGGCAGTAACCTTGACAGCTTACACCATCCTGATTGCCTGCCTGGGTCACAGCTAGAGCGTAGTCCTTCCCAAGGACCATAGAGAGCTAGGTTTATAGCACTTCATAAACCCTGAAGTTCTTAATTCCTAGAAAATCTACTGTTTGCCTAGAGAGTGTGCTTGCAAGGTTTACAACATTACGTGTTCTATTCATAGCTATTGGAAATGGCATACTAAGAGAGCTGAATCAAGTATCCCAAAGAGCTCCTTTAGCATCTCTCTAGAAAGTAGTTTCACTGATGTTGTAGAAATGTCCTGAGAAGGGAACTAAGACCATGGGTTTATGATATATTATAGGCACTCATAATGTCCTGTACCCAGTGACCTGTTGGGCCAATCTACTGTCTGTTCATATTGCATCCAAAGTTCCATCCACTTTTCATCTTACATCAAGAAGTTAGAACCCAAAGAGATTTACTATTCTTAGCAAAATATAAAGACAAGGCTGGTTGTGACTACACATTTTGTGAATTTTATTAATGAACAGATGAGAATTTATAATCCCAATGATTGGCATCACCTTGATGACTAGGTGCTTATTTGGATGAATACAAATAACTATAAATTGCACTGTTGCATCCAGTATCATATAAAAACTCTGTTTTACATCTAAATCTCTTCTTGAGATTTTGGTGGCGTAGTGAAATGGTACAATCATTTTGGAAAGCAATTCAAGTAAAGTGACTAACATATCCATACTCTTTGAACCAGAGACTCCATTACTTGCATCCCAAGAAAGTCATCAATAATAAGATAGAGCTCATATTTGTGATTACTCAAAATTGGAAACAAGAAACATGCCCTCTCATCAAAAGCTTCCAAGAAAAATATGAATTGGTCACAGGCTATGTAGGAGCTCAAGAAGGATTTTAAAAATCAGGTAGAAGAAGTGGAGGAAAAACTGGGAAGAGAAATGGGAATGATGCAAGAAAATCATGAAAAGTGAGTCAATAGCCTGCTAAAGAAGACCCAAAAAATTCTGAAGAAAATAACACTTTAAAAAGTAGACTAAGGGCGGAGCCAAGATGGCGGAGTAGAAACAGGACTTCCAAAGTGCTCTGCCCCTCACAAATTTCAAACAATGTGAAAGGGGACTCCGAACAACTTCTGGAGCCCCAGCACTTACAGAACGACACAAAAAAGCTAACCTCCCGCTGAGGACAGCCCAGCAGCCCTGTAGGGAGCGGCCAGCACTGCTCTCTGAGAGCAGGCAGCACAGCGCTCTGGGAACCTACAGCACAGAGCACAGAGCCCAGCCCAGGTCCGAGGTTTTAGCCCCAGGGCGGCCAGGCCTTCAGCCAGCTGGAAGGACCCCAGAACACCAGCAGTTGTGGCGATTCCAGAATTATCAGCACAGATATGCCTAGAACAAAGTGAGAGGTTAGTGCCCTATGGACTTTGGGACCAGTATTTGGGGAACTCATGGCTTCCTCCCCTGGGGGCAAAAAGCTGCTGAAGAAACTCAGAACAGAAGCCATTTTGCAGCATCACTTGCGGCTCTAGCTCCTTGTCTTCGAACTGTAGGGAGATCCAGCAATCAGTCTGGTGGTTTACCGCTCTTGCTTTAAACTGCTTGGATCTGGATTGTGTTCTGGGGGGAAGTTTGGGGTGGGTATGCAATTTGCCAGAGTGGGTGGGTGGAGGCTTTACAGAGGCCACCCAACTGGAGGAAGTTGTGAAGACCCCACTTTTGGGTGGAAGCTCTCCTGTCTGGTGGCAGAGTCCTACTGCTGCAACAAGCCCCCAAATCAAGTACTTAAGTGGCAACATTCCTAGGCAAAAGAAACAAAATGAACAGAAAAGTTCAACATTGGACTCCTATTTTAGGGGCAAAGAGGCTCAAAGCATGGAGGAGGACTGTGAGGTCAGAAATCCTGCACCAAAAGCCCCAAATGAAAATACAAGCTGGCTACAGGCCATAGAGGACCTTAAGAAGCAGATAAGAGAGGGGGCTGAGCCAAGATGGAGGAAAGGAAGCAGTAACCTCGCTGAGCTCCTCTGTCACTAAGTCCAAAAGGGTAAATCTGAGCAGATTCCGGAGTGACGGAGCCCAGTGGAAGACAGAGTGTGGCAGAATCCAGCCCAGGAGGTTGCCCAGAGTGTCCGCACAGGTCAAGCGCAGAGCGCGTGGGGTCTGCACAGCTCAGACCTAAGAGCAGGCAAGCAGACTACACCAGAGAGAGAAAAAGCCCCAGCCTGCAGACTTACCAAGGACGAATCGCAGTCATCTCACAGAGGGAACGGATCATTGGAGCCAGGTAGGAGAGTCGGGCCCCCAGTGGAGAGAGTGGCTTCTCAGGCTGCATTCAGCCCCCAGCCTGGAAGTTTAGAAACTGCCTGCCTGTATAATACAGGGGCTGGAATGGCAAAGTAAATTCTAGCTGCTCCGATCCTCCCATCCCTCCTTCATGAAGCAGAAAACCCAAAGATAAGTCTCCCACCCAGATTGAAATCCCGAGTTAATGGAAATAGCCCCAGGCTTGAGAGTCTCCAAGAAAGGGTGTAACTGAGACAGCCAGGAATCTGAAGAGAAGAGAGGGAGGGGACCCAACAAGCCCCACCTCACCTCACCAACAAAAGCCTACTTATAGCCCAGGGGTATAGAGGCAGAAATCTGAAGTGGTCAGACTCATCCCCACCTACACATCTACATTCCTCACTGACTTCCCTGACTTAGCCATAAACTAGCCACCCAGAGGTATTCAAAGTCAAGGATCAGGCCCCAAACTCATAGCCTGAGACACTAAGAAACAGGAAGTCACAATGGGAAGGAAGGAAGCTGAAAAGGAGAAGGGGAAGGCAAGAAAGTCTATTCGAGCATACTATGCAGGGCAAGAACAACAAAACACACAGGACAATATAGACTCTCTGCCCACACCAGAGACCACAGAAGGAAACATGATCTGGTCTCAAGCCCAAATAGCATTCCTGGAGGAGCTTAAGAAAAATTTTAAAGACCAAATCAGGGAGGCAGTGACCAACTTGGAAAAACGTCTCAGTGAAGTAATTGGAGAAAATACCTCCCTAAAAAAGGAACTTCAAAAACTAACTGAAGACCATAATTCACTAAAAATTAGATACAATCAAACTGAAACTCAGAACTCTATGATGCAGCAGGAATCAAACGAAAAAAACAAGATGATCGAAAAATTGCAAGAAAATGTAAAATATCTCACTGGAAAAATAACTGACCTAGAGAACAGATCCAGGAGAGACAACCTAAGAATTATTGGTCTACCAGAAAGCCATGATGAGAAAAGCAGTCTAGACAACATCCTCCAAGAGATTGTCAAAGAAAACTGTCCTGAGGTCCTGGAATCAGAAGATAAAATAGCTATTGATAGAATTCACCGGACTCCTCCTGAAAGAGATCCCAAACTGAAAACTCCAAGAAATATAGTAGCCAAATTCCAGAATTATAAGATTAAAGAAAAAATTCTACAAGCAGCCAAAAAGAAACAATTCAAATATCGAGGAACTACAGTTAGGATCACACAGGACCTAGCAGCTTCTACATTAAAAGAGCAGAGGGACTGGAATTTGATATTTCATAGGGCAAGAGAGCTAGGACTACAACCAAGGATTAACTACCCGGCAAAACTGAGCATAATCTTTCAGGCAAGGAGATGGACATTTAATGAAGTAAGGGATTTCCAGACTTTCCTAATGAAAAAGCCAGAGCTCAATGGAAAATTTGATCTCCAATTACAACACTCCAGAAGAACATAAAAAGGTAAACAAAGGTAACATAGACTCACACATGCAGAAGTGCACACACCCACACCCACAAACACAAGCTCATTACCTGGGATGCAACAAGAGCAAAATGTTCACATCCCTATATGTGGAGCTGATAACTGTCAATATTTGAAATCTCTATGATTATCATGACCTGAAAAAGGGTTATACTTAGAGGGTGTGGGTATGAATGCACTAACATGGAGTCTAAAAAAAAAAGACTATTAAGGGGATCAATGGTACTGTAATGGGAAAAAGGAAAGGATGAGCTAGGAAAAGGTAAAATATGCCATCTGAAGAGGCATCAAAACACACTATAGAAGAAGGGAAAGTAAGAGGGAGAGGAACATCATTTAAACACTATTCTCACTGGTTCTGGTTCAAAGAAGGATCAAATTAATCAGTGAAGTTTAAGAATCTAACGTGAATAGACACATAAATTCATTAAATAGAGGAATTGGAGGGAGGGAGAAGAGCACTGTTTGAAATTTACTCTCATTGGTTTGGAATCAAACGGGGAGTAATTTACTCTGATAAGTATAAAAATTTATTGTGTCCTATAGATAGTGGGAGGGTAAGGGGGGGTGAAAAGGAGGAGACTAAAGGGAGGGATTATAAGGGAGGGAAATAGTAGTAAGGGGAGAGGGTAGGTTAAGAAGGGGGGTCACTGGGTGGGAACACTGAGGGAGGGGGCGGTCAAAAGGGAAAACTTCAAGGAGGGGAAGGGAGAAGGAATAAACAAAAACATAAACAGGGGAGGGAATAGGATGGAAGGGAAGAGACAGATAGTCATCATTACTGTGAATGTGAATGGGATGAACTCTCCCATAAAACAGAGGCGGATAGCAGAATGGATTAAAAACCATAATCCTACAATATGCTGTCTTCAAGAAACACATTTGAAACAAAGGGATACCCACAGGGTAAAGGTAAAAGGTTGGAGTAAAATTTATTATGCCTCAGCTAAAGTAAAAAAAGCAGGGGTAGCAATACTTATCTCAGATAAAGCAAAAGCAAAAATAGATCTAATTAAAAGAGATAAGGAAGGAAACTATATCCTACTAAAAGGCACCATTGAGAATGAAGCAATATCACTACTTAATATATATGCACCAAGTGGTATAGCATCCAAATTCCTAGAGGAGAAGTTAAAGGAATTAGAGGAAGAAATACATAGCAAAACTATACTAGTGGGGGACCTTAATCTCCCCCTCTCTGAACTCGATAAATCTAACCTCAAAATAAACAAGAAAGAAGTTAAGGAGGTGAATAGAATCTTAGAGAGACTAGATATGATGGATCTCTGGAGAAAACTGAATGGGGATAAAAAGGAATTTACTTTCTTCTCAGCAGTGCATGGTACATACTCAAAAATAGACCATGTACTAGGGCATAAAAACCTCACAATCCAGTGCAGAAAGGCAGAAATAGTAAGCGCATCATTCTCAGATCATGATGCAATAAAAATTATATGCAATAAAGGGCCATGGAAAGATAGACTAAAAACTAATTGGAAACTAAACAATTTAATCCTAAAAAATTGGTGGGTCAAAGAAGAAATTATAGAAACAATCAATAATTTCATTCAAGAGCATGATAATAATGAAACAACATACCAAAATTTGTGGGATGCACTAAAGGCAGTTCTCAGGGGAAGTTTTATATCCCTGAGTGCATACTTAATTAAAGCAGAGAGAAGGGAGGTCAATGAATTGGACATGCAATTGAAAAAGCTAGAAAAAGAACAAATTGAAAATCCCCAATTTAGTACTAAATTAGAAATATTGAAAACCAAAGGTGAGATTAATAAAATTGAAATTAAGAAAACCATTGAATTAATAAATAAAACTAAGAGCTGGTTTTATGAAAAAATCAACAAAATTGATAGACCCTTAGTCAATATGATAAAAAAAAGAAAGAAGAAAACCAAATTATGAGTATCAAAAATAAAAAGGGTGAATCTACCTCCAATGAAGAGGAAATAAAAAAAATAATGAGGAATTATTTTTCCCAATTGTATTCACATAAATATGACAATCTTAGTGAAATGGATGAATATTTACAAAATCACAAATTGCCCAGATTAACTGAAGAGGAAGTGAATTACCTAAATAACCCCATCTCAGAAAAAGAAATCAAACAAGCCATCAATGAACTCCCTAGGAAAAAATCTCCAGGGCCAGATGGGTTCACTAGTGAATTCTATCAAACATTTAAAGAACAATTGATTCCAATACTCTACAAACTATTTGGGAAAATTAGTGAAGAAGGAGTCCTACCAAACTCTTTCTATGACACAAATATGGTACTGATTCCTAAATCAGGAAGAGATAAAACAGAGAAAGAAAATTATAGACCAATCTCCCTCATGAATTTAGACGCAAAAATTCTAAATAAAATATTAGCCAAAAGACTCCAACAACTTATCACAAAAATAATACACCCTGATCAGGTAGGATTCATTCCAGGAATGCAAGGATGGTTTAATATTAGGAAAACCATCAATATAATTGAGCATATCAACAACAAAACTAGCAAAAACCACATGATCATCTCAATAGATGCAGAAAAGGCTTTTGACAAAGTACAACATCCATTCCTATTAAAAACACTAGAAAGTAAATGGAGCCTTCCTTAAAATAGTTGCTAGCATCTATCTAAAACCATCAGCAAGTATTATATGCAATGGGGATAAACTAGAAGCCTTTCCAATAAGATCAGGTGTGAAACAAAGGTGTCCACTATCACCCCTCTTATTCAATCTGGTACTAGAAACGTTAGCAGTAGCAATTAGAGAAGAAAAAGAAATCAAAGGAATCAAATTAGGCAAAGAAGTGACCAAGCTGTCACTCTTTGCAGATGATATGATGATATACTTAGAGAATCCTAGAGAATCAAGTAAAAAACTACTTGAGACAATAAATAAATTTGGCAAAGTTGCAGGATATAAAATAAACCCACATAAATCCTCAGCATTCCTGTACATCTCTAATAAAACTCAACAGCAAGAGATAGAAAGAGAAATCCCATTTAAAGTCACTGTAGACATTATAAAATATTTGGGAATCTACTTGCCAAAACAAACCCAGAATCTATATGATCACAACTACAAAACACTTCTCACACAAATAAAATCAGACCTAAATAGTTGGAAAAATATCAATTGCTCATGGCTGGGTCGAGCTAATATAATAAAAATGACAATTTTACCCAAACTAAACTATATATTTAGTGCCATACCAATCAATTTACCAAAAAACTACTTTGTAGAGTTAGACAAAATAATAACAAAATTTATTTGGAAAAACAAACAGTCTAGAATATCAAGGGAATTAATGAAAAGAAATGCTAGGGAAGGTGGACTAGCTATGCCAGATCTTAATCTGTATTATACAGCAGCAGTCATCAAAACTGCTTGGTACTGGCAGAGGTGTAGAGTAGTGGATCAATGGAATAGATTAGGTGCAGGAGACCCAGCAGTTAATGAATATAGCAATCTATTGTTCGATAAACCCAAAGACCCCAGTTTTTGGGATAAGAATGCACTATTTGACAAAAACTGCTGGGAAAACTGGAATACAGTATGGCAGAAACTGGGCATAGATCACTATCTAACACCATACACCAAAATCAAGTCTAAATGGGTGCATGATCTAGGTGTAAAGGATGATACTGTAAGCAATTTGGGAAAGCAAGGAATAGTTTACCTGACAGATCTGTGGAGAGGGGAAGATTTTAGGACCAAACAAGAATTAGAGAGCATTATAAAATGCAAAATGGATAATTTTGATTACATTAAATTGAAAAGCTTCTGTACAAACAAAGCCAATGTAACCAAGATCAAGAGGGAGGTGGGAAATTGGGAAAGAATTTTTACAACCTGTGTCTCTGATAAAGGACTCATTTCTAAAATTTATAGAGAATTGAGCCAAATCTATATGAATACAAGTCATTCCCCAATTGAGAAATGGTCAAAGGATATGAATAGGAAGTTTTCAGAGAAAGAAATTAAAGATATCTATAAGCATAAGAAGAAATGCTCTAAATCACTATTAATTAGAGAAATGCAAATCAAAACAACTCTGAGATACCACATCTCTCCAGTCAGATTGGCTAAGATGACAAAACAAGAAAGTGACAAATGCTGGAGAGGATGTGGACAAATTGGAACGCTAATACATTGCTGGTGGAGTTGTGAACTTATCCAACCATTCTGGAGAGCAATCTGGAATTATGCCCAAAGGATTATAAATAATTTCATACCCTTTGACCCAGCCATACCACTTTTAGGGTTATATCCCAAAGAGATCATAGTAGTGGGAGGAAGAACCATATGTACAAAAATATTTTTAGCAGCCCTTTTTGTGGTTGCAAAGAATTGGAAACTAAAGGGGTGCCCATCAATTGGGGAATGGCTAAACAAGTTGTGGTATATGAATGTAATGGAATTTTATTGTGCTATAAGACACGAGGAGGTGACAGATTTCATAATTACCTGGAGAGACTTATACAAACTGATGCTGAGCGAGAAGAGTAGAATCAGAAGAAATTTGTATACAATCACAGACATACCATATCTGTAATGACCAACTATGACAGACTGGACTCTTTTCAGCAATGCAGTGATATAAGTTAATCCCGAATGACTCAAGAAAGTGAGAAATGCGCCATCCAGAGATATAACTATTAAGAACTGAGCCTGAATCCTGATGGAAGCAAACTAAATGATCTTGTTCTTCTCATTGTTTGGTTTTACTTCTTCCTTATCATCTTTCATCCCACCTAGTACAATATGCCTTTGTAATTGGAATAATGTTTAATATGAATGCATTTGCAGACCCTAAAAAAAAAATAGTAGAAGTGGAAAAAATAGCCTAGGACATAATATCAATAACCGTGCAGGGATGTAGTAGGCAGCAACTTCAGAGGCAGAGAGGTGGTGGATGGGACACAGTCTGAGAAGTATGAGTTAGTAGCATGGAAATCTACAGGACTGTGTGCAGCTGTATACATGGGAGGAATTTCCCCATGTTATCCTGTTTAATTAAATGCCTTGCTTTCCAGTTAAAAAAAAAAAGAAGCAGATAAGAGAAGTGGGGGAAAATTTGGGAAGAGAAATGATAAAGATGCAAGAAAAGTATGAAATGAGAGTCAACACCCTGACGGAGGAAAATAACACCTTAAAAAGTAGACTAACTCGAAGGGTGGCAGGGCCAGCAGCTGGCAGGAGGAACCCCAGAAGACCAGGAGCTGTGGCGACTCCAGAATTATCAACATAGACATGCCTAAGACAAAGTAAGAGGTTAGTGTCCTATGGACTTTGGAACTGATATTTAGGGAATGTGTTGGCTCCCTCCCCTGGGGGCTAGAAGCCACTGAGGAGACACGCCATTTGGTAGTTTTCAGAGGCATTTCCAGCTCCCAGCCTGCAAATAGTAGTGAGATTCAGCGATCAGTTTTGGGGGGTAATAGCTCTTGCTTTAACCTCCCTGGATCTGGATTGTGATCTAGGGTGGAAGTTGTGGGTGGGTTTACAGCTTGCTAGAAACAGAAGTTGCCCCCCACACGTTCGGGATGAAAATTCCTCTATCTGACCTTAAAGCCATAGTGTGCCAAAAAGCCCAAATGTCAAGTAATTAAGTGGCAACATGCCAAGGCAAAGGAAACAGAAAAATGCAACGCTACACTCCTATTTTGGGGGCATAGAGCAGGGAAAAGGACTGTCAGTTCAGAAGTCCTGCGCCAAAAGCCCCAGGGGAAAACATGAGCGGGTTGCAGGCCATAGAGGACCTTAAGAAGGACTTTAAAAATCAAATAAGAGAAGTGGAGGAAAAAATGGAATGAGAAATGAGAAGGATGCAGGAAAAGAATGAAATGAGGGTCAACAGCCTGACTGAGGAAAACAGCACCTTAAAAAATAGACTAACTCAAATAACAAAGGAGGCCCAAAAGGGCAATGAGGAGAAGAATGCCTTAAAAAGTCGAATTTGCCAGATGGAAAAAGAATTTCAAAAGTTCACTGAGGAGATTCATTCCTTCAGAGTGAGACTGGAGCAAATGGAAGCTAATGACTTTATGAGAAATCAAGATGCCCTTAAGCAGATCCAAACAAATGAAAGATTAGAAGGCAATGTGAAATATCTCATGGGAAAAACCACTGACCTAGAAAATAGATCCAGGAGAGACAATTTAAAAATTATTGGACTACCTGAAAGCTGTGATCAAAGAAAGAACCTAGAAATCACCCTTCAAGAAATTCTCAAGGAAAACTGCCCTGATGTTTTAGATCCAGAGGGCAAAATAGAGGTTGAAAGAATCCACCGATCACCTCCTGAAAAAGTTCCCAAAAAAGAAAACTCCCAGGAATATTATAGCCAGGTTCCAGAATCCCCACATCAAGGAGAAAATACTACAAGCAGCCAGGAAGAAACAATGTCAATATTGTGGAAACACAATCAGAATAGCCCAGGACCTGGCAGCTTCTACACTGAGGGATCAAAGGGCATGGAATATGATATTCCAGAGGGCAAAAGAGCTGGGACTGAACGCAAGGGTCACCTACCCTGCAAAACTGAGTATTTTGTTTCAGGGGAAAATATGGTCCTTCAGTGAAATAGAGGACTTTCAAGCATTCTTGAGGAAAAAACCAGAATTGAATAGAAAATTTGACATCCAGACACAAGAAGCAAGAGATGCCTGAGAAGGTAATCAGGGAAAAGAAATCAAAAGGTACTTATCAAACTTGAACTATTTACATTCTTAGATGGAAAAGCAATAACTGTGACTGATGATATCTTTCTCACTATGAAAATAATGGAAGAAGGGGGTGTGGTCCTATGAATACATATGTGAATGTGTGTGTATAAGGTTACAGTTATATATGGATAGAGGGCATAGGTTGAATTTGTTGGGAAGGGAGAATACTCAAGGGATGAAATTATGAGGTGAGAGAGGAAAGTGGCAAGAGGAGATGGGGAGAGACAGGGTAGGGTAAACTATCCCATGTAGGGGAAGTGGTTGCAAAGGAGGGGGAGAATAAGGAAGGCTAAAAAGGCAAAACCACATTCACATTGAATTTGGTTCAGGGAGAAAATGACATACATACTAAATGGGATATCTCAACCTGCAGCAGGATAGGGGAATGGGGGATGAGAGGAGGAATGATGGATGGGAGGGCATCCTTGGGGTGAGGGGAGGTTGGAAGTACCCACTATAGAAGAGGGACAGGATCATGTAGGGAATGGACCAGGTGGGGGGTGGGATGAGTGGGAGGGAATTATAAGCAGCCTTGTACAATATATCTACTATGATAATGTTTTGCATAGCTAGACATGTACAACATATACTGAATTACTTATCTACCAAGAGGGAATGGGTGACAAGGGAGGAAGGAAATGGATCTGAAATTCGAGGTCATAACATTAAATGTTTCAAATATATATAAATACTATTATTAATACTCTTTTGCTTGTAATAGAGAGATAAGATGTGCAGTCATTGTGGCACAGAGATCCATCTTGCTCTAATGGAAAAGTCAAAGGGGGTACGGAAAAAGGTATGGGAGAGAGCAGATTGGATGAGGGGATATCTTGTAGGACTGCTATTTTGCGGAGGTGGGTAGGGGAAAAATGGGGGAAAATTGTAACTCAAAATCTGACAGAAATGAATGATGTAAAACAGAAGTTAATAAAGCATTTGTTTAAAATTAAAAAAAAGAAGATAACAACAGCAGCAGCAACAACCTGTATTTGTAAAATTTGGACAGACCACATACCAGATGCTGCTTCTGACAACCTTATCTTCATAGACCTCTTTCTATGAAAACCTGAATTTAGTTTGGATCTACAGGAAGGAACTGTTTCAGTCCAGTTATCTTATGCAAAAATAACTATTCTTTCAATATGCCCTTGTTTCTGATTATGAAATTGAGATGATAATACTTGTTTTAAACATCACAAGATGGGACAAATATGAATGGAGAGAAGTTGTAGAGGGGTGAGTGTAATTATAAAATTTTATGAGTCTGAATGGTCTGTGATTGATTATCTTTAAAATTCAGGAACAAATATTCAAGTAACCTAAAAAAAATAGACTAACTCAAATGGCAAAAGAGCCTCAGAAAGGCAATGAGGAGAAGAATGCCTTAAAAAGCCAAATTTTCCAGATGGAAAAAGAATCTCAAAAGCTCACAGAGGAGATTCAATCATTCAGAGTTAGATGGAGCAAATAGGAGCTAATGACTTTATGAGAAAACAAGATGCTGTTAAAAAGATCCAAACAAATGAAAGAATAGAAGGCAATGTGAAATATCTCATGGGAAAAACCACTGACCTGGAAAATAGATCCAGGAGAGATAATTTAAAAATTATTGGACTACCTGAAAGCCATGATCAAAGAAAGAACCTAGAAACCATTCTTAAAGAAATTCTCAAGGAAAATTGCCCTGATGTTTTAGACCCAGAGGGAAAAATAGAAGTTGAAAGAATCCACCAATTGCCTCCTGAAAAAGATCCCAAAAAGAAAACTCCTAGGAATATTATATAGCCAGGCTCCAGAACTCCCAGATCAAGGAGTAAATACTACAAGCAGCCAGGAGGATACAATTTCAATATTGTGGAAACACAATCAGAATAGCCCAGGACCTGGCAGCTTCTACCCTGAGGGATGGAAGAGCATGGAATATGATATTCCAGAGGGCAAAAGAACTGAGAATGAACCCAAGGGTCACCTACCCAGAAACACTGAGTATCTTGTTTCAGGGGAAAATATGGTCACCGAGTGCAATAGAGGACTTTCAAGCATTCTTGAGGAAAAAACCAAAGTTGAATAGAAAATTTGACATTCAGACACAAGAAGGAAGAGATGCCTGAGAAGGTAATCAAGGAAAAGAAATCAAAAGGAACTTATCAAAGTTGGACTATTTACATTCCTACATAGTAAAACAATAACTGTGTTTGATGAAACCTTTCTCATTATGAAAATAATTGAAGAAGGGTACATGGCATATGTTCACAGATATACATGGATAGAGGGCACAGGTTGAATTTGATGGGAAGGGATGATTCTTTTTTTTTTGGAGGGCAATTGGGGTGGGGTGACTTGCCCGGGGTCACTTGGCTGCGTTTTTGTTTGTGTGTTGGCTGTCTGGGGCCGGATCTGAGCTCAGGTACTTCTGGCTCCAGGGCCAATGCTCTGCTCGCTGCGCCACCTAGCTGCCCCAAGGAAGGGATGATTCTTAAGGGGTGAAGTCAAGAGGTGAGAGAGGAAAGTGGCGAGAGGAGATGGATAGAGACAGGGTAGGGTAAACTATCTCATGTAGAAGAGGCAAGGGGAAGTAGTTTCAGGGGAGGGGAAGAAAAGGAAGACAAAAAGGCAAAAGCATATTCTCATTGAAGTTGGCTCAAGGAGAGAATCACATACATACTAAATGGAATATCTTACCCTCACTCACTCTCCTGAGTAGATGAAAGAGGGATGAGAGGGAGGATGATGGAGGGGAGGGCATTCTGGTGAGAGGGGAGATTGGAGGTACCCACTATCAAAGAGGGACAGGATCAAAGTAGGGAATGGACTAGGTGGGAGGTGAGATGAGTGGGAGGGAAATATAAGCAGTCTTTTACAATATATCTACTATGGTAATGTTTTGCATAGCTATACATGTACAACACATACTGAATTGCTTATCTTCTCAGAGGGAGTGGGTCACAAGGGAGGAAGGGAATGGATCTGAAAACCAAAGTTTTAAAATTAAATGTTTCATAAGGTGTCCAGGCATTGGGGCTCAGAGATTCACCTTGCCCTAATGGCAAAGTTGAAGGGGGTATGGGAGAAGATATGGGAGAGAGAAGATTGGATGAGGGGATATCTAGTGGGACCCCTATTCTGGGGTGGTGGGTAGGGAAAAAATGGGGGGAAAATGTAACTCATAATCTGGTGGAAATGAATGATGTAAACCAGAAGTTAATAAAGCATTTGTTTAAAAAAAATTTTAAATAATAGAAAAACTAAAATAATAAAAACTAATAACTAAAAAAAAATAATAAAAATTAAAAAATTAAAAAAAGTTAAAAATAAAGAAAAAATATAATAAAAAAATGAAAAAAAGAAAGAGAAAAAATAGAAAAAAAAGTAGACTAAGTCAATGGCAAAAGAGGCCCAAAAAGCCAATGAGGAGAAGAATGTCTTAAAAAGCCTTATTTGCCAGATGGGGAAGGAATTTCAAAAATTCACTGAAGAGAATAATTCCTTCAAAATTCCATTAGAGCAATTGGAAGCTAATGACATTATGAGAAATCAAGATACTACAAAACAGATACAAACAAATGAAAAAATAGGAGGCAAGGTGAAATACCTCATTGGCAAAACCACTGACTTGGGAAATAGAACTAGGAGGGAAAATTAAAAAAAATATTGGACTACCTGAATGCTATGATCAAAAAAAGAACCTAGAAATCGTTCTTCAAGAAAATCTCTAGGAAAATTGCCCTGATATTCTGGAACCAGAGGGCAAAAGAGAAATTGAAAGAATTCACCAATCACCTCTTGAAAAAGACACCAAAAAGAAAATTTTATATTTTATATTATATAATATATATGGAATATTATAGCCAAATTCCAGAGTTCCCAGGTCAAGGAGAAAATACTGCAAGCAGTCAGGAAGAAGCAATTTGAGTATTGTGGGAACACAATCAGGATAACACAAGACCTAGCAGCTTCTACATTAAGGGATTAAGGGGCTTGGAATAGTATATTCCAGAGGTCATTGGAGCTAGGACTAAAACCAAGAATCACCTACTCAGCAAAACTGAAGCAAAACTTCAAGGGAAAATATGGTAATTCAATGAAATAGAAGATTTTCAAGAATTCTTGAAGAAAAAACCAGAGCTGAACAGAAAATTTGACTTTCAAATACTAGAAGCAAGAGAAGTATAAGGTAAACAGGAAAAATAAATCATGAGGAACTTATTAAAGTTGAACTATTTACATTCCTACATGAAAAAAGGATAATTGTAACTCATGAGACTTTTCTCAGTATGAGGAAAATTGAAGGGAATATATGTGTTTATATTTGTGTATACATACATATATATTTATGTATAGGAGGGTTATGTGTGTATCAATATATATATATGTGTGTGTGTGTGTGTGTGTGTGTGTGTGTGTGAGTGTGTGCATATGTGTGTACATGTATACAAAGACAGAGGGCACAGTATGAGTTAAACATGAAGGGATCATATCTAAAAAATAAAATTAAGAGGTGAGAGAGGACTATATTGGGAGAAGGATAAAGGGAGAAATAGATTAGGATAAATTATCTCATATAAAAGAGGCAAGAGAACACTGTCACAATGGAGGGGAAGAGCAAGAAGGTGAAAGGGAATGAGTCAACTTACTCCCATTGAATTAGGCTTAAGGAGGGAATGACATACACATTCAATTGGGTATCTTACCCTACAGGAAATCAGGGGGAGAAATGGCTACGGGGGATGATAGAAGGGAGAGCAGATTGGGGGAGAGGGTAGTTAGAAGCAACACTTTTGAAAAGGGACAAGGTCAAAGTAGAAAGAACAAATTTGGGGCGGGATAGGATGGAGGAAAATATAGTCTTTTACAATATAACTACTATGGGGATGTCTTGCATAGCTGTCCATGTACAACCTATGTTGAATTGCTTGTCTTCCCAGTGGCAGTGGGTGAGGAGGGAAGAAAGGAGAGACTCTGGAACTCAAAATTTCAAAAACAAATATTAAAAAAAATTTACATGCAACTGGGAAATAAGATATACAGGCACTGGGGTATAGAAATCCATCTTGCCCTACTAGAAAGTTTTGGGGAGAGGAGGTGAGGGAGTATATAAGAGAGAATACATTGTGGGAAGATGTATTCAGTAGGCTCACTATTTTGTGATGGGGGCTGGGGAAAGATGGGGAGAAAAATTTGTAACTCAAAATCTTATGGAAATGAATGTTGAAAATTAAAAATAAATAAATAAATAAATAAATAACTTGAAGGGAAAAAGAAATATGCCCTCTAATTGGGGAATGACTAAAAAATTTGTGGTACATGAATGTAAGGGAATATATTGTGCTGTAAGAAATGATTTGTGATGAATTATAAGAATAAAATATCTATTTGAACTGATGGAAACCCAGGAAATAATATACAATGTAACTATAACACTATACATGGAAAGAATGACACACCAAAAATTCAAAAGGGAATGTAACCAAATGATAAAGATCAAGTAGGATTTAAAGGAAGAGATATGAAGAGACGCTCCATCCCACCCCCGACCCATCCCTCCACAGAGCAGGAGTTTCAAAAGTATCACACATTGTGCATAATTTTGAACTTTTTCAATGAATTAATCAGTTTTACTGTTATTTTTTCCTTTCTAAAAGTACTGTTTGTCATATGGAATGACTTTTTGAGTGTGGGAGAGGAAAGATATATTACGGTGATATAAGAAACAGAAAATATCAATAGAACTTACTTTAAAATCCTTTCATGTCCTAGGCCTTCTTACCCGGTAGAATTATCTACTACTCTTTTCCTCACCCTCAGAAATCCAAGCATATGGGTTTGCTTGGTGTTCTTCACAAATAATAATAGCTTATATATGTATATATGTGTATATATATATAATGTATATTTGCATGTGTGGATATGTACACATATGCTTATATACCTATATATACATATATATGCACATATGTATATATATACACATATATATATACATATGTACATACATATTGCTTACTATATTCCAGGCACTGTGTCAAGTGCTTTATAATTATTATCTCATTTCATTCTCACAACCCTGGGAGTTAGGTACTATTATTATCCCTATTTTGCAGTTGAGAAACTGAGACAAGCAAAGGTTAAGTGACTTGCCCAAGATCACACATCTAGCAGGTGTCTGAGACAGGACTTGAACTCAGATCTTCCTTATTCCAGGTCCACTTTTTATTCACTGTGCCAGTTAGCTCCGTAGGACACCCATCTCTGCAACTTTGCAATGACTTTCCTGATCCACGACTGGAATGTACTCCCATCTCAGTCCTGCTTCTTACAACCTATGGTTTACTACAAGAATTGCCTCAAGTGCTACCTTCTACACGAAGTCTTTCCTAGTCCTCCTAGCTGCTTGATGAACTCCCTTCCAAAGCCTCTTGTAATCATTCTATATGTATTTTGTATATATGTTTGTGTTCATGAATATAAGCATCTTGAGGGCAGGGGCTATTTAATGTATGTTTTGGATCCTCAGTGCTTAGCACAGTGTCTGTTACATAATAAATGCTTCTTGCCTTAATCACTACCTTTCATGAATGCTCTGTGTCAAGTCTCCTCTTTGGACTTCAATTTCTTTGTAAAACTGTAGAGTTGTACTAAGTCATTGGTTCTTCAGATATATGTCATTGCTTTCACTAAGTATACCATGAAATTTTGAATGTTGTATTATTGGAGATAAAAGAAAGTTCACAAATAATTTTGTTCAATATGCATTATATTATCCAGCACATTGTGTGGTAAATGTAATATTTACAAAATGAACAAAACTTGCTTATTACACATATTCACTGAACTCCAAATATATCAGACCTTGAACTCACAAAGAACTCAACAAAAACAGCTGCTCTTATTGAAGGGAAATGGTGCATGGCCAAGTCTCCTGAGTCTCTTGTAGTGTTGCTAATTTCAATATTTGGTGTGCTGTGTGATTCTTTACAGGAAAGAATACTGAGCCATGAGAAAAAGAAAATTAAGAACTACTAACTAAATGATCTCCAAGTTTCCTTCCCAATATAAGACTTGGAATACTATGATGGTGGTCACCCACTTTGTGTTTGAACCCTTCTAGTGACAAACTCACTACCTTATAAGTAGGAAATATTCCATGTGATATTCATTTTCAGATTCTTAAAGACAGTTTTCTGTTCCTTGAAATCCCAGCCCTAAGCAGAGTGCTTAGAACACATTTAATGAATATTTTTTGAAATTTAGCTTCTTATCATGACTGCATGTGTATTATTTATATCAAATCCCTTACCTTTTCAAGGAGGGGGAAGGGGAGAAAATTTGGAATTCAAAATAAAAAATGAAATTGAGAAAAAAGAAGTAAAAAAATTAAAAGTTAAAAATGTCATTTCTAAGACATTTAAAACCTAAATCAAGTGATGACTAATTTTTAGTGATTTTGTAGAAGGGATTCATGGGAAGGTATGATTGGACTCGATGGCCACTGAATCAATAAATCAGTTAATAAAGATTTATTAAGTTGTTATCATGTCCCAAGAACTGTGCTAAGCAATGAAGATACAAAGAAAGAGATGAGCATGGTCCCTGCCCTTAAGTACCTCACATTCAAATGGGGAAGGGAACATGTAAATAACTGTACACATGCGAATTATATACAGTGCACATGATAGTTAAATCTGAGAGAGAAGACATTAATAGTATAGGGAGAGTGGAAAACGAATCAGGAAGGGCCTCTTGCAGAAGATGGGATTTCAGCTAAATCTTGGAGGAGGCCAGAGAATCTACAAGTTACAGGTGAGGAAGGAGAACATTTCAATTACAGGGACCATCTGGTACAAAGGAACCAAGCCA
This sequence comes from Gymnobelideus leadbeateri, assembly GCA_011680675.1. Taxonomy (NCBI): domain Eukaryota; kingdom Metazoa; phylum Chordata; class Mammalia; order Diprotodontia; family Petauridae; genus Gymnobelideus; species Gymnobelideus leadbeateri. The sequence continues at coordinate 382,271 of WOXC01011214.1, forward strand.
GGATATGGAATGGAATGTATCATGAATAGTAGGAAGATCAGGGTCACTGGATCATCGATAGTTCAAAGGGGAGCAAAGTGGAAAGATAGGAAGGACCTGGAATTTTGAAGGGATTTAAAAAGCAAAGTTTGTATTGGATCATGGGGGTAATAGAGTAGCACTAGAATTTACTGAATAGACAGTGACATAGTAAGACCTTCACTTTAGGAAACATATTGAAGAAAGGCGTTGATGTATTGAGCCCAAGCAGAAGCTCCACTTACAAAGAACTTCTGAGAACTTCATGAAGGGAAGGAACTCGGAGGGCCAGGATTTGAGAGGTGATTCCCATAGTACTTAGTTTGAACCCATTCTTCCCAGAGACACTGTATATTCAACAAAAGCATATGTCCTTAGGCTGGAGTGGGTCACATGCTTTGTAACTAATATTTTGTTGAATCTTCTCAGTTAATGGCTTTTTTAGAGGCTAATACTCTTTGATTGATACTGGGAGGGAGCACACTATGTAGGAACTTGTCAGTCACAGTATTTAGGAGCCATGATCTGACAGGGTTACCATAGAACACTGAGGGGAGCTCTAGTCTTGGTTCTATCAGAATTTAACTGCCAATGCTATGTGAGTAAGGCCACTGGCCCAGTAGAGGTACCATATCGGCATTACACATTTATGATTCATATTTGTATTCTGAATTGTACTGTTAAATGTGTCGTTCTTCCCATTTCATTTATTATCTTCCACTAGATTATATGCTCTTTGATGGTAGTGACTGTCTTTTGCCACTTTTTGTATCCTCAGCTCTTGTAACCTAGCATATAATAGGCAATTACTAAATGTTTATCGATTGATTGTTGATTAAAAAGGCAGCTGACCCTATGAAGTCAGATAAGTTTCCCAATATCACTCAGTGATGAAGTAGGCACTAAAAACCATGGGCTCTGCTTCCTAGTTCATTGTTCTTTCAACTTTTCCATGATATAGGATGGAAATTTAACCCAGGCCTAAATATCATGATAACATGGTAACCCCAAAATTTTAACTGAATAAAACATTAAATATCTTCTATGTAGAGGTTGTTATGTGAGGTGCTGAGGATATAAATAAAATTATTGATGTTCATAGAGTGTTTTAAAGTTTGCAAAACACATTTTATTGATTTTGTTTTGAATTTATTCCATAAAACAAACGTTTATGTCACATAGTATAATAAAAAGATGATTGCACATGAAACTATAGATGTATTATGTACAACTTGCCATTCTTTGAAAATATATAATAATCACATAAATTTCTTTTTTCCCTCTCCCCTCCCTAGAGATTGCTACATTAGACGGAAATAAGTATGTATGTGTGTATGTGTATATATATATATATATATATATATGTATATATTATGTGTGTATATATGTATGTGTATATATATGCACACATACATATGCAAAACTATTTTATACATACTTCTATTTATCAGTTCTTTCTCCGGATTGTAGCGGCAAGCACCCCAATATCCCCAGGGTGACTGCCAACACAGGTTCTTAGATCTGCTTTTCAAAAGGAAAGCAACTCAAAATCAGTTAACAAGCACACTTTAATCAAACAAACACACATTACCTAGTTCAGGGGAAAAAGGTCAGCACCCCAAACTTCAGAGTTACAGAACTTCAGAGTTAGACAGGCTTCCAAACTGTCCCAACATTACATACATCAATACCAAATCACAGTTACCAGAGAGGGAAGCATCAACATCTGGGTTTTCAAAGCCGGGGGGCTCTCAACAATGGCTTCCCAGAGTCTCATCTGGTCAAATCACACAACACTTCTCAAAGTGAGCCCCAAAGCAAAGCCTCTCCTCAGGGCTTATATAGCCTTCTCTTGGCTCAGAGAATGTAACAACCTCCTTGACCCACTGCCCAATCACAAAGTATCAAGGTGTGGGCTTTCCTGAAAAACAAGCCTCCCACCACAGGATCCAGGTGCACTTAAGCTAGGGGCAGGGAAGATCTTTAAATCTGCATTTCCATTACACGGATGCAGATAGCACCTTGCTTCATAGGTCCTTTGTAGTTAATTTGGGTATTTATAATAGTCAAAATGACTTATTCCCTCAAGTCACTCTTAAAACAATATTGCTGTTACTACATACAATGTTCTCTTTGTTCTGTTCATTTTGCTCTTCAGTATTTTGTGCAAGCCTTTCCGTGTTTTTCTAAGATTGTTGAGCTCATCATTTCTTATAGCACAGTAGTGTTCCATCAAAATTTATCTTATATATTATCTCATTCTTACCTCATAATTGTACCATTAGGTAGCTTCTACAAGCATTATTAAGTCCATTTTGTAGCTAAAGAAACTAAGACTCATATAACTTCAGGGACTTGCTCAGGGTCTTACAGTTCTTATATTAGAGATAGGATTTGAACCTAACATTTCATCAAGAACCATCCTCTAGGTGCTTTAAGAACTTGCATAAGTAATGCACATATGGGGGTGGCTAGGTGGCGCAGTGAATAGATCACTGGCCTTGGAGTCAGGAGGACCTGAGTTCAAATCAGACCTCAGACACTTAACACACACACACACACACACACACACACACACACACACACACACACACAAACTAGCCATGTGACTTTGGGCAAGTCACAACCCCAAGTGCCCTCCAAAAAAATAAGTAATGCACATAAACAAATTATTAGAATATATATAATGAACAAAAGGTTGTTGGAGAGGGATGAGAAATTTGAAAGGGAAGGAATCCAACTTTTTGGGAGGATCAGGGAAAGCTTCATGGAGGAGATGGTACCTAAATGGAGTCTTGAATGAAGAGAAGGATTTCAATAGGTAGAGATATAGTTGAAGTTCATTCCTGGTTTGAGGGTGGCCCACACAAATGTGTAGAAGCAGGAAAGGGCATGTTAACTTGAAGAATTTGCCAAGAGTCCAGCTTGGGCTTGAACATAGAGTATGGGAAAGGGGGTTTTGCAAAATAAAGCTAAAAAGGTAGTTTGGAGCCAGATTTTGGAAAATATTTGATATTAAGAGAAGGACTTTATATTCATTTTTGTATATAATTTAATTAAACCTATAAGGTAAAAATTATTTTTGGTTGCTGCATTAAGGATAAGTTGGAAAGAGGGTAGTGAAGGTAGGGAGAACAGTAAGAATCAATGAATCAATAAACATTTATTAAATACCCTACTCTGTGTCAGATACCATATTAAACACTGGGGATACAAAAAGTGGCAAAAGATAGTCCTTACTCCCAAAAGCTTATGATCTAAGGAAGATGATTGTATTACTCCAAAGGAAAGGTGCTATAATTTGGGCCATGATTAAGGTCATGGCAGTGGTGCAGAGGAAGACATAACTAGAGATACTTGGAGTTGACAAGACTTGGTAACTGACTGGATTTTATTTAAAATCCTTCACTTTTAAACAGAAACCAGAAAAATTGAAGTAAAAATTATCTAGTTCCAGGGAAAACTTTGTTTCTTCACCTGAAATTTCATAGTTATCTACTGGACATCAATGGGAAAACATTATTAGGTCAGTGGGTTCATCTCCTTACTAGAATAGTACAAATTCCCGAGGCAGAGAAGGTATCATCTTGCCATGATGCTATGTCCTACATGGGCCAGAAAACCAGTTATTGGCTTTTGACTGCTTTGTTTAGGTGTTTCCACATCTATCTTGAGAAATTCCCAAATCAAACTGTATTGAATTGTGTTGAATTTTATCCCCACAAGTAGTGAGAAACTCATAAGCGGCCAGTACATCTACTGCAGAAAGATGGCTTTGATTGCTTTATTTGCAGAGGGGAAGTGTCCCACTCCCTGCCCTCCCCTTGGCTGAAGCTTCAAGCCATAAACACAATGGTATCAATATATGTTAAGACTTCCATCTCCTCACAGTTCAGTAAAGCATGTTCTTAAAATGAGACAGGAAAGCTCGAGGGGCATTTGGCTTACATGCGACCTAGTGAGCAAAGCATATGACTATAAGTCTGGGTACCTAGGATCTAGTTATAGCTTTGTCACTAACTATTTATATGATCTTAAAACAAAATTTTCCCCCACTGGAGATCAGTTTACACATCTGTAAAATGGCTGTGTGTGTGTGGGGAAAGGGGCACGGAGGGAGGAAGAATAGGAGTCAGAGTAGATCAAGGAATCAATGAACAGACATTTATTTTTTAAGGATAAACTAGTCTTAGAGCACTATGTTACATGCTGGGGAAAGATAAAAAAGTCTTGCTAAAACATTGAGCCCTGCCTTCATAGAGTTTAGAGTCTGGTTTGGGAGAGAAGATACAAATAAATGTAAATGATAAGTAGATCTGTATCCTAAAGAAATCAGAGAAAAGGGAAAAGGATCCATTTGTACAGAAATATTTATAGGAGCTCTTTTTGTTGTGGCAAAGAATTGGCAATTAAGAGGATGGCAATCAGCTGGGGAATCGCTTAACACATGTTGTATATGATTGTGGTGGAATACTATTGTGCTATAAGAAATGAGAAGCAGGATGGTTTGAGTAAAACCTGGGAAGACATATCAAGTCATGCAAAGTGACGTGAGCAGAACTAGAACACTGTACACAGTAACAGCAACTATTGTAAGAATGATCAACTGTGAAACGCAATTCTTACTAGGCAATGACCCAAGATAATTCCAAAATACTAGCGATGAAATATGCTATCTACCTAAATAGAGAGAAGTGATGAACTCAGAGTGAGATTGAAGTGTACTTTAAACACTTTATTTTCCTTGTCTTGTGTGTGTCTTTTTTTTGCAACATGGCTAATTGATATCATATCAGTTATGATGCTATGATATCAAATGAGGAGCACAGAACTGCTCAGCTTGGCATGCCCACATTAGAGAAAGTGCTGTGCTCTATGAGCAAAGTAGAGCTGAAGTAGCTCAAAGGAAATGTGAGACGTACAAATTTAGAGAATCCACCCCCAAAAGTTCACACAGACTACTGGTGTCTGACATGTGGTAGAACATTCTGAGATTGTATTGGTCTGATCAGCCACAGATGGACACAGTGTAACTTGACTCTATGATAGTGATGTCATTTTGGTCCTCTTCAAGAATAAAGGACAACAACCAACCAACTGGCATCCTATTGCTTGCCTTCTCAAGGAGTATAGGAGGGAACGAGAAAATTTGGAATTTAAGACTAAAAAAAATAATGTTAAAATTTTATTAAAAGGTAATTTGAAAATATTTAATAGATAAAATATATTAAAAAAACAAATGAAACTAATTGGAAACACAATATCACATAGAGAGGTATGCTGGCAAATGTTTAACAATTGTTTTCTAGTTGTTTTTCAGTTGTATCTAACTCTTTTTTACTCCATTTGGGGTTTTCTTGGCAAAGATACTAGTGTGGTTTGCCATTTCCTTCTCCAGCTCATTTTACAGATGAGGAAACCAAGGGAAACAGGGTTAAGTGACTTGCCTAGGGTCACATCTCTATTTAAAATCTGAGTCTGGATTTGAACTCAGGAAGAGCAGTCTGCCTTATTACAGGTCTGGCACTCTATCTACTGTACCACTTAGCTGTCCTGTTTGACAACTGGCTCTCCTAAAAAGTGTATGAAGCTTAATTTTTGCATTATTAACATTTTCTTCAGCACTTTATATCTAGATAATCAACTTAACAATAAATTGAGCCCTGATCTTATAGCATTTACAATCTGCTGATTTCTTAGGTGTAAATGCTCACAGTAAAAATTTAACTGGCCTTCAGTGCCCATAGTATCACTCCAGTACCCCCCTGAGTGTAGGTAACTATAACACACCATAACTGTATTAGACAAGTTAGACACACTATGTGAATCCTGAAGGACAAGGTCATTGCTGGAGGTGATAGAATTTGGATTGGACTTTAAACAAAGGCATTCAGAGAGGAAAGCACAAAGCGTGTCCAGAAAGCACAGTTGTTTGGCTGGGACATTTTTATATCTATGTTTCCTTCCAGTTCCAACTTTTTGGGATTGCATGATTCTAAACAGCCACTTTATCTCTTATTACTTTGGAAAACACAATGGAGAGGGAGAATTGTGTTGATTGTCATGGTTTGTTTTGAGTCCCTTTGTGGTGTTTTCTACATTCCCTTATGGACTCCTGTGAGTTTTCTGCATTTTCATTATCTGCCTGGTGAAACATTGTGCTGTAACAGATAAATGCATTTATATCCTTGAACATTTATACAGTAACTGGGGACTATTTTACCCGCATTAGTGTCAGTCAGTTCACAAGAATTTATTTATTAAGCAGTTACCATATACCAAGAGCTATGCTAAATGGTAGGGATAAGATTTATAAAAGGAAAAAATGCTTCTTCCTTTCAAGGCATTGCAGTCTAAGAAGAGAGGCAATATGCACTTTACTAGGTGCCTACAAGACACCTAGATAAAATAATGGAAGATAAATTCAGAGGGGAGGCACTTATGGGTGGGTAGCAAAGGCCTCCTACAAAAGGTGGCATTTGGATTGTCTCAAGTGAGGAAGTCAGGGGGCAGAAGTGAGGAGAAAGAATATTTGAGATGTGGGGGACAGTAAATAAAAGGATGTAGTTAGGTGGTGGGCTCTTATGTATGGGGAAAAGCAAGTAAGATAGTATGACTGGATAGTGGAGTGAATGGAGGATATAACATTGGAAATTTAGGAATGGGGCAGGTAATGGACTGTGTTAAGAGCCAGATAAGATTTGATATTTGATCCTAAAGGGAATGGGAAACCACTGGATTTGATTGTGTGTGTGTGTGTGTGTGTGTGTGTGTGTGTGTGTGTGTGTGTGTGTGTGTGTGTGTGTTAGAGAGAGAGAGAGAGAGAGAGAGAGAGAGAGAGAGAGAGAGAGAGAGAGAGAGAGAGAGGGAGGGAGAGAGAGAGAGAGGGAGGGAGGGAGGGAGGAAGTCAGTTAAATGTGCTTTAGGAAAATGACTTTGGCAGCTAAGTGGAGGATGGATTAGCATGACGAGAGTCTTGAGGCAGGGAGACCAAACAGAAGGCCACTGCAATAGTTCAGGTATGAGGTAATGAAAGTTCATACCAGAGAGGTGGCAGTGTGAGGAAAGAGAAGAGAAAATATACATGATCTATTAATGAAGGTAGAAATAGCAAGATGATGACAGATTGGCTATGTAGAGTGAATAGTAATAAGTTATTGAAGATGATGCAGAAACTGTAAGCCTGGATGACTGGGAGGATAGTGACCTCTTTAATATGAATAAGAGAACTGAGAAGAAGAGAGGGCTCAGAGGGGAAAATAATTTGGATATGTTGAGATAGCTATGGGACAAGGCAGTTGGGGATATGGGATTGGAAATCAGAAGAAACACTGGGCCTGAATTACATAGATATGAGTAGGTCTAAAAATGAGCTATATTTGGATATTTGCTAGAGTAAACTTTTGACATGGACCAAGGAGAGAGTGGTGTTTTAATATTTTTGAGAGTTCCAGAGATTTAAAGTAACTCAATTAAGTCTAGAGATGGAAGGGGGGCAGAGAGAAGGGACTGAACTACATATTACATGTGTTTACTTATCCACATAAATGTTATATTTCCCCCACTCCCCAATCTCAGTAGGACAGAGGGTATAAACTGCTGCATTTTTTTTCTTTTTAACCCTGTTGACTTGCATAAATTATCACCTAGAACTTCACATACGGTTAGCATTTAATGAATGTTTTTAATTGGATTGTGATCAAGGCCATATATAGTAAAACCTCCTAAATCATATACCTCTAAAACAAGAGGAGAGAGACAAAGGCAGATAGAAACAGACACACACACACACACACACACACACACACACACACAGAGACAAAGACAGAGACAGAGAGACAGAGACAGAGAGATGGAGACAGAGAGAAGGAAGAGAGAATATATTAATTTAACAGGCACTTACTGTGTGCTTCGCACTGTGCTAAGCACTGGAAATATAACAATAAAGCTGTCCCTAACTTCAAGGTGTTTATAGTCTAATGGGGAAGGCAACTCATAAAAGGGATCTGGAAAGCAGGTATGAATAGGGCTTGGATTTATCCTGGGCATCTCCAGACATGTACAAGTTAGAGGAGATGGCCATGAGACAGAGCCATTTCCAGGGTGGGAAGGTTGATGCTGAAGAAGAGGAAACATCAGGACTGGAACCTGGAGGGCTCTTCCATATCTCTGCTAGATTAAAATTCACCGGAATAAAACACTGGTTTCATTGTGCCACTCCTCTGCTTAAGAAGCTATGATGCTTTCCTTTTGCCTATGACATTGTCTCAATTTCCATGGTTGGCATTTAAGGCCCTTCATTACTCATGCCCTTGGTTTCTTACTCTTAGGTAATCCCACTTTGCTTATAGATCACAGGATCATAGATTTAGAATTGAAGGGGTCTTAAAGATCAGCTCATTCATGTCTGTCACTTTACAGATGAGGGGACCGAGGCCCAGAGATATTGGATGACTTTCTCACACTTACACAAATAGTTAAGTGGCAGATTTGGGATTTGAACCCAAGATCTGCAACGTGAAAACCAATGCTTTTCCCTCTATAGATGCATTGTTGATGATACGGTTGAAACTAAGAGGAAAAAGTATGGGGTTGGTGTGCTGGACCCTGGCAAGTGATCCAAATAGGGAAGGATTGAATAAGCAATACGAGCTTTGCCCAAGAGGAGTTCCAGATTGCTCTCATACAGTGCTTTGGTTGTGCAAAATAGAATTTACTTTGGGAATATAGTGTAACAACCATTATAATTTACATTCTCCTTTAGATTCCCAAAGCATTTCTCATTTTATTCTCACAATGTTCTTGTGGGATAGCTAGCATAGTTATTATTAACTGCATTTGGCAGCAGAGGAAAAGTGAAATGGCTTGCCTAGTTTAGACAGGTAAAAAATAGTGGAGAAAGGATAGAAACTCAGATCTTCTATGAGTTCTATACTCTAGACTTTTGTCATATTGTTTCTAGTAGTAATCTTGTCTTCCCCCTCACATTCAGTGAAGAAAGGGCTGGACTTGGCTTCTGACCACTTTAGGCAGTAGGAAATGGAAATCTGGATTGTTAAACCTTTTTTTTAAATCCTTCCCTGCCAACCCTTTGCTGTAGGCCAGTGACAGAAACAGAGTAAGAATAGGGAAGTGTGGCCAGGCTCTAGTACTTTTAGGTTGTGTCTGTCAGAGAACAGAATGTAGAATGAGGCACCTAGTAGTCTCCCTGAACTCCGTCCCAGTCAGACCCACATTTGTAGGTGAATTCTGGATATTTATTTCATCCAGAGGAAGATGATTACAATGGTAAAGATAATAGAAACTATACCATATGAATAGCAATTGAAAGATTTCAGACTATTTATCTTCGGTAAGAGATGACTTAGGAGAGCCATGATAACTGTCCTCAAACATTTCAATGATTATAATGTAGAAGAAAGATTGACTTTTTCAGTACAGTCATAAAAATGAACAATGTGCAGAACTTGCAGAAATTCAGATTTATGCCCTCTGTAAGCAAAAATTAGTGATTTGTGAAAGGGGTATATTTTGGAGTCAGTGCATTTCTTATGTCCAGATGTCTATGAGCAGAGGTGGGTGATACCTAGTTGGATATATTGTAGAAAGGATATCTGAGTAAGAATTGGGTTAACTAGGTGACCTCTATGGGGTCCTTATTATTATTGATATTTTGTGTTTTCATAATGGGATTGAAAAGGAGCCATTACCTTTGGTCCAGAGTCTTCATAATGGCATGTGAATGAATCTGAAGGAGGTGTGTCCTGTTTTCAGTTAATCTGCCTCTTTGAAATCTATCATTAGAAAATGAATATATCTGAGAGTCACTATAGTAAGTGATCAAAGCAGAATGGAGGTTTAGGTACTAGTTCTAGTTCTGCCACTAAGTTGTATGAGTTGGGCAAACCACTGGCACTCTAGTATACCATGATCATTCTAGTATAGGGTTGGGGAAATTGTGGCCTCTAGGTCCTCAAGTGTGGCCCTTTGACTGAATCCAAACTTCACAGAACAAATCCTATTAATAAAAGGATTTGTTCAGTAAAACTTGGACTCAAAGGGCCTCACCCGAGGACCTAGAAGGCCACAGGTTCCCCACCCCTGCTCTAGTATATACCTGTGTGATCTTGGTAAACTCCTTTAACATCACTAAATGTTCTTTTCCTTATCTATAGCATGAGGAAGTTGAACTAGATAACCTCTAAAGTCCCTTCCAGCTCTAATCCTGTCATTAATAAAGAACTTTATAATTAGTCAGTTGGTAAACATTTATTAAACACCTCTATTGTGCTAGACACTGTGTTAAGTGCTGGGAATAAAAAACATACAAAAAAACCCAAACAAGCACCGCCCCCCCCCCCCAACAATTCCTGCTCTTCAGGAATTCACAGTCTAAAGATGAAATGCAAACAACTATGTACAAATACAATGTCTACAGGATATATTGGACATTATCAATAGAGGAAGGCACTAGGATTAGAGCTTCTTATAGAAGGTAGGGATTTCAGCTAGGGTTTGAAGGAAACCAAAGTTGTGAAAAGGTTGGGGTTATTAAGTAACTTTAAATGGAGTCTCACCTAAATCTTTTAACCTGTTCATTTATAGATAGCTATTTGACAGAAAGACTTGGGAATTGTGATAGACACAATGAAAACTTAATTTGAAACTTGAATGAAACTCTTAGATGGCCCTGCCAATGGGGATCAGTTAGAAATGAAAAGAAAGTAGTCCTGTTATATTATGTAAGTCATTGGGGGAAAAAGTGATTTCATTGATAGCAGAGTGATTTCTGTGAAACTTTGTCACACTGATTCTAGTACCACCTTTGGTCTGCCTTTCCCCTCGTGCCACATGCAATTTGTCACCTGAGCTTGTCCTTTCTTACTTTGCAATGTCTTTTGCATTCATCCCTTGTTTCTATTTCTAGATGCCATCCTCATTCAGGCTTTTTTCCTTGAATTTCTGTGGTAGTCTCCTAATTAGTTTTCCTGCCTCCAAGTCCTTCGTCACAGTTCCCATCCTTCATACCACACCCAGACTAACTATTCTGAAATGTTGCTTTCCTAATTTCACTCTCTTTCTTCAAAAATCTTCAATAGTTCTTTTTTCCTACAGAATAAAGATTAAATTCATTGGCCTGAAATTCAAGGCCCTCAACAATCTGACAGCAACATTCTTCACCAACCATATATTCTCCTTCTACTTCTCCCTCCCTTCTCAAATCTTCCACTCCATTCATTGCCCCACATCCACGTTTTTGTTTCTGTATCCTTCTTTTAATAATTGTCTTTACCTCTATGTCCTAACTTTCCTCTCATTTTCTAATCACTGGCTTCTTATGCTTTGAAAATGAGTTCAGCTTAATTCTTCTCCATGAAGATTGCTTAGTCAATACAACTCAATAGTGACCACTTATTTTGAAATGCTATAGCATATATTTTCACCATTGCTTGGCAGTTAATAATATAGTACTAATCATATCTAATTGAATGGTTCTTATTTCCTATATGATCAAGCATTTTACACTCAAATGTATAATTATTTCTCTATATTTTATGATAAGATTTTTGAAATCTGGATCCAAAATTTGAGGGATATCATGGGTTAGTAGAAGACTACTTATATGGGGTCAAGATAACTGACTTGAACCCTGACAGTGATCCTACTCATAAAATAAGATATTTGCAATGCATTTTGCTAACATTAAAACAATGTAACAATTCTAGATATTACATATGTGATGATAGAGAGGTCACTTTACTTTTCTAGTCCTTGGGTTCCTCATCTTTAAAATGAAGGGGCTTTTCTAAATTATCTATAAGATCTCTATCAGATCCTACAAAATGATACTTAATGTGTATTCACAGGAAGACCTATAACTACATCTTCTCTCTCTTGTAGGGGAGGAAACAAGTGATTGCCTTTAATAAGGTGTGTTGCTTAGTATTTAAACCCAAGTAACTCCTGAAAGTGTGTGATTGTGAAGAAGTTAGCTGAATTTCTATATTTCAGGTTAGAGCTTCAAAAACTTTTTGATAAAAGTAAAAATCAATTAATCAATTGGTCATTTGATATTTGTAAGCAGACTGTCAACCTGGCTATTTTTCAACTTTTATTTTTCCTTTGCTCCTCACTAAATTAACCTAATTTTTGTAAAAAAAATAGGCTGGTCATTATGGTAAATGTAAAATATTTTCTTATTTTTCCCAATGTTGGGAAAAATCGACAATAAAATGTCTTACTATGTGACTGGGACAGAAAGTGGTATTCCATAAGGATAGTGGAAAGTGTCAGGAAATCTTCCTACTACAGATCTATTAAGATTAAAAGTAATTGACACTTTTACAAATTTTTAAGGTTTGAAAAGCTCTTTCCTTATAAAATAAACAAGGAAAAAAACTGTGATGGGTAAGGTTAGTACAGTCTTCATATTATAGATGAAGAAACACAGTCTCAATGTATTATAATGGAAAGAGTATTGACTTTGGAGTTAGAGAATGACTTTCATGACCTTGAGTAAGTCATTTAAGCCCTTACAATTCTCTCATCTATAACATGAGAACATTGGACTAGGTGACCTCTAAAGTTTCATCCTCCTATTATCCCATGACTTCTAACTTCTTCAATACTACATAGGGGGCAGGTGTCAGAACCAGGATTAGAACCCACATCACTCTAATCTAAGTACAAAATGTTTACCAATATACCATGTTGTATTTTTCCCTTCTTGAAAATAATTTGAAGTGGCGAGGGAGGGAAGGAAAAATGGAGAGTAGTAGGCACACTGACCAATCCCAATGAGCCAGTGAGAGGAACCTGCTGATCTTCAGTTATACAAACTCTAAGCCAACAAATTCAGCTATTAGTCATTAAAGGGATAAAAATCATGCCAGACTGTTCAGCAAGAGTGAGATGATAAGTTTGAATGTTATGTGGTTCTAGGTCCTTACTAGGCAGCATGATGATGGATCTGAATGAATGAATGAATTCAAATACACTCAGGTTATAAGATCCCATGAGAATTGTGGTGTAGCAGAAGGGATACTGTACATATATCATAACCTTTTGAGTCAATGATATGACTATTAGGGCTATACCCCAAAGAGATCAAAGAAAGAGCAAAAAGAACCAAATGTAAATTTTTAATAGCATTTCTTTTTATAGTAGCAAAGAACTAAGGTGGTACCACCTATTAGAGAATGACTCGACAAATTATGGTATATGAATTATATAGAATATCATTGTTCATATGAAATGATAAAATAGATGGTTACAAAAAATCTTGGAAGACTTATATAAATCAGAAGTTAGTAAAGGGAAAGAAACCAGAACAATAATTTACATAATAGTGACATTATAAAGGAGAAAAACACTGATAGATTTGAAAACACTGATCAGTGAAATTACCAACTGTAACTCTAGAGAACTGATGTTGAAACATACTATCCACATTTGATAAGAGAGAGTATGGACTCAAGTTACAGAATAAGACATTTTTGGACACAACCAATGTGAGAATTTGTTTTTCTTGACTCCATAGTTGTTATGAGGTCTTGGTTTTTCTTTTTCAAATTTTGGAGGAGAAGGAATAAAATGGAGATAGGGATAAGGTGGCAAAAGAAAAGGAAGAAAGAAGGCAAAACAAAGAACGTGGAGATATATTTGTTTTAAACACAGAGTACAGACTAGGAAGGAAACAGAGAAATAGGACAGCTTTAAATTCTACAAGTTGAAATAATAAGAAAAGCACATTTTCCACAATAAGAGATGTAATTTCATGTATAATCTTTTTTCTGTCCTACTGCGTGGATAAAAAAATTCCTATTTTATTTAGTGTTAAGTTCAGGATAAAAAAATTAAAAGGAGAGAGAAAAAAAGACATTGCATTGGAGGTGGTGGGTCAACATTCAAATTTTAGTTCTGCTATTTACTACTTAAGTGACCTTAAACATTTCACTTTACCTTTGACCATACAAATATATCTGTATCATAGAATTTCAGTCAAAAGAGACTGCAAACATCACATAGTCTATGTCTACTCAATGTGCATAATTGCCCTCAAGATTTACCCGCATAGAGGTGGGTAATAATCCAGTATCAGCATAAATAACTCATCATATTCTGAAGCATCCTTCACTTTATTTGGGGGACAGTTATAAATGTAAGAAAGTTGGTTTTATGCTGAAATAAAATCTCCATCCCTTTAACATCCAGGCATTTTCCTGTTTCTACTATCTGGAGCTAAGCAGAATAAGCTTAATTAGTAGTGCAGGGTTTTTAAAGTGTGTGTGTGTGTGTGTGTGTGTGTGTGTGTGTGTGTGTGTGTGTGTGTGTGTGTGTGTGTGTTGGTTGTCTTTGGGAATCTAGTGAAACTTATGGAGCTCTTTTTCATAATTATATCTTTAAATACAGAAAATAAAATGCATAGGCTTACAAAGGATGCTAATTATTTTGGAACAGTTATAAAATATATATTAAAAATACCAAGTTCACACTCTTTGCAGATGATATGATGATATACTTAGAGAATCCTAGAGAATCAAGTAAAAAACTATTTGAGACAATAAATAAATTTGGCAAAGTTGCAGGATATAAAATAAACCCACACAAATCCTCGGCATTCCTGTATATCTCTAATGAAATTCAAAAGGAAGAGATAGAAAGAGAAATCCCATTTAAAGTTACTGTAGACATTATAAAATATTTGAGAATCTACCTGCCAAAACAAACCCAGAACCTATATGATCACAACTACAAAACACTTCTCACACAAATAAAGTCAAATCTAACTAATTAGAAAAATATCAGTTGCTCGTGGCTGGGTCGAGCTAATATAATAAAAATGATAATTTTACCCAAACTAAATTACATATTTGGTGCCAATCGTACAAATCAATTTACCAAAAAAACTACTTTATAGAGCTGGATAAAACAGTAACAAAATTTGGAAGAACAAACCGTCTAGAATATCAAGGGAATTAATGAAAAGAAATGCTAGGGAAGGTGGACTAGCTATACCAGATTTTAATCTGTATTATACAACAGTAGTCATCAAAACTATTTGGAACTGGCTGAGGAATAGAGTAGTGGATCAATGGAATAGATTGGGTACACAAGATTCAGGGATCAATGAGTATAGTAATCTACTGTTTGTTAAATCCAGAGATCCCAGTTTTGGGGATAAGAATGCACTGTTTGACAAAAACTGCTGGGAAAACTGGAATACGGCAGAAACTGGGCATAGACCATTATCTAATACATATACCAAAATCAAGTCTAAATGGGTGCATAATCTAGGTATAAAGGATGATACTGTAAGCAATTTGGGAAAAAAAGAAATAGTTTACCTGTCAGATTTGTGGAGAGGGAAAGACTTTATGACCAAACAAGAACTAGAGAGCATTATAAAATGCAAAATGGATAATTTTGATTACATTAATCTGTTCAAACAAAGACAATGTAACCAAGATCAAGAGGGAGGTGGGAAATTGGGAAAGCATTTTTACAACGTATGTCTCTGATAAAGGACCCATTTCTAAAATATACAGAGAATTGAGTCAAATCTATAAGAATACAAGTCATTGGGGCGGCTAGGCGGCTCAGTGAGTAGAGCGTCGGCCCTGGAGTCAGAAGGACCTGAGTTCGGATCCGACTTCAGACACTTAATCCACACAAAAACAAACAAACAAACAAAAAAAACAAAAAAAACCTAGCCGTATGACCTTGGGCAAGTTACTTAACCCTAATTGTCCTCAAAAAAAAAAAAAGAATACAAGTCATTCCCCAATTGATAAACTGAACAGGCAGTTTTCAGAGAAGGAAATTGAAGATATCTATAAGCATATGAAGAAATGCTCTAAATCACTACTAATTAGAGAAATGCAAATCAAAACAACTCTGAGGTACCACATTTCACCAGTCAGATTGCCTAAGATGACAAAACAGGAAAATGACAAATGCTGGAGAGGATGTGGGCAAATTGGAACACTAATGCATTGCTGGTGGAGTTGTGAACTGATCCAACCATTCTGGAGAGCAATCTGGAATTATGCCCAAAGGGCTATAAATAATTTCATACCCTTTGACCCAGCAATACCACTTCTAGGGTTATATCCCAAAGAGATAATAGAAGTATGAGGAAGGCCCATATATACAAAAATATTTATAGCAGCTTTTTTTGTGGTGGCAAAGAATTGGAAATCAAGGGGGTGCCCATCAACTGGGGAGTGGCTGGACAAGTTGTGGTATATACATGTAATGGAATATTATTGTGCTATAAGAAATGAGGAGCAGATGGACTTCATATTTACCTGGAGAGGCTTATACAAACTGATGCTGAGTGAGAAGAGTAGAACCAGGAGAAATTTGTATTAAATCACAGGAACAACATATGTGTGCTGACCAGCTATGACAGACTGGACTCTTATCAGCAATGCAGTGATATACGTCAATCCCAAAAGACTCATGATGGAGCGAGATGTCTACATCCAGAAAAAGAACTAGAAAGAACTGAGTTTGAATCCTGATTGAAGCAAACTACTTGATCTTTTTATTTTCATTGTTTGGTTTTATTTCTTCTTTACCATTTTTCATGCCATCTAGTACAATCCACCTTTGTAACCTGACTAATGTCTAAAGTGAAAGTATTTGCAGATGCTTTACTGTATTATATGCTGTCATAGGCAGTAGGGGGAAGGGAGGGAAGGAAAATTTGAAACTCAAGGAATTATGGAATTGAATCTTGTAAACTAAAAACAAACAAACAAATTAAAACAACAGCAACAACAAAAACCAAGTTCATAAACCTCAGATTAATAACTCCTATATCTAATGGTTCTATATCAATGTGGAAAGAGATCTCCAGGGGTGGCTAGGTGGCACAATGAGTAGAGCACCGGCCCTAGAGTCAGGAGGACCTGAGGACCAGACACTTAACACTTTCCTAGCCATGTGATCTTGGGCAAGTCACTTAACCCCAATTGCCCAGCTTTCCCCCCTCCACAAAGAAAAAAAAAATTAAAAAACAAACAAACAAAAAAAACCCAAACATCTCTAGGAGAGTTCTCCAATCCTCTCTCTGTGTCCCTATTATGCTTAACATTTTTATCAGTGATTTGGAAAATGGCATAAATGGCATAGTTATCAAATTTTGTGGATGATAAAAAGCAAGGAAAGATAACTAATATATTGAGTAGCTGAGCCAGAACTCAAAAAGTTTGAATATTGGAATTGATCTAATCAGATGAAGTTTAATAAAGATAAAGAGTCTTACCCTTGTGTTAAAAATCAATCTTTCCCCAAACAAAATGGTTGAGCACTCATTGAATAGTATTTTATATGAAAATCATTTTTAGTGGGTGGCAAACTCAGTGTGAGTCAGAAGTGTTTTATATATAGACATAAAATAATGTGATCTTTTGCTGCCTTAAGAGCATAGTATAAAAAGACATTATAGTAATATTGTATTTTGCCCTGGTCAGACCACACATGCAATGGTGTGTTCAACTCTAGGCACCTTTTAGGAAAGATCTTACTAAGTAGGAGCCATTCAGATGTAAGTTACAAGGATATGGAAGGATATCAAGATTATTAACCAATTAGAGGAAAAGGACCTATTTGTACATAAATATTTATAGCAATTCTTTTTGTGGTGGCAAAGAATTGAAAATTTAGGGAATGGCTAAATAAGTTGTGGACTGTTTTGGAATACTATTGTATTATAAGAAATAATGAGCAGGATAGTTTCAGAAAAACCTAGGAATGTTTTTGATGCCAAGTGAAGTGAGTAGAACAAGGAGACTATTGTATGCAGTAAAAGCAATATTGTAACAATGAACAACTGTGAAAGATTTAGTTATTTTGATGAAGATGGTGATCCATGATAAACCCAAGAAACTTATGATGAAAATGCTGTTCACTTCCAGAGAAAGAGAGAAAGAGAGAGAGAGAGAGAGAGAGAGAGAGAGAGAGAGAGAGAGAGAGAGAGAGAGAGAGTTAGAGAGAGAGAGAACTGATAAACGATAAACTCAGGGTGCAGACTGAAGCATTTTTATTTTTATTATTTTTTGCATTTATTTGTCTGTTTTCATAATTGGTATATATGACAATGCAATATAACGCTGCATCATAATGTGATCTGATTACATTATGTTTATTTTATTATGTGATATTAAACGACAATATATTTTACAAACAGAACTTGGTCTTTTTTTATCTTCTAGAAACCTTTCCCAGTATTCTACAGTAGGGCAGCAACTTTCCAGACCCTATTATCTGGGACTTTGTTGATATTGCTATTTTTTTCTTTTAGAAATGAAGAGGCTAATTTGTTCTGAAGGGATAAAGAGCTGTTGAAACACAAGAGAAGGGATCCTGAGGTGCTGTAAATGAAAAATAGAGAAATACATGTATTAGAGCATGAGTAAAAGTGGATGGTGTAAGGGTAGAGTGCATTTTCTGAAACACACTAATGAGGATTCCATTATGACGGACAGAGTGGGTCATGTGTTGCCCCTTTTGCACAGTTGGAAATGGCAGGCTTCTTTGTAGAAGATTTGCTCATTTGTGAAGACAGCTGACATTCATGTTTGATTCATCCCCAGAGCACAGACATGGCTTAAGATATTATTTGCATTGTCATATGGCAATGATATAAAATCACTGTTTTAATGTTGAGAGACTCACTCCATGTACCCCTGGCCCAGATCCAGTCTCTGACTCTGTATACATTTGCTGTAGCAGATGATTTTGCTTTAGGTTTTTACTTATACTCTTCCAAGAAAAACTATAGGGAATAATTCCTTTTTGGCTAAGTACAAGGTGATCTAACCAATCTCTTTTATTTCTTACATTCATAATGCTTAATAAGAAAATAAGGAATCACAGCACACTGAATGGAAACATACTAACCTTTTAAAATAAATTTATTCATATCTTTTGTTTTTACATCAGCTATATATGTGTTTAAATATTCCTCCTCTTTTTCTTCCAAAAGAGTAATCCCTCAAAACAGAGATTTGGGATAAGGATCAGGACTTTATTTTCATTAGTTTATAGAGTTCCCAGATAACTGCTTCTACCAGTGCAAGTTGTCATGTTTTCTGCAACTTATGGTCGTAAAAATGTTTCCAGAGCACTGAGAAGTTAAATGACTTGCCCAGGATCCCACATCCAGGTTATATCAGAGATGGAAGCCAGAAGTCAGGTCATCCTGGTTCTGAGGCTGGTTCTCTATCCAATATGTAACTGCCTATCATGGCAAAGGGGAAAAAGGGCGGGGGGAGGCTAAAAAGCAACAATTAAACAGAACAGACAGAGCAAAGGAATATAGTATGTTTGTATTGTAAAGAAGCAAGGAAAACTTAACTGCTCATATATTTTCTGTGTTCAAATTTGGTTATTATTATTTTACAGCATCCTGTTTTAATTGTTTTGTTCAGAAAGACCCTTTTGACTCCATCAGTAGTGAACTTGATCATTTGCTATGCTCAGGAAATTAATTTACTGTAGAGGATATGACCAGGGGTAAGCTAGCTAAGCTTTGCCCCCTTTTTGTTCTGGCACTGAAGAGCTTTCCTTGTACAAAGTATAAACAGCTCCACTGACACCACCAGGGAAGGAGAATTTATTGAGTTATGCCATCTGAGCATGACCAAGTCACAGCTAGCCACACATCTGAGCCTGGTTTCTCTTTCTAGCACATGTTGTACTTTCACTCATACACCCAGATACACACTCATCATGATGGGAGAGCTAGAATATCCCTTTCTGTCCATTGCCACTTTCACTCTTTCTCTTCCACTATTACTCAGTAAAAAGTCTTCATCTGATATTCATACAATCCACATTTACCATCCAATCAAGATTCTGGTGTCTGTTGTAGACTGACCTTTAAGTCACTCTCCTTCCTTTTTCAATAATTTCAGTGCTTGGCTCAAATCTACTTCTCTTCCCCAACTACTACCATTATACTTCAACATATATCTATACCTATACCTATATCTATATCATCTATATCTATCTATCTATCTATCTATCTATCTATCTATCTATCTATCTATCTATCATCTATCAATAGTCCCTCAAACACCCTTGCTTCCCAATTCTTCAGATTGCCAATTTCCCCTTACCTACTCTAAATCCATGTGCCACTTCCATGTTAATGAAATCTGAAATCCCTTTATTTAGCCACAATCTGTTGTCATTCCAATTCTCTTGCTCCCTTGACACCAATTCCCCAGTTCTCCAAACTATTATTTGTCCTCATTATTACCTCCAATCCCCTTGGGTTTTTCCTAGGACATCTGTATTTGCTACCCCTATTTTGGTTACACTGTCCTCCCTTCCCCATATTTACCTCTTGGTGAAATAGTTTAACTCAAGTCTGTCTTCTTCTTTAGAGTCCGTTGCCCTTATTTATTATAAAAGATCTTGCCCTGCCAATCCTTAGCCCTGGATTACCCCTAGCAACAATTTCCTTTATTCTCAGATGTGCACTGCTGGATTATGCTAGAGAAAATCATAAAATCATGTTGATTAGTTGAGTACAAAATTTTGTATATATATATATATACACATACATATATATATATATATATATATATATATATATATATATATATATATATCAACTGGTCTCTGACTGTGGCAAAGCAATCATTTTATATGTCCTTAGTTGACCTACTATCCCCCTTGCCACAGAGATTTTCCAATATTTTTTCATTTCTATTCAAATTTCTCATGGTTTCCCATTCCATCTTCTCAGCCTGAGAATCTTGCTTCATACTTAACTGAAAAAATTAAGGTCACTCACTGTGAGTTCCCTTTTAACATCTCACTTATCTAAAATGCCTTATGCCACTTTCTCTTGCTTTACCCCCATTTCAAATGAAGAGGTGACCCTTCTCTTTGTCAAAACTAGTCCCTCTACAAGCACAAGTAATCCCATTTGATCCCATCCTCCTCTAATATCCCTGATATCTCACTTACCTTCAATTTTTCACTATCTAATAGCTCCTTCTCTACTAACTAAAAAGGCACCTTTGTCCTCAAAAGACTCAATTGATCTAATCGATCTATACCTGTTAGCTATTGTCCTGTGTCTCTTCTCCCTTTTGTGGCTAAATTCTTTGAGAAGGCTATCTACAATAAATGCTTCTACTTCATTTTCTCTCCCTTACTTAGATTTTCTCTCCCTTACTTCTTAATGCTCTACAGTCTGGTTTCTGGCCTCATCACTCAAACTAAATTACTCTCCCCAAAGTCACCAATGATTTTCTGAAATGTCAGATCTAATGGTCTTTTCTCAATCCTCACCCTTTCTGGCTTCTTTGCAGACTTGGCTCTATTGATAACCCTATCCTCCTTGGTCTTCTCTAAGTTTTTTTTGTGACACACTGTTCTCTCCAGTTTCTCTTCCTACCTATTAAATTTCTTCTCAATGTCCTTTTCTGAATCTTCATCTAGGTCACTTTTATAAGATTATTCTTAGATTTATTTGTCTCGTCCTAGTCCCTTTCTTGACATCCAGTCACACACCTCCAACAGCCTATTGGATATTTTGTAATGTTAAGGGAATTTGAAGATCTTTGCTTCTCTTCATAGGCCTATGTGATCACATGGAGCCCACGGTGGGAGGAGCTTGCTGAATGGGTGGAGCAGAAAGTAAGAGGGAGAAACAGCTGGGAGAGAGAGCAGGCAGAGCAGCTAGTGAGAGAATGGAAGAATTTTTACCTAGGGGAACTTGTCTTGTGGGGCGGCCTAATGGAGGGAAGTCTTGGAATATTGGTGTTCCTGCATTGGTGACTCGTATGGACTTTGTCTTAAAAAGAAAGCTTGGGGTGTTGATGCTCCCTGCACTGACAATGTGTATAGACTTCTTTGTTACCATGATGGATTTTGCTTACTGGTGTTTGAATAAATATCTTAGTTTCATCTTCAAGGAAGAGAGTCTGTTATATATTACAATTCAAACCTGGGAATACGCTTGCATATTCATAATACCTGCTGTGGGCATTGCATTGGTGAAATACCTACTATATCCAATCAATTAACATGCTTTGTTATTTCTATCTTCATAATACCTCTCATACAGAGCCACCCCCTGGTATAGGCCTTCATTTCCTCATCCCTAGACTATTGCAATAGCCTGCTGGTTGATCTCCCTCCCTCACTTTTCTATTCACTCAAGTTTCTTCCACTCAGTTGTCAAATTGATTTTCCTAAAGTACAAGTTTGATCATATAACTCTCCTACTCAGTCAAATCCAGTGTCTCTTAATCACATCTTGGATCAAATCTAAAATTATCTGTTTGATTTTTAAAGGTCTTCCTTATTCATCCCTTTCTTACCTTTCCTTACATGTCCCACTCCCCCATACTTTGCAATCCAATGGTACTGACCTCCTTGTTATTCCTGGAATTAGACACTTCATCTCCAGCTCTGGGTATTTTCACTTGCTGTTCCCCATGCCTGGAACCCTTTCCCTCCTCATCTTTCCCTCCTAGCTTTCCTGCCATCCTTTAGGTCTCAGCTAAAATTTTACCTTTTTCAGGATGCCTTTCCTGATCCTCTCCTTAATGATGGTACCATCATTATTCACCTTTTACAAATGAGGAAACTGTGGCCCAGAGAAATTGAGTTATTTTCCCAAGATGGCACAATAATTAAGTATCTGAAACAGGGTCTGAACTCAAGGCTAGTCCCATTGCCTCTTCAGTAAATATGCTAATGACGGGGGCGGCTAGGTGGCGCAGTGAGTAGAGCGTTGGCCCTGGAGTCAGAAGGACCTGAGTTCGGATCCGGCCTCAGACACTTAACGCACACACAAACAAAAACCTAGCCGTGTGACCTTGGGCAAGTTACTTAACCCCAATTGCCCTCCAAAAAGCAATATATATACACATATATATATGTATATATATATATATATATATATATGCTAATGACAAAATCCAAGATCAGAAAAAAACAAAATAAAAACTGTCTTACTCTTGTTGTAATGTGGAATCTTGATACTCTTAATGGTAGTGCCTTCTCTCTGTTAATTATCTCCCAATTCTCTTGGATATATCTTGATTGTATATAGTGGTCTACCTGTTATCTTCCTTATTAGAGCGTAAGCTCTTTCAAAGGGAGTTGTCAGTCTAGCTTTCTTTGTATCATCAGAGCTTAGTATAGTGTTTGGAACATAGTAGGCATTTAATAAATTCTTGTTGATTGAATTTACCATTTGTACATAGGGCTTGAAAGCTTACAAAACTCGTTTGATACATTATCCCATTTGATATTAGTTAATAAATTAATCAATCAGCAAATATTTAAGTGCTTAAACAGGTATGGCTAAGGGGAGAAGTATTTACCTTGGAAGGGATAGAGGTGGTCACAAAAGATAGAACAAATAGTTTCATTTGCATGAAATTGAAAAGCTTTTGCATGAACAAACTTAATGCAACTAGTACAAGGGGGAAGCAACCCTTGCTTAAAATATCTTTGTAACGGTCTGCTGTTAAGATACATAGAGAATTCAGAGTAGTTGACTTCCTGAGGTAGTTGCTGTTTGGTAGACTTTGATTAGATTAGAAAAAACTTGAAATTTTTGTGTCCAGGCCTTTGATTTACTTGCCAGATTAGACATGACTTCCCAGATAAAAGCATTTATCCACAGGTAGAGGAATTCCCCATGGATGCTGGGTGTCAAATCATTATAGGGGTGACTTTGTAGTATAGGTTAATAGGTCTTCCAAGCTCAGGCTAAGTAAGATAAACTCAAGGTACAAGTGGACCATTACCTAAATTAGCTTGCAAAAGCTTCCTGATGGTGCTGAAAAGGAGGAAAATTGCCACTTCAAAAATTGGCTCTAAGACCAGCTATTCAACTTCTACTTACAGTTAATGATTAGAGTATGTATAATGTACTTCCTTTGTAATCCTATCTTCTATGCCTCTAATAAGAAACGAGGGTCAGTAGGGGGGAAGTGCTTTGATTCAGTTATACTGCTAGAGAGTGACCTCTCATTCGAATTCCCCCTGAGATGCTGGGCAGCCTTATGATTTTAGCTAAGCCAGTTGGAATGTGTCACTTTGTCCTGCAAAGAAGAGAAAATAGAGAACTTGAAAGTGTAGAGATTGTTATGTACTAATCAAAGTTGTATAAAAATTAAGTAGAAAATTCAGAAATGACAAACATTTATTAAGGGGAAACTAACTATATGAAAGATGTTGTGTTAGACCCTGAGCATACAAAAATGAAAATCAGAAAGTCTCTTTTTTATTTCAATGCTTCAAAAATCTGTACTGTCATTTCTACAGAATGAACCCCTCTACAACTCAGGGGTAGTCCTTAGAAGTGAATGGTGCTGGAAAAAAATATCATTTGACCTGAAAATTAAGCCTCTACAAACTCAGCTAGACCCTTCATGAATGACATCAGGCCCACACTCATCTATCAATTAATCAACTAATTAAATAAGAATTTTTTAAGTACACCCTGAGAGGTGCTAGGTAGACAGAAACAAACAAACAAAAAAAGATTTTCTGCCTTCAAGGGACTTATATTCTACTGAGAAGTAAAAATCCTAACACAAATAAGTAAATATAAGGGAGAGAGTAAGAACTGGACCTTGTTTTCATGAGTACAGGGAACTATTGGATGAGGAAAAGAATTCTGCCAATACTGGTTGACCATTTTCTACAATCTATAGTCTTAGAAAGCAGACTAGGAAGGTTAAGTGACTTACCCAGAGTAATAAGGCCAGTATATGTCAAATGTATGTTATCTGAAGCCAGCTGTTCCTGGCTTTAAGGTGAATTCTCTATCCATTTTACAACTCTTGTCTTTCAAATAAATACAAAATATGTATGATGTAATTATTAATTAAAAGAGAACAGGGAGACCTCGTGTAGAAGAATGCACTTGAGTTGAGCCTAGGACTCTAGGGCTTCTAAAAACAGCAAAGGTGAGGTTAGTAAGGATTCTAGACATGGAGGATAGCCTGTGCAAAGGTGTGGATTTGAGAGATGGTATGATACGTATGAAGACTAACATAGATAATTTTTGCTGAAATATAGACCACTTTCTAGTTTAATAAGACCATTCCTAACTTATGCTCTCCTGGCATAGATTTTAAGAACCCACAGTCACTTACTTACTGCTTTGAGATAACATAATAAGATGTTACAGGATGTTTAATGAATACTTTGAAATATTTCCTCACCAGTTCTCTATAGTTAACAACTGCAATTTTCTGCATGAAATTTTAATTTATTCAGTTATCAAGAATTTATTTTTTTCTTCTTTCCACATCCTCAGGAGAGGGGAGTGATTACAAAACCCTTGTAACAAATAAACACAATCAATGAAACAAATTCTCATATTTACCATACTCAAAAATTCACATTGCATTTTGTGTACCTTTATTTCTCTGTTAGGGGATGACCAGCATTCTTCATCAGCAGTCCTCTGGATTGGTGGGCATTGATCAAAGTTATTAAATTTTTCGTCTTCTTATTTCATGTTCTTTTCATTTTTCTCCTTGTTATACTCTTCCTCCTCCTCCTCCTCCTCCAACATTGATAGCATAATATGTAGTGTTCCTTTAGTTCTACTCACTTTGCTCTGCATCATTGAGCACAAGTCTTCCCAGGTATCTTTAAAACCATTTTATGACACAGTAACATTCCATAACATTCATATACCACAATTTGTTTAGCCATTACCAAGTTATCCCCTTAATTTCCAGTTCTTTAACACTACAAAAAAGAATACCATAAAGGATAAGAACTGTGTATATAGGATAACAACAGCAAATTAAAAAAAAAAACTTGACTCTAGTTTGTAAAATCTAGCCACAGTCTTTTCCCTCTTTTCTTCAGAAACAATTGTGGGGTCAAAATTATCCACTCTATAAAAGAAACTGAGGCAGAGCTCCAAGCCAATATCACTTTATTAAAGGGTCCATGGCCCCCTCTAATGAAGTGGACCTCAGATCTTTCTCCTGATCTGAGATGTCCCCCTCCTCCAGGGCCTTCGTTTCATATTGCTTGATAACTTGATGATACAGAAGAGGCACACTAAAATACAGAGCCTCACTGACTGATAGATCTTGACCTTGAGCCTCCTGGAGGGTTTACACAAAATCCAGAATCCCATTGGTTGACAAATGAGCTGATGAGCAGATGTTGACAGACCCATCTTGACCTTTCAGGAGATCATACCAAGCTGGTAAGCAGACCCATGGGCTGGGCTGATAAATAGATGTCAAAATATCTATATGAACCAGTGAACCAGTAAACAGGCAGACCACAGGCTGGGAAACAGGGTCACTTGTTGGCCAAGTACTCGTGGCCATCTTTCCATAATGGGAAATAGAGAATGACAAGGGATATAGAGGGGCAATAAGAATAGCTGGATGACTTTTTATGTCACTGAGTCCCCTTTGCCATGCTGGGACATAACAAGGAAAAACAAGGGTGGAGGTCCTCTATTAGAGTCCTATGATTAAGCAAGTGAACTTAGAATCTGCAGTTCATAGCTCTGGGGCCTAATACACAGAATTTATAATCACTACCCCTGTCAAATCATATCAAACTGATTAATACTGATTGAAACAAAATAGGGGTCCAATTAATCATCTATCACACAACTCCTGATTAGATGACTTCTATCAATTGAGCCTGTTATAAATAGGTTTCAACCACTCAAAAATTGAAGACTCTCCTTACAAAAATGTCCTTATTACATAGGACTTTATGTTAAGTCTGATCTGAAATAAAGAGTTTGTCTCTGTGATTTTTTTTTCTGAATTATCTCTGGAAAGGAGGAAAAACAGTCAGCTTGTGTTTTGGTGTATGAGCAGGGCAGGTCAAACAGCAAGTAGGGTGGGAAAAGTGGGTCTTTTCTCAAGGTCACCAAAATTTAGATGGCAAAAAATGTGACCATATGCATTCTTTCATCAGCAGAGAAGCCATGAAAGTTACAAACATTCCCCTACACTCAATTGAATTTGCCTTAATTACTAGTTATTGTATTCACAACATAAATGTTTTGGTTGATTTCAAGGTATGCATCCCACTATTTATTCCATGTATATTCCTTATACTTGACCCATATTCCAAAATGTGTACCTTTGAGTCTGGGGCATGGGGATTATATGTATATCTTTGGCAAGTTGACTGTTATGCCTTTGTGTCCTTCTAGTGCTCACAGTATAGCTTTATTTAGTATTATAAATTTAGTATTGTATAGCATAGTAAATCATCATTTAGAATTTACTTTTCTCAGTCATAATGTAGCCAAGAATCTCCAGTGAATAAAAAATCCCAACCTTGTCTCCTTAGACTTTTTTTTAGAGCCACGATCATAGCTATTTAGTCCCTACTGCCAGAAGGGGTATGTCTATCTTAAAAACTCACAGTTTTCTAAGGAAAATAAGTCCCAGCATTGGTGGGGGTAAGGGAGAGGCCGTTCACATAACTATGATTTTACTTGGAAACATGACTCTTAAGGGGGTATTTCAAAATTAATTGGTGCTGCAACCTATATTAGCTTCTGTGTAGCTATGGAAAGATGTATAAGAAAGTGAGTATGAAAAAAAATGTAAAGGAAAGAGGTTTAGCAGTGCCAGGGCTTAAGCTATATTGTAGGCTTGTAATTAGCAAAATTATCTGGTACTGGCTAAGAAATAGAAAGGTGAATCAGTGAAACAGAGTAAACATACAATACATAGTAGTAAATGATTATAGTAAATTTGTATTTGACAAATGTAAGGATTTAAATTTTAGGATAATATGTTATTTGATAAAAAAATGTTGGGAAAACTAGAAAGCAGTCCAGCAGAAATTGGGTATATATCTTAGACAATATCTTACATATGTAGTTGAAATGGATACATGATCTCCTGATATAAAAGAAGATATCATAAGAAAACTAGAAAAACACAGAATCTATCAGACTTATGGATAGGAGAAGAATCTGTGAATAAATAAGAGATCAAGAACATTGTAAGATGTAAAATGGATAATTATGATTATATTAAATTAAAAAGGTTTTGTACAAATAAAAGCAATGTAGCCAAGATTAGAAGGAAAGCCAAAATGGGGAAATATTTTATAGATAGTTTCTCAGATAAATATCTTATGTCTTAAATATATGAAGAACTTT
Source organism: Gymnobelideus leadbeateri (assembly GCA_011680675.1). Lineage (NCBI taxonomy): Eukaryota > Metazoa > Chordata > Mammalia > Diprotodontia > Petauridae > Gymnobelideus > Gymnobelideus leadbeateri. The sequence continues at coordinate 410,448 of WOXC01011214.1, forward strand.
GTGATTCATTTATGATTCATTCCCCAATCAATAAATGGTCAAAGGATATGAACAGGACATTTTTCAATGGAGAAATCAATACTATATATAGTTATTTTTAAAATGCTTTAAATCATTATTGATTAGAGAAATGCAAATTAAAACAGCTTTGAGATAACATCTCACTCTTATCAAATTTGCTAAAATGGTAGAAGGGGGAAATGACAAATGTTGGAGAGAATGTGGAAAAATCAGGAAATTAATACTTTGTTGGTAAAATTGTGAACTGATCCAACCATTTTTGGAAGCAGTGTGGAATTATGCCCAAAGAATTATAAAACTGTGACCCAGCTACACCACTCTTATGTTGGTTTCTCAAGGTGATGAGGGAAAAAAGGAAAAGAACCTATATGCTCTAAAATACTTATATCAGCTCTCTTTGTGGTGGCAAAGAACAGGGAATAAAGAAGATGTTCATCAGTTGGGGAATGGCTAAGCAAGTTGTGGTATATGATTGTGATGGCATGTTAATGTGCTGTAAGGGATGATGAACTAATTGGTTTTAGAAAGACACGAAAAGACTTACATGAAATAATGAAAAGTGAAATGAGTAAAACCAAAAGAATGTTGTATACAGTAACAACAATATTGTTCAAAAAAAATTGTGAACTAAGTTACTCTGAATACTTTAAGTTCTCAAATTAACTATGAAGGTCCTATGAAGAAAGACACTATCCACCGCCAGAGAAAGAAATGATAAATAGAAGTGCATATAGTACGGTTTTCCATATATTTATAAATCTGTGGCCTTTTCTAGTGTGACGGGGGAGGGAGAGTGAGATATAGTTCAAAATATTAAATGTAACAAAAATTAAATTTAAAAAATTAAAAAAAGAAAAAAAAACAGTGGTTGATGAAATTCTAACAGAAAAAATAATCAGTGCCATTTATGCTTACTTGAAATTTTCGGATTTCCAGAGAATAATTTACTACTGTGGAAAACAAGATTCTCCACCAAAAATCATAGACACACTCCTAATTACATCTATGTTCATTTGCCAAAAAGCATTTGCACAACTAATGTTGACTGATTTGATCAAAGTAATAGAAGGTAATAGCAAGTATATGTTTCGAATGATGCACTAGAAAATCTATTTTTTTTTAAGATTTGTGAATAGTCACATTGATTTTTAAACTCCCATTGTCAAAAAGTTTTTGATGTAATAGACTTACCACAATTATGAGGTCACCTCAACATGTTCTTCAGTTACTCTTTAAAATAAGAATTCATTCTTCTGATCTTCTCCATTTAAGGTCTATTTGCTTAATATTTGTCGATTTATCCATCTTCAAAAGGTCATTACATTTGAAAGAGCAAGAACAGGCCCATGAAAAAGCTGTCAAAAGGATAGCAGGACCATTTTAAAATAGCATGTCTCAAAGTCCCGGATGCCTTCCTGTAATTTGGCAATGGGAATCTACAGCAAAATCGCACTTCAAGCAAGATGATCAAACTAAAATTAGACATTAACGATTCATCAAGACTTGAAAAGTCAGGCAATTGGACCCACTCTTGTTTCTTGGAATGTGTGAAGTGTTACAAATGCCGCCTAATTCTTTTTGGAGCTCAAGGCAAAGAAAGAGCTTGGGGAACATGTTGGAATGATTTGAGGGATTGTAGCAGAAAATGACTTGGATTTGCTCATCTGGCTTCAAGTTCAGAGGAATGACCAACAAACTGACTTGTGTTCTCAGCAGTGTAGACTCTGAAAGGCTGGAGCAGATGTTGTGGGCCCACTCCAGGCAAATACATGGGGTTTTGTGGTTTCTCTTAAGTGTTGGCTAATATCTACCATATTGCAAAGTCAATGTCCTTTTTCAACTGGCCTGACTGTTCCTAATGCAACACAGATGATTTCATCTCTGGTTGTGCCTTCCCCCCGACTTTTTTCTTTTCTTTTCTTTCTTTCTTTTTTTTTCTGCTAGAACTAACTGAAATCTGCATGACTCAGACTCGTATAATAGCATCCATGTTTCTTTAAAAAGAAACATATATGTATATGCATACATATACTTTGTGTATATGTGTGTATATGCCTAAATACATGTGTATATGTATGCATAGACACAGACATATATAAAATATACATACACATACATAATATATACATACACATACATACATACATACATATATATATACACAGAATCTTTTTCTAATTATTCATATTTGAGTCTATCTATAAGTGGATAACTACATTTCAAATTCTATAATCATGCTCTTATGGATACTTTTCTTATTTCATGAAAGTAAAGCCACATCTTACTAGAAATTTAAATACATGAAGAAAAAGTTTCAGAAAAAGATCTCAGTACCATTATTTACTTGCAAAATAGTTTTTCCCACAAGTTTCCTAGAAAGCAAAGGTTATCTAGGACATGTTTATAAGTATAGATACATCAATATTGAAAGCATTTGTTAACTTATGAATGTATGTATTTTCTCCATCAATGTAGGTTGAAGTCTCCCCTTTATGAACTCCAGTGAACTAGGCAGTCCCATCCTACTGACCCCATAGACAAAATGGTCCACTTAGAGTCAGGAAGTCTTGGGTTCACATCCTACCTGTGTCCCCTCTGATTCTCAGTTTCCTCATCTGTCAAATCAAGATGATAATACCCATAATATTAACTTTTCAGGGTGGGTCTGAGACTCAAATGAGATAACCATTTTCTATATCTTATAGAACCCTACATATCTTAGCAGGAAGAAACTATCCACTCAGGCTTCACTTGAGCCCTTTATCTACTAGATTTTTATTGATTGAAAAAAGACATTTATAGTGTTACATAAGATTCCAAAATTACATATAATACCTATGAAACCTTCTGTAGCCAATTTCTGGAAACCTGCAAGGTGGTTAATTAATAAGCAATTCAGCATGGAGAAAATCTAAAGTACAATGAGGAGGAAGCTTAAGTCAATGTAAGGAAGACTGCTTTTGCTAGGAGCCTTTTCCTCTCTCAGTATCTGTAGGGTTTCCTTTTCTTATCAAAGTATAGATGTGACTTTACCATCAAGAAACTTATACCAACAAGCCAAAACTCAGGCTAGCTCTAATGATTTAGACAAATCTTGAGTATAACTCAGCTGTGTGAATGGTGTATCTGTGATCCAAAGGTCACCCAGTATAGCTAATTTCAGTGACACTCATTGTCAAGATGACTACAAGGTCATAGCACCTCTCCAGGACTAGTTACCAATTTCTAGAACTGTACTCAATGGCTTCTGAGATTACTTCCAACTCAAATATCCTGTGATTTGTTGATCTCATCCTTTCTAATTACTTTCTTCTGGAATTCCCTCCCTCCTCCCCTCTCTCTTAAATAATCATACATGTTTTTCAATGTCCAGCTCATATCTCACCTCTTCCATGAAGTCTTCCCAGGCTATTCTAATTCTTATTGTTCTCCATTTCCTCGAAATTCCCATAGTATGTTTTGTCTACGCCATGCACTTTAACTGCTTGAATAATAGTTTTATATCATCCTCCAATGATTTAATGTGGGTTAATGTTTCCTTGGCTAGAATGCAAGCCCCTTAAGGGCAAAAACCATGTTCTAAATGTCTTTGTATGTCCTTAGTACTCATCAAAGGGTTGAGAATAAAGTAAGTGCTCAATGAATACTTGGTTGATAGCTAAAATTCCTTGCATCTGGTGACAGTCTTAGACATGTAGAATAACAACAATAGCTAGAATTTATAAATGTCTAGATTTGTTAAGCACTTACATCTTATTATCGTTCAATACTCACAAACCCCTATTAACTAAGGCCTATTATTATCCATACTTTTTAGAGAGATTGAATGACTCACACGGAGCTACACAGTTGGCAAATGTTTGAGTCAAGATTCAAACTCATGTGTTCCTGACTCCAGGTTCAATGCTCTACCTATAACTTCATCACTTAACTGATTCATATTGTTAAAGCTGTTTGAAAATAATTTCCTACGTCTGTAATGGAAAGAACATTCACCAGAGTTATAACACGTGATAGAAATGTCCATGGAGCAGAATAGACCCCACTGGGGGTAGCAGTGGGAATAAAGCACCTCCTGGAACAGCATGAGTCTTCCTAAAAGAGAAGGAAGCACTCCTTGTGAAGACACAGCTGCCACCAAGGGTGCAGCAGGCAGAGACTTTAGTTGGCTGTGGGTGATATTCTGAATTTTTCCCTCTGGAGAAAAGATCAAGTGACCTCTCCCTAATTATGCTTCTGAGTATGAAAATTATAATGCCAGAGGGTCTAGTACTCAACCACATTCTCAGCTTCTTATATGACATTTTTAGTATAGAAGAGTTTATTATATTTTGAATATTTTTGTAATTAGTGTCTGTATTATTATCACTTTAAGTATGCCTTTATTTTATCCAGGGCTTTTTTCCCATTTACAAAAGGTTATATCTTTGATTTTGTCAAAGAAAATTCACTTAATAGAATTCACTATTGAACCAGTCTTGCTCTGTCGTGTTTTACAATTTCAGGAGAGATACACTTTTTGAAAACTGATGCATCATTGTGACTGCTGTATCATGATTACATGGAAGATCTATCCTTTGGAAGTTTATGCCAATTTAATTCAATTCAATAAGAATTTTTGGCAACTATTATAGGCCAGATTCTGTGTAAGGGGTTGTTGCTATTAACAGTTCTGCCTTAGCCCCTGGACAGTTCCTTCTCAATAATCTCTGAGATGCTTGACAACTCTCAGATGCTATGATCTCAGACCATCAAGCTCCGCATCTTGCTTACCCACTTCTCTTTTCAAACAGGCTTATTAAATGAGTGAAAGAGGATCTCTCAAAAGCAAAGGCAAAGAGAGTTTCAAGAGAGGAGGTAATAGTCAACAAGGTCAGCTACTGTATGGGATTTAGAGTTATCTGGAAGGAATCTAGCTCATGCTGATCATTTTATTTCTAGTGTACTTTGAGGCTTCAAGATTAGAAATTTAAAGGTATTCTAATTCAGCGCTCCTCATTTTAAAGATGCAGAAAATGAATGCAATGATTTGCCCAGGGTTATGCAGGTAGTAAATGATAGACCCAGCTTTTGAACTTTGACTCCTCTGCTGCTGAAGGAGGAAACAGACTCTGGAAAGAGGCAGGCAGAAGCTGAAGCATATTCTGGTGGGACTTTTGGTATCCTAAAGAGTCTCCCTATCTCTAGTCCTCTAATTACAAAGACAAAATTCTTTTCACAACCCACTGCTACCTCCTATGCATACCCTGTTGTACACCATAATAGCTTGAGTGGAGGCCCTTCTAAGATGCCCACCCAGAAACACTTAAATCCAACTTAAGCCTGGATTTTATTTCTGACCTGTAGCTCCACTTTTCACTTAAATATAAGTAATGAATGGATTGAATTTGAGAGAGAGAGACAGAGAGACAGAGACAGAAAATACGTGTGTGTGTTAGGTTTTTTTTTAGAAGTATAGATTATGTCTTGGTCCACACCCTGCCAAAAATGAAGTTCATTTTATATTTTTCTGCCTGTTTGTAAATTTGTTCTTTCCCTTCCTCACCTTATCATCTTGATACACAAACACCATGCATGTGCAAACACACACACACACACATGCATATATACACATACACAGAGTTAGTCTAATTATAGATAGATGTATTCCCTTAGATAGCTGAGGCTGTAGTGGACTTTCTTCAAGATATTAATGATTCAGGGGCAGAGCCAAGATGGTGGAGTAGAAACAGCACTTCCAAGGTGCTCTGCCCCATATAACTTCCAAATAATGTAAAAGGGGACTCTGAACAACTTCTGGAGTCCCAGTACCCACAGAACTACACAGAGAAGCTAACCTCCCGCTGAGGACAGCCCAGCAGCCCTGGAGGAAGCAGCCAACACAGCTCTCTGAGAGCAGGCAGCACAGAGCACTGGGAACAGATAGCGCACTGCTCTGGGAGCTGAACCCAGGCCTGCATGAGCCACGGTTTTAGCCCTAGGGCAGCCAGGACAGTGGCCAACTAGAGGGACCCAAGAACACCAGCAGCTGGGGTGATTTCAGAATTATCAGCACAGATATGGCTAGGACAAAGTGAGGGGTTAGTGCCCTATGGACTTTGGGATCACTATTTGGGGAACTCCTCAGCTTCCTCCCCTGGGGGCAAAAAGCTGCTGAGGAAACACAGCACAGAGGCCATATTGCAGTGTCAGTGGAGGCTCTAGCTCATGGTCTGGGAACTGTAGGGAGATCCAGCAATCAGTCTGGGGGTTAATTGCTTTTGCTTTAAATTGCCTGCATCTGGATTGTGGTCTGGGGGGGGGGGGGAGGGTTGGGGTGGGTATCCAATGTGCCAGAGCAGGTGGAGGCTTTGCAGAGGCCGCCCAACTGGTGGAAGTTGTGAAGACCCCACGTTTGGGACAGAAGCTCTCCTCTCTGGTGGCAGAGTCCTACTGTGGCAACAAGCCCCAAAATCAAGCAATTAAATGGCAACATGCCTAGGCAAAAGAAACAAAATAAAAAGAAAAATTCAACATTGGACTCCTATTTTAGGGGCAAAGAGGCTCAAAGCATGGAGGAGGACTGTGAGGTCAGAACTCCTGCACAAAAGCCCCAAATGAAAATACAAGCTGGCTACAGGCCATAGAGGACCTTAAGATGCAGATGAGAGAAGTGGGGGAAACATTGGGAAGAGAAATGAGAAAGATGCAAGAAAAGTATGAAATGACAGTTAACAGCCTGACTGAGGAAAATAACACCTTAAAAAATAGACAAACTCAAATGGCAAAAGAGGCTCAGAAAGGCAATGAGATTGAAGAATGCCTTAAAAAGCCGAATTTGCCAGATGGAAAAAGAATCTCAAAAGCTCACTGAGGAGATTCATTCCTTCAGAGTTAGACTGGAGCCAATGGGAGCTAATGACTTTATGAGAAATCAAGATGCTGTTAAACAGATCCAAACAAATGAAAGAATAGAAGGCAATGTGAAATATCTCATGGGAAAAACCACTGACCTGGAAAATAGATCCAGGAGAGATAATTTAAAAATTATTGGACTACCTGAAAGCCATGATCAAAGAAAGAACCTAGAAATCACCCTTCAAGAAATTCTCAAGGAAAATTGCCCTGATGTTTTAGACACAGTGGGGGAAATAGAGGTTGAAAGAATCCACCAATCGCCTCCTAAAAAAGATCCCAAAAAGAAAACTCCTAGGAATATGATAGCCAGGCTCCAGAACTCCCAGATCAAGGAGAAAATACTACAAGCAGCCAGGAAGAAACAACTTCAATATTGTGGAAAAACAATCAGAATAGCCCAGGACCTGGCAGCTTCTACACTGAGGGATAGAAGAGCATGGAATATGATATTCCAGAGGGCAAAAGAGCTGGGATTGAAGCCAAGGGTCACCTACCCAGCAAAACTGAGTACCTTGTTTCAGGGGAAAGTATGGTCATTCAGTGGAATAGAGGACTTTCAAGCATTCTTGAGGAAAAAATAGAGTTGAATAGAAAATTTGACATTCAGAAGCAAGAAGCAAGAGATGCTTGAGAAGGTAATCAAGGAAAAGAAATCAAAAGGAACTTATCAAAGTTGGACTATTTACATTCCTACATGGAAAAACAATAACTGTGTATAAACCTTTCTCATTATGAAAATAATTGAAGAAGGGTACATGGCAAAAACAAAAAATATGTTCACAGATATACATGGATAGAGGGCACAGGTTGAATTTGATGGGAAGGGATGATTCTTTTTTTTTTTTTTTGGAGGGCAATTTGGGTTGGGTGACTTGCCCAGGGACATGTGGCTGGGTTTTTATTTGTGTGTTGGCTGTCTGGGGCCGGATCCGAGCTCGGGTACTTCTGGCTCTGGGGCCAACACTCTGCTTGCTGCGCCACCTAGCTGCTCCAAGGAAGGGATGATTCTTAAGGGGTGAAGTCAAGAGGTGAGAGAGGAAAGTGGCAAGAGGAGATGGAGAGAGACAGGGTAGGGTAAACTATCTCATGTAGAAGAGGCAAGGGGAAGTAGTTGCAGGGGAGGGGAAGAACAGGAAGGCAAAAAGGCAAAAGCATATTCTCATTGAAGTTGGCTCAAGGAGAGAATCACATACATACTAAATGGAATATCTCACCCTCATCATAGTAGGGGAAAAAGACGAGGGATGATGGAGGGGAGGGCATTCTAGGGTGAGGGGAGGTTGGAAGTACCCACTATCAAAGAGGGACAGGATCAAAGTAGGGAATGGACCAGGTGGGAAAAGGGAGAAATATAAGCAGTCTTTTACAATATATCAACTATGGTAATGTTTTGCACATACATGTACAACACATACTGAATTGCTTATCTTCTCATAGGGAGTGGGTGACAAGGCAGGAAGGGAATGGATCTTAAAATCAAAGTTTTAAAATTAAATGTTTCATAAGATGTCCAGGCACTGGGGCTCAGAGATTCACCTTGCCCTAATGGCAAAGTCGAAGGGGGTATGGGAGAAGCTATGGGAGAGAGCAGATTGGATGAGGGGATATCTATTGGGAATGCTATTCTGGGGTGGTGGGTAGGGAAAAATGGGGGAAAAATGTAACTAAAAATCTGGTGGAAATGAATGATGTAAACCAGAAGTTAATAAAGCATTTTTTTAATTTAAAAAAAAATGAATTAATTCATTAGAGGTGGACAGTGCAGTGAAGAGAGGGCTGGGCCTGGAGTCAAGAAGACATCTTTCTCCAGTGCTTGCTATCAGTGTGACCCTGAGTGAGTCGCTTACCCTCTATTTGCCTCAGTTTCCTGCCATGATTGCTTCAAGGATCAAATGAGATAATATTGTAAAGCACATAGCACCATGCCCAGCCGCTAGCAGTCAGTTAAAAATGCTTATTTTCGTCCTATCATTTAGAACATCAGTTATCATTGTGTTTCAGGATAGGACAATTATACACACCTATAGTATAATATATAGCACATGTACAATATCTGTAGAATCTGAAGTACAATATGTGCCAATCTTGACATTCCTTATGTCACCTTTTTTTTTTTTTAATTAAAAAAATGCTTTATTAACTTCTGGTTTACATCATTCATTTCCACCAGATTTTTAGTTACAATTTTCCCCCATTTTTCCCTACCCCCCACCCCAGAATAGCATTCCCACTAGATATCCCCTCATCCAATCTGCTCTCTCCCATAGCTTCTCCCATACCCCCTTCGACTTTGCCATTAGGGCAAGGTGAATCTCTGAGCCCCACTGCCTGGACATCTTATGAAACATTTAATTTTAAAACTTCGATTTTAAGATCCATTCCCTTCCTGCCTTGTCACCCACTCCCTCTGAGAAGATAAGCAATTCAGTATGTGTTGTACATGTATAGCAATGCAAAACATTACCATAGTAGATATATTGTAAAAGACTGCTTATATTTCCCTCCCACTCATCTCACCTCCCACCTGGCCCATTCCCTACTTTGATCCTGTCCCTCTTCAAAAGTGGGTACTTCCAACCTCCCCTCACCCTAGAATACCCTCCCCTCCATCATCCCTCCTCTCATCCCCCTTTCCCCTACTCTCCTGCAAGGTGAGATATCCCATTTAGTATGTATCTGATTCTCAACTTGAGCCAACTTCAATGAGAATATACTTTTGCCTTTTTGTCTTCCTGTTCTTCCCCTCCTCTGCAACTACTACCTCTTGCCTCTTCTACATGAGATAGTTTACCCTACCCTGTCTCTCCCCATCTTCTCTTGCCACTTTCCTCTCTCACCTCTTAACTTCACCCCTTAAGTATCATCCCTTGCCATCAAATACAACCTGTGCCCTCTATCCACGTATAACTGTAAACATATATACACACATTCACATATGTATTCATATGACCATGTACCCTTCATCAATTATTTTCATAATGGGAAAGGTTTCATCAGACACAGTTATTGTTTTTCCATGTAGGAATGTAAATAGTCCAACTTTGATAAGTTCCTTTTGATTTCTTTTCCTTGATTACCTTCTCAAGCATCTCTTGCTTCTTGCTTCTGAATGTCAAATTTTCTATTCAACTCTATTTTTTCCTCAAGAATGCTTGAAAGTCCTCTATTCCACTGAATGACCATACTTTCCCCTGAAACAAGATACTCAGTTTTGCTGGGTAGGTGACCCTTGGCTTCAATCCCAGCTCTTTTGCCCTCTGAAATATCATATTCCATGCCCTTCTATCCCTCAATGTAGAAGCTGCCAGGTCCTGGGCTATTCTGACTGTTTTTCCACAATATTGAAGTTGTTTCTTCCTGGCTGCTTGTAGCATTTTCTCCTTGATCTGGGAGTTCTGGAGCCTGGCTATCATATTCCTAGGAGTTTTCTTTTTGGGATCTTTTTTAGGAGGCGATTGGTGGATTCTTTCAACCTCTATTTCCCCCACTGTGTCTAAAACATCAGGGCAATTTTCCTTGAGAATTTCTTGAAGGGTGATTTCTAGGTTCTTTCTTTGATCATGGCTTTCAGGTAGTCCAATAATTTTTAAATTATCTCTCCTGGATCTATTTTCCAGGTCAGTGGTTTTTCCCATGAGATATTTCACATTGCCTTCTATTCTTTCATTTGTTTGGATCTGTTTAACAGCATCTTGATTTCTCATAAAGTCATTAGCTCCCATTGGCTCCAGTCTAACTCTGAAGGAATGAATCTCCTCAGTGAGCTTTTGAGATTCTTTTTCCATCTGGCAAATTCGGCTTTTTAAGGCATTCTTCAATCTCATTGCCTTTCTGAGCCTCTTTTGCCATTTGAGTTTGTCTATTTTTTAAGGTGTTATTTTCCTCAGTCAGGCTGTTAACTGTCATTTCATACTTTTCTTGCATCTTTCTCATTTCTCTTCCCAATGTTTCCCCCACTTCTCTCATCTGCATCTTAAGGTCCTCTATGGCCTGTAGCCAGCTTGTATTTTCATTTGGGGCTTTTGTGCAGGAGTTCTGACCTCACAGTCCTCCTCCATGCTTTGAGCCTCTTTGCCCCTAAAATAGGAGTCCAATGTTGAATTTTTCTTTTTATTTTGTTTCTTTTGCCTAGGCATGTTGCCATTTAATTGCTTGATTTTGGGGCTTGTTGCCACAGTAGGACTCTGCCACCAGAGAGGAGAGCTTCTGTCCCAAACGTGGGGTCTTCACAACTTCCACCAGTTGGGTGGCCTCTGTAAAGTCTCCACCTGCTCTGGCAAGTGGGATATCCACCCCAAACTCCCCCCCCCCCCAGACCACAATCCAGATGCAGGCAATTTAAAGCAAAAGCAATTAACCCCCAGACTGATTGCTGGATCTCCCTACAGTTCCCAGACCAGGAGCTAGAGCCACTACTGACGCTGCAAAATGGCTTCTGTGCTGCAGTTTCTTCAGCAGCTTTTCATCCCCAGGAGAGGAAGCTGAGGAGTTCCCCAAATACTGGTCCCAAAGTCCAGAGGGCACTAACCCCTCACTTTGTCCTAGCCATATCTGTGCTGATAATTCTGGGATCGCCATAATTGCTGGAGTTCTGGGGTCCCTCCAGCCGGCTGAAGGCCTGGCTGCCCTCGGGCTAAAACCTGGGACCTGGGCTCGGCTCTGTGCACTGCGCTGTCTGTTCCCAGCGCACTGTGCTGCCTGCTCTCAGAGGGCTGTGCTGGCTGGTCCCTCCAGGTCTGCTGGGCTGTCCTCAGCAGGAGGTTAGCTTCTCTGTGCAGTTCTGTGGCTCCAGAAGTTGTTCAGAGTCCCCTTTCACATTGTTTGAAATTTGTGTGGGGCAGAGCACATTGGAAATGCTGTTTCTACTCTCCCTTATGTCACCTTTTAAAAATAAAATTCCTGATACGAAAAAAAAAGATGTTAATGATTATTGATAAGGACTTCTTTTGTGATCTGGCTTTGAAAGGGAAGCCTACCCTTTGTAATTGTCTTGTTCTAAACTGTGTTATAGATTGGGAAGAGTAGGAGCTGATAGCAAGCAGCTTTACCATAGGTATACAAATTTCAGCTGCTCTTCCATTGCCCCCAAACCTTCACTACTCTTTTATCCAGAATTTAGCCTATTATCAATGAATGGGACAACTCCCTGTTACATTTGGAGTGGGGGTGAGGAGGAGGAAACAGTTCACTTTCTAAAATTTCCATTCTTTTTCATTTCATGTAATGGGTGCTAAGGCCACCTAAAATGGTGCCATCCATATGGAAGTCACTGGGGACACAATCCTGAGAAACAGGAGAATTTTGAATGCATAGACATTCTGTACTGGCCTACTATGTGGTTGAATGAGATCAGCCTCTCTCTATTCTACATAGCCAGAATCATCTACCTTTTTACACTACCTTACTAAGCATAATCTGCATAAAGCTCTTTCCCTGCATTCTTGTCTGGGGGGTGAAGAACTCTTTCACTCATAGTCAGTGACACCTTGCAGTAAGTTCCTTCTGTCTTAAAGGTACAAATCCTTAGGGTCTCCTCATTTAATCAATAATTATTAATAATTAGTCAATAAACATTTATTAAGTGCCTGCTATATATTGGGCACTTGGGATGACACAATTTTAGGTGGTCTAACCATGGATAAAAAACCTCATTATGCACAGCAGATGACATCTGATGGTAAAAAGAATCTTTCCTTCCTAGATGTGAATGCATAGAGAGTAAGACTAAGTAGGGCAATTTTTAAAGATGTGGACAGTTCCAGCAATATAGACAATATAAAAAACAAACTTCTCCTAATGATGTGGTAGGACAATTCAGAATGTCCATGAATTCTCAGTTCTTGTCTCCCAGAAGCATGTCTTTACCATCTCTTATATGGGTGATACTGTTTTAAGTGGTTTAGTCATTCATTAAATCCTGCTATATACGAAAGGCAACAAGACAGCTGAGAGTAGTAGATAGAGGGTAATATTTGATGTTAGTAAGACCTGAATTCCTGACTGATATATAGTAGCTATATGACCATGTACCTAATCTTGTAACTTTTCAACGTCCCCCAGACAGCTCTCTAAGATGGGGGTTCTTAAACTGGGGTCTATTAACATACATATTTGTATGAATGTATGTAATGTTGATAATTATGCTTCAATACAATTATATTCCTTGGTAATCCTATTTAATTTATAATATTCCTTTACAAACATTTTTCTGAGAAGTGTGCAACCTTCACCAGACAAGCAAAGGGGTTCATTACACAAAATTGATTAAGAACCCCTCCTCTAACACTATAAATTAGAAACAGTTGCTAGTCTACATCTGTGGAAAGAATTTCTACACCAGGATGAAAATCATAAGTTAAGATCCAAACTAAATTAAACAAACAAAAATGGAAGAGGTGAAAACAAATTCCCCCCCCCCAAGAAAAAGCAAATGCCAGCTTCAACAAGTAGAATTCAGTAAAATAGCATTAAGTATTGACTGTATTCAATGCCTTATGAAATTCATGAAATAAGACATAGTTTCTGCCCTTCCAAATGGAGAGGTGGGATATGACATGTGCACGAATAGCTATGATACAAATTTGACTATGAGAATTATGTGCAGATGACACTTAGCTTCTCAAAAACAATACCAGGAGAGGGCAGGTTCTGATTAGGTTCTATCAAACTGGGATGACTTTCCATTCCTGTCTTGATGCTTGATGGCTTGCCAAGGACAGGTCAAGCTGAGCATGGAGAGATTAATCACCAAGCTGACCACAGGCTGATGGATTTTTTGACTATAATCATTCCATTCTTAAAGATGTCCTAATAAGGTAAGGACAGATTGGAAGCCATGTTGATGCATACAGTATCCACAGAGATGCAATCAAGATCATAAATTTGTAATTGAAATAGGCCTCAGAAAAACATCTCATCCGAACTGCCCTTCTTTTACAGAAGAGGAAACTGAATCTCAGGGAAATGTGTTGCTTTGCCCAAATAATTGTATTTCAATACAATTATTTTCCTTGGTAATGCTATTTAATTTATCACATTCCTTTAAAAACATTTTTTCTGAGAAACATGCAAGCTGAGATTTAAACCGAAGTCTTCTTGACTCCAAATCTAGGGCTCTTTCCACCCTATCACTTTGTCATCCAAAATGGTAGATTATTGAAGTATCGAAGGATAATTTGAAAGTAAAGGCCTAAGTAAAACTTTCTGAGTGATACCAGGAGGGTCAGCTCAGGGTAGACTTAATGGAGGAGGGACAATCTGAGATCAGATTTAAATGAAAGAATGGATTAAAAGCACCAGGAGAAGAAAGTGACCATTTCAGGTTTAGGAGATGGCATAACTAAAGGCAATGAGATTGGATACAGCAGGACCCGAACAAAGAACTGAGAGCAATGAACTTTTTCTAGAGGAAAGGGAGGAGTGCGAGATAAGATAGATGAAATGTGGGTGATCTTAAAAGCCAGAGGAAAATTAATCTTGCCATTTGGTGTTTTCCAGGAAATAATCCTTAAGTCTAACCTCTAATCATTTGAAAAACAGAAAAGAATTCAAAATGATGTTGTTAAATCTAAAAAAGAAAAACTGGTGCCCAGAGAGAGTAAATAAGAGTAGGGATAAGTACAAAACCTTACTTAGTGACAGAACCTGCATAACATTTCTTGGATCCAAATTGTATTTTACAACATGATTTTCATTATCCTTCTTGTTCATTTTTATGCTCAGTTTACAAAGTCCCAAAGTACTTATTTATTCTGTTTGGATGACCGTGTCAAACTTTTTATGGATGTTTTCTATTTCTTCACCCTTTACAAAGAATCCAGATGCATTAGCTGCCCCAACCTTTAAAAAAATATAGAATTTTTGCTTATCTTTATTTTGAAGATTTGGAGCCAAGATGGCCAAATAATGTTTCTTTTTGCCTTGGACTCATGATAAAATCAGCTCTGCTAGCTTCTTTAGTTGTCTCTTTGGGGCAGGGGGAGAGTGGAGCTTTTGAGTTGCTCTTCCTTTTAGCTCCATTATATTTCAGTACAACTCAACAAATATTTCAAAGTGCTTATGATGTATGTCCCATTGTGTTATATATTACAAAAAACAGAAATAAAAGTCTCTGTCTTCAACAAATCTTCCTCTGAGAATCCATATAGGGGTCAACTCCTACAGCAAGTGTTTCAAAATCCATTCAGTTGTAAAAGATCTCTATCCCTCTCAAATTAGTTTATATATGCTTTTCTCTTTATGCAGGTAGTTTATTCCTTTATTCGTTTGTCCAACATCTGAAGGATGAAATTTTCACTAAGGCATGTCAAGAAGTTAATAGCTGTCCTGAAAGAGAGAGGGAGGAGAGGGAAAGAGGGAGGGAGGGAGGGAGGCAGGGAGAGAGAGAAAGTGAGAGAGAGAGAGAGAGAGAGAGAGAGAGAGAGAGACAGAGACAGAGACAGAGACAGAGACAGAGACAGAGACAGAGACAGAGAGACAGAGAGAGAGACAGAGAGAGAGGGCACTGCAGTAGATGTCTTAGTAATTGAAGTTCCCCAATGTCATACCATATCTTGTATTCATGCCAAGCTTTTAATATGTTCCCCAAATTCCTCATTTGTTTTCTCTCTCTTCCCTTAGCATTCTCCAATGACATTACTTCTAGTTCTCCCTCCTTTGGCCTTTAGCCAAAAAATACTCTCTTTGATTCTTTCCCATTCTGATTCATGGAATTTCTTACATGACTATACCATGTTAATTTGTAATGCTATCATTACTATCCCTTTATTTATCCTGTTTATTTTGAAGAAGCATACAAATAGAGAACCACTTCAGTGATATTTATTGTCAAATTTACCTCCTTGCATTAGGACTTCTAATTCCTGCAATTTCCCCCTAAGTTTTGGACATTTGTGTATAGACATTTGAGAACATGGATTGTGCTACTGAGTCAATTTTGGATCCAATCTCCTGTCAGTCCGACCAGAAAATAAATGATTGTTAATTTTTTAAAATGTTGAAAGAATATTCTTAAAATGATTTATCAAACAATTATTATGTCTCAAGCACTGAGTGCTGGGGATACAAAGAAAAAATTTTTAAAAACATTATTTTTTTCCAGGAACTGACATTCTAAAGGGAGAGAGGATGTGCAGACAATATGTTGTGAGTTTATAGGTGTCCCAGTTACTATTTTCTTCCTTCTTCAAGTATACTCTCATTAACATGTAACTTATGGGATATACATAGTGAGTTATCTTCTTCATGATTTTTAGTTTAAACCCCTTTTTAAAATATATTTTTATTTTGAGAAATATTTATATTGACAAATTATTTTTTACATCACCATAGTTTTAGTTGAGTATCCCTTTCTTTCCCTTCTCAGAGAGCCATTCCATATAAAATTTTTTTTTTTTTAAAGCAATTGGGGTTAAGTAACTTGCTCAAGGTTACACGGCTAGTCATTTGATTTATGCGTGGGTGCTCATTTTCTGAGGCCGGATCTGATCTCGGGTCACCCAAACTCCGAGGCCGGCACTCTTACTCACTGCGCCACCTAGCCGCCCCTTTAGGGCAATTGGGGTTAAGTAACTTGCCCAAGGTTACACGGCTAGGTTTTTGTTTTTGTGCGGATTAAGTGTCGGAGGCCGGCTCCGAACTCAGGTCCTTCTGATTCCAGGGCCGGCGCTCTATTCACTGCGCCACCTAGCCGCCCCCATATAAAAATATTTTAAGACAAAGAAAAAGGAGAAAAATAAGCATAGCTGCTCCACACATTGAAAAAAGTCTGAAAATTTGGGCAACATGCAACACTTGTGAACCTCCTAGTTCTGGGTGAGTTGGGGATATCTTCTTCTGACTTTTATTTTGAGTCATGCTTTCTCTGTATAATTTTGCAGCATTCACTTTTGATTTTGTTTATGTGTGATTGTTCTTTCCATTCATATTTTGTAGTAATTGTGCACATTTTTTTTGGTTCTGCTTACTTCATCTGCAAATGGAGATCATTTTTATAGTAATATCCCATTATATTTACATACTCCAATTTGTTACCGAATTCACCAAATGATGAAGTGTAAGTGCCCATTATTTACATTTAAAAAACACCTGGCAAATACATTCTTAGCATCCTTTGTTAAAGGTTATTTCATTTCTGGCCAGGGATCTGTCAGTCCTATATTGTAAGCTATCATCAGAAGATCCAAATCCCATTCTCAAATTACACCTTGTTAGCCTGATTTTCACTTCCCATATTAAGCATTTTCTTCTGAATCCTTTGCCTTTTATAGATCAAAGTAAGAGAACCTATGTGCCTTTAGTTTCTTGCATAATACTTTATAATTATTGACAGTGTTTTTACATTCTTAAAAGTACCATTTAGAAATACATGAATTACTTGAAATGAGTAGTTGTCATATGTTTTGATAAGTATTGAAAAATGTTCTGTTATATATTACATACTTGCCCCAGGAAGAGAACAGACTTCTCTTTTCTGATTGTTAGGTCACCAAATGTCTGCTTTGTTACCCCTGAGATGGGAATCACTAATTATTACTGCTCTTTTTTTCTCTTTCCTCATTGGATGTTATCTTCCCTGATAGCTTCTGTATCTCTATTTTCCCATTCTTGTGAGCAGAAGAAGATTCATCCCCCTCCTAATATCCAGATGTTTCTTCTTCAGGAAGAGCCTCAAATAAGCTCTAATCAGATCTTTGTCCTCACCCCTCCTTTTTGTTTTGATCCATTGAAGACTTGCTTCGGTTTCCTTTATGGACCCTTCATCTTTTTAACAACCTAGAATGAAGAGACACATTCCTTGAGTTTTTTTTTTCACTTTCTCCTCCAAAAAGGAGATCAATCTACAATTTGGAACTCAAGTAATGTGTACTTGATTGCAACAGAAATGCAGATATTGTGAGTTTGTTGTAAGTCATTGCACATTTTCTCTCTCTCATATTGTTTGAGATGTTCTGTCTTCTTTCCTGAGAGTAATAATGAGTATTTACACCACATCACTAAGTGATTTATAGCAACTTGCTTGAAATCTCTATGCAACCAAATGTTCACTTTCAAAAAATTTAAAAAAAATGAGTATATTTGCCCCACCGCAATGTTTGCTTTGTCACTTTACTTACCCCTCTATTTGTTCCACTTTCATTTCCTTACTTACCTGGTTTTATCTTGAAATTTATGATATCTTTTGCCTTTTGAGTTTCCCTCCAGAGGATCAATGCCCATTCCTTTTTTTCTCCGTCTAATCTTTCTTAATCCTTTTGTACCTTATTTAATTGTCTTTGGTCTTGCTTTTCTTATGATTGGGAAATAGAAATACCTAAGCCTGGAGATTGCTCCTCCTCAAATTTATCTTAATTTCTAACCAATTTTGATCATATTTTCCTCCTCAAATTCAACCCATGTTCTACTTCCCTTGCTCAAATTCCTTCAAGTTGCTGCATGATTGCTTTATTTTGTATTTTGGTCACCTCTCTCTGTTTTCTCTGGTTATGTCTCTCATAGACTTTTCTCATAGAAACTGGAAGTTGAAATCTATAGTGTATATTTGTGTTCATGTGTACATATTTGAATTTTTATACTAAATACTAATTGTATATTAATATTTATTTAGTATACATTGTGAAATGCATGCATTTACCTATATAGTTTAAATTTGGGGTTGGTGAGAGTTTTTTGTGTGCAATCAAAAAAAAAGTAGGAGATAACTGTTTAAAGCACAAAGTCAACATGAGCTATTGATGAGTATTTTGTGTGATAATGGATATCTGGGTGACCACTGACTCTGGGGGTTAAGGAGAATATTAATAATAAGGATCGAAGAAGTACAATTTATTTTCAAGTAGAGGGAGGGAAACATGGTAGCAGCAAAAAATAATCATCTTCAATTATTGAACCATGCACTTGACCATGGTATCACTTAGGAAAGAGTGAGTTTTCTCACTTTTTATGGCTTAGAAAGATCTGGTATAACTAACAATCATAATACAGGCATTAACCAATGCCCTTCTCTTTCTGTACATATAAAAACATCCTGGCTATAAACCAAGCATCAAAAAGTATCAGCTTCAGAATTGCTTCCAGTGTGTTTAAATACTCATTAAAGATCTGGGCAGAGAAGAGGAAGAAATCACCTATTCTCAGTCACTAATAACTCTGAAACTTATCAACAAATTGTTTTTTTTCCTTCTATTTTGGAGCCCCATCCATATGTTTCTTGTCTGTATGTTAAGATATTTATGTTTATTAGAATATAAATTTATCCCAATCTGCATTCTTTTGTGATGCTTTTTGTAAATAGAACATCTGACTAGTTGGTAATAATTTTTATGCCTGGTATCTTAGCTCTCTTATAATGCACTTTATTGTTTAAATGTTTTTTAGCACACCTAATTCTCTTGCTCACGTTTGTTTTTTTTCCCCATTCCATTCATTTTAGTTCAATCCATTTATTCTCCAAAATTTTGACCAATCATACTTGTAGGATTTTAATAACACTGTTATGGGATCATAGAACTAGCTGCAAAGGATCTCAGAACAATTTAGTCCAAGTCCTTAATTATCTATCTATCTATCTATCTATCTATCTATCTATCTATCTATCTACCTACCTACCTACCTACCTATCTATCTGTCTTTCTATCTACCCATCCACCTTCCTATCTACCTACCTATGGAATTTAAAGGCCAAGGAATTTAAGTGATTTGTCCAAGTTTATACAGTCAATAGAAGTCAGACATGAGATTCAAATTCTGGACCTTGACACCAGAAATGACTCTTATTCCACTATTACTTAAGGTCTCCCTGCTGCCCTTATACTTGCTGGCATAATATAGCCTAGCTATGTGACCTTGAGCGAATCATTTAAACTCTGTAACTCTTCCAGGGTCATTGTGAGGTCCAAATGAAATAATTGTAAAAACCTTAGCAAAATGCCTGACACATACTAAGGGCTATATAAGTGTAGGTTATTAAGATTATTATTACTATTATTATTATTATTTATGCTTCCCCATCTGAAAATGGGGATAATAAAAAACTCTCTTTTTAGTGTTCATGAGAATCAAATGAGATCATATATGTAATAATACTTTGTAAACATGAAACATTTTATAAATGTGAGGAATTGCTATTATATCTTCAAATGTTTGTTTTATTGTTTAGTTGGCTATGAATCCTTTGGACTTACCAATATAAAACTTGGTGATCATTAATAATAAAAGAAGCATAAGTCATAACCATATAGAGATTTCACCTCACTCTTAGCAAATTGACAAAGATGACAAAAGAAGGGGTTAATTAATATTGAAAGGGTTGCAGAAGGACAGCCACACTAATGCAAATGCATTGTTGGTGGAACTGTGAGTTAGCATAATCATTCTAAAGAGGAATTTAGATGAAATTAATGTTGATAATATGTCTACACCTTTTGAGTCAGATTTTCCTGCTAGGCAGGAGGTCACTTGATATAAAGAAAAGCTCAATTCACAACATCAAAGTTATAGAAGTGCTTTCTGTGATAACAAAGTATTGGAAACAAAATATGTCCATCAATTGGGAAATGGCTATACAAATTGTGGCACAAGAATATAATGGAACATTGCTATGCTCTAAAAAACAATAAATGTGATGAATTCAAAAAATCATTAAGACTACTTGAACTGATGCTAAGTGAAATAAGCACAGACAAGAAAAACTATAGAAAATGACTAAAGTGATGTAAATATAAATCATAAAGAAATATAAAAGAATATTATGTAATTATAAAGAACAAGTTTTCCCTCTACCCCACAACAAAATGATATGAGAAGATACCTTTCCATAAATCTTGGTACAGTTCCAATAATCAATCCAAGGGTGTGGAATATTGCATATTATATCAGATTTTTTTTATTTATTGATTTTTTTTTACTATATTTCTCTGTTCTTTTTCTCTATCCTTTTAAACTTTTTGGTCATAGACATAGGTTATCTTGGTGGCGCGGGGGTGTTGTTAGGAAAACGGTCATGAAGATAATTTAGATCATGTAAAAATAAAAGATATCAATGAAAACCTAATAAAATCAGCTTGAGGTAGTTTATAGTTCAGAGTCAGTTACCCTAAGAGGAATGATTATAATCATTCATCCAGCTTTCCCCGAAGAGGTTGTTTTATTTTTGCCAAAAATTCTTGATCAGTTAGGATGGGTGTAAAGAACTCTGCAAATGTCAAAGTGTTCCTTTGGTTGATAATAGTTGTGATTATTCTTGTTGCCATCATTAGAAACAATAATCCTTGATTTGAAAACCAATGGAAAAGCAAAAACTAGGTGATCCAACTGAAGATTCGGGAAGATGGTGGGATAAGACAGGGAGTTACCTGGCTTTCCCAAATTTTCCCATAAATAATTTAAAACAAAGCCTCAAAGTGAATTTTATAGTGGCAGAAATAATTAAAACTTGGGATAAAGCAGTTGTCCAGCCTAAGACAACTTGGGAAGATATTAGGAAAGCCCTGACCTCCAGTGTTGGTGGTCTGACCTAAACAAATTACAGATACCTCGGTCTAGATATCAGTGATTTCAGCAAACAGCAAGCCCTGGGAGCAGTTGTGTTAGAGGCAGCCTTACCTTCAGGAATGTTTGCCCCACAAACAGTGTGAGAGTCAGACGTGGATCAGGGGAAGATTGCACAGGCCTCTGCTGGCTGCTGCTGGACCTGGGACCTAGGTCTACTGACCAGACTTGATCCCAGACTATGGCTGTGGGCCAGGAGAAGCAAGCACTTGATGATGGATGTGGTTGTAGAGGTGTGGGGCCCCTGCTCTCTGTGGTTGCATGCAGTACATTGGAGTCTCTAGTTTTGTTTTCAGGCTAGAAAGGTAAGATAAAGCTTGCAGCCAGGAAAGGGATTACAGGACTAAGTGTACTTATAGCACAGTATTGCTGAGGGTGCTGGTTGTGGCTCAGAAGCTGAGAGGAATATCTGAGGTCATGTAGGTCCCAAGATAGAGTTCAGAAAATGTTCAGTTGTTTGTCAGTCATGTCTAATTCTATGTGACTCTATGTGGGGTTTTCTTGGCAAGGATACTGGATTCGTTTGCCATTTCATTCTCCAGTTCATTTTACAGATGAGAAAACTGATGCAAAGTTAAGTGACTAGCACACAGCTAATAAGTGTCTGAGACCAGATATAAACTTAGATCTCCTGACTTGAGGGTGGCATTCTATATACTGTGCCTCTGAGCTGCCCCAGAGATCAGAAAACAACAGCATGAAAAACACTTCAGGAATAGAGTCCAATTCTAAAATAAAATTAACAGTCATTACGAATGTTTGAAAGTGGTGGGGTGGAGCCAAGATGGTGGAATGGAAGCAGTAACTTTTTTTTTAATTAATTTATTAGTTTGGTTTCAGTTAACAAGATTCAATTCCATAGTTCCTTGATTTTCAAATTTCCATTACTTCCCTCCCCCCTCCCCCCACAACAGCATATTGTCCAGTATAAGATCTGCAAATGCATTCATATTAGACATTATTCCAATTACAAAGGCATATTGTACTAGGTGGGATGAAAGATGGTAAGGAAGAAGTAAAACCAAACAACAAAAAGAAAAAGATCATTTAGTTTGCTTCCATCAGGATTCAGACTCAGTTCTTTCTAGTTATATCTCTGGATGGCGCTTTTCTCACTTTCTTGAGTCTTTCGGGATTGACTTATATCACTGCATTGCTGAAAAGAGTCCAGTCTGTCATAGTTGGTCATCACAGATATGGTATGTCTGTGATTGTATACAAATTTTTTTCTGATTCTACTCTTCTCCCTCAGCATCAGTTTGTATAAGTCTCTCCAAGTAATTGTGAAATCCATCAACTCCTCATTTCTTATAGCACAATAATATTCCATTACATTCATATACCACAACTTGTTTATCCATTCCCCAATTGATGGGCACCCCTTTAGTTTCCAATTCTTTGCAACCACAAGAAAGGGCTGCTAAAAATATTTTTGTACATATGGGTCTTCCTCCCACTTCTATGATCTCTTTGGGATATAACCCTAGAAGTGGTATGGCTGGGTCAAAGGGTATGAAATTATTTATGATCCTTTGGGTATAATTCCAGATTGCTCTCCAGAATGGTTGGATAAGTTCACAACTCCACCAGCAATGTATTAGTGTTCCAATTTGTCCACATCCTCTCCAGCATTTGTCACTTTCTTGTTTTGTCATCTTAGCCAATCTGACTGGAGGGACGTGGTATCTCAGAGTTGTTTTTGATTTGCATTTCTCTAATCAATAGTGATTTAGAGCATTTCTTCATATGCTTATAGATATCTTTAATTTCTTTCTCTGAAAACTGCCTGTTCATATCCTTTGACCATTTATCAATTGGGGAGTGAGTTGTATTCATATAGATTTGGCTCAATTCTCTACAAATTTTAGAAATGAGTCCTTTATCAGAGACACAAGTTGTAAAAATTCTTTCCCAATTTCCCACCTCCCTCTTGATCTTGGTTACATTGGCTTTGTTTGTACAGATGCTTTTCAATTTAATGTAATCAAAATTATCCATTTTGCATTTTATAATGCACTCTAATTCTTGTTTGGTCCTAAAATCTTCCCCTCTCCACAAGTCTGTCAGGTAAACTATTCCTTGCTTTCCCAAATTGCTTACAGTATCATCCTTTACACCTAGATCATGCACCCATTTAGACTTGATTTTGGTATATGGTGTTAGATAGTGATCTATGCCCACTTTCTGCCATACTGTATTCCAGTTTTCCCAGCAGTTTTTGTCAAACAGTGCATTCTTATCCCCAAAACTGGGGTCTTTGGGTTTATCGAACAATAGATTACTCTATTCATTAACTGCTGGTTCTCCTGTGCCTAATCTGTTCCATTGATCCACTACTCTGCACTTCTGCCAGTACCAAGCAGTTTTGATGACTGCTGCTGTATAATACAGATTAAGATCTGGCATAGCTAGTCCACCTTCCCTAGCATTTCTTTTCATTGATTCCCTTGATATTCTAGACAGTTTGTTTTTCCAAATAAATTTTGTTATTATTTTGTCTAACTCTAGAAAGTAGTTTTTTGGTAAATTGATTGGTATGGTACTAAATATATAGTTAGGTTTGGGTAAAATTGTCATTTTTATTATATTAGCTCAACCCAGCCATGAGCAATTGATATTTTTCCAACTATTTAGAGCTGATTTTATTTGTGTGAGAAGTGTTTTGTAGTTGTGATCATATAGATTCTGGGTTTGTTTTGGCAAGTAGATTCCCAAATATTTTATAATGTCTACAGTGACTTTAAATGGGATTTCTCTTTCTATCTCTTGCTGTTGAGTTTTATTAGAGATGTACAGGAATGCTGAGGATTTATATGGGTTTATTTTATATCCTGCAACTTTGCCAAATTTATTTATTGTCTCAAGTAATTTTTTTACTTGATTCTCTAGGATTCTCTAAGTATATCATCATATCATCTGCAAAGAGTGACAGCTTGGTCACTTCTTTGCCTAATTTGATTCCTTTGATTTCTTTTTCTTCTCTAATTGCTACTGCTAACGTTTCTAGTACCTGACTGAATAAGAGGGGTGATAGTGGACACCCTTGTTTCACTCCTGATCTTATTGGAAAGGCTTCTAGTTTATCCCCATTGCATATAATACTTGCTGATGGTTTTAAATAGATGTTATCAATTATTTTAAGGAAGGCTCCATTTATTCCTATACTTTCTAGTGTTTTTAATAGGAATAGATGTTGTACTTTGTCAAGCCTTTTCTGCATCTATTGAGATGATCATGTGGTTTCTGCTAGCTTTATTGTTGATATACTCAATTATATTGATGGTTTTCCTAATATTAAACCATCCTTGCATTCCTGGAATGAATCCTACCTGAGCAGAGTGTATTATTTTTGTGATAAGTTGTTGGAGTCTTTTTGCTAATATTTTATTTAGAATTTTTGCGTCTAAATTCATGAGGGAAATTGGTCTATAATTTTCTTTCTCTGCCTTATCTCTTCCTGATTTAGGAATCAGTACCATATTTGTGTCATAGAAAGAATTTGGTAGGACTCCTTTTTCACTAATTTTCCCGAATAGTTTGTAGAGCATTGAAATCAATTGTTCTTTAAATGTTTGATAGAATTCACTACTGAACCCATCTGGCCCTGGAGATTTTTTCCTAGGGAGTTCATTGATGGCTTGTTTGATTTATTTTTCTGAGATGGGATTATTTAGGTAATTCACTTCCTCTGCAGTTAATCTGGGCAACTTGTGATTTTGTAAATATTCATCCATTTCACTAAGATTGTCATATTTATATGCATACAATTGGGAAAAATAATTCCTCATTATTTTTTTTATTTCCTCTTCATTGGAGGTAGATTCACCCTTTTTATTTTTGATACTCATAATTTGGTTTTCTTCTTTCTTTTTTTATCATATTGACTAAGGGACTATCAATTTTGTTGATTTTTTTTTCATAAAACCAGCTTAGTTTTATTTAATTCAATAGTTTTTTTTAATTTCAATTTTATTAATCTCTCCCTTGGTTTTCAATATTTCTAATTTAGTACTAAATTGGGGATTTACAATTTGTTCTTTTTCTAGCTTTTTCAATTGCATGTCCAATTCATTGACCTCCCTTTTCTCTAATTTATTCATGTATGCACTCAGGGATAGAAAACTTTCCCTGAGAACTGCCTTTAGTGCATCCCACAAATTTTGCTATGTTGTCTCATTATTATCATTCTCTTGAATGAAATTATTGATTGTTTCTATAATTTCTTCTTTGACCCATCCATTCTTTAGGATTAAATCGCTTAATTTCCAATTAGTTTTTAGTCTATCTTTCCCTGGCCCTTTATTGCATATAATTTTTGTTGCATCATGATCTGAGAATCATTACAGTCTCTTTGATCCCCTTGATAGTCTTTTTTTTTTAGACTTCATGTTAGTGTATTCATACCCACACCCCCTATCTAAGTATAACCCTTTAGAAGGTCATGATAATCATAAAGATTTAGAATATTGACAGTTATCAGCTCCACATATAGGGATGTGAACATTTTCCTCTTGTTGCATCCCAAGTAATGAGCATGTTTTTGTCAGTGTGGGTGTGTGCACTTATGCATGTGTGAGTCTATGTTTCCCTTGTTTCCCTTTTTATATCTTTCTGGAGTCTTGTAATTGGAGATAAAATTTTCCATTGAGCTCTGGCTTTTTCATCAGGAAAGTCTGGAAGTCTCTTATTTCATTAAATGTCCATCTCGTTGCCTGAAAGATTATGCTTAGTTTTGCCGGGTAGTTAATCCTTGGTTGTAGTCCTAGCTCTCTTGCCCTACAAAATATCAAATTCCAGTCCCTCTGCTCTTTTAATGTAGAAGCTGCTAGGTCCTGTGTGATCCTAACTGTAGTTCCTCGATATTTGAATTGTTTCTTTTTGGCTGCTTGTAGAATTTTTTCTTTAATCTTGTAATTCTGGAATTTGGCTACTATATTTCTTGGAGTTTTCAGTCTGGGATTTCTTTCAGGAGGAGTCTGGTGAATTCTATAGATAGCTGTTTTATCTTCTGATTCCAGGACCAAAGGACAGTTTTCTTTGACAATCTCTTGGAGTATGTTGTCTAGAATGCTTTTTTCATCGTGGCTTTCTGGTAGACCAATAATTCTTAAGTTGTCTCTCCTGGATCTGTTCTCTAGGCCAGTTATTTTTCCAGTGAGATATTTTACATTTTCTTGCAATTTTTCGATCATCTTGTTTTTTTTTTTTATTGACTCCTGCTGCATCATAGAGTTCTGAGTTTCAGTTTGATTGTATCTAATTTTTAAGGAATTATGGTCTTCAGTTAGTTTTTGAAGTTCCTTTTTTAGGGAGGTATTTTCTCCAATTACTTCACTAATTTTACTTTTTAAGGATTTGTTTTCTTCACTGAGACTTTTTTCTAAGTTGGTCACTGCTTCCCTGATTTGGTGTTTAAAATTTTTCTTAAGCTCCTGCAGGAATGCTATTTGGGCTTGAGACCAGATCATGTTTCCTTCTGTGGTCTCAGGTGTGGGTAGAGAGTCTATAATGTCCTGTGTATTTACTTGTTCTTCCCCTACATTGTAGGCTCGAATAGACTTTCTTGCCTTCCCCTTCTCCTTTTCAGCTTCCTTCCTTCCCATTGTGACTTCCTGTTTCTTATTTTCTCAGGCTATGAGTTTAGGGCCTGATCTTTGACTTTGAATACCTCTGGTGGCTAGTTTATGGCTAAGTCAGGGAAATCAGTGGGGAATGTAGATGTCTAGGTGGAGGTGAGTCTGACCACTTCAGATTTCTGCCTCTATACCCATGGGCTATAAGTAGGCTTTTGTTGGTGAGGTGAGGTGGGGCTTGTTGCAACCCCTCCCTCTCTTCTCTTCAGATTCCTGGCTGTCTCAGTTACACCCCTCCTTGGAGACTCTCCAGCCTGAGGCTATTTCCATTAACTTGGGATTTCAATCTGGGTGGGAGACTTATCTTTGGGTTTTCTGTTTCATGAGGGAGGGATGGGAGGATCAGAGCAGCTAGAATTTACTTTGCCATTACAGCCCCTGTATTATACAGGCAGGCAGTTTCTAAACTTCCTGGTTGGGGGCCAAATGCATCTGGAGAAGCCACTCTCTCCACTGGGGGCCCGACTCTCCTACCTGACTCCAGTGATCCTTCCCCTCTGTGAGATGACTGCGATTCATCCTTGGTAAGTCTGCAGGCTGGGGCTTTTTCTCTCTCTGGTGTAGTCTGCTTGTCTGCTCTTAGGTCTGAGCTGTGCAGACCCCACGTGCTCAGCGCTTGACCTGTCTGGACACACTGGGCAACCTCCTGGGCTGGGCTCGGCCATGCTCTGTCTTCCAGTGGGCTCCGTCACTCCGGAATCTGCTCAGATTCACCCTTTGGGACTTAGTGACTGAGGAGCTCAGTGAGGTTACTGCTTCCTTTCCACCATCTATATATCTTTCCTTTTTGAGCAGTAACTTTTCTAAGCTCCTCTTTGAATCCTGTCACTGAACTTTGGAAAGTGAATCTGAGCAGATGTTGGAATGACAGAATCCACTGGGAGGCAGAGCATGGCAGTATCCAGTCCAGGAAAGTGTCCACATGGGTCTTGGCAGGAGGAGGGCAGAGTATGTGGGGGCTGCAACAACTCTTACTGGAGACCTGACTACAGTGGAGAGAGAAGGAGCCCGAGCCAGCAGACTCACCCACCCCAAGGGTGATTCACAGTCATCTCACAAGCATCTCACCACAGGATGGGAGGATCCACTGGAACATGGTAAGAGAGGGCTCAGGCCCCCCAGCAGAGACAGCAGCTTCTCCTGGGTCTATCAGCCCCCAGCCTGAAAGTTTAGAAATTGTCTGCCTGTTCTTCCAAGGGCCAGGATGACAAAGTAAACTGGGGCTGCTCCTATTCCCCCTCCCAGACCTAAAAAACTCTGAGATAAGTGCCCCACCAGAGTGAAACCCTGAGATAGTGGAAATAGCCTAGGGCTTGGGAGTCATTGAGAAGGGTGTAACTTAGGCAGCAAGGAGTCTGAAGAGAAGAGGGAGAGGGGTCACAACAAGGCCCCACCTCACCTGACCAGCAAAAGCCTGCCTGAACAGTAGCCCAGGGGCAAAGAGTCAGAAACCTGAAGTGGCCAGACTACCCCTTCTTCACAGATTACTCTGTACACCTCAGCATACCTCAGGGGAAACACTGAGACTCCTGGCCTTGCCCTCAAACTAAACACCCAGAAGCTACAACACACAAAGTCAACAATCAGGCCCTTAGTTCCCAGCCTAAGAAATTAGGAAATAGGACATTCCATTGGGAAGGAAGCTGAGAAGAAGAAGGGGAAGGCAAAAAAAAAATACATTAGAGCTTATTATAGTGATTAAGAACAACCAAATACAGAGGACAACATGGACTCTATACTCACACCTGAGAACACAGAAAGAAATATGAGCTGGTCTCAAGCCCAAAAAGCATTCTTTGAGGTGTTAAAGATAGATTTTAAAGACAAAATTAGGGAGGTAGAAGACAAATTTTAATCTACACTGACCAAATTGGAAAAGAATCTCACTGAAGAAAACAAATCCTTAAAAAGTAAAATGAGTGAAATAATTGGAGAAAATGCCTCCCTAAAAAAGGACCTTCAAAAACTAACCAAAGAACATAATTCGCTAAAAATTAGAATTAGTCAAATTGAAGCTCAGGACTCTATGATGCACCAGGAGTCAATAAACAAAACATGAAGATTGAAAAAACTGGAAGATAGTGTAAAATATCTCAATGGAAAAACAACTGACCTAGAGAACCAGGAGAGATAACTTAAGAATTATTGGTCTACTGGAAAGACATGATGAAAAAAGCAGCCTGGAAAACATACTTCAGGAGATTGTCAAAGAA
Organism: Gymnobelideus leadbeateri; assembly: GCA_011680675.1. Classification (NCBI taxonomy): domain Eukaryota; kingdom Metazoa; phylum Chordata; class Mammalia; order Diprotodontia; family Petauridae; genus Gymnobelideus; species Gymnobelideus leadbeateri. The sequence continues at coordinate 439,759 of WOXC01011214.1, forward strand.
AACTGTCCTGAAGACCTGGAATGAGAAGATGAAATAGCTATCAAAAGAATTCACTGGACTCCTCCTAAAAGAGATCTCAGAGTGAAAACTCCAAGAAATAAAGTAGCCAAATTGCAGATTTACAAGATAAAGAAGAAAATACTGCGAGCAACCAAAAAGAAACAATTCAAATATAGTGAAACTACAGTCAGGATCACACAGGACCTAGAAGCTTCTACATTAAAAATCAGAGGGATTGGAATTTGATATTGCATAGGGCAAAAGAGCTAGGACTATAACCAAGGATTAACTACGTGGTAAAATTGAGCATAATCTTTCAGGCAAAGAGATGGCCATTTAATGAAATAAGGGACTTCCAGACTTTCCTTAAGAAAAAGCCAGAACTTAAAGGAAAATTTGATTTGCAATTACAAGAGTCAAGAAAGACATAAAAAGGTAAACAAGGAAAACACATGCACATACACACATGCACACACGTACACTCATGCACACATGCACATAACTTGGGATGCAGTAAGAGAAAAATGTTTACATCCCCATATGTGAAGCTGATAAATGTCAATATTGACATTTTTATAATTATTGTGACCTTCAAAAGGGTTACACATAGATAGAGGGTGTGGGTATAAATGAACTAATCTGATTATTAAAAATAAAAGCTTATTAAGAGGTTCAAAGGGACTGTAATGACATAAAAGGAAAGTATGAGAGAGAAAAAAGTTAAATTATGCCATACAAAGAGACATAAAAACACACTATAGTAGAGGGGGAGGAAAGAGGGAAAGGAACATCATTTGAATATTATTCTCATTGGTTCTGGTTCAAAGAGGGATTAACATAATCAGTTAAGTTTAAGATTCTAATGTGAAAAGACATGAAAACTCATTAAATAGAGGGTAAGGAGGGAGGGAGAGGAGCACAGTAAGAAATTTACTCTCATTGGTTTGTGGTTAAAGGGGGAATAACATACTCTGATAAGTATAAAAATCTATATTTTCCTATAGGCAGTAGGAGGGTAAAGGGGGAATAAAAAGGGGGAATTAGAGAGGAAAATAGCAGTAAGGGGAGAGGGTAGATAAAAAAGAGGAGGGGTCATCAAGAGGGAACACTGAGGGAAGTGGTGGTCAAAAGGAAAACCCTTAAGGAGGAGGGGAAGGGAGGAGGAAGAAACAAAAACATAAGTAGGGGAGGAAATTGGATGGAGGGAAAGAGACAGATAGTCATTATTACTGTGAATGTGAATGGGATGAACTCTCCCATAAAACAGAAGCAGATAGCAGAATGGATTAAAAACCATAATATTACAATATGCTGTCTACAAGAAACACATTTGTAACAAAGGGATACCCACAAAGTAAAGGTAAAAGGCTGGAGTAGAATATATTATGCCTCAGCTAAAGTAAAAAAGCAGGGGGTAGCAATCCTTATCTCAGATAAAGCAAAAACAACAATAGATCTAATTAAAAGAGATAAAGAAGGAAACTATATCCTACTAAAAGGCACCATAGAGAATGAACCAACATCATTACTTAACATATATGCACCAAGTGGTATAGCATCCAAATTCCTAGAGGAGAAGTTAAGGGAATTAGAGGAAGAAATAGACAGCAAAACTATACTAGTGGGGGACTTTAATCTCCCCCTCTCTGAACTTGATAAATCTAACCTCAAAATAAACAAGAAAGAAGTTAAGGAGGCGAATAGAATTTTAGAGAAGCTAGATATGAGAGCTCTATGGAGAAAAGTGAGGGGGGATAAAAAGGAATATACTTTTTTCTCAGAGGTTCATGGTACATACTCAAAAATTGACCATGTACTTAAGGGCATAAAAATCTCACAATTCGGTGCAGAAAGGCAGAAATATTAAATGCATCATTCTCAGATCATGATGCAATAAAAATTATATGCAATAAAGGGCCATGGAAAGATAGACAAAAAACTAGTTGGAAATTAAACAATTTAATCCTAAAGAATTAGTGGGTCAAACAAGAAATTATAGAAACAATCAGTAATTTCATTCAAGAGAATGATAATAATGAGACAACATAGCAAAATTTGTGGGAAGCATTAAAGGCAGTTCTTAGGGGAAGTTTTATATCCCTGAGTGCATAAATGAATAAATTAGACAAAAGAGAGGTCAATGAATTGGGCATGCAATTGAAAAAGCTAGAAAAACAACAAATTGAAAATCCCCAATTAAATACTAAATTAGAAACATTGGGGGGGCGGAGCCAAGATGGCGGAGTAGAAACAGCTCTTCCAAGCCTCTCTGCCCCCAGATTCCCCACAAACTATGTAAAAAAGGACTGTGAACAACTTCTGGAGCCCCAGCACCCACAGAACGACACAGAGAAGCTAACCTCCCGTTGAGGACAGCCCAGCAGCCCTGCAGGAAGGACCAGCGCAGCAGTCTGGGAGCCGGCAGTGCACAGAGCGCAGAGCGCAGGAGCCGAGCCGAGCCAAGCCCAGGTCCGCGTGAGCCGAGGTTTTAGCTCCAGGGCGGCAGGGCCAGCAGCCGGCTGGAGGAACCCCAGAACACCAGGAGCTGTGGCGATTCCAGAATTATCAACATAGACATGCCTAGGACAAAGTAAGAGGTTAGTGTCCTATGGACTTTGGGGCCTGTATTAGGGGAATGCGTCAGCTCCCTCCCCTGGGGGCTAGAAGCCGCTGAGGAGACACGACATTTTGTAGCTTTCAGAGGCAGGTCTGGCTCCCAGCCTACAAATCGTGGGGAGATCCAGCAATCAGTCTTGGGGGGTAATCGCTCTTGCTTTAACCTCCCTGGATCTGGATTGTGATCTAGGGTGGAAGTTGTGGGTGGGTTTACAGCTTGCCAGAAACGGAAGTTGCCCCCCACACGTTCGGGACGAAAATTCCTCTATCTGGCCTTAAAGCCATAGTGTGGCAACAAGCCCAAAGTCAAGCAATTAAGTGGCAACATGCCAAGGCAAAGGAAACAGAAAAATGCAACCCTAGACTCCTATTTTGGGAGCATAGAGCAGGAAAAGGACTGTGAGGTCAGAAGTCCTGCTCCAAAAGTCCCAGGGGAAAACATGAGCAGGTTGCAGGCCATAGAGGACCTTAAGAAGGACTTTAAAAATCAAATAAGAAGTGGAGGAAAAATTGGAAAGAGAAATGAGAAGGATGCAGGAAAAGTATGAAATGAGGGTCAACAGCCTGACTGAGGAAAACAACACCTTAAAAAAATAGACTAACTCAAATGGCAAAGGAGGCCCAAAAGGGCAATGAGGAGAAGAATGCCTTAAAAAGTCGAATTTGCCAGATGGAAAAAGAATCTCAAAAAGTTCACTGAGGAGATTCATTCCTTCAGAGTTAGACTGGAGCAAATGGAAGCTAATGACTTTATGAGAAATCAAGATGCTGTTAAGCAGATCCAAACAAGCGAAAGATTAGAAGGCAATGTGAAATATCTCATGGGAAAAACCACTGACCTGGAAAATAGATCCAGGAGAGACAATTTAAAAATTATTGGACTACCTGAAAGCCATGATCAAAGAAAAAACCTAGAAATCACCCTTCAAGAAATTCTCAAGGAAAACTGCCCTGATGTTTTAGATCCAGAGGGCAAAATAGAGGTTGAAAGAATCCACCAATCACCTCCTGAAAAAGATCCCAAAAGAAAACTCCCAGAAATATTATAGCCAGGTTCCAGAATCCCCAGATCAAGGAGAAAATACTACAAGCAGCCAGGAAGAAACAATTTCAATATTGTGGAAACACAATCAGAATAGCCCAGGACCTGGCAGCTTCTACACTGAGGGATCGAAGGGCATGGAATATGATATTCCAGAGGGCAAAAGAGCTGGGAATGAACCCAAGGGTCACCTACCCAGCAAAACTGAGTATTTTGTTTCAGGGAAAATATGGTCATTCAGTGGAATAGAGGACTTTCAAGCATTCTTGAGGAAAAAACCAGAGTTGAATAGAAAATTTGACATCCAGACACAAGAAGTAAGAGATGCCTGAGAAGGTAATCAGGGAAAAGAAATCAAAAGGAACTTATCAAAGTTGATCTATTTAAATTCCTATATGGAAAAGCAATATCTGTGACTGATGATATCTTTCTCACTATGAAAATAATGGAAGAAGGGGGTGTGGTCATATGAATACATATGTGAATGTGTGTGTATATGGTTACAGTTATATGGATAGAGGGCATAGGTTGAATTTCTTGGGAAGGGAGAATACTCAAGGGATGAAAGTATGAGGTGAGAGAGTAAAGTGGCAAGAGGAGATGGGGAGAGACAGTGTAGGGTAAACTATCCCATGTAGAAGAAGCAAGGGGAAGTGGTTGCAAAGGAGGGGGAGAATAAGGAAGGCTAAAAAGGCAAAACCACATTCACATTGAATTTGGTTCAGGGAGAAAATGACATACATACTAAATGGGATATCTCAACCTGCAGCAGGATAGGGGGAAGGGGGATGGGAGGAGGGATGATGGATGGGAGGGCATCCTTGGGGTGAGGGGAGGTTGGAAGTACCCACTATAGAAGAGGGACAGGATTATGTAGGGAATGGACCAGGTGGGGGGTGGGATGAGTGGGAGGGAATTATAAGCAGCCTTGTACAATATATCTACTATGATAATGTTTTGCATAGCTAGACATGTACAACATATACTGAATTGCTTATCTCCCAAGAAGGAATGGGTGACAAGGGAGGAAGAAATGGATCTGAAATTCGAGGTCTTAACATTAAATGTTTCAAATATATATAAATATTATTAGTAATACTCTTTCGCTTGTAATAGGGAGATAAGATGTGCAGGCATTGGGACACAAAGATCCACCTTCCTCTAATGGAAAAGTCGATGGGGGTATGGGAGAAAGTATGGGAGAGAGCAGATTGGAGGAAGTGATATCTTGTGGGACTACTATTCTGGGAGGTTGGGTAGGGGAATAATGGGGGGAAAATGATTGTAACTCAAAATCTGGCGGAAATGAATGATGTAAAACAGAAGTTAATAAAGCATTTGTTTAAAAAAAAAAAAGAAACATTGAAAACCAAAGGAGAGATTAATAAAATTGAAATTAAGAAAACTATTGAATTAATAAATAAAACTAAAAGATGATTTTTTGAAAAAAAAAACAATAAAATTTATAGACCCTAAGTCAATATGATAAAAAGAAAGAAGAAAACCAAATTATGAGTATTAAAAATGAAAAGAGTGAATCTACTTCCAATGAAGAAGAAATCAAAGCAATAATTAGGAATTATTTTTCCCAATTTTATGCACATAAATGTGACAACCTTAGTGAAATGGATGAATGTTTAAAAAAATAATTGCTCAAATTAACTGAAGAGGAAGTAAATTACTTAAATAACCCCATCTCAGAAAAATAAATCAAACAAGCCATCAGTGTACTCCCTCTCCCAGGCCAGATGGATTTACTAGTGAATTCCATCAAACAGTTAAAGAGCAATTGATTTCAATACTCTACAAACTATTTGGGAAAATTAGTGAAGAAGGAGTCCTACCGAATTCTTTCTATGACTCAAATATGGTACTGATACCTAAATTAGGAAGAGACAAAACAGTGAAAGAGAATTATAGACCAATTTCCCTCATGAATTTATATGCAAAAATTTTAAATAAAATATTAGCTAAAAGATATCAACAACTTATCACAAGAATAATACACATTGATTAGGTAGGATTTTTTCCAGAAATGTAAGAATGGTTTAATATTAGGAAAACCATCAGTATAATTGTCCATATCTACAAAAAAAAAACCAAAAAAAAAAAAAACAAAAAACAAAAACAAAACTAGCAAATACCACAATTATCTCAATAGATGCAGAAAAGCCTTTTGACAAAATAAAACATCCATTCCTATTAAAAACACTAGAAAGTCTAGGAATAAATGGAGCCCTCCTTAACATAATAGGTAGCATGTATTTAAAACCATAAGCAAGTATGATATGTAATGGGGATAAGCTAGAAGCATTTTGAATAAGATCAGGTGTGAAACAAGGGTGTCCACTATCACCCCTCTTATTCAATCTTGTACTAGAAACACTAGCAGTAGCAATTAGAGAAGAAAAAGAAATAAAAACAATCAAATTAGGCAAAGAAGAGACCAAACTATCACTCTTTGCAGATGATATAATGATATACTTAGAAAATCCTAGAAAATCAAGTAAAAAACTACTTGAGACAATAAATAAATCTGGCAAAGTTGCAGGATATAAAATGAACCCACATAAATCCTTGGCATTCCTGTATATTTCTAATGAAATTCAACAGCAAAAGAGAGGAAGAGAAATCCCATTTAAAGTTGCTGAATATATTATAAAATATTTGGGAATTTACCTGCCAAATGAAACCCAGGACCTATATGATCACAACTACAAAACACTTTTCACTCAAATAAAGTTAGATCTAACTAATTGGAAAACTATCAATTGCTCATGGCTGGGTCGAGGTAATATAATAAAAATGACAATTTTACCTAAATTAAATTATAAGTTTAGTGCCATACCAATCAATTAACCAAAAAACTACTTTATAGAGCTAGAAACAATAGTAACAGTATTCATTTGGGAGAACAAATGGTTCAAAATATCAAGGGAATTAATTAAAAGAAATGCTAGGTAAGATGGATTAGCTATTCCAGACTTTAATCTGTATTATACAGCAGCAGTCATCAAAACTGCTTGGTACTGGCTGAAGAATTGAATAGTGGATCAGTGGAATAATTTGGGCACACAAGACTCAGTAGTCAATGACTATAGTAATCTATTGCTTCCATTTGCTCCAATCTAATTCTGAAGGAATGATTCTCTTCATTGAGCTTTTGAGATTCTTTTTCCATCTGGCAAATTTGGCTTTTTAAGGCATTCTTCTCCTCATTACCTTTTTGAGCCTCTTTTGCCATTTGAATTAGTCTGTTTGTTAAGTTGTTATTTTCCTCCATCAGGTTGTTGACTCTCATTTCATAATTTTCTTGCATTGTTCTCATTTCTCTTCCCAATTTTTCCTCCACTCCTCTTATGTGCTTCTTAAGGTCCTCCATTGCCTGTAACCAGCTTGTATTTTTCTTTGAAGCTTTTGGTGTAGGAGTCCTGACTTCACTGTCTTCCTTCTGTTCCATGTTTTTTTTTTCCTTTTTGTCCCCAAAATAGGAATCTAATGTTGGATTCTTCTGTTTGTTTTGCTTCCTTTGCCTGGTCATGTTGCCACCCAATTACTTGACTTTTGGGCTTTTTGCCACAGTGGGACTCTGCCACCAGACAGGGGAGTTTCATCCCAAATGCTGGGTTTTTCTCAGCTTCGGGAGGTATTAGTTGGGTGCTCTCTCTGAAGCTTCAGCATGCTCTAGCAAGCTAGTCACAAACCCCAGGACCTCTACCCTAGACTTCAATCCAGATCCAAGCAGGTTAAAGCAAGAGCAATTACCCCTCAGACCTGGCAGTTGGTCCCCCTCCCTTCTCTAGGCCAGGAGCTGAAGTTGCCATGTGGCAGTGGCTGCAGCATCTCAGCAGCTTCTCACCCTGGGGGGAAGAGGACAACACACTCCCAACTATTGGATCCCAAAGTCCACACTGCAATGACCCCTCACTTTATCCTTAGCATCTATATGTTGATAATTCTTGAAATGGCCACACCTGCTGGTGATCTAGAGTCCCTCCAGCCCGTGGTTGGTCAGTTCTACCCTGTGGCTAAAACCTCCAACTTGAGTGGGGCTAGGGTTGACTCCCAGAGTGCTGTGCTGCCCTCTTTCTGCTGGCCTGCTGGGTTATCTTCAGCAGGATGTTAGCTTCTCTGTGTCATTTTGTGGGTTCTATGCCTCCAAAGTTTTTTCAGCATCCCCTTTTACATTAATTGGGGAAGGTGGAAACTGGAGCCCTGTGGTAGTCCTGTTTCTACTCCACTATCTTGACACTGTGCCCCTATTGGTCAGTCTTAACAATTTTATCATTACTAGGGTAGTCTACAAGAGCATATACAGTCTTGGGTTTGGGTTGAGTATGATCCCTAAAAATAAAATTGGGTAAGTAGAGGTAAAATGGAAAAAATTATCTCATACAAAGAAGGCATAAATGGAAGGCAATGGAGTGCAAGAAGGTGTGGAGACCTTGTAATGCTAGAATCTCTAACATATACATCTATAAGGGTATAAAAGTCTTAACTTACAGAGAAATAAGAGGGCAAAGGCATAGGATAAGGGAGGAACTCTTAGAAGGGTGTGAAAATCCAGAAATAGGAAGGTAAGAGAAGAGGATAAGGGAGGGACTCTTAAAAGGTAGGTAGATTAAGGAATAGGAGGGTAAAGGGGATAGAGAGATTCATAGAAGGGTTACAGATTAGGGAGACAGTGGTCAGAAATATGTTAGATGTCTGAGGAGGGATAGGTTAAAATAGAGGGAGGAGAAGAATAAAAAGTGATAAAAATAGGATGGATGGATGTAATGCAAAGGCGACTTCTATAGTTCAGAATACCAGCATAGTACCCCTCCATTTTATTCAGTGACAAATTAAGAACAGAAAATCAAAATACAGCATTCACCAAGTGTAATTCAATAATTTCCAAGGACTACTCCACCCCTGGGCAGTACATTCATTTAGTCAATTGCAAAGCCTCTCTTCTCAAATGGAGATTAGTTTCTAATAATAAACAAAGTACATTCATTTGGTCAGTCACAGAGCACAAAAAAGTCAAAAATTTCCCACCCCTGTATCACAACTGAATTACTATTATCATCAGTTAATGTTAAGCACCTTATCAAAAGGAGCAGTAGAGAGCACAAAGGCGATCTACCCCTGAGCACAGCATTTAATACCCAAAGAGAGGTTTTTTCTTCATCTTGACCCTAGGCAAGTTCTCAGCAATCTCTGTTCCTAGGGAGACAAAGCTTAACAAGGCCAAGAAATACATTACCAGTGTCCTCATTAATTCATTCTCTGACTGTAGATCAGTCTTAGGACCCCTGAAAACATCAGCAAGACTGTCTTCCAGGATTTCTGTAAACATACAACGGTAAAATCCTTCTTCAGGGCTTCTGAACCAACAGCAAGGTTCCAGGACCTTTGCAACAACAGCACTGTCCTTCACTAGTGGATGAATCTGGCAAAACAACATCAAAACAGACAGACAAAATACTGGCATCACATATTTGTCTCCTCAGTCCTTGGCAGCTCGAACTGGCCTTCAGCAATCTTCTCTCTCCCTCTCTTCCTCCATGATGCTGCTTCCAATAGTTCTTCTGCCTCTCTAAATCCATGGCACCAGCTCCTCCCAGTTCAGCCCTTTCTCTTCACATCAACAAGTGCATCCCACCAGTGTTATTCACAAGCTCTGGGTTTTAACACTCAACCCAAAAACCAAACTAATACAGGGGGATATTTAAATTCCATTAGTATTACAATAGAAAACCACAGCTAGTAATTATAACTTTGAATGTGAATGTGATACACTCACCCATAAAATAGAAATGGATAGCATAATGAATTAAAAACCTGAATTTGATAACGTTATTTACTAAAAGCACATTTTATTTCATTTTATTTTTTTATTAAACAAACGCTTCATTAACTTCTGTTTTACATCATTCATTTCTGCCAGATTTTGAGTTATAATTATTTTGCCCCTTTTTTCCCCTACCCACCCTCCCAGAATAGCAGTCCCACAAGATATCGCTTCCTCCAATCTGCTCTCTCCCCTATCTTCTCCCATACCCCCCTCGACTTTTCCATTAGAGGAAGGTGAATCTTTGTGTCCCAATGCCTGCACATCTTATCTCCCAATTACAAGCAAAAGAGTATTAATAATAGTATTTATATATATTTGAAACATTTAGTCTTAGAACCTTGAATTTCAGATCCATTTCCTTCCTCTCTTGTCACCCATTCCCTTTGGGTAGATAAGTGATTCAGTATAAGTTGTACATGTCTAGCTATGCTAAACATTATCATAGTAGATATATTGTACAAGGCAGCTTATAATACCCTCCCACTCATCCCACTCCCCACCTAGTCCATTCCCTACTTGATCCTGTCCCTCTTCTATACTGGGTACTTCCAACCTCCCCTCCCCCAAGGATGCCCTCCCATCCATCATCCCTCCTCTCATCCCCCTTTCCCCTATTCTGCTGCAGGTTGAGATATCCCTTTTAGTATGTATATTATTCTCTCCCTGAACCAAATTCAATGAGAATGTGGTTTTGCCTTTTTGCCTTCCTATTCTTGCCCCCCCACCCCCCCGCTTGCAACCACTTCCCCTTGCTTCTTCTACATGAGATAGTTTGCCCTACCCTATCTCTCCCCAACTCCTCTTGCAACTTTCCTCTCTCACCTCATAATTTCACCCCTTAAGTATCATCCCTTCCCAACAAATTCAACCTGTGCCCTCTATCCATGTATAACTGTAAACATATATACACACATTCACATATGTATTCATATGACCATACACCCTTCTTCCATTGTTTTCATACTGAGAAAGATTTCATCAGTCACAATCATTGATTTTCCATTTAGGGATGTAAATAGCTCAACTTTTATAAGTTCCTTTTGATTTCTTTTCCCTGATTACCTTCTCAGGCATCTCTTCCTTCTTGTGTCTGGATGTCAAATATTCTATTCAACTCTGGTTTTTTCCTCAAGAATGCTTGAAAGTCCTCTATTACAGGGAATGACCATATTTTCACATGAAACAAAATACTCAGTTTTGCTGGGTAGGCCACCCTTGGGTTCATTCCCAGCTCTTTTGCCCTCTGGAATACCATATTCCATGGCCTTCAATCCCTCAGTGTAGAAGCTGCCAGGTCCTAGGCTATTCTGATTGCGTTTCCACAATATTGAAATTGTTTCTTCCTGGCTGCTTGTAGTATTTTCTCCTTGATCTGGGGATTCTGGAACCTGGCTATAATATTCCTGGGAGTTTGCTTCTTGGGATCTTTTTCAGGAGGTGATCAGTGGATTCTTTCAACCTCTATTTTGCCCTCTGGCTCTAAAACATCAGGGCAGTTTTCCTTGAGAATTTCTTGAAGGGTGATTTCTAGGTTCTTTCTTTGATCATGGCTTTCAGGTAGTCCAATAATTTTTAAATTATCTCTCCTGGATCTATTTTCCACGTCAGTGGTTTTTCCCATGAGATATTTTACATTGCCTTCTAATCTTTCATTTGTTTGGATCTGCTTAACAGTATCTTGATTTCTCATAAAGTCATTAGCTTCCATTTGCTCCAGTCTAACTCTGAAGGAATGAATCTCCTCAGTGAACTTTTGAGATTCTTTTTCCATCTGGCAAATTTGACTTTTTAAGGCATTCTTCTCCTCATTGCTCTTTTGGGCCTCCTTTGCCATTTGAGTTAGTCTATTTTTTTAAGGTCTTGTTTTCCTCAGTGAGGCTGTTGACCCTCATTTCATACTTTTCCTGCATCCTTCTCATTTCTCTTCCCAATTTTTCCTCCACTTCTCTTATTTGATTTTTAAAGTCCTTCTTAAGGTCCTCTATGGCCTGCAACCCACTCATGTTTTACCCTGGGGCTTTTGGAGCAGGACTTCTGACCTCACAGCCATCCTCTCACTCTGTGCTTCGATCCTTTTTGCCCCCAAAGTAGGAGTCTAAGGTTGCATTATTCTGTTCAATTTGTTTCCTTTGCCTTGGCATGTTGCCACTTAATTACCTGACTTTTGGGCCTGTTGCCACAGTATGGGCTGGTGCCAGACAGGAACTTTCGCCCCGAACGTGTGTGTTTGGTGGGGGGGGGGGGCGGCAACTTCCATTTCTGGCAAGCTGCAAACCCACCCACGACCTCCACTCCAGAGCACAATCAAGATCCAGGGAGGTTAAAGCAAGAGCGATTACCCCCCAAGACTGATCGCTGGATCTCCCTACAGTTCGCAGGCAAGGAGCTGGAGCTGCCTCTGAAAACTGCAAAATGGCATGTCTCCTCAGCGGCTTCTAGCCCCCAGTGGAGGAAGCCGATGCGTTCCCCAAATACTGGTCCCAAAGTCCATAGGACACTAACCTCTTACTTTGCCCTAGGCATGTCTATGTTGACAATTCTGGAGTTGCCACAGCTGCTGGTGTTCTGGGGTCCTTCCAGCGGGCTGCTGGCCCTGCCACCCTGGCGCTAAAACCGCGACTCAGGCTTCCTGAGCACTGAGCTGCCAGTGCTGCGCTAGTCCTTCCTGCAGGGCTGCTGGGCTCTCCTCAGCGGGAGGTTAGCTTCTCTTTGTTGTTCTTTGGGTCCTGGGGCTCCAGAAGTTGTCCCCTTTTACATAGTTTGGAGGTGATCTGGGGGAAGAGTGGCTTGGAAGCCCTGTTTCTACTCCACCATCTTGGCTCTAAAAGCACATTTTAAAAGGAAAGATGTATATAGTAAAAATAAAGAGCTGGAGTAGGACTTATTCTTCACCTGATACAAACAAAACAAAATAAGAACAAAAACAAAAACAAGGGTAGCAAGCATAATTTCAAACAAAGTCAAAGCTAAAATAGATTCAATTAAAGAGATAAAAAGGGAAACTACATTATGATACCACAGATAATGAATTAATACCAGTACTAAACCTATATGCAACAAATGGTATAGTATCCACATTTTTTAAAGGAAAAACTAAATATATGGCAGACAGAAACAGATATTAAAACTATAATAGTGGGGAACTTTGACCTTCCCCTTGCACAACTAGATAAATCTAACCAAAAATAAATAGTAAAAAAGTCATTCTCGGGGGCAGAGCCAAGATGGCGGAGTAGAAACAACATTTCCAATGTACTCTGCCCCACACAAATTTCAAACAATGTGAAAGAGAGCTCCGAACAACTTCTGGAGCCACAGCACCCACAGAACGGTACAGAGAAGCTAACCTCCTGCTGAGGACAACACCCAGCAGCCCTGCAGGGAGCGGCCAGCGCAGCTCTCTGAGAGCAGGCAGCACAGCACACTGGGAACCAACAGAGCAGCCCGCAGAGCAGAGCCCAGATCCGAGGATTTCGCCCCAGGGCGGCCAGGCCTTCAGCTGGCTGGTGGAACCCCAGAACACCAGCAATTGTGGCGATTCCAGAATTATCAGCACAGATATGCCTAGGACAAAATGAGAGGTTAGTGCCCTATGGACTTTGGGACCAGTATTTGGGGAACACGTGGCTTCCTCCCCTGGGGGCAAAAAGCTGCTGAAGACAGCTGTACAGAAGCCATTTTGCAGCGTCAGTAGTGGCTCTAGCTCCTGGTCTGCGAACTATAGGAAGATCCAGCAATCAGTCTGGGGGTTAATCGATTTTGCTTTAAACTGCTTGGATCTGGATTGTGGTCTGGGGGGAATTTGGGGTGGGTATCCAACTTGCCAGAGTGGGTGGAGGCTTTACAGAGGCCACACAACTGGCGGAAGTTGTGAAGACGCCACGTTTGGGCGGAAGCTCCCCTGTCTGGTGGCAGAGTCCTACTGTGGCAACAAGCCCCAAAATCAAGTAATTAGGTGGCAATATGCCTAGGCAAACGAAACAAAATAAACAGAAAAGTTCAACATTGGACTCCTATTTTAGGGGCAAAGAGGCTCAAAGCATGGAGCAGGACTGTGAGGTCAGATCTCCTGCACCAAAAGCCCCAAATGAAAATACAAGCTGGCTACAGGCCATAGAGGACCTTAAGAAGCAGATAAGAGAAGTGGGGGAAAATTTGGGAAAAGAAATGAAAAAGATGCAAGAAAAGTATGAAATGACAGTCAACAGCCTGACTAAGGAAAATAACACCTTAAAAAATAGACTAACTCAAATGGCAAAAGAGGCTCAGAAAGGCAATGAGGAGAAGAATGCCTTAAAAGTCGAATTTGCCAGATGGAAAAAGAATCTCAAAAGCTCACTGAGGAGATTCATTCCTTCAGAGTTAGACTGGAGCAAATGGAAGCTAGTGACTTTATGAGAAATCAAGATACTATTAAACAGATCCAAACAAATGAAAGAATAGAAGGCAATGTGAAATATCTCATGGGAAAAACCACTGACCTGGAAAATAGATTCAGGAGAGATAATTTAAAAATTATTGGACTACCTGAAAGCCATGATCAAAGAAAGAACCTAGAAATCACCCTTCAAGAAATTCTCAAGGAAAATTGCCCTGATGTTTTAGATCCAGAGGGCAAAATAGAGGTTGAAACAATCCACAGATCACCTCCTGAAAAAGATCCCAAAAAGAAAACTCCCAGGAATATTATAGCCAGGTTCCAGAATCCCCAGATCAAGGAGAAAATACTACAAGCAGCCAGAAGAAACAATTTCAATATTGTGGAAACACAATCAGAATAGCCCAGGACCTGGCAGCTTCTACACTGAGGGATCGAAGGGCATGGAATATGATATTCCAGAGGGCAAAAGAACTGGGAATGAACCCAAGGGTCACCTACCCAGCAAACTGAGTATTTTGTTTCAGGGGAAAATATGGTCATTCAGTGGAATAGAGGACTTTCAAGCATTCGTGATGAAAAAACCAGAGTTGAATAGAAAATTTGACATTCAGACACAAGAAGCAAGAGATGCTCGAGAAGGCAATCAAGGAAAAGAAATCAAAAGGAACTTATCAAAGTTGGACTATTTACAGTCCTACATGGAAAAACAATAACTGCGTTTGATGAAACCTTTCTCATTATGAAAATAATTGAAGAAGGGTACATGGCATATGTTCACAGGTATACATGCTTAGAGGGCACAGGTTGAATTTGATGGGAAGGGATGATTATTATTTTTTTTTGGAGGGCAATTGGGGTTGGGTGACTTGCCCAGGTTCACTTGGCTGGGTTTTTGTCTGTGTGTTGGGTGTCTGGGGACAGATCCGAGCTCGGGTCGTTCTGGCTCTGGGGCTGGCTCTGCTCGATGCGCCACCTAGCCGCCCCAAGGAAGGGATGATTCTTAAGGGGTGAAGTCAAGAGGTGAGAGAGGAAAGTGGCAAGAGGAGATGGAGAGAGACAGGGTAGGGCAAACTATTTCATGTAGAAGAGGCAAGGGGAAGTAGTTGCAGGGGAGGGGAAGAACAGGAAGGCAAAAAGGCAAAAGCATATTCTCATTGAAGTTGGCTCAAGGAGAGAATCACATAGATACTAAATGGAATATCTTACCCTCACTCACTCTCCTGAGTAGGGGAAAGGGGGATGAGAGGGGGGATGATGGAGGGGAGGGCATTCTGGGGAGAGGGGAGGTTAGAAGTACCCACTATCAAAGAGGGACAGGATCAAAGTAGGGAATGGACCAGGTGGGAGGTGAGACAGGTGGAAGGGAAATATAAGCAGTCTTTTACAATATATCTACTATGGTAATGGTTTGCATAGATATACATGTACAACACATACTGAATTGCTTATCTTCTCAGAGGGCGTGGGTGACAGGGGAGAAAGGGAATGGATCTGAAAATCAAAGTTTTAAAATTAAATGTTTCATAAGATGTCCAGGCAGTGGGGCTCAGAGATTCACCTTGCCCTAATGGCAAAGTCGAAGGGGGTATGGGAAAAGATATGGGAGAGACCAGATTGGATGAGGGGATATCTGGTGGGACTGCTATTCTGGGGTGGTGGGTAGGGAAAAAATGGGGGAAAAATGTAACTCATAATCTGGTGGAAATGAATGATGTAAACCAGAAGTTAATAAAGCATTTGTTTAATTAAAAAAAAAGTCATTCTCCAATTGATAAATTGTAAAAGTATATGAACAGGCAGCTTTTTTTGTTGTAGTAAAGAACTGGAAATTGTGGGTATGCCCGTCAGCTGGGGAATGGTAAAACAAATGCATGGTATATGAGAGTGATGGAATGCTGCAGTGATTTAAGAAAATATGAACATGTTAATTTTATAATTACATAGAAAAACATGTATGAAATAATGAAAACAAAATAAGCAGAACCAAGAGAATGTTGTATGCAATAGCAGCAATATTGCTTGAAAAATAACTGTGAATAACTAAGTTATTTTGAGTATTATAAGTATGCAAATCAACTACAAAGGAACTACTATGAAGGAAGATGCTATTCACTTCCAGAGAAAGAACTGACGAATAGGAGTACACACAGTATGACCTTATATATACATATATGTGTATATATCTACATATCTCTATATACATACATATATCTTTGTGTGTGTTTACATATGTGCATATACATGTAGATTTCCATCCATATATGTGTTAAATGATGGCCTTCTCTAGTGCCAGGTAGAGAAGGAAGATCTTAAAATATAGAAATAAATAAATAAATAAAATTAAAATTAAAATTAAAAATAAAAATAAAATAAAATAAAAAATAAATACAATTAAGCTAAACATTTTTAAATTATCATATTTCCTATTATGTTCCCTAAAGATTTAAGAAATTTAAATCACAGAGCTTTCACCACAACATTCCCAAGTTACCTGGAACTGGGAAGGCTTAGAAGCCTTATAATAAAATCTCTTTTCTCCAAAGAAACCTTTCATGTGGTTTCCTGTGATCTGAATATCCAGAATATAAGATACCAGTGGAAAAGTTTATAATGCTACCCTTAACTACTTATTACTTCTGGAGGGCACACATTTTATGAATCTTCTGGAGAGGGTAAATATGAAGTGACATTTAAGATTCTCTTCTTGGTATGCAGCTAATTGTGAACCACTAATAACATTCTTATTTGTGAGTGTGTATGTGCGTGCATGTGTGTGTGTGTGTGTGTGTGTGTGTGTGTGTGTGTGTGTGTGTGTGTATCCTGTGTCTTGATTAGTAGTCAACTTAAGACAAACTATTCATCCTGAAGAGTAATAGTGTAAGGGGATGGGGTTCATCTTTGTCTTTTACTTTCTACTCTTTATACACCCAAACTCTAAACAATCTCAGTTGACATTTATATAGCATGGGCCATATGCAGTTATTGACCAACTGAAAATCTTTGTCTTTCTGAAAATAGACTGATTAGGTCTATCACCTTGTGAGAGAACATTTTCTTTTTCTTTTAAAAAAATTCTTTATTTACTTTTAGTTTACAACATTATGTTCCACAATGCCTTGATTTCCAAATTTTCTCCCCTTCCTCTCCTCTCCCCTCCCCCCACCCATGGTGGCATTCAATCTGATATAGGTTCTACAAATACTTCACATTAAACTTTAGTCAAGTTGTAAAGAATTATAACCAATGGATTTAATGGAAAGACAGAACAAAACGAAACAAAACATAAAAGAAAGTGCAAATAGTTTCTTTGTAGTTCTCTCTCTGGATGTGGATATCCCTTTCCATCTTGATTCTTTTGGAGTTGTCTTATAATCTTGCATTGCTGAGAGGAGCCCAGTCTGTCAAAGTTAGTCATTACAGAGACAATGTGTCTAATTGTGTACAAAGTTCTCCTGGTTTTGTTCTTCTCACTCAGTATCAGTTTATATAAGTCATGAGAGAACATTTTCAACTCATGCTAATGGAAGGTCAGTGAATATGTCATCCCAGACAAGTCAAATATAAAGCAGAATGTGGACAAGGAATTTGCACATTCAAATCAAGATTTAAAGATTCGGTTTTCTACTATGGTACACTGAGCTGAAGCTTTAAATTGTCAGTAAAGCATATGTGACTTGACAACTCTAAATACATCCCTATACATCATAGAAAGAATTTCTGATATTAGAAACATGAGTTTATTTTTAAAAATATACCAAAAACTATCCTTTAAGTGAGTACTCATAATACTCAATTTTTTTACAATAATAGATTTAGAACTGGAAGTCCTAATCCTAGTCCTATTCATTCATTTTTTTTTTCCTGAGCAGACTGAAGCTGAGAGACTTGTCACAAAATAGAAAGTGGCAGAATCAGGATTTGAGCTCTGACTTCCAATTGTTCACTATTTTTAAAAATTATATCGTGCTTGTTTTAGTCCTTATTCAGTTGATAAATAATTCATGATGTTTAGGATCAAGCAACATCTATAAAAGACATTGCAAAGAAACAAACAACTTTAAAAGTCATAAGAATTCTGATCAGTAAAATGGTCAACCATGATTCCAGAGAAAAGATGATGAATCTCTTGCCAAAGAGGGGATGGACTCAATTAGTAGAATGAGACAACTTTTTTGGACATACTTAATGTAGAAATTTGTTTTGCTGACTATGCATATCTGTTACAGGAGTTTTGTTCCCAATGGTTGGGGTTGGGGAGGAGGAAGAGAAAATCTATTTTTGCTCATTTCATAACTAAAAAATACATTTTGTGGCATTAAGATGGTACTAAAATACTTTAATATTAGAAAGTTTGGGGGGAAACACCAACTTACTCTATTATAGAGGCAAAATATTCCTTTTTAAAGATAAATCAGCCTTTTTAGGAATTTAATGAGCTTTTCTAAACATTAGTCAGCAATAGAGTGGTTGACTGGAGTTTGCCTTCTATGTCCTGCCATGACATCAGGGTTGCTCAGAGGAGATCGATGCTGTCTCTTCCTCTTCTCCTTATATGCCCCAGCGTACTTAAGAATGTCAGTTGGTTTCTTCCCCACCTGGCCTTGTGTATAAAAAGCTGGCACTTCCTGCTTAAATTGGTGCCTGGATCTGTCCTTTTACAGGTGATGAAGAATTTTATAAGCCTCTGCTGGTGTGGCCAAATGTGACTTTTTTCCTAGCAAGAAGAGTAGTCCCTGCAGAATGAAGTCCCATTTGCAGATCTATAATCCTTGTATTACCCCTCATCATAGGGTCAGAGATTTAGAGTTATGCAACCAGAGAGAATATTTTGTTCAAACCCTCATTTTTTTTAGATGAGGAAAATAAGTAAAAACAAAAATGTGAAATCAGTTGCCATGGGTCACATAGAGAATAAATGGCAGACCTGGTATTCAAGCCCACATCCTGGCTAGAAATCTTGGATCCTTTCTACAACACCATGTTGCCTCTTTATTCTTGGCATATAGTGTTGCTTATTCCTGTGGCAAGTTTGTAAGCCTCTGACCTTGATCTGCTTGGTTAAAAAAAAAAAAAGTGAATTGGACTAGGACTAGTTTCCTGGTTGGTTTCTTCCAGCTCTAAATCTATGATTGTAAAATTTGAGGTGTTAAAAGGAGTCACTTGAGGAATAGCTTTTGGTAAATTTTAAAAAATAACTCATGTTTATTTATTTATATATTTCTTTATTATTATAAATGCATATTTATTTATTTATTTAAGGAAATTATATTATTCCTTAATATATCTCTTCACTGCATAGGATCATATATTTAGAACTGGATAGGAAGGACCTTAGAGGTCATTTGGTCCAATCCTCTCATGAATAAGGGAGTTGTAGCAGCAAGCACCCCAACATCCCCAGGGTAGCTGCCAACACAGGTTCTTAGATCTGCTTTTCAAAAGGAAAGCAACTCAAAATCGTACTTTAATCAAACAAACATATATAATTTATCTAGTTCAGGGGGAAAAGGTCAGCACCCTGAACTTCAGAGCATACAGACATATCAAACAGACAGGCTTTCAAATTGTCCAACCGTTATCAACACCAAAACACAGTTACCAAAGAAGGAAGCATCAACATCTGGGTTTTCAAAGCCGGGGGGCTCTCAACGGCTGCCCAGAGTCTCATCTGGTCAAATCACACAACCCTTCTCCAAGTGAGCCCCAAAGCAAAGCCTCTCATCAGAGTTTATACGGCCTTCTCCTGGCTCAGAGAATGTAACAACCCTCTTGACCCACTGCCCAATCACACAGCATCTAGGTGTGGTCACTCCTGAAAACCAAGCCTCCTACCACAGGCTCCATGTGACCACATTCAGCCTATTAGGAGGCAGAGTATATTTTCAAATTAAAGAAGGTTCTCAGAGTCACTTAAGCCAGTTAAAGGGCCTAGGGGCAGGAAAGATCTTCAAATATGCATTTCCACTACATGAATAGATGAAGAGCACAATTAAGAAAGTAAGTCTGCTGTATGTGGATATATAAGGGATATAATTAGATGTTTAAGTCTGCTGTAACATAGCACTACTGTTGTTGTTCATTCTTCATTTTTTGAAGAGGATCAATGACATCACAATATGTGATGGGTGATGTCTTGACTCGCATCTAAATTAGATTTAAATGAGGCAGAGTTGTGTAATGTCATCAGCATTCAAAACTTAGAGTTAGGGATATCAAAGAATTTTTCTCAAAGCATCTTAGATTAACCTTGAATAAAGATAAAATTTTTTCTACTGAATAATCTATCTTGTAAATCTTTATTAAGAGAATATTATTATCTTGAAAAGCATTAACAACCATAAACATTATGAAGTGGTTCTGGAAAAAGGTGGGTTCTTGTACAGCTGAGAAGACACAAGGGGGGGGGGGTGAATGAGAGCCTTCTTAAAAGTATTTGAAGGCTTGTCATATGATAGGCCTTTTCTTCTTGGCCTGAGAGAGAACTAAGAGCAAAAAAAAAAGGAAGCTGTAAAGAAGCCAATTTAGTATTAATGTCAAGAAACACTTCCAGTCAATTACAGATGACTAAAAATGTTATCAGGTTGCCTAGAGAGATGTTGGCTTCCCCTTCTTCAAAGTCTCCAAGTATTGGGTAGATGACTTGTTAAATATTTGTGGGGAGGGGGGCAGGTCATTGACATAGGAGTTAAACAAGGTGGCCACCAAAGTCTGTTCTAAAATTTTCTGAATCTATACTAATTCTTACATTTTATTTACACAGTATTTATATAATAGGTGAGGCAGCTAGATGGCTCAGTGGATAGAGTACTGGACCTAGAGTCAGGAAGACTTGAGTTCAAATATGACCACAGACCCTTAGTAGCTGTTTGACCCTAGACAAGTCACTTAACCCTGTTTGCCTCAGGGCCTCATCTGTAAAATTAGCTGGAGGAAGAAATAGCAAACCAATCCAGCATCTTTTCCAAGAAACCTCCAAAAGGAACCATAAAGAGTCAGATATAATTAAAAATAACTGAACAACAGCCAATTGTAGTAAGTAATTGATTCAGCCTCAATTGTGCTCTTCAAGTATGAGGAATTTTGGAGAGGGTGAATGTATTCAGGTATAGTTTGAAGTGGATGTCCTCTGAGGTCTTCTCCAACTTAAAAATCTTATAATTCTGTGATTATGCTTGGCTTTTACAGACATTATTTTATTTGAGCCTCACAGTTGCCCTGTTATATAGGTTGGTAAGTTATCCTTGTTTTGTAAATAAGATCGAGGAGATAAGAGGTTGCTCCTGATCACACAGCTGGCAACTTGCAGTCCCTGGTATCAAACCTAGGCCTACCCAGAGCCCTTTTGCTTCTGTACCATCAATATTTCAGACAAATGAGTTCTGGTTATTCTTAATAACCTTTTTTGCTATCTCGAGTTGGGTAGAGGGCAATGACAAGAGCACATTAATCTGCCCACTTTTCCATTACTCTTTCAGAATGACTAGTGGTGACAAATGGTGCTGATGCATCTCATGGAAGCAGATACTTTTAATAGGGAAGAAATCCTTCAGAAATCATTTTGCATGTACTTTATATTTCACTTTCTATATGCGTATTGCACCTAACTCTGCCTCCATAAAATTATAAATTGCTGTCCTTGACAGCAGAGGCTATTTTATTTTCCTTTGTATTCCCAGTGTTTAACAATGTACTTGGTACATGTTGATGTTTACTTATTTGCACTTGTGTCCAACTCTTCATAACCCCGTTTTGTTTTTCGTTTGTTTTTGGTTTTGGCAAAGCTACTGGAGGGGTTTGCCATTTTCTTCTCTGGATCATTGTGTAGATGAGGAAATTGAGGCAAACAGGATAAAGGGATTTGTCCAGTGTCATACAATCTCTGAGGCCATATTTGAACTCAATAAGATGAGTCTTTCTGACTCCAGGCTTGGCACTCTATCCACTATGCCACTTAGCTACCCACTCCATACATTAGTACATGCTAACAGTTGAATAAATGAATAAATGAACTTTCATAACCAAGGTCAGGAGAGTCGTTGTGTTCACTTTTAGCATACTAGAATATATTTATGCTGTTTGCAGTAGAATCATGGAAATAACAATGCTAGAGGAAGAGAGTTCTATTGGGATACGCCAGTGATATATGTCAGTGGCAGGGAAGCATTCTTTAGAAAAGCTAAACAAAATGACCCACAACCTTCTAGTCAAATTCAAATAAGATTTAATATTGCATAGGCAATCACAATCATTGGGGATGAACAGCATACCAAAAGGAAAGTATTTCCTTTAATTAGATTGACTGCTAAACATACAGGGATTTGTTTGTTCTGGCTCAGTTTCTGTTTGTTCCATCTCAGTTTCATCTCTTTTGGGGGAACATTCTTCCACATGTAAAGACCATCCTTTCATCCCCAATCCCATCACCACCAAAGTTAACAGGACTTTAGTTGTTCTAGGAATGATGCAGACATTCTTGAATTTCAGCAAATATGTGAGGAGAAAAAAAAATAAAAACTTCCCAGACAATGTCTGTGAATGGGCGTGGGAGTGAAATTGACTCAGCGATTCTTAAACTTTTAGGTCTCAGGATCCCTTTATATCCTTAAAAATATTTATGATCCCCCCAAGAACTATTGTTTATGTGGGTTATATCTATCAAAATTTACCATGTTAAAAATTAAAAATATTAAAATTAGTGCTATGGAAATAGTTTTGATATTGTGAACTCTGAAATGATCTCAGGGATACATGTAGGTCCACAAACCACACTTTGAGGACAGCCAGAAAAGATGGTAGTTTAATTATGTGGATTTAGAACTGTTTGAATGACCATCATTATTAATGGGACAATATAAACTTGGAGGCCTGTGTCTAATGGAGTACAAAGGAGGTCTGTATTTGACCTTGTGATGACCACCTCCTGAGCCTGGAGATTGTTCTTCCAATTTTCCTTAATTTCTCCCAAATTTCCTGTCAAAATTCTGCTCTCTAAATTCAATCTCTAACCTGCTTCTCTAATCCAAATCCCCTCCAAATCCCATCCAAAATTTTCTTCTCCTTAACCAGCTAAAGTTCTTCTGTTATCCTGTTCCTTTCCCCACAATCTTCTCCCACATAATCTTCAAATAGAGCTTGGCATTGTTCAACAGACCACATCTTGAGTATTATATTCAGTTACGGATATCATGTTTTTTTGTTATTTTTTTTAAAAGAAGATATAGACAAGCTGGAGTGTGTCCAGAAGACAATGACTAGTACTGTGAGAAGACTGGAGAACATGAAGATAAGTCAAAGTGCCAAAGGCTGTTTACCCTGCACAAGAGAAAGCTTTAGTAAATATTTCTCATTAAGTGTCTGAAGGACTTGCCTAAAGGTAGTATATTTCACATAACCACCAGGATTCAAACATCCAGATGCCTCCAGATGCAGTAGTATTTCCAATATACTTTGCTCTTTAACACCAAGTCTTTCAACCAGACAGCAGTCATGAATGGTTGACTCAATGGGATGGAGGGACAGGCAGATGTCACATGGAAGTGGGTTATATCTGCATCAACTGATAGAAGGAGAAGAACTTTGGCCCCAGGCTATAACTGTGGCTTATCAAATGAGAAGATACAAGAGTAGAATGAAAGAGTAGTAACAGGAGCTCAATTAGTCTAGGCCCATACAATGTAGAGGAGATGTGGGCCAAGGGAAAAGACTGAGTTCAAGGACAAAATCAGGATGAAACAAAAGTGAGTCAAAGGAGCCAAAAAACTTAAAAACAAGACAGAAGCAGCCAAATAATAATAGTTTTCAAGAGGAAGGTGGTTTGCTTTTATGGCACACATCTATCCTACCTCTTCTATTTAAAAAGGAAATGATGCCATGATGTCATGATGCCCACCCAATATGTCATGCATTTTTGCTGAAGATAGTTCCATAGGATATTTTCAATAATTTCTATCACAGAAAGTTTTTTCTTGCTATTGAAAGTTTACAGGAATGTCAGTGCTGGAGTTGGAAGCTTTGAGGGTAATATCAAAAAATGATAGCAATATTTGACCAACATTTGAAGAAGATTTTTAGAAAAGTTCTTTATATGTGCATTAGCTAGAAGTACTCCACAAATCATTGGGTTGGTCCTCTAGAAAGGAGTATCCCAATGACTGAACAAGTTGAGGCATATGAATATAATGGGATACTATCATGTTATAAGAAATGATGAGCAGGAAGAATTTAGAAAAACTTGAAAGACTTATATAACCTGATTCAAAATAAAGTGAGCAGAACCAGAAGAACATTGTACATAGTAAGAGCAACATTGTATGATGATCAAATATTAATGACTTAGCTATTCCCAGTAATACAATGATCCAAAACAATTCCAAAATTCTCATAAGAAAATTGCTAGTCATATTCAGAGAAAGAACTGATGGAGTCTGAATGCAGATCAGAGTATAGTATTTTCACTATTGTGTGGCTTTTTTCTTTTAGTCTGTTTCTTGTTTCACAACATGACTAGTTAGGAAATATGTTTTACATGATTGCAAACATATATCAAATTACTTACTGTCTTATGGAGGTAGAAAGTAAGGGAAGGAGGGAGAAAATTTAGAAGTTAAAAGAAAGTTTAATGAATGTTAAAATTAATCTTTACATATAATTAGGAAAAATAAAATATTATTTAAAAAAAGGCTTTCCCAGTTTGACTTTACATTTTCAGTCTCCATCCTATTCAAAATTGTAATCCTAAACCCCCTACACCAAAAGGTTTACCTTTAATAATCAGAAGACACAATTAGTTCAAACAAAGCTATTTCAATCAATAAACATTTATTAAGTCCCTCCTATTTAAGTAAATAGCATGCAAATAAAAATAGAAATAAAACCTTTCCCCCATAAACTTGAGTGTATAAATATATATTTTGTATAAATTCATACACAATCAGTGGGAATGGGAAACACCAACAGAAAACACATTATACATGTGGCTGGGGTGAATATGTGTGGGGACACCCATGTATAAAACATGTATGACCAAGATGCATGCCTGGAGGGGCAATTCTTTCCTTTGATGTTTTAGGTCAGCTGACACCATCATCACATTCTTCCTGTTAGGACTTCTCTCCACTGGTTTGTAGTGAGTATCTTCTCCCTACCAAAAACTTCTCCATTGAATGAATTTATGGCAAAAAATGAAGTCTCAACTAGGTACTGCTAGGCAAAGCCCACTATATTTATGTCTTCCTTTAGTTTCTAGCTTTTGGCTTCAGGTTGTAACTGAAGTCATAGGCTATTGTGCTAGATAAAACTGCCTCATAAGAAAGGTGGGTTATGCCATATTCCAATCTTTTAGAAAAGTATTAACCCTTGCCTCATCAAAAGGGTGAATAATAGACCTAACTTTAGAAAAGTAAGCCTGAGGTTTTTCCTTTAAAGAATTATCTGGGGCAGCTAGGTGGCACAGTGAATAGAGCACCAGCCCTGGAATCAGGAGGACCAGACTTCAAATCTGGCCTCAGACACTTAACACAATAACTAGCCCTGTAACCTTGGGCAAGTCACTTAACCCAAATTGCCCTACCTTTACCACCTCCAAAAACAGGCAAAAAAAAAAATAATAATTATCTGTCTTGGGGGTAGGGGGGAAACAAGATGGGGGAGGAAAAATTAGAACTTTACTGAGCTCTGCTCCAACCACCTCCAATAGCTGTAAAATATGACTCTACACAAAATTTTAGAGCTACAGAACCCCCAAAGTGACAGAGAGAAACGAATCTTCCACTGAAGGCAACCTGGCAGGCCCATAGGAAGGTTCTATTGCACTGAACTGGGAACCAAGGGAAGTCCCACTTAAGCCACAAGGTTCTGGCCCCAGGGAGGCCCCAACCAGCAGCATAGAACAGCTGGAGCATACTTCAGGAGAGTGAATCATCAGCAGCTGTGTCAGTTTTCTGACTTCTCAACATATAAATGCCAGAGAAAGCAAAAGGTCATTGGGGAACTCTGTTGAAACAGGGGACTGAAGAGTGTGGTATGGTCCCTGACCCCAGGGTGAGATGTGGAGGAGGTGATGGCTGTCTCTGGAACTCCTGGCCTGCAGATCATAGGGGAAACCAAGAGATAATTCAGAGGGTAATCACTCTTGCTTTGACCTGCTCAGATCTGGATTATGGTCTTAGGTGGTGGCCTTGGAGTACATGGCCAGTGTGCCAGAGCTTAGGGTGTCTGTAGAGAGGGTGCCTCCTCATATTTCTGCCAACATCTGTGAAAACCCTTGTAATTTGGGACATAGTTCTCCCATTCTGGAGGCAGAGTTCTACATTGGCAAAGAGCTCAAAAATCAAGTCATTGGCTGGCAAGATGAGCAAGCAGAGGAAGCTACCATAGAATCCTTTTTGGGGGACAAAAATGATCAAAATTTGTAATCAAAAGAAGTCAACAAAGTCAAAACTCCTGCATCAAAATCTTCCAAGAAAAATATGAACTGGTTACATGCAACAGAGGAGCTCAAGAAGGATTTTGGAAATCAAGTTAGAGAAGCAGAAGAAAAATTGGAAAGGGAAATGAGAATGATGCAAGAAAGTCATGAAAAGTAAATCAATAGCCTGCTAAAGAATACCCCAAAGATACTAAAGAAAATAATACCTTAAAAATAGACTGGGGCGGCTAGGTAGTGCAATGAGTAGAGCGTCGGCCCTGGAGTCAGAAGGACCTAGTTCAGATCTAACCTCAGACATTTAACGAACACACAAACAAAAACCTAGCCTTGTGACCTTGGGCAAGTTACTTAACTCCTACTGCCCTCCAAAAAGCAAAAAAAAAAAAAAGTAGACTAACTCAAATGGTAAAAGAGTTCCAAAAAGCCAATGAGGAGAAGAATGCCTTTAAAAAGCTGAATTGTCCAGATGGAGAAGGAGTTTCAAAATTTCACTGAAGAGAATAATTCCTTCAAAATTAGATTAGACCAAATGGGAGCTAATGACTTTATGAGAAATCAAGATACTATAAAACAGATACAAACATGAAAAATGAAAAAAAGTAGAAGGCAACGTGAAATAGTTCACTGGAAAAAACACTGACCTGGAAAATGGATCCAGGAGAGATAATTTAAAAATTAATGGACTACCTGAAAGCCATGATCAAAAAAAGAGCCTAGAAATCACCCTTCAAGAAATTCTCAAGGAAAATTGCCGTGATGATTTAGAACCAAAGGGCAAAATAGAGGTTGAAAGAATTCACCAATCACCTCTTGACAAAGATCCCCAAAAGAAAACATCTAGGAATATCATAGCCACATT
This sequence comes from Gymnobelideus leadbeateri, assembly GCA_011680675.1. Taxonomy (NCBI): domain Eukaryota; kingdom Metazoa; phylum Chordata; class Mammalia; order Diprotodontia; family Petauridae; genus Gymnobelideus; species Gymnobelideus leadbeateri. The sequence goes on from WOXC01011214.1 coordinate 466,923, forward strand.
CCACAGTCCCCAGGTCAAGGAGAAAATACTGCAAGCAGTCAGGAAGAAACAAATTTTATTATTGTGGAAACACAATCAGGATAACACAAAACCCAGCAACTTCTTTTTTTTTTTTGGAGGGCAATTGGGGTTGAGTAACTTGCCCAACGTCACAAGGCTAGGTTTTTGTTTGTGTGTTCGTTAAGTGTCTGAGGCCGGATCCGACCTCAGGTCCTTCTGACTCCAGGGCCAGCGCTCTACTCACTGCGCCAGCTAGCCACCCCTAAAACCCAGAAACTTCTACATTAAGGGATCGAAGGGCTTGGGATATAACATTTTGAAGGTCAAAGGATCTGGGATTACAACCAGCAAAACTGACTATAATGCTTCAGAGGAATATATGGTCATACAATGAAATAGAGGACTTTTAAGCATTATTGTTTTGGTTTTCTTTTTGGAGGGGGGAAGGAAGGGCAATTGGCATTAAGTGACTTACTCAAGGTCACATAGCTAGTTTTTGTTTGTGTTAAGTGTCTGATGCCAGATTTGAACTTGGGTACTCTGGATTCCAGGGCCAGTGCTCTATTCACTGCAACATCTAGCTAACCCAAAAACATTCTTGATGAAAAGACCAGAGCTAAACAGAAAATTTGACTTTCAAATACAAGAAGCAAGATATGCATGAGGAGGTAAACAGCAAAAAGAAATCATAAAGAATTTATTAAGGTTGAACAAGTTACATTCCTACATGGAAAAATGATAATTGTAACACATGAGACTTTTCTCAGTATGAGGATAGTCGAAGGGAATATATAATTATATATGTATACATACATATATATGCATATATATAGGAGGGTGCATTTATGTATAAATACATATGTGAGTGTGTGTACATGTGTGTACATGTATACACAGACAGGGGGCACAGGATCAGTTTAATAGGAAGGGATGATATCTAACAAATAAAATTAATAGGTGAGAGAGGAATATAATGAGAGAAAGAGAATAGGAAAGATAGAATAGGGTAAATTATCTCATATAAAAGAAATATAAAAATAGAAAACTTACAATGGAGGGGAAGAGCAGGAAAGTGAAAAGAATGGGTCAACTTTATGTCATTGAATTTGGCTTAAGGAAGGAACATACACACTCATTTGGGTATCTTACCCTACAGGAAAGTAGGGGGAAGGGGTTAAGAGGGGACATGATAGAAGGGAGAGCAGATGAGGGAGAGGGTAGTTAGAGCAAACACTTTTGAAAAGGGACAGGGTCGGTAGAAGCAGGAAAACTCTGTGAGCTCCCCCCATAACCACCTCAAATACATATAAAATATTACTCTAAACAAATTTTAGAGCTACTGAACCCAAAAAATGACAGAGAGAAATAAATTTCATACTGAAGGCAGCCTGGCAGGAAGGGTGCATCGCAGTGTGCTGGAAGCCCAGCATAGCCCCACGTGAGCCTGTGGTTTTAGCTCTAGGGCAGCCCCAGCCAGTGGCTACAGCAGACTTCAGGAGAGTGGATCACCAGCAGCTGTAGCAGTTTCCAGAAATATCAACCCAGAAATGCTAAAGGAAATGTAAAAGATCAGTGTTGAACGCTATTAGAACTAGGGGAGACAGAGGTGCAGGCCAGCCTCTGCCCCCAGAACAAGAAACTGGCAGAGGCATCGCACCTGTGCAGCCACATCCACATGGCTGCTGCTTCAGAGTTCACAGCCTACAGATGATAGGAGGGACAAGCAAACATTCAGAGGGTAATCGCTTTGCTTTATGCTTCCTGGATCTGGATTGTAGTCTTGGGTAGTGGTTCTGAGGTGTGTGACCAGTGAGACAGAGTTTGTGGGGACTGTAGAGATAGCACCCTCCTGATAGCTCTGGAAGCTGCAAAAACCCCAACAATTTGGTACAAAGCTCTCCCTTCTGGAAGCAGAGTTCTACCATGGCAAAGAACTCAAAAGTCAGGTAATTGAGTGGCAACATGAGCAAGGAAAGGAAGCAAAGCACAGCAATCCAACTTTAGATTCTTTTTGTGGGGACAAAAAGGATCAAAGCATGGATGGGAGGAAGTCAGTGAAGTCAGAACTCCAGCACCAAAAGCTTCCAAGAAAAATATGAATTAGTTACTAGCCATGTAGGAGGTCAAAAAAGATTTTGAAAATCAAGTAAGAGAAGTGGAGGAAAAATTGGGAAAAGAAATGAAAATGATGCAAGAAAATCATGAAAAGAGAGTCAACCTGACTGAAGAAAATAACACCTTAAAAATAGATTAACTCAAAAGGCAAAAGAGGCCCAAAAATCCAATGAGGAGAAGAATGTCTTAAAAAGCTAAATTTGCCAGATGGAAAAAGAGTTTCAAAAGCTTACTGAAGAGAATCATTCCTTCAGAATTAGACTGGAGCAAATGTAAACTAATGACTTTATGAGAAATCAACATACTATTAAACAGATACAAACAAATGAAAAAATAGGAGGCAAATGTGAAACATCTCATTGGAGGGGGGTAGAGTCAAGATGGTGGAGTAGAAACAGGACTTCCATGGGGCTCTGGCTTCCACCTCCTCCAATTCATGTAAAAGGTGACTCTGAAGAAATTTTGGAGCTACAGCACCCACAAAATTACACAGAGAAGCTAACCTCCCACTGAGGATGGCCTGGCATGCAGGCAGGAAGTGGCCAGCACAGTGCTCTGGGATCCAAGCCCAGCCACACACAAGCTGGAGGTCCTAGCCTCAGGGTGGACCTGACCAGCCTCCAGTTGGAGGGACTTCAGATCACTAGCAGCTGTGGTGGTTTCCAGAATTATCAACACATAGATTCTAAGGAAAAAGTGAGAGGTCAGTGCAGTGTGGACTTTGGAATCCAGTAGTTCAGGAGAGTGGTCAGCCTTTGCCCCCAGGATGAGAAGCAGCTGAGGCACAGCAGCTGTGCAGCTTCAGCCACATGGCAGCTTCAGCTCCTGACCTGAAGAATGTAGGGGGACCCAGCCACCAGTCTGAGGAGTAATCACTCTTGCTTTTACCTGCTTGGATCTGGACTGTGGTCTAGGGTGGAGGTCTGGGTGTGTGTGACCAGTGTGCCAGAGCATGTGGAGGCTTCAGAGAGGGCACCTTTGGCAGCTGAGAAAACCCCTGCAATTGGTACAAAGCTCCCCTGTCTGTTAGCAGAGTCCTACTGTGGCAAAAAGCCCAAAAGTCAAGTAATTGAGTGGCAACATGAGAAAACAAGCAAGGAAAAGAAAGCAGAAAAACCAAAATTCACACTCCTATTTTGGGGATAAAAAGTATCAAAGCATGGAACAGGAGTAAGACAGTAAAGTTAGAGCTCCTGCACCAAAAGCTTCCAAGAAAAATACAAGATGGTTATAGGCCATAGACGACCTTAAACAAGATTTTGAAAACCAAACAAGAGAAGTGGAGAAAAAATTGGGAAGAGAAATGAGAATGATGCAAGAAAATTATGAAATAAGAGTCAACACCCTGACTGAAGAAAATAATAACTTAAAAAATTGACTAACTCAAATGGCAAAAGAGGCTCAAAAAGCCAATGAGGAGAAGAATGCCTTAAAAAGTCAAATTTGCCAGATGGAAAAAGAATCTCAAAAGCTCACTGAAGAGAATCATTCCTTTAGAATTAGATTGGAGTAAGTGGAAGCTAGTGACTTTATGAGAAATCAAGATACTATTAAACAGATCCAAGCAAATGAAAAAATAGAAGTAAATATGAACTATCTCATTGGGAAAACTACTGACCTGGAAAATAGATCCAGGAGAGATAATGTAAAAATCATTGGACTACTCAAAAGCCATGATCAAAAAAAGAACTTCGAAATCATCCTTCAAGAAATTCTCAAGGAAAATTGCCCTGATGAACCAGAGGGCAAAACAGAGATTGAAAGAATCCACCAATCACTTCTTGAAAAAGATCCCCAAAAGAAAACTCCTAGGAATATTATAGCCAGGTTCTGAAATTCCCAGATCAAGGAGAAAATATCACAAGCAGCCAGGAGGAAACAATTTGAATATTATGGAAACACAATCAGGATAACACAGGATCTGGCAGCTTCCACACTGAGGGTTCAAAGGGCTTGGGGTATGATATTCTGGAGGTAAAAGGAGCTGGGATTAAAACCAAGAATCACCCAGTAAAACTGAGTATCATGCATCAGGGGAAAATATGCTCATTCAGTGGAATAGAAGACTTTCAAGTATTCTTGATGAAAAAACCAGAGTTGAATAGAAAATTTGACATTCAGATACAAGAAGCAAGAGAAACATGAGAAGGTAAATAGGGAAAATTAATCATAAGGAACTTATCGAAGTCGAACTATTTACATTCCTACATGGAAAAACAGTAAGTGTAACTGATGAAACTTTTCTCAGTATGAGAATAGTTGAAGGGAACATAAATATAAATGTATATACACACATATACATATATACATACATGTCTATATAGGAGTGTATATGGCCATATGAATACATATGTAAATGTGTGTATATATGTGTACAGGCATACATAGATAGAGGTCACAGGACCAATTTAATAGGAAGGGATGATACTTAAAAGATGATATTAAGAGGTGAAAAAGGAATGTAATTAAAGGAGATGGGGAGAGACAGAATGGGGTAAACTATCTCATATAGAAGAGGCTAAGGAAAATGCTTACAAGGGAGGGGAAGAACAGGAAGGCAAAAGAGAATTGGTCAACCTTATTCTCATTGAATTTGGGTTAGGGAGGGAATGACATAACACACTAAATAGGGTATCTCACCCTACAGGAGAGTAAGGGCAAAGGGGATGAGAGGGGGGATGATGGAAGGGAGGGTCTGTTGGTGGGGAGGAAAGTTGGAAGCACCCACTTTTGGAAAAGGACAAGATCAAAGTAGAGAGTAGAACAAGTGGGAAGTGGGATAGGAGGGAGGGAAATATAGTCAGTATTTTACAATATATCCACTATGGAAATGTTTTGCATAGCTACACATGTACAACCTATACTGAATTGCTTATCTTCCCAGTAAGGGTGGGCGAAAAGGGAGGAAGGGAAAGAATCTGGAATTTAAAGTTGTAAAATAAAATGTTTAAATATATATTATCATTATGTTTTACATGCAACTGGGAAATAAGATATAGAGGTACTGGGGTATAGAGATCCATCTTGCCCTACTGGGAAGTCTGAGTAGGGATGGGGGAGGATATAGGAGAGAGCAGATTGGATGAGGGGGTGTGTATACAGTGGGATTGCTGTTTTGGGGTGGTGGTTGGGGAAAAGATTTATAACTTTTTATATATTTAAAACTCAAATTTATAACTCAAAATCTTTTTGAAATGAATGATATAAACTAAAAATAAACATAATATTTATTTTTTTAAAAAAGAAAAGGGACAGGGTCAAAGGAGAATATAGAATAAGTGGGGGGTGGGATCAGGTGGAGGGAAATATAGTTTCTATTTCACAATATAACAATTTTTAAACGTTTTGAGTAACTACACATGTACAACCTAAATTGAGTCACTTGTCTTCCCGGTGGGGGTAGGTGAGGAGGGAAGAAGGGAAAGAATCAGGAAATCATAGTTTTAAAAACAAATGTTAAAAAAATATTTTTTACATGCAACTGGGAAATAAGAGATATAGGCACTAGGAGTACAGAGATCCATTTTGCCTTACTAGAAGGTTAGGTGGAGATGAGGGAGGATATAAGAGAGAGCAGATTGGGGGAAGGGGTATTCAGTAGGCTCTTTATTTTTGGGTGGGTGCTAGTGGAAAAAGGAGGAGAAAAATTTGCATCTCAAAATCTTGTGGAAATGAATGTTGAAAACTAAAAATACATAAATAAATCAGGGGGAAAAAAGTATCCATGATATAGAAGAATGAGATTTCTGCATAATATACAAATCTTTGGCCTTTCTCATTTCATCATTCTTACTCTTTATTTTCCAAGAAATGTCTCCTTATTCTCACCTATTCTCCTATATGAATTTAATTTACTGAATATCAAAATATATGTTAATTTAATTTTGGGAGTTTTATTGAGTTCTTTGTAAAATGTCTCTCCCTCTTCAACCTCTCAATAAATGTTACTGCATAATCTGTAATTACTTCATAGTAGTCTCTTCAAAATACTTATCACAGTTACTGTAATATGAGATGGCTCCATATTCCATGAAATTATGTCTCTTGTTGCTTTGGCAAGCAACTGTAACAAATCCTTTATTTGCCTCTCCAATTAGAACCTGAGAACCATTCTTTCATTTACCTACAAAGTCTTCCTGCTTTCTGCTTTCATTTATGTTATAGCAAGAATATCAGGATTGATGAGGCAGCTATGGGGCAGTTGATAGAGCTCTGGGCTTAGAGTCAGAAAGACTCATCTTCACAAGTTCAAATATGTCTATAGACACTTACTAGCTTTGTGATACTGAGCAAAAACTGCTTTCTTCAGTGGCCTTGTCTACAAAATGAACTGGAGAAGAAAAGGGCAAACCACTCCAATATCTAACTGAAATGACTCAACTACAACAAAAAAAATCAAGATGTACACAATTCAGTCCCTCTAGTATAAGGTATTTTTAACGCAGGGTAGTTGAACTTTTTACCCCAGAGCCTGTATATCTTATTTCCCTAGATTAGGGTAAATAATCTCATATAAAAAGAGGTAAGAGAAAACGATTACAATGGAGAGGAAGAGAAAGAAAGTGAAAGGAAATGGGTCAACCTTACTGTCATTGAATTTGTCTTAAAGAGGGAATAACATACATGTTCATTTGTGTATCTTACCCTACAGGAAAGCAGGGGGGGAATGGGATCAGAGGAGGGGTGATAGAATGGAGGGCAGATTGTGGGAGAGGGGAGTTAGAAGCAAACACTTTTGAAAAGGAATAGGATTAAAGTAGAAAATAGAGTAAGTTGGGCGTGTGATAGGGTGGAGGGAAATACAGTCTTTCACAATATAATTACTAAGGAAATGTTTTGCGTAACTACACATGTACAACCTATGTTGAATTGCTTGTCTTTCCAGTGGGGGTGGGTGAGGAGGGAAGAAGGGAAAGACTCTGGAACTCAAAGTTTTAAAAAAAATGTTAATGCATGTCACATGCAACTGGAAAGTAAGTTATACAGGCACTGCGATATAGAAATCCATCTTGCCCTACTAGAGAGTTGGGGGGTGGGTGGGGGAGGATATAACAGAGAACATATTGGGGTAAGGGGTATTCAGGAAGCTTGCTATTTTGGGGTGGGATAGGGAAAAGATGAGTAGAAATATTTGGAAATCAAAATCTTGTGGAAATTAATGTGGAAAACTAAAAATAAATAAATAAATTGGAAAAAAAAGAAAGAGGTGGTATGGGAGAGGATATAATAAGAGAGAGCAGATTGGGGAAGGGGTATTCAGTAGGCTTGCTATCTTGGGGTTGGTGATAGGGGAAAGACAGGGAGAAAATTTTTAACTCAAAATCTTGCAGAAATGAATGTTGAAAACTAAAAATAATTTTAAAAAGAATAAAAATGTGTAGAGATAAGAAAAAGAATTATCTGTCTTGTTTCCTACTGAATCTTGGCTGCATATCTTCTCATCTCCAGCAGGAAATTCTGAGCTCTGGCACCAAATTCTTTAGACTGAAAAGCTCGGAGGCTTAATTGCTCATTTTGAAATATCTTTCCTGGACCAGGGATGAAGGCTGGTCTCTTCATCAGAGACCTCACTCTAGCACAGGAGTTTATAATATTTGTGTGTGTCATAGACCCCATTGATAGCTAAAACCTATGGATGCCCCATCAGAAAAACGTTTTTAAATGCACAAATAAAATATATAGGATTACAAAGAAGACCAATTATATCATAATACAGTTATCAAAATAATTTTTAAAAATCATGGAATCCTTATAATATTTTCCAAGTTATTTTAAAACCTACCTCTAGTATATGGCAATTTTTTCTAATATGTTCTGATTTTGCTCTCTGGAAGCTAGATTATACTTAGTTTTTATGCCTGTATGGACTATTTGAGGCAGCTAGGTGACAAAATGAATAGAATGCCAGGCTTGGAGTCAGGTAGACCTAGGTTCAAACTCGACTTCAGACACTTACTACCTGTGTGACACTGGGAAAATCTCTAACTCTTTTTGCCTCAGTTTCCTCATCTATAAAATGAGCCAGAAAAAGAAATGGCAAGGGAACTGAGGTCAGAAATTCACCATGGTTATACATTAGCAAGTATTTCAAAAGGGATTCAAAGCCAGAGTTCAAATAACTCCCCATCCTTGCTCCAGGGGTGGGCTAGTAAAGGTTTAACAACTGGATCTTGGGGGGAGAGAAAAAAGTCTACATGACACACTTTCAAATTGTATTTATATTATTGACAATTTCCATCACTTTCTTAAATGTAGACAATTTAAGAAAAAAGCAAAACCAATAAACCGAGCCTTGATTTATAGCAATGGCAGATTTCTGATGTATAAAAAGCCTTACAGTAGAAATTTTACAATCAGTTCTCTTGAGCCCTTCATAGCTGGTGCCACAAAAGCCCTTTCTGTCTCTGATTATAGGTGGGAGTTTGTTGAAAAGGAGATGGCAGGATTGTGTGTTTATAGTAGAACTCAAAGGATCCTGGAGTCTATGGAGGACTAATCCCTGCCCCCACCCGTGCCATTTTACAGATGAGAACACAGATGAGTACAATGACTTACCAAAGGTCATACAATGAATAAGCATCCCATAGAGTCTTACTGTAGATATCTATGGACTCTAAGTCTTAGGACTCTGCACTATACTGCCCTGCCTCCTGTGATCAGTGGAATGTTGTTGAAAAGCAGACAAATAACAGTGATTCGAGGTCACCTTGTTTGATATATTCATTATCACTCTTGAATCAATAGCTCTGGGAAGTATAATTTGCTTTCAAAAACATGGGTAAGCAACTCAAAAGGATTCTTTTTGTGGAAAGGGCATACTCTGAACTTGGATGTTCTCAGAGTAATATCCTGGCTGTAGTCACTCCTATCAATACAAAAGCCCTGGCGCCCCCCAGCTCCTCTGGCACTTAGGCCTATAGATAGTTTTCTACAGCTGTTACTAGTCATTTCCTTGTTTATGTTTCTGTCACACATGTTCTTGTGTATTTCTCCTGGGTGGTATGGTGGAGAGAGTACTAGACTTGAAGTCAGGAGATCTACATTGACATCCTGCTTTAATTCTTATTATCTATGTGAGTAAAGGATAACCCCCCTCACCCCCTTCACCTCCCTCTTCTCATCCATAAAATGGGGATATTTCTACAATCCATGGATTGTAAGGAAAGAGCTTTGAAATGCCATAGAGATGGGAATTATTGGTTTCTCCAGGGTGAAAATCATGTTTCCTTTTTCCTTAGTATTTCCTCATTGTGCCTGGTACATTTGGAGATCTTCCCACATCAGGTCCTCAGTTACTTCTGTTTTACTGGGGTCTGCAGGAAGAAATTTAGGACTAAATGGAGTCTTCGACATTTAGAAATAACTAATAGCAAGCAGCTCTTTTCATCTGGAAGGATCTCAAAGAAATTCACAATCTGTGATTCTTCAAGGAAACCATATTGTTTTGAAATCTTTGTCTTATTTATCCCAGGATATTGGTTAAAACACATTGCCTTGGTGTAATACAGAGAAACAAGAGGTGGGGTAGGGGTAGGGTCTTGCTTTTTTCCTCTTTTCTTTTCAGATACTGCACTTGGTATCTGTGAAAATTTGGATTTTTGCTTCCAACATTGGTCTCCATGAATGCTAAGTCATTTGGCTTTCTCTCAAGGGTGGGCAGGTTCCCACTTCCTGGGAGGGCACTGATAGTGGCAGTCATTTGGAAGATCCAGTCAGAACACCGAAAGGCTTCTTTGATGAAAAAAAAAAAAGGGGGGGAGCAGCGAATGAATGAATAGGTCCAGATAACAAAGATTAGATTGTAAAGTTTAGCTGCTTGAAATATGGCATATTGTAAGCACAAGAAGAAATCATACTGCATCAGAGAAATAGTCTCTAATCAATCTTAGAAGAAGTTGTGCTTTTCTTTGGCATCCAATATTTTATTCGTTTTGATCACATTTTGACCATTCCTGATGAATAATCAGTTTTGCAGTAGAAGGTTCACTGGGACTAAAATATGGGTTCAAGTCTTTTGCTCTGACATTGTCATTTTACCTGGCTGGACCTCAGTTTCCTCAGCAGTAAAATGAGGATGTTGATTATGATGAGACAATGTGACAGAGGCAGGAAGTATGTGCATCTGGACACTGATGACCTGAAATTGAATAACGGTTTGGCTGCTTAGAAACTACATAAGTTTGGGTAAGTTTTTTCATGCCTATGGACTTCATTTTCCTTATCAGCAAAATAAAGTTGTTATTCTAGATGCCTGCTAGAGTTTCTTCCAGTTCTGATTCTATGATCTCCCTACCAGCATGTTCTTATGACTATGAGAAAATAAGTAACCTTTTGATGGCAATGATCTCTCTTCTCCCCCTGCCCCCCGCTCTTTTGAAGCCGCAATGTTTTGGTAAACCCTGGTGCTGCTGGAAATCTGACTTTTCTGTTTCCCTCCCCAACTTTTTACTGGTCACTTTTTCCCTGAGGCAATGGCCCTTGAATATGTAATTTGTTTTCCCCACCAGGAGGTGCCAAAGGCCTTTTAATTGCTCTCCCTATTCCTGATAGTTTATCTTTTTTTTTTTTCTTTTTTCTTCATCTCATTCTCCTTTCAGTTTCTTCTGGGTTGTCAGCGTTTCATGAGGACTATGTTATTTTGGTCAATTGGAAGAAAAATCTATATACTGAAATGTTCGAGTCAGATTGAGCTCCAGGGGCTACGTGCTGGGTCAGGAGTATTTCTGATTTGGAGCACAGGTGCTTTCTGCCCAGTTTCTTAATAAAACTGAAGATGTACAGGGATAATAACTCATGTATATGTAGAAACTTGTCTTGCAAAGCATCTTTTTTTTTGGCAACCACTCTATGAGGTAGGTAGTACCAATATTTTAATGCTGATTTTATAATTAAGGAAACAGTGGCTTAAATAATTGTGTTGACTTGCCCGCATATAAAAACAAACACTTAAAACCAAGTCTTAAAAATGGGAAAGGGAGATGTTTTAATTATCTTCCTCAGTTCACTTTCCTATCAAAAACATACCATGGCTCTCAATTTCCCAATTGTACAATGTAAATTCCTTTGCAAAAGGCTTAAGACCTGTTGGACTTGGTCCTAGAAAGGAGTAGAAGTTAAAAAGAGAAAAACTTAGCTTTGATATAAGGGGGAAACAATGCCCCTTGTCATTGAAATTATCCAAATTGGAATGGATGTTGCCTCAGGTGGAGGTGGATTTCCTTTCACTTGCCATCAAGCAGAGATTAGATGAGAACTCCTGAAGGCTATTATTATAGATTAATATTATTATAGAATAATAAACACGGGGGGAGTGACCTGGATTCAAATCTGCCTCATGATTATGAACAAATTACTTCATCTTTTAAATCTCAGACAAAACTGTTTCCCAGAGCCCCTGAGGACTATGGGTTCACAAAGAACAGGTACAACCTTGGGGGCTGATGCTAAAATGGCCCTTCTTTTCATTTATTTGCTGCCACTATTTTTAATAAGACCTCTAAATATGCCTTACATATGAATCTTGTCAAGTTTTCCAGAATTTTTCAACTTCTATGCAAGCTCTGAAGTTGTAAGTGGACCTTCTCTTTCTCAACTTGTACCTCATATTCATAGGTTGGGTACCTAGAAGAAAACTGTTACTACCTGGTTCTTTGAGTTGGTCCTGTGTGGGCATTTTTCTGAAACTATAGCTTACAAGCCCCCCACTAGTGAGTTTACCTTGATATCTATCCAAAAGACATATAAGGTCAAAATAACAGCATTGATTATAGATAACATAAGAATAATAGCTATAAAATATTTTCATAAAGTCAAATAAACTAACAAAAATAAGCACTGTGTTTATAGGAAGAATGGGCTCAAAGTTAGAGTATAATGATAATGATACACACACACACACACACACACACACACAAGTTTAGGAAAATAGATAGAATTGACATTGACCACGGTCATTTGGAGAGCCAGTTGTAGGCCAATCTACAACCTTCTTCTTGCCCAATTTCTTTTTTTTTAAGCAATTGGGGTTAAGTAACTTGCTCAAGGTCACATGGCTAGTCATTATTTATGTGTGGGTGCTCATTTTCTGAGGCCGGTTTTGATCCCAGGTCATCCCAACTCCGAGGCCAGCACTCTTATTCACTGCGCCACCTAGCCGCTCCTTCTTGCCCAATTTCTATTTCAAAATGTATCAATCTGAACTCTAGAATATTCCAGGGCTACATTTATATATTTTCCAGGTTATTAAAATTACAGACTCTTTCTCCTTAATTAATAAGTTGGCTTAAACTCCCTACTCCAGTTCACTTATCATTTATTGAATAGATAGGAGAAATATACTTCCAATATTAATCATTTGTATACACTATAATAACAAGTGAAATCCATAACAAAAGATATAGATAATTATAGGTAATTATTTATAATATTTTGGATATGAGAAAGATTATAGCCAGAGTTTCCTCAAATACTAACTATGAAAGCAGATGACTATTGTTCACTTGGGAAAAACAATTTTACCATTCTGTTCATCCTAGATACCGATTAAAGTCTATCAAGAATCCTATTGATATTTGTTAACAAGATAAGAGTTAAATTTAGTCTCTAGAGGAAATGTTATTCTAGTCCTTTTTCTTTATTGTCTCTCCAACCATCAAAGGAGATGATCTATTTAGAATGAATTGTAAATTGTATATTTGTCATAGACAATTCACAAAATGCTTTTTACAATATTTCTTCAAAATTAACAATTAATATACAGATCTTAAAAGAAAAAAAAACTATTTCTCTAGGCTAGTGTATTCTTTCTATAGACTTTTCACAGATCCTCGGATATCAAAATGAACACATATATACTCACCATGACAAACCCTTCATATCAGGAAATGATTGAACTGATTTCAGACTGCCTTTTCTGTAACATCATTTGCCTCTGAATGATACAGTAACATTACCTGTAGTCTCTGTGGTAGTCAGATCAAATGGGTTTTATATTAGATATATGGCTAAAGCAACTCACAGCTCTGGGAAGTACAGGGTCCTGGTGTCTTCTCTTGGCTCATGGAATCTTCATGCTTCTCCCCTCTGGACAGAGTGTCCAGTTGGACTCCCTGGTTCCACTCCTCTTTGTAGCTCAAGTTTCTCCTGTCCAAACTAGGTTTTTCTTGAACTCATAGACACCTCCCTTATCTGCTGCCAAGGTATACGCTCCTAAAAGTTGCTCTCTGCTTTGAGTCACTGTGTGACTATGTTGAAACTCTAAGTCGAGGGGAAAGAGACCCCATCCCACCTCTAACCCTTGCCAAGATTTATGTCCTCTATGTGGGCAAGTTGTTTATCAACTAATAGTTCCTCCCTGAAATGGTCCTAGTTATCATAAATTCAACTTTTTAAAGGTCAGAAGGGGTAGGGTCAATATTAATCTAGCCAATGACCAGACTCCCTTTCCAATTTAATAATTTTTTTTTCACATTTTGTTAAAGGGAGGCAAGACAAACAAGAATTTATATCTGACTCAGCAGATCATTATCTGCCTCTTATTGTTTGTGATAATATCTACTGAATGAGAGTTGGAAAATGAGAGCAAGTCACCCTAGCCAACACACAGACACAGACACACGCGTGTGCGCACACACACACACATAAACACACGCAGACGCAGACACACAGACACAGACACACACACATGCAGACACACAGACACACACGCAGACACACACACATAGACACACACACAGACACAGACACACACACACAAAGACATACATACACATACACACCCTTATATTACATATTGTATAACTATATCTGTGTATCTATGTCTACATCAATATTTCTATCCTTATCTATCTATATCTACATTGACACCTATCACCATCACTCTATATGAGAGAGAAGAAGTATCAATTTAGGAAATTTCAAAATTCTTTGGTGACACAATAGTTAGTTGGTCAGATTTACTTCTTGCCTTATAACAGTCTTTCTCTTCTTTGATTCTTCTGATTAAATGTCTGTTTCTTAAAAATGTTTTCTACATCTTCTTAGATTCTCTCCTTTCCTTCTTTAGTATATTGTGATGGCTTCTTTTGACTTTTACTTCTCCAAAGGGTTCCCCTAGTTAATGAAAATCCACTGGAGAAGGGTTATTTTGTCTTCTGCCCTAGAAAATGCTGTCCTCAAACCTGTATAAAGACTTGCGTTCTGCTGAATTGCTCTTCCAGAAGATAGCTACGCAACATTTGCCAAAGCAAGCCACTTAAGCATAATGAACACCATATACAAGAATGGTGGAAGGATGCCAGCCTAAGGGAGGAAGTTTCACTGACTCTGCTCCTGGTTTATATGGAGTATGTGCTAAAAGAAAGCAAATACGGCCTGGCTCAGGCCACCAACAGCTTTTCTTTTGTAACATCCATTGTTATCAAGAACAGAAATCATATTAGAAGAGTCCAAAAAGCCTCCCTACTGACTCAAGCAAATTTCACACTTAAATGTGTTTTTAATGCATTGACCCTGTGGAAAGTTTTCTTTCTGCATGATGATGTCTGTCTGCAGCAAATTTTTCTTACTCTTAACATAAACCTCTGAAGTATTGTGTTTAAGTCTGGCCTATAACACTCCATAACTTATCAAGTCATTCCAACTCTATGAGTCTCTTTCATTTCCACTAAACTTCTTTAGGCCTCAGTTTCCTCTATTGCAAAATGAAGGGACTGGATGATCTTCTAAGGATAGGATCCTTTCTATTCTAAATCTATGATCTTTTATTTTCTGTCAGTTAGTAAAAACATGAGTATTTACTTTTCCCTTGGAGAAAGGTGAGAGGAAAAGAGATTAAAGATAGGCTCCCTTCAGGTCTCACAACAACAGGCCTCTCATGGGGTTCTTCTCTATCCCTGCTTCTAACTTTTGCTCATACTACTACTTCCACCAAGAACTTAATATCTCCTTGGAGAAAAGAGAAATACATATGAAACAAAAAATTGCATCTGAAACAAAAAATCACAGATTCTTTATTAAGTCTTCAGGTAGCATAAACTTGGAACTCCTTGGGAATTCTAAAAAAATAGTAGAGGAAAAAAAATTACACAGGGATAATAGAAATCTTGCTATATTGTAAATACCTGGATAGAATATAAGCTTTTTGAAGGTAGAGACCTGACATATTTGCCATAATCACTTTCCCAGTTCCTAGCCCATTACTTTCATGAAGTGGCATTCAATAAATGTTGGTTAAATGTTGAAGGTTTGAAGAAAATTGGCAATGAGATCAGAAATGCCTGAATACTCCAAGGCTCTCTGTGTGCATACTACCCATGGTCCCTGACACTGGGCTTTAGGCAATGTTATAGAAAGTGTTTTGTTTTGTTTTTTGTATTTTTGTGGCCAAAGAATTCATCAATCTGTGGCCAACCTGGTGACAAGCCGCTCCCAACTTGTGTAGGATAGCATTCACATCACAAATATAGGCCGTCAAGAAGCCTATGTTTGAATCCTTTCCAAACTGTTAACATCAGCTAAAACGTTTCCTGTTCTGACATAATTTGGAAAAAAAGTATCAGAAGAGGACTTCAGTGGAAGTATCACAAACCATGCATTTTAAGGTGGGAATTAAAAAGGTAATGACTTTCATTGGGAAGACCAGGAAAAACATTGCATATCATTACTCTATTTTTATCATCAATTCTGTCCACTAGTTTTATGCAAAATATAATAATTTATGTAAAATATAATAATAACTGGAATCTATATAGTGCTTTAAAGTTCACAAAGTACTTAAAAATATTACATTATGTTATCTCACAACCATCCTGGAGATAAGTCTTATGGGTCAAGCACAACTGAAAGAATGTCTAAACAGCAACAAATACAATATTTTATAATATCCATATATGATATTGATAATTGACATAATATTGTCTATATACATAACATAATATGACATAACATAGTATATGATATGACATGACAAAGTATGATAAAATGAAATTCAGGGACTTAGCTTTTTCAAATAAGAATCAGATACATAGTGTGAGTAGCTTTTGTGGGCACCTGGACTTCATGTTCACTTGTGTTTATATTGAGGATACTTTTAAAGAAACCCCATTTTAGCCAAGAGGAAACTAAGGCTCATAGACTTGTCATTGGTAAGGAAGCCAAATAAATGCAGAAAAGGAAGTATTTGAACTGGATTTTCCTGAAGCAAGTCTAACACTCTATCTATTATTCAATGTAGCATATTTCTGTTGGAACAAAAAGAAGGGCATCTAGCTGGACAATTCAGTCTTCAGAATGACTACAAATGCATGGATGTAAAAGGGGCAGGCATTGTAGGCAATGGAGCATAATATATCTCTAGGAAAACCTAGGCTTCCTTGGACCCAGGGAGACCCAGATTCAAAGACTGCATCTGAGATATACTGGAGGCATGGCCCAGGTAAGTCATTTAGTCTGTCAATGCTCTAGCCAATTATAATGGTAATGGCAATCTTCCTTGCTTCTTAATAGACCAAATGTAATCACATGGAGCCTGTGGTGAGAGGAGTCTGCTGAATGCATGGAGCAAGAAATGAGTCAAAGCAGTTAGTACGGTGGGAAAGAGAGGACACAGGTAAGGAGACAGCTAGGTTTGTGAGTGTTTGGATGTGGGAAGGTTTTGGGATGGTGTTGCTTTCTGCAGTATTATTGTGTATAGATTTCTTTGTTGTTATGATAAATTCAGTTTTCTGGGATAGGGATTTGGCTTTCTTTTGACTGAATAAATGTTTTGCTTCTGTCTTCTATATAGAGAGTCTGTTATATTTTGAAAGTCTGAACTATGCTGGCATATTCATAGTCACTATCGGTGCTGTGAATATTGCCTTGGTGATACAGCAATTCTCTAGGATTATAAGTTGTGGAGAAGGTGCCAACCTACATTTATAGGAGTTTCATCACTCTCACCAGAGAGCTCTCTAGACTAGTAAAATAAATCCATTTAGTAACTAACTAAACATACATACATAATACATACATATGTATATATTTCTGCATATATATACATAAAACACACATATACACTATATAAATCTAATCTAACATGATATGATGAGGGCAACTAGATAACATAGTGGATACAGTGTCAGGCCCAGAGTCAGGAAGACTCTTCTTCATGCGTTCAAATATGGCCTCAGACACTTTCTAGCTGTGTAACCCTGGGCAAGTCACTTAATTCTGTTTGCTTCAGCTTCTTATCTCTAAAATGAACTAGAGAAGAAAATGGTCAACCACTCCAGTATTATTGGCAAGAAACCTTCAAATGAGGTTGCAAAGAGTCAGGCACAACTGAAAAAATGACTAAACAACAACAAATATAATATGATATAATGTCAATATATAATATTGACAATTGACATAATATTGACAATATTGCATATTGTCAATATACGACATAACATAGTATGACATGATAAAGTATGATAAAATATGATATGCAATATATATGATATGATATAATGTTATATGAAATTCAGGGACTTCTCTTTTTCCAATTAGAATCAGATACTTAGTGTGAGTGCCTATTGTGGCCTCCTAGACTTCAGGTTCACTTGTGTTTATAATGAGAATATATTAAAAGAAAGCTCTAACTTTTAAAGCTTGCCAATGAATACTGTACTTGAGAGAGGTAGAAGGAGGAGGAAAACTAAATCTATTGTGTGCTGCTTCTGAAGGAAGAGGGGAAAACAATCTTGTAGGATGGGGCAGGCAAGGAAGCTTTGAAGCTGAGGCAGAGACATGAGGGAAACATATGTTGAACAGAAAAAGAGACCTTCCTCTGGTTCCTAAAATAAAGGCACTGATCAATGCTAGGCATAGCCCTGGCACCCCACATACTTAATGTTTAAATAACGTCAGGATCCAAGTGTGAGCTGCCAAATGAGAGAGAAGGCTCAGGAAGGGAGAAGGCGAGAGAGCAAATCTGAAATCAATATTGTAACTGCTGTGTATCATTTGGGAAAGGCAGCTTCTGAGGCCAAGAGGAAAGGCAGCTTGAGGGACTCAGCCAGCCTTTGGGAGGATAAGGGTGATGAAAATTTATAAAGAAAGCAAGACTTAAATAAATAAGGAAATCGACCTTGGCTGGCTTTGGGTTTTTTTGTTTGTTTTTTCATTTTAACAGGATGCAGCATTTATAGAAAGTACAGGCTCAAAGAGTAGAAGGAAGACAGGATGAACAGGTAGGTCAGGGAGGTCAATCAGTAGCTGAGAATTGGAGGGGACAAGGAGCCAAATGTGAAATGCTTTGCAGATACAAGAGTGAAGGATTGTAAATGATTCACAGAATATAGCCTTAGGTAATTACCCTAGACCTTCAAAGAAGGTGGAAAGAGCCCTCGTGCTGATTCTGCATTATCTAGGGACTGTTATGTCTTTAGAGAATTATCTAGGCTTTTGGCTCATTTTTCTTCCCCTATCCTTTGGATACTTTTTTCCTTTCTTCTTCCATCAGAGGACAAGACAGAAAAGAATATATAGAGTGTTTAGAAATGGGATAATTGTCATTCATATGTTACATAGGCAGCTGAAGAATGCATTGGTATTATGATTCTAAGAGATGCAAACCCGGGTGAGTTGTGCCACATTTCCCCCAACCCCCATCTTTGTCTACTCTTTACTCAGAGGCTAGTTTTAGTCTGGCTCATTCTCTCTCATAATCATGGGTTGAGATTTCTTGTCTTTTTGGGTTTATTGATTTATTTCATTTTATATCACCCATATTTTCCAATATATTCTTCCCCTCTAGAAAATGATCAATTATAAACCAGAATAAAAAAAAATAAAGGGCAGCAGCTAGGTGGCACAGTGAATAAAGCACTGACCCTGGAGTCAGGAGGACCTGAGTTCAAATCCATCCTCAGACACTTAACACTTACTAGTTGTGTGTCCTGGGGCAAGTCACTTAACCCCAATTACCCTGTCTTCTCTCCTCAAAAAAAAAAAAAGGAGAAAAAAGTTCACCAAAGCCAATTCACACATAAAATAAGCCTGGTAGCCCGTTATGGATTCCATAACAATAAGCCCCCACCACTCCTGAGGAGGGAGTTGAGTTTTCATATTATTATTTACTTTGGATCAACTTTGGTCATTATAATTAACCAGCATTTGGTTTCTATTGCTGTGTTGTGTGATTCTTTCTATTTGAACCATTGTGCTCATCTTATATATTGTTTCCCCAATCTACTTCTTTCATTTTTGCATGACATCATGTATCTTCCCATGCTTTTCTGTCACCATCATGTTCATCCTTTCTTAAGATTCAGAACTGTTCATATACATTCATGTCCCACTGTTTGTTTAACCACTCCCAAATCAAGGGGCACATACTTTGTTTCCAGTTCTTTGCCACTTCAAAAGTTTTCTACCTTCTTCCTCAAAAGATAATGGAAGTCTTTCAAGGTATTAGAAGAGAAACAATGATGTTGACCAAGAAAATTGCAGATCATTTCATTGGAAATGCCTACCTTTCCATTATAAGTCTGCTAGTCAGCCCTAGAAAGTATGGGAAGCAATGGACAAGCCACTTTGCCTGGCTCTTGAATGACAGAACTTGAGAACTAAAAGGGACAGGGGTGGGTATCTAACCCAACCAATACAGGAGAGTGATCCCTACTAAAATATAATTATCAAGTGATCACAGATCACTAAATCATGGATCATGATTCAAACAGACCTTTGGGATGAACAAATTTAGCCTTCTCATTTTATATCCCAAACTGAAGAATAGAGACATGAAATCACTTGTACAGTGTCACACAGTGAGGCTGAGGTAGGAAGGAAACCCTGGTCATCATAATTCCAAGTCTAGCTCTCTAACGATTATGCAGTGCATCCTTACCTAATAATTAAAGACATTTAGAACTTGAATGCAATCCCCACTGTCACATACTGTCCAATGAAGTTTCCTCCATGTGGGGAAATTACAGGTGTTAGCACAGCACAATGGCTAAGCCTCACCTTAGAAAAATCATCTTCCCAATAACTTAGTCATTAAACTTTTATTAAGCATCTGATATCTGCCTGGCATTGTGCTAAATGCTGGAAATACAAAAATCATCTGTAAAACGGTGATGCTAATACTTATAATATACACCATCTATGTGGTCGGGGTGAGTCTTAAGTGACATTAAGTAAATCTGTTTTCATAAACTCTAAAGTGATAGATAAATGTCAGTTGCTGATTTGCAATAACCTAATTTATTTAAGACATACATTAAGATGATCCTGTATATCCCTCAGCAGGTTGAGTGATTGTAGTTCATGTCAGCGCTGCAATTTGCTATCAAGCCTCTTGACTTCTCAGTGACTCAGTTTCTCATCCTTCATATGGTTATCTTGGATCACTGGATCTCTCAGGTTCCTCACAGCCCCAACATTCTATGGATTGGATTTATGCCTTGGGCTCATGGTTTTTTCATCTGTGCTTTTTCTAAGCAGTATATTGCTACCATGTCGGTACCAATGAACTGAAGTGGCAGGGAGTCCCTTCTACACAAATTGGGGGTAATTTTATGTTTGTAAGCTTGTGAATTAGTGTTCTGACCTCCTTCATGGGAAAGAAAGGAGGGGCTTTGTCAACAACCTTTATTGTGGTTTGAAGACAGGGTGTGCCCCTGCTACAACTGTGTTTCATATGTGTGTGAATGGTAATTTACTCTTCTCCAGCCAATCTCTACTCTCCTCCTCCTGCTCAAAAGAAATAATTAATGTTGCTTTTCTGGAAAGACTACCCTTGGTCCTAGGATGTCACAGCAATGAGGAAAGGAAAGACTGCCCTTGTGAACCTCCTGTGAGCCAGAGGGGCTTCTAGGGATTTTCAGAGTGTGGAGGAAGATCTGAAACTTCTACAGAACTTTTGCCAAGTGGCTGAAGTGAAAAACTCTTCCCCAGCTCTCCTGGGTCTCATCAATTCTTATCATATATTCAGGAGGGGCGGAAGCTGCCTTTCAACTTCAGAGAAAGGAGCAAGGCGGACAAGAGAAAAGAAAATGCTGGACAGTAAAATGTTTTTATCAAATGCCAGTCTTTTGCTTTGGGATTCCA
This sequence comes from Gymnobelideus leadbeateri, assembly GCA_011680675.1. Classification (NCBI taxonomy): domain Eukaryota; kingdom Metazoa; phylum Chordata; class Mammalia; order Diprotodontia; family Petauridae; genus Gymnobelideus; species Gymnobelideus leadbeateri. The sequence goes on from WOXC01011214.1 coordinate 488,115, forward strand.
CAAGAGGCCTAGGTTTGGGGGATTTGTACATAAAGACTCACAGCTTTGAGGAAGTTTCGACAGAATGAAGTTGGATATTTATTTGGGACTTAATGTATAAAAGAGATTGGTGAGGTACAGAGAGTGAGGAGGTTTTGCTGGGTAAAACCTTCCAAGCACTTGTCCTTCCTTAGTTCTTATTTTCAAACCCAAGTACTGTTCGCTCAGGATATTAGGTCTGTAGGGTTAACAAGGCACAACCTTCTGGTCCAGAACTCTGAAGGCTTCTTGGAGGGCTTACAAAGCAGTTTTCGGAGTTAAAATGTAAATGAATCAGAAACACATGGATTCAATTTCCCTGAAAATCCGCATATGTTTGGAAAATAAGGGGGGGAGGGAAGAAATGTCTGGCCAAATGTACTTTGATTAAGCTGACCCCCAAATGTCTCCATAACACCCCTCCCCTCAAAATTATTCACAATATTGGCTGAAGTTGATTCATGGCTGGGTTCTTAAGGCCCATAGAACCTAGAGTGGTCTAGCTTATTCAACAGAGGTAAAAAGCTTTCATTGTCTTTCCATCCTTTAACTAAAAGAGGTTAAAGTGAGACAGTGATGATATTATATCACTCTACCCACAAAACTTACTGTGTTAAAACCTTCCCTTCTAAGAATAAGCAGGTATGATTGCAGAGAACACTTAAGTTTAATTTGTAAGAAGCCATCAGATTCTTAAAGGAGCTCGTCAGTCTTTTGGTCAAAAGGAATGTTGCTAGTTGAGGGGATGGTTTCCTGGAGTGCAGGAAACCTCAATATTTTGGGAGAAGGAAGTGATTTTCATTTTCCCAAAGCCTTAGTAATGCGAGACATAAAAGATGAGAAAATAGGGGACATCACTGATAGTCAACTATGTCTTGAAGGTGTCATGAATGCCATCTGATCCGGTTTGCCAATATGATTATCTCTACTTTCTAATCCTAACCCTTACCCTAATCAAGAAAACTCAGATGGTGAATAAAGATTAGGCAAGTGTAACATTGGTTCTGACTTCACAGTTTAAAGTTCACCCACTCTCTACATTGATATTTACAATGTGTTGCTTCTTTAGTCATTTTTTCCAGTTATATCCAACTCTTTATGACCCCATTTGTAGTTTTCTTGACAAAGATACTAGAGTGGTTTGTCATGTTGTTCTCTAGTTCATTTTACGGATGACAAAACTGAGGCCAACAGCATTAAGTGACTTGCTTAGGATCGCAAAGCTAGTAATCATCTGGGGCCAGATTTGAACTCAGGTCTTCCTGACTGCAGAACCAGCGTTCTGTCCATTGACCTATCTAGCTGCCCAAGTGAGTATTTAGGTGAATGTCCCCAAGTACCACAATTACAACACAAAGGGAGGAGGCTCAAGACCAAATACAATAGACATTATTAGCAATGTACCACACACCACAATGAGCTTCCCACTTTCTACCAGTCTATTTCCTAGCATTTACTCTATTGCCTCACCAAATGATCTATGACCACAAAGTGATACAATCTTCTCTAAACCTAAAGTCAGTCATTTCCTGCTACCCAGGACCCTAAATAAGTAGGGTATTAAAGGACTTAACAACTTTGACCCAACATATCTTTCCAACCTTATTATATATTGCTCACTTTCCCAACTCTACTGCCAAGCCAAACTGCCCTTGTATCTATTCCTCATACATAATACAACATTTCCTACATCTTCCTTTATGTTGACTGTCCTCCATCACTGTAGTGCCCTTACTCCTTGCCTTCTCCTTAAAAAATCTTTTATGTTTTTCAAGATACAGCTCAGCCCTTCCTGATTCCTTCTAGCTTCAAGTATCCTTCCACCATAAGTCTTGTATTTAACTACATAGTATTTTATTCCTTTTATTATTATGTAGAATATATGTATTTTTTGTTGTTTAGTATTGTTCAGTCATATCTGATTCCTCATGACTCCATTTGGGGTTTTTTTGGCAAAGGTACTGGAACGGTTTCCTATTTCGTTCTCCATCTTTTTTTTTTTTTTATAGATGAGGAACTGAGGCAAACAGGGTTAGGTGACTTGTCTATGGTCACATAGCTAATAAGTATCTGAGGCCAGATCTGAACTCAGGAGTCTTCATGACTTCAGGCTTGGTGCTCTATCAACTGTACCATACACTGTCCTTAATACACACAATTATATAGGTACATCTTTTCTCCCATAATAGAATATAAGTCCCTTGAGACGAGGAATTGGTTTCTTTTTGTTCTCTGTATCCTTAGTACCAACTACAATAACTGACTCATTACAAGTTGCTATTTGATTTATTTATTTTATTTCTCTATTGATTAGTAACTCTGATGATAACAAAAGCTATGGAGGTAACCCTCCCCCTATGTTGAAGACATGCTTGCTTTTTTCCTTCCAGGTCTATGCTACCCCTTAGCCTTTCTACATCATACAATATTTCAAAATCTCTTCATAGATGATGATCTAAAATGGCCACCTTGTGTAAAAGCATGCAGAGAAAGCAGAAGTATTAGGAGCAAATCACCATGGATTCTGATGTGCCAACAAGTCTGTGACTACAGTTAATTTTAATTTCCTCTAAAATCTGGTCAAAAAAGGCAACCAAGAGAATAGTATACACAGTGATTATACACAATTGACTATAATAATGCCAATATAAACAATATCAAAAGTCAGTCAATCTTACTTTGAGTGCAATGATCAAACATGGTGAGGAAGAAGAAATGTTCAAATCTGCTTCTCTCCTTTCAGTAGAAAGGAATTTGGGCATTGAATATTGTGCACACTATCAGATGAGGTCATTTTGACTGAATCAAAAGAGATAAATAATGTATGGTTGATAAATGCAAAATTTTGTATTTGGGTCCAAAAATTCACTTTCATCATTGCATGGTTAAACAAATATATATGTATAAATGTATGTATGTATGTGTGTAGACACATGTATACACACACACACACACACACACACACATATATATATATATATATATATATATAAAACTGCAATTTAACAGTATGACAGGATAGCACAAAATAAAACAAAACAAAAAAAACCCAGTGCAATCTTAGGCCAAATTAAGAAAGACATAATGCCCAGGAATAAGAAGGTTATAGTTGTTCTGTTGTCTGTGTTAGTCTAACTGATGCTTTATTTTCTTGTTCAATTGTGGATGCCACATTTTAAGAAGGATATTCATAAGCTAGAGGGTATGACTAGGAGAGTGAGGTGCCTAGAGAATATGCAGAACCAGATGAGGATAAGTTGGAAGAACTAAGAATGCTTAGCCTGGAGAAGAGATTTATGATAGCTGTATTGAAGATTTTGAAAATCAGATAAAAGAGGGCCCTATGAGGTCAAGCTTCTTCTATTTGGCCCAATAAAGAAGTGCTAGGAATAATGGGGGAGGAGAAGGGAGGGAAGTACAGTAATGGAAATTTTGTGAAGACATAAATTTAGAATTTAGATAAGGAAGCATTTCTTAAAAACTAGAAATAATCACAAGAGGAATGAGCTTCCACAGTAGGCAGAGAGTTCTCCTTTTACTGGAGACCTTTAAATAAAGACTGGGTGCCACCTCTTAACTATGATAAACATTCACAAAAAGGTGGATTTCAGGTAAAATATTAAGAATCAGGAGGCAGCCATGAAGGTTAGTCAGTGAAAATAGGTACATTCAATAGATGGAGTAGTATTTCATGTGAGGAGTAGTAAGGAGGTCAGGGTCACTGTATAAGAAGACTGGTAAGATAGTAGTGTGTCGGTTTAGTAAGGCCTTTAAAACCTAAATAGGTAATTTTATATTTTATTCTTGCAGCAATAGTCATTAGAATTTATTGAATATAAGACTTAGAAACAGAGACAGAAAAAAAAAGACAGAGAAATAAAGAGACAAAGAGAAACAAGACAGAGAGAGAGAGACAGAGAGAGAGAGAGAGAGAGAGAGAGAGAGAGAGAGAGAGAGAGAGAGAATGAGAGAGAAACTCACCCCTAATTAGCCTATTTAACTTGACCATGTAGAAAGGCTAATCCTAGTCTAATGTGATGTTTTCATAGCTCTCCTATCTATGGATGACTTAACCCCTTTCTTCAATTTAGCCATTTTTTCCAGGCATGATATTTTGGACCAAATGCCAGAGTATCAAATTCCATGATTCTTTCTTTGCAAAAGTGATAAGAGCTAATCAACTTAGAGTTGCAATGTAGGAAAAAGGTCAGTTGAAATTATCTTTGAGATATGGAATCTTTCCTCCTACATAATATGGGAAAAGGGGAGTAGTATGTGACTCTATGTCTGGTATATTCCCATAAGATGAGGGTCTGGACTTTCTTTCGCTGGGCTACCACCCAGAAGCAACTATCTGTTCCCAAGGCTAAGCCTATAAGGATTAGACAGAGAACTTCTTTGGCTAAAGGTTGAAATCTCTGGGGACACTATTCTTTCCTTTTCTACCCAGACTGAAAGGTTGACTCCATACTAATAAAATAGCAAAGGGAGGCTTTACATACATTCCATTCATAACAAAAGAACTTAAAATCTAGCAATTCCAAAAGTCTGATTTCTTTTGCTTTTGAATCTCACATATTTCAATGTAAATAAAGGATGGGAAATAAATCCCCTTTTTTGCTTACTGTAATTTTGCCATACTTATTTGATTTGACTCAGGCGTTTTAGCAATTGTAAGATTCTGAGCCTCTGAGCTGGGAAAACCTCCTTTCCTTTGCCAACCATATAAACGTTCTTCCTTGGATGGTGAAATATTTTGAACCTTTAAATTTTTTAAAAGGACTGGCTATTTCTTAATGGTTAGGGGAAATATAATGAGAATTTCAACTTTAGAACAAAATCCCACTGAGAAAGTTATGGTTCTCTGAGTGTGATCTTTACCCAGTCTTCTCAAAAAATGTCACTCTGTAACAAGACTATGAGCTTGTAGCCTGGCACAGTTAAGCCCTTATTAGGTGCTATATTTTCAAAGTGCTTTGCAACAAGGGATTACTAATACCTTAATACATGCCAATGAGTTTTGTCACCATAATCCTCATTTCACTTATGGCAGAGGTCACCAAGCAATTCAGTGGAGAGCAAGGATTGAACGTAAGATTTGAGGAAGTTTTGCCTGGTTCATTGACTCATACTGCCTCCTCTCTCCTTGTTAAATCTGTTTTCTGGACCATAAAAAGAAAGGAAAGGGAAGAGGTCAGGGTTCAAGGAAGATGAGGATAAGATTGATAATAATCAGCTTCTCTAATAATATACTTTGTTTGCTCTTATTGTCCTGTTAATGACGTATGATTTCAACATATCTCACTGACATCAATCTTATAATAATTGTGAGTGAATAAATATGTTTCTGACATCAGTGGAGGAGATAGAGAGAGGATGGGGCTGGGGAGGACCCAGCAGGGAGGAAAGTCTGAGTCTTTCTGTAGTTAGATTTGTTTTTCCTGTTTAAAAACATTATTTATTTAGGCTCTCTGAATAACAGTAAACCCTATGTAAACTCAAAATCTCCCAACCTGTATGAAAGAGGTGGAAATCCCTTTAAATTTTTTAGGAGCAATAAAAGATGATGTGAAAGGTTGGATTCCTCTTTTGCAATAACCCCCTCAAGTCAGAGGTTGTAAACTGAGACAGGCTTTCCTCTTCTACTAGTTAAAAGTAAATAATAAAACAAAAACAAAAAAGCAAAATGAACAAAAAGAATTCGTTCTTTTGGCCTGGTCCTTAGTTGTCTCATTTGTAAAAAGGAGGTAGAAGTATTTGTGCTACTATTTTAAGTAATTAGTGTGGGCAAAGTGCTTTCAAACATACCAGGGTGAGCTATTAGTGTTAAAAATTGAGGCAATATGGCATAATGAATGCAATACTGGACAGTATCAGGAAGATCTGGGTTCAAATACTTTAGAAGCTTGTCAGCTAGGTGGTGCAGTGAGTCTTGGAGTCAGAAGGACCTGAGTTCAAATCTGGCCTCAGACACTTAGCACTTACTAGCTATGTGACCTTGGGCAAGTCACTTAACTCCAATTGCCCTGCCTTTGGTCCTCCAAAAAGACAAGAAGAAGAAGAAGCAGCTTATGAACTCTGTGGCCTTGGACAAATCAATGTTCCTCTCCCAGTCTTATAGGTAATATGTAAATATTATTATAACATGTAAAATGTAATTGTAACAGTGACTACCCTGTCCCTCCCTACACACTGCCTGAAGACCAGGTCAATTACATTTCACTCCTCTTCTGAATTCTCTGGCACTCTCTGGGGGTCTGGGAATATTGTGTTTCTGCTGTTGGCTCAGGCCCCCACCAATTGTACCTCCCAAATTTTAGGAGCCTCTTGTACCTGTGTTACATTTAATCACTTAACACTTAGGTTAGCTTTTAGAAAAGAATATTTACTTCAATTGTATAGCAAGAACCAATATACAAACACATCCCCCAAAATGCATGAGCATAATTTCCCAGCCCCCCTCCACATACCTCAGTTTCTGGAGAGGGGAGGGAGATTAGGTTCATAGTTCCCACATAGCATTGTCCTACCAAGTTTTCTGCCCTTGGGCTTAACTCAGGTACCCCAGCTTCTTAGGGTTTCCCTACTGCTACATCTTGTCTGGAATCCTGTCTTTAAAGTCACCAGGAAGGAAGGAAGGAAAGAAAGAAGGGAGGAAGAAAATTTTCCAGGGAGATTAGTAAAAATAATATAAACAAGAGCTTTTTTCCCCATTTTCTGGAAATAATTGCCTTTTGAGTTATGTAAATAATGATAACTTAAATTATAATAAGAATAACAGAAAGAGAAGTTTTCTGCATTTCTACTCATGGAGGCAAATTGTTCTAAGGTAGATTTTATAATTCTCAAGCTCCTTAATCATTTTCCAGCAGTTTCCTGAATGGATAAAAATCCATTTTCCCTAAATGAATAAATTCCCAAAGATAGATGACAATGTGAAAATATGACTTAAAAATCTAAAATCTTTCTTTTGAACTCAATCTCAGTTGTAATAATAGCTGACATTTATTAGCGCTTTAAAATTCACAAAGAACTTTACATATATTATCTCATTTGAAACTCAGAACAATTTTGCCAAGTAGATGCATTCCAAATTATCAATGATGAAACTAAAATTCAGAGAGTCTTAGTGACCTACCCACATAGCTAATCAAGGATCAGAAGGATTCAAAACCAAGTCTTCTTGATTCTAGATCCAGCATCCTCTCTGTGAGACCGCATTATACCTCCCTGCAGCAATCTATCAATAAGCATTTACTAAGTACCTAGTAGCCAGAAACTGGGATAAAAAGACAAAAATGAATCAGTCCTTCCGTTTAAAAACTTGTATTTGTTTTTGTTTGGGATGGGGAGCAACATACGTGTATGTATGCGAATATGTATATATATATATGTATATGTATACATATATTTACATACACATGTCTGTGTGTATATATAGATATACACACGTGTGTATGTGTATAGTACTAAATCAATAGAGAGAGAGAGAGTACTAATAATTAAGGGGGTCAGGAAAGAATGATAGAAAACATGATGACTTTGCTGTCTTGAAGAAAGTACAGAAGTTTATGAGGCAGTAAGAAGGATGGATCCCTTCAAGCAAGAGGGTTGATTCATACAAAGGCATGGAGATTAGGTGTGAGAAGAGGAATAATATAAGGCCAGAAAAGGAGACTGGGCCCAGCCTGTGAGGATCTATTTTTTTTTTTTTTGGCCTTTTTGGAGTGGGGAAGGCAGGGCAGTTGGGGTTAAGTGACTTGCCCAAGGTCACACGGCTAGCAAGTGTTAAGTGTCTGGGGCAGAATTTTGAACTCAGGTCCTTCTGACTCTAGGGCCAGTGCTCTATTCACTGTGCTACCTAGCCACCTCTATGAAGGACTTTAAGATATAAACAAAGGTATTTATGTTTTGTCCTTGAAGTAACAGGAAACTGCTATAGTTTATCAAATAGGGGAATGACATGCTCAGACCTGAAGTTCAGGAAAACCACACTGACAGCTGCGTGGAAAGTAGATTGGAAAGGGAAGAAACTTGAAGCAGGAAGACCAGTTAGGAGGCTGTTGGAACAGACTAAGTGATTGTATGAGTTGTGAGAAGAGAACACATATGAGATATATTTTAGAGAATAGAAATGGGAAGATTTGACAATTGCCTGGATAATGTCTCTCATCTTCAGAGGTTATGTAAATGTTTACTGTTATGACTTCCTTCTTGAGGAAATGGATCTAATGGCACTTTCACTTGGGGAAAGTACTCTTTAAACATTGAAGTAGTAAATGAGCATGAGTTATTATTTTTATAATATTTGTAAAAGAAGGCATTACTTTCAAAGCCCTTTGAATGATCTCATTCTATACAACCATTAAGTATTCTTTGATAGCTAGTGTTTAGTGATGATGGTGCCTCTGCCAGCCTTAGGATTTTTAGATACAGCAGAGATAGAACAAGGCACTAGCTGGATCATTAAGGTCTAAAAGACCAAAGATTTCTCTCTGTCACATGTAAATGGGCAAACCCTACAACTGTGCTTGGTGAAGAAAAGTGATGTTTTATGTCAATCAAAAAATATTTATCAGGTGCCTACTATGGGCCAGGCATTTTGCATGCAATCACATACAAAAATGAAATGTTTCCCCTCAAGGAGCTTCCATTTTAATGAGGAGACCACATATATACAATGCATACACATACACATATGTGTATAGATGCACATATATGTTATGAATGTTTACATGTATGTGTATACATGTAAATACCAGGTATATATTATTCTGAGGTATAGTATGTTAGCAATATTTAATCAGTATACATACAGAAGCATAAGAAAAGTGCTTTATTTTATTTTATTTTTTTTTTATTTTATTTTTTTTTAAAGCAATTGGGGTTAAGTAACTTGCTCAAGGTTACACGGCTAGGCATTTGATTTATGCGTGGGTGCTCATTTTCTGAGGCCGGATCTGATCTCGGGTCATCCAAACTCCGAGGCCGGTGCTCTTACTCACTGCGCCACCTAGCCGCCCCGTTAGGGCAATTGGGGTTAAGTAACTTGCCCAAGGTCACACGGCTAGGTTTTTGTTTGTGCGGATTAAGTGTCTGAGGCCGGCTCCGAACTCAGGTCCCTCCGATTCCAGGGCCGGCGCTCTATTCACTGCGCCACCTAGCCGCCCCTAGTGCTTTATTTTATATAAGTAAATGAAGAAATGTTTAAAGAGTTGACAAAAATTTCATCTGATTATCCCTTAGCAGAATAATTTTGGGAGAAGATTGATAAGCAAGCACCAAGAATGAATTACTGAATCAATCTTTCACTGAAATATAAAATTTACAAGAAGAAAAAGATATAATGAAAAAGAGAGTCTGGTAAAACACTGATAACTTTGATACAATCAGTAATATCCTGACAAAATAAGCCATTTCTACCAGCTATGCCACCAGCTCCAAGGGGAAAAGCAGGGGTGGGGATAATAGTGAGCTTACCCTAGATTGTCATAACCACAGCCAATTACAGAAGCATGTTTTCAAATCAAAACTGAGGGGATTTCCAAAGCAGAATCGTAGGGAGAAACCATACTTTTCATGGCAAATTATCAGAAAACATTTTCCCACACTTCTACTCCTGGCCACACAGTACTATTGAAGGAAGTCATAAAACCATTCTGAATGGGCTGACTATAGATGCAGAACAAATCTCTAACGGGCTCTCACCACTGCATAACGACCTTTTTATTAATGCTGACTGACTCCTTATTACACTTTCCACAGTGACTATTTCAAATCTTTTCCTCTCCCTCAGAGTCCCCAAATCCCTAACCCCTTCTCAGTAGATGGTTTTGCCACCCACTTAACTAAGAATTTATGGACTCCTTTACTTCCCTTTCTCAACACTTTAAAGCATCTCTGTATTTTGACCCCTTTTCCTTCCTTCTGGGCTCATAGAAAAAGGTAGTCCTATTCCTTCCCAAAGTTAATTCCATCTTCTATATGACTGATCCCATCTTCATCCATTTTCTCAATGATTTTGATCCACTAAGTGTGCCCGCTTTCTTGTACTGTCAATCTTTTTCTTGCCATCGGCTCCTTCACCTTTGCCAACAAATATGTTTTGGTTTTCTCTATGTTAAAACAAACATTTTAATCCCACTATTTCCTCATAGTATCATCCTGTCTCTTCCCTTAATTGCCAGTCTTCTAGAGAAAAAATAAAAGTTTATACACATGCAGAGGAACAAAATAAGTTCCTATTAATTGGGAAATGGCTCAACAAACCAGCATATTAAAATTTAATGGGGTATTACTGCACAGGAAGAAATGACAAATCTGAATAATGTGAGGAAATTTAAATGAACTCTTTTAAATCCCAGCTAAAATCTTAAATTCTATAAGAAGCCTTTCCTAATAATCCTTAATTCAAGGGACATGAGTGGTGGTAGTAGTGGTGATAAGCATTTATATAGTACCTACTATGTGCCAAACACTGTACAAATATTTATTTGATACTTACAGCAACTATTAGGCAGATGCTATTATTCCTATTTTACAACTGAGGAAAAAATAAATTAAGTGACTTGCCAAGGGACACACAACTAGTAAGTATCTGAGACCAAATTTAAACAGAAGTCCTCCTGACTCCAAACCTAGAGTTTTTTCCACTATGCCAACTAATTGCACCATTTTAATGCCTTCCCTCTGAGTTTCCCTTTAATTCAACCTGCATATAGCTCATTAGTATATAACTGTTGGCATTTTGTATCTTCCATTACAATGTAAACTCCTTGTGAGCAAGAACAATCTTTTTCCTTTTTTTGTACCAAATCAGTACCATGGGTATCGGTGGCACAAGTCACAGGCCAATCATGACCCTCGCCTGCACATGGACTGTGACAAGTCCCTCATACTTAGCCCAGTGCTTGACAAAGTGCCTGAATCCAACCCCTTGTACAGATGAGGAATTGAAGCAAATAAGGTTCAGTGACTTGCTCAAGGTCACACAGCTAGAAAGTGTCTGAGGGCAGTTTTGAATTCAGGAAGATGAATCTTCCTGACTCCAGGCTCAGCATTCTATCCACTGTACTACCTAGCTTCCCTTTTACCATTTCTTAGTGCACAATAATATTCTATTACATTCATATTTTTAGTCATTCCTTAATCTGTGTCAGATTTATGTGTTTGCAGCCCCATCACCTACCACAATGTACACAGTAGAGGCTCTATAAATGTTTGTTGAATTGAAATGAAGGACAAAAAAAAAAACAAAATGCAATAATAAAACCAATAATGTCATCTATTTCTATGAAGATTTTTTTTCTGGTCTCCTTTTAATGAATCTGGTTTATAAGGTAAATAAGTTGTTCCTCAATGAAAGGATGAGTGGAAAGAAAGCTTTATGGATTTCTTTATTAGATTAAGCTAGCTGTATGGTTTGTTATTCTTCCTGGTGCGCTTCTTTCCCCTTTTTCCTGGTTTTGGGGCCCCGAATTTCCTTGGCCAGCTTCTTATGTGAAAGTGGTTTAAAGTCAGAAACCTATGATGGAATCCCAGCAGTGCAACTCACTGCCCTCTGAGACTCATACAATGGGCATTTTTCCCCACACAGAAATTATTTTTAATTCAATTTACAAGCATTTATTAAACCAATTATGAGTTAGGCACTGTGCTAGACTAGATCAAAAACCAAACAAATAAATAAAGAAGCAATGCCTCTTCTCAAGCTGTTTGGAGATCCTGACTCTAGGTTAGTTCTTCAGTTGTTGTTCTACCTTTTTAGATAGCAAATAAAGCTTGTCCTTTTTGTTCTTTCTGCCTTCCCTCCTCTCACCTCCTCTTATCTCACATTACCTCCTCTCACCTCTGCTTGCGTACCTTGTATTGCTATGCCTTGCCTCACCTTACCTGACCTTATGCTCAGTTTTCTGATTTGACCAGACTATACTAAAGTTGCAAAACTGATGCTGTTCAACCCAAACCCAGCTTTCTTAGTACCTACTATACTCCTCAGTCCAATTGGTAAGGTAATGATTAACCAATCACAGTAGTTAGAATATAGTTTTGGAGTCAGAGGGCCTAGGTTCAAATCATAATGTGTCAAAGATATACTTAGTATCTTTGTGACTTTGTACAAGTCACTTAATGGCTCTGTGCCTCAGTTTCCTTATCTGTAAAATTAGGGGGTTATACAGGTGACCTCCAGTGTCCCCCATCCCTTTACAAATCTCTGATACATAGTAGCAGTCACTCAACAAAAATAATGAGTTAATATGATATAGTAGGTAAAGTATTGAAAATTCAGTCAGAAGGTCCTGGGTTCAAATCCTGTGATTTTAGAAAAAAATAGTTAATATTTCTGGCTTCCTTTTCCATATCTCCAAAGTGAGCAGAAAGACTAGACAATTTCTTGAGTCCTTTCTTACATAAAACCCGTGATCCTACTACGTGCAAGGTACAGTGGGAGGTATGAGAAACCTCAAGGCTCTGTATTCTAGCTAGGTGAAGCACATTGTGGAAGAGAGCTCATGGGGAGTGAAGTCAGAGCCTGGGTTCTGCATATCACCTCTGCAAACATGGGTATGCAAGGTCTCTTCAAGCCCTGGTTTCTACATTTATGGCACTAGACAATTAGTACCTTAATTCTCTAATTCTACCTATTAATTCATTAGACTATTGTTAAGTCCTCCCTATGGGCCAGGCTCTTATGCTATGTAGTGGAAATGTGAAGACAAAACCGCAAATATTCTTTGTCATCAAAGACCTTACTTTCTATTAGAAGGAAATGTGTACACAGAAAAGCATGCAACTGTGATTTCTACTTATACACATAGACAGTTCAGACTTTTCAGTTATGTCTGAATCTTCATAAACCCATTTGGGGTTTTCTTGGCAGAGATACTAGAGTGGTTTGCCATTTCCTTCTCCAGACCATTTTACAGATGAAGAAACTGAGGCAAATAGAGTTAAGTGACTTGCCCAGGGTCACAAGCTAGTAAGTGTCTGAGGCCAGATTTGAACTCGAAAAGATGAGTCTGACTGGAGGTCTGGTGCCTTGTCCGTTGCACCACCTAGCTGCCACTCTGATAAATTCCAAAGGAATGGCAAAGGGGGGGAAGGAGGGGATGTCAGAAGCCTTTGGAAAAAGAGATGAAACCCTCGTACTGGGTCTTGAAGAATGAGTGACACTCTTCTTCTGAGCAGTAGGAGTATGGGAGTGGGGTTATATGTGGTTAGAGGAATAATAGAATTTAATCCTTTTTTGCTCCAGGGGACCACTTCAAACAGTATATTTATGGTTTCTCACTAAGTCCTTCTTGTATACTCTAGTTTTTGATGACCTGATCCTAAGTCCTTTGCCAATTAATCATAATAATAACTGTCATTTATATAGCCTGTTAATATACAGCCTGTTAATAAATCCCTAGTCCATGCTACTTTAGAATCAAAGAACTTTGCAAAATCAGTACCATGGGTATCAGTGGCACAGTAGATAGAAGGGCAGGCCTGGAAACAGGAAGACTCATCTTCCTGAGCTCAAATCTGGCTTTAGACACTTACTGGCTGTGTGACCCTGGGAAAGTCTTTTAACCCTGCTTGCCTCAGTTTCCTCATTTGTACAATGAGTTGGAGAAGGAAATGGCAAACCACTGCCAAGAAAACCCCAAATAGGATCATGAAGGGTGAGACATGCCTGGAACTACCAAACAACAACAACCCCATGGGTATTATTAATTCCATTTTGTCCATTAAGAAACTGGTACTTGAATAAGAGAAAGTATGTGGAGATCAGGGCAAAAGGGACTTGAGGGAGGAAGATACCCACATTGCAAACACAGCAAGGGGAAATCTGCAGCCTCACAGACTCCCTATTACCGACAGATCAGCCCCTCCAGAAGGGTCCTGGCAAAGGCAAGAAGACAGGAGTTCTTCCAGTTGGGAACTTTGCAATTTTCCAGGTTTGCTAAAAAGCTAGGGGCGAGAGATTGGAGCTCTTGGTGAAAATGAGGGTTTTGGTTTCTCCTCCAAAATAACTCATGTTAATTCAATATGAAAATATTATGTTTTAAACTTAAGAGCAATAACATATGGTATGAGTTGCTCCATGCCAAACGAAGAGGGAAACCACTAAGCATGTCAGTTCATCAAGCAGCCACTAGAGGGAGGCAGTCGCGCGCAGATTAAATGAGGTTCATCTAAAAACTGTTCTTCCCCTGGGGCCAGAGCCTCCCCTATTCTAGCAGCATGGACTGAAGTTCCGTTGCCATGGAAACAGACCTAAACAAAGAGTAAATATGTCAACAATAGTCTTAGTTTAAATTATCCTCGGGCTCCAGAGTCTTGTGTTTTTTGATGCACGGAGGGCCACAGAACTGTCCATGTGCAGGCGAGGGTCCTGCTTGGCCTGTGAAGTCTGGGGAACACAAGCCCTTCATTATTACTCCATGGGATCCCAGCACGTAGATGGGCTCAGACACTGGGATGCATTGTGAAGGGCTCTCTCAGGGAGAGAGAACCCTCTTTTCTGTCCTCAGCCTGTCCTCAGTCTCCCCCAAGCTTCCCACCCCCACCCCCTCTTCAAAAGGAGCAGCTGTAATCATCTCATGTGGACAACTCATAAGACCGACTGTCTCAGGCTCATCGAGTAGGATGGTCTCTAAGGTTAAGCACTTTGTGTTAAAGCTAATTTAGCTTTCATCAGTTTGGGGTTGGAATAGAGAGCCCAGAGAAGGATATATTTACTTTGTGGCTTAAAGCTCAGCCCTGGAGGTGACTTGATGGTCACTATGTCTGTGATGTTTTTGATTTATTTTTTAAAAATCCTCTTTTAATTGGAGTCTGATAAAGGCTCTGGCCAACACAGAGCTTACAGTAAAAATGATATGTGATAACTGAGTGAGCAATGAAGCATTTAATTTAATACAGAATCTTAGAATATTTAAGGCGAGAGGGGATCTTGAATGGTAATCCTGTCCAAACACCCTATTTTACAGATGAAGAAAGAGGTTCAGAGGTAGAATCTTTTTCCTAAGATCACACAGTTCATAGAATGGGGAGTAGATCTAAGTAACAGGGATCTTGATTCGTATCTCAGTGAGATATAGATACACAGTGAGATATAGACACACACACACACACACACACACACACACACAAACACACGAACATGCAGACACCATGATGTTAGGAAGTGCAGATTAAATAGAAACACTCCTGGCTTGGAATTCAATTAGGAACTGTGTAACCCTCAACAATTTTGCTAACTTCTCTGGGCCTTCCTTATTTGCCCTATCAGAAATTGGTTAATAACTAAAAAATTATGAATGAAATTTGTTTTTAAAGAATACCTTGAAAAAAATCACCTTTCAATATGGAGATATTTTTATCATAATGACAGATCAAATTATGCTGTAAATACTAAAGCAGCTCCATAAAATAATTATACTGAAAGGCCAAGATCAACCTGTAAACCTTAACTTCTATCATTTTTACTTTCAAGGAGTCAACATTAGCATTGGTTATTGTGAAGGTCAGAATGTTTAATTCACTGTGCAAGAAGAAGAATGATGCTAGCTTGACACAGTTATAAAAGACATTCACCTTATACTTATGTGCTCAGGTCTTAGGGACAGATAATTCTAGATGCCATATAACTAAAGAGATGTTGCCCTTCCTCAAAATTTGTCAGCCCATGCTGGTTCCTGGTACAAGAGAAACCCTGTCTTGGTTGGAATACCCAAATGATAATTCTAGGACAGTATCATTTGATCTATAAACCAGAATTAAAGCAACCCTGGGGTTCTCAACAGATAATTGCTATTGACCAAAAAAGGCTTTAATACCATATACAGAAATCCTGAGGGTGTTAGTATGACTAGAAAACCTTCACCTTCTTCTTCTCCTTCTTCTCCTCCTCCTTCTCCTCCTTTTTCTTCTTCTTCTTCTTCTTCTTCTTCTTCTTCTTCTTCTTCTTCTTCTTCCTCTTTTTTTCTTGCTTTTTCTTCTTGTTTCTTCTTCCTAATAATAACATACTTTAAAATTTGCAAAATACTTTCCAAATACTATCTCATTGTATACTAAACCCTAGGAGACAAGGTGCTATTATGATTCCCATTTTACAATGGAGAATACTGAGGCAGACAGAGGTTAAGTAACTTTCCCAAGTAACACAGCTAATAAGTTTCTGAAGCTAGATTTTAACTTAGATTTTCCTGACTCAAAGCCCAGTGCTCTATCTACTGTGTCACCTAGCTGATATATCAAAATCTCTCTGCAGAAACTGGACTCAAGAATATTCAGATATCCCAATAATCTATAATTTTGTCAGCAGTAGAGGAAATTTCTTTCACCTCAGGAGAGGCAAACTAAGCCCTAGGCATTTGGATGTTGAGATACTTACACATTAAGTGGCTTGCCCAGGGTCAGAGAGGTGGTGTCCATTTCAGAGACAGGCTTTGAATCCAAATCTTCCTTAACTTTAAGCCCAGCACCTAATGATCATGTGGCATGATCACAGGCTTATGGTCTTCAGGGCAGAAGGGAACATTTCAGCCTCATCAATTTACAGATGAGGAAACTGAGGCCCAGAGAAGATAAATATCATGTCTAATGTCAGATAGGTAGTAAATTGAAAAGGAAAGATTTGAACTCATGTCCTCTGATTCCAAAGCTAAGGCTGTTCTCGCTGTGCTATGTTGTGGATGGATTGTTCTTTATGTGATTGTTGCTTGCGATTCATTTGCATCTATGTTTACCAAGACTAGCATCTGTCCTACTTCAGACACTCCTTCTACCCCCACTTGCTCAACCTCAAGGTTTGACCAAATGGAAGAACTGGATATTTGACACCTGGTGGGCTGGGAGGTACTCAAGCTGATAGCCTTGAAGTGGAGCTAGCTAAAATTAGACCAGCATTGAGTGTAGTGGGGGTAGGTATTGGGGATTTAAAAGTCACTCTTGGGAAGAAGTTGTGGTCAATTGGTGGCAATTACAAATGACAACAGTGAGGTGCCAACAGTCCATATTCTATGGCTAATCACCCATGGTTAATTGTCCAGGGAGGAAGTATAAGAAAGCAACAATTCATTGTCATCCAACTTCCTGTTGCAGCTATTACTGATATTAAACATTTATGTAACTACCTTAAATTGGCTTCTGTCCCTCTTCCTTGTTCTTCTCAACTATATAAACTAATCCTATTCTGGACATAAGGAAAGGAGGTCTCAGGAAAGTTGCCACCTAGCCACATGGTCTCACAGTGGGTTGCCTCAGAACTGGTTCTGGGGAAGGGATAGGAGAAAGAGGAAGGGAAAAAGCATGTGTTAGGCACATACTCTGTGCCAGCTACTGTGCTAAACACTTTACAAATGCTGTCTAAGTTGATACAGCATCCCTGGGAGATAGGTGCTATTAAATTACAGTAGATGGAAGTTAAATGCTTTGCTAGTCATTCAGCTATATCTGAGTTTAAATTTGAACTGAAATCCCTCTAACTCTAGGCCCAATGATCTATGCATTGTACTACTCAGCTGCATTTATTGTTAGTGGTAAGACCCTATGCTTTGCTTAATCCATTAAACCATGGTGTCTTGTTATTTTTCATAAAATGTCTCTTTTTTCAGAGTCAGCTATTCATCTCCAGAAGGTAATCCATTTAGAACCTGATGCATTTAAAATTAGAAGTATGATATATATATATATATATATATATATATATATATATATATATATATATATATATATATAAGAAGACTTGCTACCTATATTTTAGGACCACTGTGGATTCCCTCTTCCAACAAAGTCCTAGTAGTATTTTACTTCCTTCATCTCAATAAAGAGGTGACCTTACGCTCTGTGTGACTGTCAATAGAAGATAATCTTTAATAAGTCTGCCTAAATTTCAAAGGCTTTACATTAAGATTTCTTGACGGACTACATCTATTCCAAAGGTTAACTTGGTCAAGTATGAAAAGAATCGTTTTCAGAAGGTTGGCCACCTGGTAATTGCATGAATGTTTGACTGTTTCCAAGGCATAGTGGGATTTTGAGCTGAATGAGGTAAGGGAAGGAAATACACCACTAAAGTCATAGCTTTTTAAAGTATCAGAACATGGGTTTCACAGGCAATGTGTAAAAACAGTTTCATGATATAGAAGCTGACATTTTAGTAGAATATAAACTTCTTGAGAGAAAGAAATGTTTTCTTTCTTGACTTTTTAGCCCCAGTGCCCAGCATAGTGCCTGACAAAACATTAAGTACTTAAGAGATTCTTGTTGAATCAATGAATGAGTAGGATTGGGTCAAAGGCTCTAAGACAGGATAGGCATAGAATGGCCAGTTTCCAATGACTTATTGAATCTAGTAGGAGTAGGGCCTGAGATTTCACTGGTGTTTGAAATTCTTGGTGAAGAAGTTCCTTCTACTGATTCAGGTTGGCACCTTATCACCAGCAGGAGTCAGAGGCTGCACCTGAACCAACGTCTTACTGACTCTAAGGTCAGCTCTTCATCCACTGTACCGTGACATTAATGCTAATGACCTTTAAAAAATTAACTTCAAGCTCTTCTTTATGTCATATAAGAAGGAACAAGGCAAAATGGAGTCAACACTGGGCCTAGATTAAAGAAGACCTGTCTAAATATGAAAGATGACACATGATACATGAAACCTGCCTCAGATGCCTGATCCTGGACATCATCTAACTTCTCTGTGCCTCAGTGTCTTTAACTGTAACATGATATAATAGCGTTTGTGCTTTTTTATACCTCACGGGACTGTTGGTAAGAAAGCATTTTAGAAACCTTGAAGTACTATAGATATGTGGGTTCTTCTTTTGGGGGCCAGGCAAGGGCAAAGGGAAGGAATGTCGTTAAGTAAATTCCTGGCGGTGGTGGTTCAGGAATGGTACTCACCATAGGGCTATGAACTTGGAAAATAAGGAGGACCAAGGAGGATTAGAGCTCAAACTTATACTAGTCACCAATTTTCATGGGAAGGGTATGGGACATGGAAGTGTCAGTCAACCTATATGCCCACGCCTTTGCCAAGTATGCCAAGCACTGTGCAAATTTACTTTGGTTATGTGCTTTTTACTAGGGTTTTGTTTTTCTTTTTCTATTGTTCAGTTTTTAAGGTGGTAGAGGAGGGAGTTTGGTTACTTGCTGATCTCACCAAAGAAACATTCAATTTGGGAAAAAACAAAATTCAAAAGGGAGTTTCTTTTTTGGAGGGGAATCTATATGCCTGAGAAAGCCAGGATACCCTTCCCTTCAGGCTTATAGTAATGTCACTCTATATCATTTGTTTACAAATCTTTAGTATTAAATCAACTTAATTTAAAAAACATTTATTAAACAAATATAAAAATGAAACAGCCCCTGGCTTCTATGAGCTTATATTCTATTGGGGGAGAAATGTGTATACACAGTTAAATCAATATGAAGTTTATACAAAATATTTTCAAGTGTGAGGAGCACAAACAGCAATGTAATGTGGGCAAGGCCGCATGTAGGCAACGCCACTTGAACCGAACTTTGAAGGAAGCCAGAGATTCCAAGACGTGTAGGTGAGGAAGGGGAACATTCCAGACCAGAGGGACAGCCTGTGCTCAGAGGTGGGAGGTGTGTCAGCTTGGCTGTAACATACAGTTGCAGGAGGAATTAGGTAGTACATATACAAATTATTGCTTTATATTGGAGTTTTTACAACTTTCCCATTCTCTCTTGCACTAACTTCTGGGGAATAGATACTGAATTGTTAAAAGCCCAGTTAGCATTCCTTGATAACATCTGGACAATATAATGCACCACTCGATGCTACTTAGTACTACATTCAGTAATACTGACAGGGGACACAGTGGTTAGGGGCTGGACATGGTGTGAGAAAGAAATTAATTCTAATTCTTCATCACATGGTGACTTAACCTAATAGTCATTTGACTCATCTCCATAAGATGATGGGATTGCCAATATTCTGAAGGGGATACTAACATTTTTATGGAGATGTTAAAGCCTGTATCACTCCAGCTACCAATGGATCTCACAGTGGGCTGTCTACAATGACCAGGGGCCAGGCCACCTGGTGTCAGTCAGAGAGGACTATGCAGTGGCAGAAATCATCCCACAAGTTTTCTTTTGCCCACTCCTTTTGTATGCTATGAATGTGAACTATGAATAATACAGAAATTTTGGAGTCTGGCCTTCTACATTTATGGATTCCTCCTATGGAATGCAGGCTGTTATGAAATGCCCAGTCCCAGCAGATGGGTGCCCTAGTACTGAGGGAGGGAGGTGCCAAGGTGTAAGATAAAGAAAGCAATTCACTCAGCTGAAACAACAGTCAGAAAGGCATTGCAAAGCATGCCCAGGGCATGCCCATCCTCTTTTCTGGTGTGTTTGTTCACTTGACAAAGCACATTTCACATAGAGTAATGATCAACAGCATGGATCTTACCCAACCCATCAGCAGATGGGGAACTGTTTACGCGAAATTCATGGGACCAGTTGCCCACATTCGTTGTGCTCTAGGTCACCTATAGCTCCACAGAGAGGAACCCTCTATGGCTCTCTATAGCTCCACAGGGATTGCCTTGCCTGTGCCTGCCTCCTGGCATTCTCCGGGTCTGAAAGAAACTGGAAAAAATCATGAAACTATGTTAAATATGGTCCACTACAAACTAGTTTTAGGCAATCTCTATTGGGCCCTCACTGCAGCATGACAATCCTTTTATATTCCCTCAATTAATTCACTATCCTGCTTAACACAGTATCTTTTCCAATTGTTTTCATCCCCCTTAACCCTTCCATATCCCTCCTCCCCCTGCAGTCTTGGCTGAGAGTCTTGCCTCATATTTTACTGAAAAACTGAGGAATTTTGGAATTTCACTTGGAATTCTCCCCCTCTCCTCCCTCCTTATCTCACTTCCCTCAGATGCCTTCCATTATTATTTCCTTCTTCATTTCTGTTTCATATGAAGAGGTGGCCCTCCTCCTTGTACTAAAAGCTCAAGCGATCCCTTTTCATCCCACCTTCTCCATCACATTTGCTTCTTTGTATTCGCCTACTGGTCACTGTCCTACTGCCTACATATAAGTCCATGTCTTTCTCATCCTCAAAAAAACCCAAACCCTTATTTGATCTGCATATCCTCACTAGCCATTATTCTATAGCTACTCTTTAAAGTTAACGCCCTGGAGACGGCCCTCTGCAATAGATGACTCCACATCCTTTCCTCTCACTCTCTTAACTCGCTGTAGTTTATCTTCTGACCCCACCATTCAATTGGAATGGCTCTCTTTAAGTTATCAATGATTTCTTAATTGTCAAATTGAATGGCCTTTTCTCAGTCCTCTTGTACTCTCTGAAGTTTTTTTTTTTCATGCTATTCATCTTCTCCTTGATACTCTCATCTTTCTAGATTTTCGTGACATTTCTTTCTCCTAGTTCTCCTCCTATGGGTAGAACTGTTCCTTCTCAATCTCTCTTACTGGATTTTCACCCAGATTGCCACTGTTCATTGTGGGTTCCTCTCTTCCCCCTGTAGCAGCAAGCACCCCACCATCCCCAGAGTGGTTGCCAACCCAGGTTCTTAGATCTGCTTTTGTAAAGGAAAGCAACTCAAAATGGGTTAACAAGCTTACTTTAATCAAACAAACATGTGTTACCTAGTTCAGGGGGAAAAGGTCAGCACCCCGAACTTCAGAGTATACAGACAGATCAAATAGACAGGCTTCCAAACTGTCCAACCATTATTTCAATACCAAATCACAGTTACCAGAGAGGGAAGCATCAACATCTGGGCTTTCAAAGCTGGGGCGGCTCTCAACAATGGCTTCCCAGAGTCTCATCTGGCCAAATCACACAACACTTCTCAAAGTGAACCCCAAAGCAAGGCCTCAAATCAGGGATTATATAGTCTTCTCCTGGCTCAGAGAATGTAACCACCCTCTTGACCCACTGCCCAATCATACAGCATCAAGGTGTGGTCATTCCTGAAAACCAAGCCTCCTACCACAGGTTGCCTGTGACCACATTTAGCCTATTAGGGGGCAGAGTATATTTTCAAATCAAGGAAGGTTCTCAGAGTCACTTAAGTCAATCAAAGTCTCTTAAGCCAATCAAAGGGCATAGGGGCAGGGAAGATCTTCAAATCTGCATTTCCATTATACCCCACTATTTTATTTCATTTAGTGACCTCAACAACTCTCGTGGATTCTATTATTATCTTTCTGCAGAGGGTTCTCAGATATCTCTGTCCATACCCACATTCTTTCCTGACCTCCAGTCTCTCCTTTCAAACTATATTAACTTCAGTTTGTCAATGTCCTTCACAAACCATTGTGTCTGTAAGAGCTGTTGGTTGTTGTTTGTCTGTTTTCTAAGAGGACCATAACAGCAGGGAGGTGATGCCATGACTTGTAAGTGAATTGGATTTAAGTGAGGGAGGGCTGTGCAAAGTTAACAGTCTCCCTTTCTACTCTGGAGCCATCTGAGTTTAGTGGCTCCAGATACAGATATAGATCAGGACGACTGGAGATGGCCAGTGGGGATTCCATGGTCTTTTTCAGCTAAGGTTTTGTTTTTTTTTTTTTTTAACAGTTCTCACTTTAAGGCAATGGCCATTCAGTGATTAAGGCTGAATAAGACACAAGGCAGAGAACAGCCTCTTTTACCTAGTCAAAAAAAATATCAATCTCAGAGGGGAAGTCCTCAGGGTTTCTGGACAAAAAAGAAACAATTACTTATTACAACTAGTCAGACCCCAAACAACAACCCCCTGGGCTTGGAATGGGCCTGACTGTTGGACAGTCAATGAGAGCTAGAGTGACTTTGGTTTAAGCATGGTCTTTAAGAAAGAAATCTAGCCCACACCCTCCAAGATATCTTTGGAGATTTGACTAAAGTTTAATGGGAAAGTATTTTTAGAACCATGCTGCCATGGAGGCGGAAGGTGCAGGAGAGGGAGGGGGAGAAAATTTGGAACTCAAGGGATTGTGGAACTGAATGTTGTAAACGAAAAGGAAATAAATATTTTTTTTAAAAAGATAACTGTGGAAGTTTCCGAGACGAAAATTTATATTCCTTTGGGCAGAGCATCTGCAGGTAGTATAATACCCTATATGGACAGAGGGAGAAGGAGGAGGAGAGGAGGGAAAGAAGGAGGGGAGGGAGGAAAGAAGCAAGGAAGGGAGAGAGGGAGGAAGGAAGGAAGGAAGGAAGAAAGGAAGGAAGGAAGGAAGGAGTTGCAAATGGGGAAAGACAAACAGAGTTTTGTGGTAGGGTGCTGGCATCCAGGAGGGTGCTTTTTCCCTCCCAAGTGAAAAGACCATGATCCTTATGTCTTGGTTTCCTGAATCCTTACTATTCTATTCTCTTCAGCTTGGTTTTATTTCTTCTCCTGGACTTGGGTCACCACCACTAGGACCTCATTGTTCTCCTTTTCTCCCTTCCTTTCTCTCACCACCACTTGAATCAAATACTCTGGGGGACAGGTTACTCTTTCTCCCATTGGGACTGTGCCTGTGGTCAGACTGACTTTTGCTCCTCCACTCCAGTCTGCTTTAATCTTAGGTCAAAGAAGCGGTAAATATAGCTCTGGTCTCCAGAACTTTAGAGGCGGCAGAATGCACTGGGGAGGGCACTAGCCTTGGGTCAGGAATTAGGTTTAAACTCTAACTTAAGACAATGACAATGTGATCCTGGGAAGATCACTAAACCTTTCTGTGTCTCAATTTCATAATCTACAAAATAAGGGAGTTAATCTATGATGCTAGGGTTCAGTGAACTGAACTCCAGTCTCACAACGTAGCCTGATCAAGTCAGGCAACAGTATGATCACCTTCATTATTTGCTTGGTTTGGACACTATATTAATAAAATAAGAGATCATACTAACTTTGTTTTTTTGACTACCATACCATCTGTTGATTCATTTTGGGTTTGCAGTCTAATATAGCCTCCATGTATCTTTCATATGAATAGCTGTATAGTTATGATTTCTCTATCCAATAACTGGGCAAGTGATTTTTTTTTCTAACCTTAGACTCAGGACAATCCATTTTTCCCTTTTCTTTTGAGGAAGTATCTGGTTCTTGCTATACCCCTGGTTTAGAAAGTTCATTTACTTTAGAGATATGTACTCACCCAATCAGACTTTAATTACATTCATTTTCCTCAGATCCATCAAAACAGAATGTTTCTACTCCAGACTTTTTCAGAAAAAAGAACTTGGCATTTAATTCTAAATTGGTTGGGTAAAAAGAAATTTGCATGCATGTAATTTCCCTCTTAAGAAATCAATGAGCAAAGTGTTGCCTGTTCACTGGGAATGGGAGAAACACTGGCATTTATTCCATTTTTTAATTACATTGAGGAACAGTGTGCTTTCAATCCACGTGAATTAGACAAAAAGAAAGCCAAGGAACGAGGGGAGTTGGGAGAGCCTTTGGCATAGGATTGAATATGTTTGTGTATGTGTGTGTTTGGTGAAAATATTATTTATATCCCTTTTCTCAATTCACTAAAGCATCTTTTCCCAATTTCCCTATCAGTACCTCTTTATCTAATCACTGTTTATAGAATAAGTAAAATGTTTTGAGTTTTGGTCAAACATAAAGTGGTGAGTTAGGAAGGAAGCAGTCATTTATTAAATCCTTACAATGTGCGGGTCACTGAACCAAACACTTTACAAATATTTCATTTGATTCTCACAACAGCTCTGGGAGGTCAGTGCTATTATTATTCCCAAAATGTAAAGATGAAGAAACAGAGACAAGAGAAATTAAGTGATTTGCCTAGGATCACATAGTTAGTAACTGTTCAGGGCAGTATTTGAATTCAGGTCTTTCTGATTCAAGGTCCAATACTTTATCCACTGCACTATCTAGTTCTGCCTTTGTTGTGTCTGGACTTGGAAACACATTTCTTCATTGGGACAAAGCGACTTGACTGTGTGACAACAAAATACAGATCTGTGATTCCATCATTGTGGGAGACTCCTTTCCTGAGAATTCCCTACAACAAGGTACACTATACTGTGAATATAGAGTAACTTGTTTAGGATAAAGATAAGATAGATGGATAAGAGTACTACAGAGTTGTCTCAGGCATAAAAAGATTAAGTGACTTGTCCCTGATCCCAGACCTAGTATAAATCAGAATCTGAACTGATGTCTTCCTGATTCTCAAACCAGCATTCTATCCGCTATGCCATGCTGTCTTTAGGAGAGGAGGAGATAGCGACTGAGGGAGGCATAGAGACTGAAGCATAGAGAGACAGAAACCAAGATGGACAGACAGACACAGATAAAGAGAGACACAGATACACAGGAGGAGAAAAAAAAAACAGTCAGAGAGACAGATAGGAAGAGAGACAGAAATGGGGAAATAGACAAGAGAGAGAAACTGAGTTGAATAACATGCTCCTTAACATGCTCCTCAGCTTAGATTGGGCAGCTAGGTGGCACAATGGACAGAACAGGGACCTGGAATCAGGATGATTCAGATTCCTGAGTTCAAATCTGGCCTCAGACACTTATCAGCTACATGACCCTGGGTAAATCATTTAACCCTGTTTGCCTCAGTTTCCTCATCTATAAAATAAGCTGGAGAAGGAAATAGCAAATCACTCCAATATCCTTGCCAAGAAAACCCCAAATGGGGCCACAAAGAGTCAGACAATGACTGAAAAACAACTGAACAAAAACAGATTAGATTGGCATCAATTACTCTTGCCGCAGTACATTAGGTTCTAATATGCCTGCTGGGGCATGGTGGCAAATGCCCTTATTCCCTGCTACTGATGGATCATTTCAGTTGAGGGATTCTGAGCTTGATGCTGATCAGGCATCAGCAGTAAGTCCAGCATCAATGTGATGGGTCCCCAAGAGCAGGGCACCATTGGGTGGCCAAAAGAGGAATGAACCAACCCATGACAGAGAGCAGGTCAGAGGTTCTGGGACAATTAATAATAGAACTGGACCCAAGAGGCTACTGCATTTCTAACCTGGGTGAGATAGGGAGACCAAGTCCCAATAATGGTAATTATAAAAATAATAATGATAAACCTGCTGGGAGAGTTAGTCTGTATTTACACAAAGCCACAAACCCATATTGTCCTTTAATGATTTTTAACATCTACTTAAATGGCACAAACATAGATGTTTTCAAGAATCCTTGACTCCAGAAACAGAGGCAATATAGTAATGTTGTATATAGCCTAACCTCGAGCCAGATAGCACTGGGTTCAAATCCTTTCTCTGATGCAACCTATGATTATGTGACCCTGGGCAAGTCACCTAACACTTCAGTGTTCTAGGCAGCTCTCTCAGATTGTAAACTGTAGAGAAAGTGTCAATGTGCATTGATAGTAGAGGAAGTTTTCTTAGAGGTAGTTGTCTATATTAATGAAACAACAAGTGTAATCCCACTCCCTATCCCAGATTTTGAGAAATCAAGCACAGATTTAAA
The DNA here is from genome assembly GCA_011680675.1 of Gymnobelideus leadbeateri. Classification (NCBI taxonomy): domain Eukaryota; kingdom Metazoa; phylum Chordata; class Mammalia; order Diprotodontia; family Petauridae; genus Gymnobelideus; species Gymnobelideus leadbeateri. The sequence goes on from WOXC01011214.1 coordinate 514,584, forward strand.
GTTTCAAGAAAACAAGTATGCCCTCAGACCTTTCTATATAATAAAAATGCTTAATTTAGTGGTAGCAGCTGCCCAGGCCCTGAGTGCCTTGTGGAATATGGGGTCTTTTAGTTGGAGTATATAAGAGTAGCATTTTCTTCGAGGGATTTATTTACATATCCATTAATTCCCTTCATATTCATTCATTTCATCTACAAATATTTGTTGGCTACAAGGCACTGCCAGCCATGAGGTCTCCACTGCCAGGTATGAGTTCTCCTCAATAAGATCCTGAGTGCTTTAGGATTCAGCTGAATAACTGGCATATACTAGGGACTCAATGAAAGATTATTGAATTGAACTATCTGAACTTCATATCTCCTCCAGTATCCAACACTGAGCTCTGCACATAGTAGTTATCTACTGCATACTTAATGAATGGAATTGAATCATGGACTTTATCAATATTTTTTCCATTTTTCAAAACAAATAGCTAAGAAATCAAATACAATAAGAATAATATAGTAATAATAGAGTGTTGAACGTCTATAGAGAATGGTACTAGAACACATCTCTAGACTGAACAAAATTAAGCAGCTGAGGATAAAAGTAGAGTATTATAGAATTCTTCTTTTTGTATTTAGTCATATAGGCTTTGCTCTGAAGCTGATATTTTGGATCTGATATATGATCATCTAGATCATATCTGTAACTAGGACAGTGACTGGAGCTTAGCCCCCGAGTGCTGATATATTGTGGGGGTGGAGTGGAGAATTGTCCTTCTTCATTGAGGTCTTCCTGCCTACTGTCCCCAAGCTACTTTCCCTTGTACCTCAATACAACCATTCTCATTCCTTTTACTTGGACCTGGCCACAAACTTTGTATATCCCATTGTCATTGTGCCTATTACCTGGCACCTGCTTTCTCCAAATGTCAATTTCCCACGTGTCACTTCCTTTCTCCACTAGTTTTTATCTTCTTCAGTTGGGCCACAAAGGGTGTGGATTGTGCTCTGGTAGACCAGCAGCTTCAGACCAGCACAACAGTACTTGGCTGGGACAAACTGTATTTTGTGACCCAAACCCCTCCCATTTCAATTTGCCTCACACACTATAATAGCTAGTTATTTAGTTCTGATTTTGGTTTAGAAATCATGTTTTAGAAAGTTATGGAATTTTACTCTGATTCTCAATGCCCTGTTCCCTTCAGTTTATCCATCACTGGGACTTTGGTGGGGGGAGGTGGGGCATGTTTATATTATCTACTTCTAGTTATCAGCAAAAGGGAATGGGTCAATTTTCTTGAAAAAAAAAAACTTTCCTCTTTGTCCTTTTATGTCTATTGGAACTCACTTGCCTGTCTTCTTTCTTCAGGATCTTTTTCTTCATCTTTTGAGTGAAAAAGAATTTCAGAATCAAAGGCCTCTATCTATGGCCCTTTCCAGAAGATACTGTCATCTCATTTAATTTTCAAACTCCAGTTACTGGCAAACTCAGGCAACTTTCAACCTTTCCTTTGCCAAATAACTTCTCTTACTGTGTGGGTGGAAGACTCAAATAGTCATGAATACTTGACTAGATGCATTTTTTTTTCCTACAAATCCCCCATGGCGTACTCAATTTTTAATGGTATCTTATACATCTTCATCTCTAGGACAACTAGTTTTGAATTTAAAAACAGACCATTTCAGCAGGGGAATATATTATTAGCATTGGTAAGGCAAATCATGCTTTCAAGTAAACTGGCCCTTCTTATTTTGTTATTGTATTTTGCTTTTTGAATTTCTAATTTGTGGGGAAGAAGAAAGGAGAAAATAATATTTTTATGGACCTAGGATGCATAAGCACCTTCAAACTAGGAAATGACTTAGTTCTTTTTGCAAAGATTCTCTTGAATAGTCATTTCTATGTCATCACTGAATCCAGTACAAAGCCAGAATTTTCTTCTTCATTTTCTTCTTCATTCCTCTCCCCACCCTACCATACTCCACTTTGAATAACAATAGTACCCTTCTTCACATTTCAAAAAAGGACTAGTCTGGGAGCAGATACTTATCTTGAGATAAGCTGTTTTGTACCTATGGATAGTATATTTCTTTTTTTTTTTTTGCCTTTTTGGAGGGCAATTGGGGTTAAGTAACTTGCCCAAGGTTACAAGACTAGGTTTTTTATTTGTGTGTGTGTTAAGTGTCTGAGGCCAGATCTGAACCCAAGTCCTTCTGACTCCAGGGCCGACACTCTACTCACTGCGCCACCTAGCCGCCCCTGGATAGTATATTTCAGACTTCATGGAACTCAATTTTTGGCAGAAAGGAAACTGACCCTTTCCCTTATCATATAAATAAAGAGATGAATAATGGAAGCTCATTTCCATGTCATTGTTATTTAATATTTATGAAATCTCTAAATGCACTTGGTGTGGAATACCAACTCTTATTTGTTGAATAATTTTTTAAGGGTTTCCGCTAAATAGTAAGGCAAGGCACATCAAAAGAAATGAAAAATAGAGAAGATGTAGGAGAGTCTACATTGAAAATAAAGAAAAAAAGGAAGGAAGGCCTATGGAAACATCCTACTTAATGCAACTTGTAAGCAGGCCTAGTGTAAAAGAACTCCCCCAAACAAAAAATGTATAGCTCTCCCCTTTCTGCCACCCATGGTATTATAGCATTATCTCATGAGATAATGCATGTGAGGGTGATGTGAAAAGCATAATGTACTACATAAATATTTATGAAAGAGAATACTTCAGCAAAAGGAAAGCAGAAAGGCTTGAGTAGTGCAGTGATGCTATAGAGAGAAGCCAGAGCACTTTCTAACATCAATCACAGGCGTTCAAAACTCACTCAAAACTGTGTTTGTTCATTGACAAACTAGTTTGACCATCTGGATATACTCACCAGTCAATTCATATTTTGGGGATGAAATTAGACCTGTATTTCCTTTTGCTTATAAACCAACTAATTAATTTGCCTAAAGTTTTTCTATGTCAACTGATGCCTTTGGTAAGGAAGTTACTTACCATGATAACCCAATAGAATTTCATATAATAAGTCCTTTATTAAAATGGAGTAGTAGTAGTTGTAGTATTGTAATTAATAATAATAATAGTCCTTTAAGGCTTGTAAAGAGTTTTAAGTATGTTATCTCAAGTATTCCTCACAAATAGGTGAGAATGGTGTTAATATTTTTCTCATTTTATAAATAGTGGACCAAAGCTGAGAAAAGATAAGTGACTTTCCAGGATTATACAACTAGTAAGATAGCCAGTCAAGAGGCAGTCATTAAGTATTTGCCGAGCACTGTGATGAGCAACACTGTGATAAAGAACAGAAAGACAAAAACATGACCCCTGATCTCAAGGAAGTCATATTCTTATGGTGGAGAGAATAGACAAACAATTATCTAAAGAAGATATAAAAATTAAAGTAATTTTAGAGTGTCAGGAATGGGGAGGGGAGATCCAGAAAGGTCAACTGCTAAAGGTGGCATTTGAACTGAGTATTATAAACAAAAAGGTGGAAGTGCAGAGTGAAAATTTTCAGGTATAAGGGACAGCCAGTATGTGGGGTGAAGAACCCCATTCAAAATTTAATCAAGGACACAGAGGTTTCTCAGGATAACAACAGGAAATTTTTTCTTCCCCCTCTGGAAGAGGGTGGTCTTCTCCATGGTGGATCAGGGAGAGGAGGCATGTTTTTTTTTTTTTTTAAAGCAATTGGGGTTAAGTAATTTGCTCAAGGTTACACGGCTAGTCATTATTTGTGTGTGGGTGCTCATTTTCTGAGGCTGGTTTCGATACTGGGTCATCCCAACTACGAGGCCGGCGCTCTTACTTACTGCACCACCTAGCCGCACCTGAGAGGAGGCATGTTAAAGAAGAATTTCTGGAACAAGATTTGTACCCTGATGCAGACAAGACCCCTCCCATTGCTGTCCTTTCTGCCACTGGCTGGGAGGTGGGCTTACAATCAGAGTGCACAATCTGCTCCAATGATAAGGAGCAAGGAAATAGGGTATAGCCAATCCAAAAGTACCTATCATTGTTTGGCAAATGCCAAAGTGAAGAAGAGGGAAGGGCTCTAAGATATTCCTAAGAGGAGGAGCCAAGATGGCAGAAAGGAAGCAGTAACCTCACTGAGCTCCTCGGTCACAAATTCTCAAAGGGTGAATCTGAGTGGATTCCAGAGTGACGGAGCCCACTGGAAGACAGAGCATGGCAGAGTCCAGCCCAGGAGGTTGCCCAGTGTGTCTGGACAGGACTAGCGCACAGCACTTGGGGTCTGCACAGCTCAGACCTAAGAGCAGATAAGCAGACTACACCAAAGAGAAAAAGCCCCAGCCTGCAGACTTACCAAGGACAAATCACAGTCATCTCCCCTTCATCTCATGAAGGGATGGGAGGAGTCATTGGAGCCAGGTAGGAGAGTTGGGCCCCCAGGGGAGAGAGTGGCTTCTCCAGCTGCATTCAGCCCCCAGCCTGGAAGGTTGGAGACTGCCTGCCTGTATAATACAGGGGCTGGAATGGCAAAGTAAATTCTAGCTGCTCTGATCCTCCCATGCCTCCTTCATGAAGCAGAAAACCCAAAGATAAGTCTCCCACCCAGATTGAAATCCCAAGTTAATGGAAATAGCCCCAGGCTTGAGAGTCTCCAGGAAGGGGTGTAACTGAGACAGCCAGGAGTCTGAAGAGAAGAGAGGGAGGGGTCCCAAAAAGCCCCACCTCACCTCACTAACAAAAACCTACTTATAGCCCAGGGGTAAAGAGGCAGAAAACTGAAGTGATCAGACACACACCCCCCCCAACACATCTACATTCCTCACTGACTTCCCTGACTTAGCCATAAACTAGCCACCCAGAGGTATTCAAAATCAAGGATCAGGCCCTCAACTCATAGCCTGAGAAACTAAGAAACAGGAAGTCACAATGGGAGAGAAGGAAGCTGAAAAGGAGAAGGGGAAGGCAAGAAAGTCTATTCGAGCCTACTATGCAGGGCAAGAACAACCAAATACACAGGACAATATAGATTCTCTACACAGACCTGAGACCACAGAAGGAAACATGATCTGGTCTGAAGCCCAAATAGCATTTCTGGAGGAGCTTAAGAAAAATTTTAAAGACAAATCAGGGAGGCAGTGACCAACTTGGAAAAACACCTCAGTGAAGTAATTGGAGAAAATACCTCCCTAAAAAGGAGCTTCAAAAACTAACTGAAGACCATAATTCGCTAAAAATTAGAAACAATCAAACTGAAACTCAGAACTCTATGATGCACCAAGAGTCAATCAAACAAAAGAAGACGATTGAAAAATTGGAAGAAAATGTAAAATTTCTCACTGGAAAAATAACTGACCTAAAGAACAGATCCAGGAGAGACAACCTAAGAATTATTGCTCTACCAGAAACCCATGATGAAAAAAGCAGCCTAGACAACATCCTCCAAGAGATTGTCAAAGAAAACTGTCCTGAGTTCCTGGAATCAGAAGATAAAATAGCTATCGATAGAATTCACTGGACTCCTCCTGAGAGAGATCCCAAACTAAAAACTCCAAGAAATATAGTAGCCAAATTCCAGAATTACAAGATTAAAGAAAAAATTCTACAAGCAGCCAAAAAGAAACAATTCAAATATCGAGGGACTACAGTTAGGATCACATAGGACCTAGCAGCTTCTATATTAAAAGAGTGGAGGGACTGGAATTTGATATGTAAAGAACAATTGATTCCAATACTCTACAAACTATTCAGGAAAATTAGTGAAGGAGTCCTACCAAACTCTTTCTATGACACAAATATGGTACTGATTCCTAAATCAGGAAGAGATAAAACAGAGAAAGAAAATTATAGACCAATTTCCCTCATGAATTTAGACGCAAAATTTCTAAATAAAATATCATCCAAAAGACTCTAAGAACTTATCACAAAAAGAATACACTCTGATCATGAAGGATTCATTCCAGGAATGCAAGGATGGTTTAATATTAGGAAAACCATCAATATAATTGAGCATATCAACAATAAAACTAGCAGAAACCACATGATCATCTCAATAGATGCAGAAAAGGCTTTTGACAAAGTACAACATCCATTCCTATTAAAAACACTAGAAAGTACAAGAATAAATGGAGCCTTCCTTAAAATAGTTGATAGCATCTATTTAAAACCATTAGCAAGTATTATATGCAATGGGGATAAATTAGTAGCCTTTCCAATAAGATTAGGAGTGAAACAAGGGTGTCCACTATCACCCCTCTTATTCAATCTGGTACTAGAAACATTAGCAGTAGCAATTAGAGAAGAAAAAGAAATCAAAGGAATCAAACTAGGCAAAGAAGTGACCAAGCTATCATTCTTTGCAGATGATATGATGATATACTTAGAGAATCCTAGAGAATCAAGTAAAAATCTACTTGAGACAATAAATAAATTTGGCAAAGTTGCAGGATATAAAATAAACCCACATAAATCCTCTGCATTCCTGTTCATCTCTAATGAAACTCAACAGCTAGAGATAGAAAGAAAAATCCTATTTAAAGTCACTGTAGACATTATAAAATATTTGGGAATCTACTTGCCAAAACAAACCCAGAATCTATATGATCACAGATACAAAACACTCCTCACACAAATAAAATCAGATCTAAATAGTTGGAAAAATATCAATTGCTTGTGGCTGGGTCGAGCTAATATAATAAAAATGACAATTTTACCCAAACCTAACTATATATTTAGTGCCATACCTATCAATTTACCAAAAAACTACTTTCTAGAGTTAGACAAAATAATAACAAAATTTATTTGGAAAAACAAACGGTCTAGAATACCAAGAGAATTAATGAAAAGAAATGCTAGGGAAGGTGGACTAGTTATACCAGATCTTAATCTGTATTATACAGCAGCAGTCATCAAAACTGCTTGGTACTGGCAGAGGTGTAGAGTAGTGGATCAATGGAATAGATTAGGCACAGGATACCCAGCAGTTAATGAATACAGTATTCTATTGTTCGATAAACCCAAAGACCCCAGTTTTTGGGATAAGAATGCACTGTTTGACAAAAACTGCTGGGAAAACTGGAATACAGTATGGCAGAAAGTGGGCATAGATCACTATCTAACACCATATACCAAAATCAAGTCTAAATGGGTGCATGATTTAGGTGTAAAGGATGATACTGTAAGCAATTTGAGAAAGCAAGGAATAGTTTACCTGACAGACTTGTGTAGAGGGGAAGATTTTAGAACCAAACAAGAATTAGTGTGCATTATAAAATGCAAAATGGATAATTTTGATTACATTAAATTGAAAAGCATCTGTACAAACAAAGCCAATGTAACCAAGATCAAGAGGGAGGTGGGAAATTGGGAAAGAATTTTTACAACTTGTGTCTCTGATAAAGGACTCATTTCTAAAATTTATAGAGAATTGAGCCAAATCTATATAAATACAACTCACTCCCCAATTGATAAATGGTCAGAGGATATGAACAGGCAGTTTTCAGAGAAAGAAATTAAAGATCTATATAAGCATATGAAGAAATGCTCTAAATCACTATTAATTAGAGAAATGCAAATCAAAACATCTCTGACATACCACATCTCTCCCGTCAGATTGGCTAAGATGACAAAACAAGAAAGTGACAAATGCTGGAGAGGATGTGGACAAATTGGAACACTAATACATTGCTGGTGGAGTTGTGAACTTATCCAACCACTCTGCAGAGCAATCTCGAATTATGTCCAAAGGATCATAAATAATTTCATACCATTTGACCCAACAATACCACTTCTAGGGTTATATCCCAAAGAGATCATAGAAGTGGGAGAAAGACCCATAAGTACAAAAATATTCATAGCAGCCCTTTTTGTGGTCACAAAGAATTGGAAACTAAAGGGGTGCCCATCAATTGGGGAATGGCTAAACAAGTTGTGGTATATGAATGTAATGGAATATTATTGTGCTATAAAAAACGAGGAGGTGCTGGATTTCATAATTACCTGGAGAGACTTATACAAACTGATGCTGAGGGAGAAGAGTAGAATCAGAAGAAATTTGTATACAGTCACAGACATACCATATCTGTGATGACCAATTATGACAGACTGGACTCTTTTCAGCAATGCAGTGATATAAGTTAATCCCGAAAGACTCAAGAAAGTGAGAAATGCGCCATCCAGAGATGTAACTAGAAAGAACTGAGCCTGAATCCTGATGGAAGCAAACTAAATGATCTTTTCCTTTTCATTGTTTGGTTTTATTTCTTCTCTACCACCTTTCATCCCACCTAGTACAATACGCCTTTGTAATTGGAATAATGTCTAATATGAATGTATTTGCAGACCCTATACTGGACTATATGCTGTTTTGGGAGGAGGGGGGAGGGAAGTAAAGGAAATTTGGAAATCAAGGAACTATGGAATTGAATCTTGTTAACTGAAACTAAACTAATAAATTAATTAAAAAAAAGAGATTCCTAAGAGCTTAATTCTAATTGACAGCAAGGGAAAGGGGGAAGTGTCCTGAACAATCTGAACAATTCAAATGTTCTCTTCCTTATTTGGCAAATGCTAACATGAGGGAGGGGAAAAGGTCTCAAGCAAAGGTGGAGGTTGAAAAACCCCTCAAGGGAGCTAATACTAATGTGGCAGTAGTAAAGAAGGTGGAAAGAAAAGGAAAGGGTGGAACTAAAACTCTGATTTGCTCTCATAAAATAACTTATGGGCTGAGAAGTTGTCACCTTTCCCATTCAGCCAGTAAGAAGTCATGCATTCAAGAGATCTAGTTTCTAGTGTCATGTGTAAGAAACAACTAAAAAGAAGGTGTGCACATCCCAATTTTTATTTTTTTTATGTCTTCTTATAAATCCTCCATGTGGAGTTCATCTGATAATCTTTTTCCTCTAGATCTCTTGAAATTAGGTGGATATAGATAAATTCAGTGGGCTGTCCTTTAGTTATTATTGCCATGTCATATGCCTATCTTTTTATTTTCCAGTATGTGCATGTGCGCACACACACACATGCACACACAGAGTCCTTTGATGTTCATTGGTATTGTCAGAAAAATGAGTCCAATCTTTAAATGTAAGAAAGTAGACAAGGGTGGAGCCAAGATGGTGGCATAGAAGCAGGAAAACTCATGATCTCCCCCTATAACCAGCTCAAATACCTACAAAATATGACTTTAAACAAATTCTAGAGCTGGAGAACCCACAAAGTGACAGAGAGAAACAAATCTCCTGCTGAAGGCAGCTGGTGCTGGCTGGCAGGAAGGGTTCATGAAAGCTTCCTGGGAGCTGAGCCCAGCCCTGCTTGTGCAGAGGTTTTAGCCCCAGGGCAGCTGCAATCAGCAGACCTTTGGAGAGTGGATCACCAGCAGCTGTGGTGGTTTCCAGAAATATCAACCCATAAATGCAAAGACAAAGTAAAAGGTCAATGTATAACTCTGTTGCAACTGGTGGGGACTAGAAGCGTGGTCTGGCCCCTGTCCCCCAGAGCAAAAAGCAAGAGAAGCATGGCAGCTATGCAGTAGCCTCCAGATGGCTGCTTCAGAGCTCCTGGCCTGCAGATTGGAGGGTGGGCAAGCGACCATTCAGAGAGTAATCACTCTTGCTTTAACCTGCCTGGATCTGGATTGTGATCTTGGGTGGGGGTCCTGAGGTGTGTGTCCAGTGAACCAGCTTGTAGGGGCTGTAGAGACAGCACCCTCCTAATGGTGGGAGCTGCTGCAAAACCTCCAGCAGCTGCGAAATACCCAATGATTTGGGACAAAGCTCTCCCCTCTGGAAGCAGAGTTCTGCTGTTGCAAGAGCTCAAAAGTCAAGTAATTGGCTGCCAATATGAGCAAGCAATGGAAGCACAAACAGATGATAGAATCCTTTCTCGAGGACAAAAATGATCAATGCACAGAGCTGGAGGAAGATATCAAAGTCAGAACATCTGCACCAAAAGCTTCCAGGAAAAATACGAATTGGTTACAGGCCATTGAGGAGCTCAAGAAGGATTTTGAAAATCAAGTAAGAGAGGTGGAGGAAAAATTAGGAAGAGAAATGAGAATGATGCAAGAAAATCATGAAAAGAAAATCAACAAAATGACTGAAGAAAATAACACTTTAAAAAATAGATTAACTCAAATGGCAAAAGAGACTCAAAAAGCCAATGAGGAGAAGAATGCTTTAAAAAGCTGAATTTGCCAGATGGAAAAAGAATTTCAAAAGCTCACTGAAGAAAATAATTCCTTCAGAATTATATTGGAGCAAATGGAAGTTAATGACTTTATGAGAAATCAAGACACTATTAAACACATCCAAACAAATGAAAAAATAGAAGGCAATGTGAAATACCTCATGGGAAAAACCACTGATCTGAAATATAGATCCAGGAGAGATGATTTAAAAATTCCTGGACTACCTGAAAGCCATGATCAAAAAAAGAACCTAGAAATCATCCTTCAAGAAATTCTCAAGGAAAATTGCCCTGATATTTTAAAACCAGAGGGCAAAGTAGAAATTGAAAGAATTCACCAATCATCTCTTGAAAAAGATTCCAAAAAGAAAACTAGGAATATTATAGTCAGGTTCTGGAGTTTCCAGATCAAGGAGAAAATATTACAAGCAGCCAAGAAGAAACAATTTGAATATTGTGGAAACACAATCAGGATAACACAGGATCTGGAAGCTTCTACACTGAGGGATCAAAGAACTTGGAATACGATATTCCAGAGATCAAAGGAACTGGGATTAAAACCAAGAATCACCTACCCAGTAAAATGAGTATCATGTATCAGGGGAAAATATGGTCGTTCAATGAAGTGGAGAACTTTCAAGCATTCTTGATGAAAAAAACCAGAGCTGAATGGAAAATTTGACATTCAAACACAAGAAGCAATAGAAGCATGAGGAGGCAAACAGGGAAAAGAAATAAAAAAGAACATATCAAAGTTTAATTATTTACAGGCCTACATGGAAAAACAATAATTGTAACTGATGAAACTTTTCTCAGTATGAGGATAGTTGAAGGGAATATAAATGTGTATATATGTATACATATATGAGTATATACATATGTACAGGTATACATAGACAGAGGCCACAGGATCAATTGAATAGGAAGGAATGATATTTAAAAGGTGAAATTGAGAGGTGAGAGAGGAATATAATGAGAGGAGATGGGGAGAGACAGAATGGGGTAATGATCTCATATAGAAGAAACAAGAGATAACTGTCACAATGGAGGGGAAGAACAGGAAGATAAAAGGGAATGGGTCAACCTTACTCTCATTGAATTTTGGCGTAGGGAGGGAATGACATACACACTAAATAGTGTATCTTACCCTACAGGAGAGCAGAGGGGAGGGGAATGAAAAGGGGTGCAATGGAGGGGATTACAAGTAGGAAGGGAGGGTAGTTAGAAGTACTAACTTTTAGGGTCAGGGACAAAGCAGAGAATAGAACAAGTGAAGGGCAGGATAGAATGGAAGGAAATATAGTCAGTCTTTCACAATATATCCACTATGGAAATGTTTTATGTAACTACACATACACAACCTATATTGAATTGCTTATCTTTCCAATCAGGGTGGGTGATGAGGGAGGAAGGGAAAGAATCTGGAATTTGAAATTTTAATATCAAATGTTTGAAAATATCATTATTATTTTTTTTACATTCAACTGGGTAATAAGATATACAGGCACTGGGGTATGGACATCCATCTTGCCCTACCAGAAAGTTGGAGGGGGATGGAGGAGGATATAGGAGAAAGCAAATTGGTAGAGGGGGTAAACAGTGGGATTGCTGTTTTGGGTGGTAGATAGGGGAAAGATGGGGACAAAATTTATAACTCAAAATCTTGTGTAAATGAATGATGTAAACTAAAAATAAACATAAAATTTAATTAAAAAGGAATTTAAAAAAGAAAGTAGACATTTTTCAAGAAAAAAATGAGTAATAACATAATACAAATACCACACAATTTAAACAAAATAAAAATTCATGTTTTTCACATTGATGGTATATGTGTATTTACAGAAATTGAAGTCCTTGTAGTGATGTTTTCAACTAAATTCAAATCAATTAAATGAATACTTAGTTATCTTGCTTGGTGAATAAGTACTAACTCGAGTAGACTATTATATCTATGTGACCCCAGATCACTAGACCAGACTGTGCTTCATTTCCTATCTAGCCTTCCACCTTCCTCACCTTGCTATCTACCCTGCAATTACTTTCCTGTTACTCTCCAGAGATTCTCTTTTCTAGGTACCATACTCATACAGGTATTGCTTCCCCTATTAGAATGTGAATCTTGGAGGGCAGGGACTGTCTTAATCTTATATTTAGATCCCCAAAGATTAACACATTGCCTGAGACATAGTAAATTCTTAATGAATACTTTTTTCATTCGTTTTCTTCATGTTTGCTATTAGCTACTGTGCTACACAGATAAAAACACAAAAATGATGCAGATCTTGCCCTCAGAGAGCTTTCATTCTTATAATCTTCCCTAAATGAGCTTCAATCAAGCCAAAGAATTTGATAATTTTTAAGAAAATGAAGAAGTGGGGGTGGCTAGGTGGCGGAGTGAGTAGAGCGCCGGCCCTGTAGTCAGAAGGACCTGCATTCGGATCAGGCCTCAGACACTTAATGCACACACAAACAAAAAAACCTAGCTGTGTGACCTTGGGCAAGTTACTTAACCCCAACTGCCCTCAAAAAAAAAAAAAAGAAGAAGAAGAAGAAGAAAAAGAAAATGAAGAAGGGTCTAGACAGCTAATGAATTGTAGCCATAGTCATACCCAGGGTCATTACCATGAATGTACAAAGAGGGTAAGAATTGCCAAAGCAACAGAACTGGAGAAGAGGAGTAAAGAAGTAGAAGCCCTCCCATCCCTAAGTTGTCTAAATGAGACTTCCTGGAGAAAAATAAAGTATCAACCAGACTGGACATTATGATGTAGGCAATATAAATATAACGGTGCTGACCTCGGCACAAGAATTTATGAGTCTTTCTTGTCTTTCCCCCATCACAAGCACACATTCTCCCACTAATGGCTGCCTCAGGTGCCGTTAGGTAGTTCCAATAAATAAATGGTCTTTGCTTTCTGTATAAATAGACTTCTGATTAAAATAAATATCCCAAATTTTCACCTAAATCCTATTTGCATTTATTTCCCTTTTTGGGATGCTTGATGAGCTCATTTTACTCTCTGTATAAAAATCCTGCTTTCAATTGGGACTAGAAATAGGGAGGCTGCCAAAACAAGAGGTTTTTCAGAATATCTAAAACAATCTGAGGCCTGAATGAGCTGAGAAACCCTGGAGAGCAGCACCAGAGAACATTAAAAAAAATAATAATAATCCTGTTTGTAAAGACTTGGGGTTGAGAAAAACAGGGACCAAGTTGAAAATTGTTTTGAAAAGCAGAGAAGAGAAACAACCACAGTAAAGAGTTAGCTTGTCCAAAATACCTCTTACAGGATGTAAGAGAAATCTTATTGGAGACTTGTCTTTTACTAGAACCTGTAATTAGGAGGTATCTGAGAACTGAAGTCCACCATTCCAGGGCACAAAAGTTAGATAGGTCCTCAGATACCTTCTAGTAGAACTTCCACCTGAAGAGGAATATCATAGCCAACATTTCAAGCAAGAACTCTTACAGCCTCAGTTTGAAGAGATCACAGAATCATCCAATTTTATAATTGGATTGGACCTGAGTAGTCTATCCTTTCACTTACCAAGAATCCCCAGTGCAACATTAGTCAAAAGAGCAATCAACAAACATTTATTAAGTTCTTGCTATGTGCCTGGCAGTGTTCAGAGCTCTAGAGATACAAAGACAAAAATGACAAATACTCCATTCCCTTAAGAAGCTTATATTCTATTGGTGGGTGGGGGAATGGGATACCACATATGCAGATAAGCTAATACAAAATATTTACAGAGTGAATACAAGTCTTTTTGTTGTTGTTTGATGAGTGTGTGTGTGTGTGTGTGTGTGTGTGTGTGTACTAACTGCTGATAGGGATAAGAAAAGGTGTCATGTAGGAGGTAGGATTCAAGGGGAACCTTAAAACGAGCTAGAAATGCTCACAGGTGGAGTTTAGGAAACCGAACGGTCCAGAAATAGGGGACCATCTATCCAAAGGGACAGAGGTAGGAGATCAAAAAGGATGTATGGGAAATAGAAAATAGTCTGTTATGGCTGGGATAGGGAGTAAGTAAGGGAAAGAAAAGTGATCTCTATCTAGAATAACAAGTAGGAGTCAGATTTTAAAGAGCTTTAACTATGAAAGATGGGCATTCAAGTTTGATCCAGGAGGTAATAGGGAACCATGGAAGCTTACTGAGCAGAGGAAAGATAATAGTTCTTGTTTTTAGGAATATCAGTTCAGCGGCTATATAGATGATTGACGACTGACATCTGGGGCTCCTAGGTACCAGACATATTGGGTCTTTCCTCAAAAAAATTCCTTTCCAAAAAGAAAAACAATAAATCAACTACTAAAATCAAAACAAAAACATTTTAACATTTAGAAATCAAAGAGATTTATTATTCTATTATTTAAAAAACACATTTTAACATTTTATATTCTATTTTAAGACTTAAAAGTTGCCAAACATGCCTAGATGAATTGTAGCCATAGTCAACAAAATGGTATGTTCATTTGACAATCCTTTGCATTTTCTTCCTACTCCTGCCTCTTTTAAATGTTGTGAAGCATGTGTTCTTTTTTTTTTTTTTTTTGGTACTACCCAATAATCCCATAGTCGTTAATCATCTCTCCCTCAGTGTTCTTGAAAAGAAAACCCATGTTACTGAGTAAGGCAAGAAAAAGGACAGAAAATGAGCCTCCAATTTGGTCCCCAACCTCCCCATGGAATTCTAGGACTCCAAACTCATGCCTTCCCTCTGATACATATTACCTTGGTCAAGAAATCTACCTGAGCCTCAGCTTCCTCATCTAAAATAAGTAAGTGAGATTAGGTTCCCTTTAAGGCTCCTTTCAGTTCCAAATCTCTAATTGGATTATTTTAGGATCCTAAAACCTCTGTGATATAAAAGGGAAAATTGACCTCCATACGCTCATCAGATACCAGATCTAGAATTGGAAATTACAGATATCTCAATAACTATTTAGGCGAAATACCTCATCTTCCTGACAGAATTTATTTTGAGGGAGGTTAAGTAACTTCCTAAACATCACACAAGTAGCAAGTGTCAGAAATAGGATGGACACATTCTCATTAACTTCAATAACCTTAAGAACCCCAGCACACATAGAGACCCCTTCTGATTGCTAATGAATGTCATGACCTTGAGTAGGGAACTGTCCATCTGTATAATCCCTATCTCCATTATGTGAAGAAAGATTTTATATAGTTTCTTGGGTGATCAGGGACTCTCTTTCAGGTGCCATTTTGGGCTGAATCTGGGGTCTTTGTATCTATGCTCTTAAACAATACTGGAAGCACTAAGGTTAGTTTGAGGTCATGAGTACATGGTGGTTCACAGAATATGGTTTTGTGGTTTACAAAGTAGGCTTCTCACAGCTAGCCTTCTCTTATTGACCCAAGAGTAAAAGGGCATATTCTTACTTTCAGTCACGCTTTTTCAACAAAAAATAGAACTGTCTATTTAAACAAATTACAAAACATAAATATACACCAGTCACCATGTGTATATTTTTTAAATGTATAATTAGAGCAAATTTATAGAAGCACAAACACATAAATATCTGTAGGCATTTTTTTAGCCCAACTCTTACTAATTCATCACCTCTCCAGGTTTTCCAAAAGCTTATACAGAAGGAACTAACCTTTAGCCTTATTTAGCTTGTCTGGGCTTTCCTATAACTCTAAGGTCTTGTGTCTAGCTATAATAAATGTTATGACAACTGAAGACTTTCAGCACAAGTTAACTAACTGTGTGACTCTGGACAAGTAATATCTCTGTGTGAAACCTAAAACTCTTCATAACCTACCCCCATGTACTTTTCCAGCCTTCTTACTTCTTATTTTTCTCTACAATGTAATGACACCATTATAATCTATAATGAATCTCCAGTTCATCTTGTATGTATCTCATTTGTGCATAATAATTTGCATGTTATCTCCCTTATTAGATTGTTAGCTCCTTGAAGGCAAGAGGTATTTTTTTTTTGCCTTTCTCTTTTCATTTTACAGAAGGAGAAAATAGTCCCCAAAAGATGGAGAAATGTGGCCAAGGTCATCCAAAGATTATTCAGCAGAGCCAGGAGAACAACTAACTCCTCTGACTTCAAATCCATTTCTCTTTCCTCATAAGCTCTCTAAGACACACCATCTTCATCACCTTTACCACCATCATCTTTATAATCCTTTTAAAGTTGTATTTTACATACATTTAACTCCCAGAAAAGCCACCATTGATTTAGATTATCCTCTTTTTCAAATGAGGAAACTGAGGCTCAAGAGGTTGTCACTCAGCTGGTTGTATCAGAGGCAGGATTTGAACTCAGTTCTCCTTGACTCTAAATCTAGTGCTTCGTTCACAATACCATGTAAAAGAAATAATGGTACAGGTCATTATTTC
This sequence comes from Gymnobelideus leadbeateri, assembly GCA_011680675.1. Lineage (NCBI taxonomy): Eukaryota > Metazoa > Chordata > Mammalia > Diprotodontia > Petauridae > Gymnobelideus > Gymnobelideus leadbeateri. Next base: position 531,131 of record WOXC01011214.1, read on the forward strand.
CAATGGTAGAAGCCATATCTGTTGATTTCTTTTTAATTTATTCAGAACATTTTGGTAAAACTATTCCTCAATTTCAAATAAAAATGTCTCAAGGGTTGATAATAAATATTTGACTTTTTAATTTAATGTTTTATTTCAGACATATTTACTATTTGAGACAATATGAAAACTAATATTTGTAGGTGACAAAGTAATTTATATGTGCATAGTAAACAAGTCAAATAAAATGACAATATCTAATCTGCAGCTGTCATTGGAAAATATGTATGTTTCAAAGAAAGTACAGAAATAGGCTGTAAGATTTTATAGATCTCACCAGCAGCAAATGTAGTTCATAAAAAAAGATTCTTTTGCTGTTGTTAAAAGAAGGACACATTTGGTATATCAGAGCTTCTAATTTAGTTGTTCTTTGGAATCCCCAAGAATGGTAATGTTATAATTTGAGTGTACTCTCTATCCTCTGGGGTTCAACCCCTATAAACTTTAGCAAAGGGGTTATTAACTTGGTGTCCATAAGCTTCAAAAAATTAATAATTATATTTCAATTTAGTTTTTTTTCTCCTTTCTAATCCTGTACATTTTATTTTTTGCATTTAAACACATTATTCTGAGAATGGGTCCATAGGCTACCTCAGGCTGCCAAAAAAGCAGCCCATGGCACACAAAAATGGTTTAGAACTCCTGCTATAGTTTCCTGGTTCTATTTACTAGTTGTGGCATAGTGGGAAAGGCATGTCTTTGTTCCTTAAGCCCACTAAGTTTTCTATCCAATGAAATATGAAATATATTTCAAGCATTTTACTCTGCCATCTTAGCTCTGTGTCCCAACTTCAAGCATTTTACAAACTTTAATAGGACCCTAAATATTAGAGGATCTGGGCTCAAACCCTGACTTGACTGTTGCCATCTGTGTGCCATCTTGGGACCATCACTTAATCTCTCTGACTCAGTTTCCTCACCTACAAACAAAAGGATTGAAATCAATGGACTAAGACTGATTCCAGTTTTAAATTCTATATGAATTATTCTGTGGGAAAATAGCCATTATCAAATCCAAATTTAACTTGGTTAGTCTTTGCTTGATACTTCATCACCAGTCCTATTCATCATAAAGCCTATTGTGCTTTGTTCCAGTTTCCAGCACCTTCCAGAGGAGATAGGCACCCAGCTGGCAGAATTTTTGAGGAACAGACCACAATGAGATGTCAGAATAGGATTTATTTAGGGATAGGGACAGAATCTATGATTTAATTAGCACAGGGAACTCCCAGGTAAGAAAACTCTATGAATGAAAGTTAGCATCTCCTCTGAAAATCAGAATCTTAGAGATTTGTGCAGAGGTTCCCAAAGTGGGAGATACTTCCCCCTGAAGGGTGATGGAACAATCCATGAAGGTGGTAGTAGCCTTGGGTGCTAGTGGGGAGCTTTAAATAAAAATAAGGGAGCATTGGAAGTATATGAGGGAAAAAAAGATAAGAAAATTTTGAAAAACAGTCTGGACATGTTTCATCTGTTGTGTAATAGAGTTAAAGTCATAGTGATTACATTATTCTCCATATAAACACACAAAATGCAAATTATTATTGATCAGTGGTCAAGTCTGCTGACAGGTCTTAACAAGAAAGTGTTGGCAGACAAGCATATCACACATTGTAGAGGAGTCTAGCATACATTGACAAGAATATGTGACTGTAATGATTTGTTTACAATATGATACTATACAGTTATATGATATAACATCATATCATAAAAGTTTCAAGGCAAGAAAAAGACCACAAATTTCCAGTAAATTTGAGGTGTTATTTAAAAAAAAAATCAATATTTTTTGAAATGATGCAAATTTAAAAAAAATTAAAGGGTTAAAGATTTCCAGCAGGGAACTGAGTAATTTTTATTTTTTGAAACGAGAGCAGTAGGCCAAATTAGTTTGGGAACCTCTGGTCTAGAGCACTAAGAAGTTGACTTGCCTAGGCTCCCAGAGCCATTATGTGGCAAAAAGCAAGACTCAAAGACAACATCTGGCTTTTGAGGCCATCTATTCATTACACATTCAAATTATCTCCCATTTGAATCAATAAATAAAAATTCAGGTCATTAAGTTTGGTACAGCTGTCCATGCTATAAAAGTGCCAATAGCTGTAACCATTCTTATAATATCTTTATCCAGGCCTATGGATACTATAGGAATGAAATAGTGGTTTTAGGAGACGAAATTTCAGGAGGGTATCCATTGTCACATGAGCTAAGCTATTTCTAATGTGGCAAATACCATAACATAACTGGGAGTCATTCCCAGCTGAAATTCATTCTAAGAATAAAGGGAAAGTCCAGCAGGTAAAAATAATTAATAATAGCTAACATTTGTATAGCACTTTGAGGTAAGCAATGTAGTTCACTTAATATTATTTCATTTAAGGTCTTTTCCCTGAATGTATTTAATTGGAAATATTCATTTTTTTCTTTACCAGTTAAAAACTTTTTAGATACCCAATGCCTTTGCCTTTTTGCCTCACCTGAGAACATACCTATCTGTTTCACTGTTTGGATTACAGCAAGCCGGAATTGGCTATCTTCCCCAATGTTGGGCACCCTTTGGGTCCCCTCCTACCATACACCTGCTTATTGTCTCATAATGACCAACCTTTGGCCTCAAATTACCTTTTTCTGGAACCTGGATTGTCACCACAAAAACCACTATTATCACAGATGGTCCTGCCCATAACTAGTCACTGAGTCAGCATCAGACTGATCCATGCAGAGTTGTACTTGGCCCCACATCCTGGGAGGGCCTGATCTGGTTTTTGTAATTCTGACCATTTGCTTATTTATTTAAAATCTTACTTTCATGCCTCATTATGGCCTGGAGGTGATCCTAAATTCTAACAGAATACCCATAGAGCTCAAGCTCTGGCAAAGTCCTGCAAGGTTGGAAAAGTTTCAGGTAAGTGCCTGGTAAAAGACTGTAGGTCCATCTTTTAAGGACCATCTTAGTCAAATTCACAATGATTATAACAGGAGTTTGGTTGCAGGATGACAAATTATTTAGGCAGAGCAAATCTCTAAAATGATCTACCATGTTGTAGAGGGGTTTTACTCTGTGTAGGTACCTACAGTGATAAAGTCACAGATCTTTAAAGCATTGATAAGTATATTGATTTACTATATCCTCCCCTAAACACTTTCTGCAGTCCAGCTAAACAGTCCTTCTGGCTCCTCATATACAACCTTCTGTCTTCCACCTCCTTCCCTTTGCAGAAGCTGTCTCCCCATCTCTGCAATGTACTCCTTCCTCATCTCCTAATCTTAGAATTCCTAGTTTTCTTCAAGGCTCAGTCACTACTTCCTATGTGAGAGCTTTCCTAACCTCCCCCCAGATTCTAGTGTCTTTTCTTTAATTACTTTGATATATCTATATCCACATCTGTATCTATAGGTATATATATGTGTGTGTGTGTGTATACATACATATATACATATATATATATATATATATATAAAACACATATTTGCTTATCTGTGTGTATATGTACATGTCTCTCCTTATAGAATGTGAGCTTCTGCAAGGGAAGGCTGTGCCACTTTTGTCTTCCTATCTCTAGATAGTAGCAGGATACCTGGGATACAGTAAATGTTCACTGAGTGCTTTTTTGTTGGATGGATTGATTTTTGTTCCTTTGATTATCTCTGAATGATCCTATCTTCTTTGTAAATAGTTATTTGCATGTGGTCTCCTCCATTGGAATATGAGCTCTGGGGAACACAAAATGTGATTGTGATTTTCTTTGCAGCCTTAGTATGTGTCACAGTGTCTGGCAAATTACAGTAGGTGCTTAATAAATATTTGTTGACAATGTAAATAACACTAACTTTAAACTAAAGCTCTATGTATTTACCTTCTGTTGTTGAAATCCTTCATGTTGGAGGCATTTTATGTTAGACTTGAGAATATTAACTGTTAGACTTTGAATATTAAATGACAGAGAGGTAAACTCTAAAATTATTTCTCTAAAATTATTAATGTTAGACTTTGAATATTAAATGACAGAGAGGTAAACTCTAAAATTATTTCTGGAACAGAGGCAAAGTAGAGCAGCTAGGTGGTGCAGTACATAGAGTTCCTGCTCTGGAGCCAGTAAGACTCCTCTTAAGATCTGAGTTCAAATTTGACTTCAGACACTAGCTATGTGACCATGGGTAGGTTACTTAACCTCAGTTTCCTCAGCTATAAAATGATGGAGTTGGACTAAATAACCCCCAAAGTTGTATCTAGTCCTCGATCTGTAATCCTATATTCTGTTGAGCTAATAGTTACGTTTCAGGAGAAAACCTTAAAATAAAACTGTCACAAAAATTATTGTTTTCAATTTTTCACTGCATCATTTGTGTCTTTGTGTTTTAATTATGAATCAGGACCTGAATGTAATTAAAATTTGACCCATAAGGAAGGTGGATTAGTTAATTTAGGAGATTCCTTCCAGCTCTAAATCTGATCCCATGTACATATATAGCATTCTCTCTCAATCTCTCTTTTTCTCTCTCTTTAATTCTCTCTGTCTCTGTCTCTCTCTCAGTCTCTTTTTCTGTCTGTCTCTGTCTCTCTTCCTCTCATTCTCTTTCTGTCTCTGTCTATATCTCTCTGTCTCTGTCTCTCTGTCTTTCTCTGTCTCTCTCTGACTCTCCTTATTTCAAAATTGTCTTAATACAGACTGGAGAAGTTCAGCATACCAAAATACCATATAGGGAAAGATAGCAGTTTCCTTTATCTGTGATGTATGTTTCTAAGGGTGGTAAAAAAAAAAGCCTGGTCTCAGCCCTGGTGTTGGGGAGGACAAAAGGAGAGGGGAGGGGATTGCTCTCTAGCCATCTGGTTCCCCATTCAGCCCTTGCTCTCTATATTCCCTGTGTCAGAGATTTGGAAATTAGGTCTAGTTACTCAATAGCCATAGTCTTGGGTGACAACTCATGCTGCAATTGTGGCTGGAAGGAACAGAATCCCAGGGACAAACTTGAAACACAGACAGAGAAAACAGGAGATAGAAAGTGAAACAAACAAGCTTTATTGAGGAGGAGAGACTCACACAGTTCAGGAGGCATGTGAAAGGAGGATGGACACATACCAGGCATTCTGTGGGAATGCTAGATGGAGTTAGGCATACAGTGTGGGGAAAGTGGGTTGGATTTTTGTAGAGTTTTTAATATTGGTCAAACTGGATTAGGCATCGAGAGCATAAGCCAGGGGATTACCAACCTAGAGAGGTGTAAGATTAGTACTGACTCATTCTTGGGAGAATATTTTTAAACTCCATGCTTATGGGAAAGAGGGGCTTTGGGCTCTTCCTGATAGTCTTAATTTAACTGAAGGACTCAGTTTTACTTGTGTTTGTTTAAAAGTTTCCCTGGGACTTCTTCATTTGGGTTGGAGGCTACTATATTCCTTACAATATTAGAAATAGATATGTAACTCTACATATATGGTCCTTTTCTACCAATGAACTGTATTAATAGATGATCCTTTAGTGTATTTAAAGATATAAGTAATACTTACTGAATATGCATAATAGACTTACAATAAATTTAACAACACTGATTTCCTGTGAGAGTACTAGCAGTATGAATCAATTTGTTGACATACTGCATTTCATTTTATTCTTTACTGCAGTGATAACTATATTTCAGTGGTTCTGGGGGAAATAAAAAGAATATGGTAGAGTTTATTCTCCTTTATTCACTAAAGAGAGCAAATAAGAATAAATGATTAATCTAGGTTAAATGAGGTTATAGAATTATATATAAAATTATATACATGAAAGGTAAATGAATAGCATTTATCCAAATGGTCTTTTTCCCCCCAACATCTAATTAACTTGAATAAATATATATTTATGAAAAAGCAATTCTTGTACAAATCATTTAAAAACTGTGTGAACACAGTAGAAAATTCCAATTTTACTCACTGACTGGATGACCTGGTTAAATCATTTAACCCTATGTGTCTCAGTTTCTCCTTTATAAAATGAATTAGGGAAGGAAATGGAGAACCACTCCAGTGACAAAAAAAACCCCAAATGGGGTCCTGGAGAGTTGGATACAAATGAACAACAAAACAACACCCAAAAGAACATGACCAAACAGAATAGGAACAATTTAGTATTTTTTGTTTGTTTGTTTGCTTCAACTATTTCTCAAAAGCATCAAAAGTAATTTAATTGGCACCAGACCTTCTGGAAGGGCCTGGAGTTTCAATTTCTCCTTCTTGCATCGGATAAATATGCTAAGGAGGAAATACAGAAGACACTGGATTTGAAGCCAAAAGAATTGGGTGGAAATACTTCTTTGACCTTAAGCAAAGCACCACATCCATAAGTCTCGGCTCCCCAATCTGTCAGATGAAGGGGTTGAATTATCTCTATTATCTATGATTAGTGGATCTCTAAAGTCCCTTCCAACTCTGAAGAACTATAAAAATTATGATTGACTCTTAAACTCAATGTCTTCCCAGGGTCGTACATTTAGTGAGTGTCTGAGGTGGGATTTGAACTCAGTTTTTTTTTTTTTTCAGGCCCAGCATACTACCATCATATCACCTAATTGACCTTAAAGACCTCCTTATTTCACAGATGAAGAAACTGAATCACAGAGAGTTTAATTAATTTTCCTAGGTTGACATAGATAGCAAGTATCTGGGACAATATTTAAACTGATGTCTTCCTGATTCCAAGTCCATCACTCTAGCCGATAAACTGTATATTGTGATATGTATGTTATTCCCCTCTGGGGACTTTAAGTTCCATCAGGGTATACACTGTTTTCCCTTTTGTTTTTCTATCTTCATCCCTTGGCACCATACCTGGCACATCATTAACCCTCAATAAATGCTTAATTGATTGGTTCATCACTGATTATATTACACAGCATTTCTTTAAAGAACAAATTTCATTAACAACTCCTTAGCAAATAGCAAATACTACGAATCCAATTCATGGGTAGGATATTCTTCTCAGAAATGTTCCTTTGTGGGACAACTAAGTGATGCAATGAATAGAGCACCTGGAGTCAGGAGAGCCTGAGTTCATATCTGACCTCAGACACTTAAGATGCTTTCTAGTTGTGTGACCTTGGGCAAGTCACTTAACCCAATTGCCTTGCCTTCCCCCCTCCCACAAAAAAAGGACATGTCCCTTTGTAATATCCAGTTTAAGAAGTTCATTACAAAACTTTAGTTGCTCTTATATAATACTCTTCTCATTTTTAAAAGAACAATAATTATGTATTCCCAGAAATCATGGAGAAGAGATGAAATGTAATGAAAAACCTAATTCTTACATTTAGTAGGGATTTAAGAATGGCATATGGAATGAAATAGAATGGACTTCTGTTGCAAAAGAAATATGAAGGAAACTTCATTCCACAGAAAAGAAAACAATGGAAAGAAAGATTGTCTTCATTCTTTTGGCATATGCAAGACAAAGTAAACAACAACAAAATCAATTTTATCCTACTCAAAAAAGAGCCATAGGGGCGGCTAAGTGGCGCAGTGAATAGAGCGCCGGCCCTGGAGTCAGAAGGACCTGAGTTCGGAGCTGGCCTCAGACACTTAATCCACACAAACAACAACAACAAAAAAAACCTAGCCGTGTAACCTTGGGCAAGTTACTTAACTCCAATTGCTCTAAAGGGGCGGCTAGGTGGCGCAGTGAGTAAGAGCGCTGGCCTCGGAGTTGGGATGACCCGAAATCAGATCCGGCCTCAGAAAATGAGCACCCACGCATAAATAATGACTATCCGTGTAACGTTGAACAAGTTACTTAACCCCAATTGCTTTAAATAAAAAAAAAAAAGAGCCATAGACAACTAATCAAAGAGCAGTAATGACAGTATCCCTCCACTCTTACAAAAAAGGAATATAGAGTTAGAAGCATGACAATGGAACAGGGAAATGCAGCTTTCTAGGATTTAAGCACAATAATACTAAACTTCCAGCCCAATTCTAGGACCAAGTTTCCTGGACACACAGTGGCTTCACCTCCAGACAAAGAGGTAGTTAAGCTCACCTTTATGTCCTAGAATTTTTAGATCACTAAGGGACCCGAGTTATCATCTAAATGCCCATTGATCATAGATCATTGAATGAAACTCTAACATTACATGCATGGAGTAAGCTATGACATTTCTCAGACTTCATTTTCAAAACTGTCTTGTTACACATGTTTTTTTTTTAATATTTGATTCGCTCTCTTTATTTTTATCAATTCGATGATGATAACTTCAACATTTAAAAATTATTATCTGAATTATAACTGAGGAACGTCTGGTTTTTCTCTTCCAGCTATTCTGCCTGCTTCTGTTTGACAGAGGCTTATTTATCTCAGGTCTTGCTTTTTGCCCTTCACTCAGAATAAATTTTCTCTTCAGATGTTTCCATTTCCAGATGTGATATGAGGTAACCTCACTAACACAAGTTGGCTGATTGGAGACAGAAAATCTCAAGCAGGAGTTATTTCGTTAGTCAAGTGCAGATTGATAGTGGGGATTTAAAAGATTCACTTCTAGGCCTTCCTTTAAACATAAAATATTTTACTGTAGATTTGAACTATATGTACAAACGTTCAGTTTCGAAAAAGGGCTTGGCCCAATAAGATGGGGGGGGGAGCATTCACAGTAGACAATGTTTCCTATGTTCGGTGTTAATTCTTAGCTATAAAATGATGGGACTGAACTAAATATTCTTCCTGTTCTAATATTATGTGATTCTAATTCACCATGAATGGTCTAGGGTATTTTTCCACTTGCAGTAGGTATCATTCATAAGTAATACATTTTTCCTGGCATGTAAAGGTGTTTTTAATGAAAGTGAATACTTTTCTGCCATCAATCTCCACAATTCTTTCCATGTCAGGTGTTAACATATTAAATAACAAGCATTCAAGTTTCATTTTTGTAGCTAATTTGCCCCTGATTCTGGATAAGAAGAGATGAAACTATATATTGTGACTATCTATCTGTCTATATATTTATCTATCTACCTGTTTCTATACACACATATACATACACACATACATACACACAAACACATCTATGTATTTCTATACACACATAAACATACACACATATGTATGTGCAAACATATACTATACAGACATATATATACACACACATAAATGTATATTTCTTTATTTACTCTTTCTCTCAGAAATGAACATTCAGAAGGGAAGTGACTTACAAATACTCAAGTGGTATCTGGATCTAGGAATCATTATATTGATTCTTTGTTCCATTCAAGCCTACTATTCTCTTTGTATTTAAAGGGAATAAATCAAGTCGATAAAATATAGATTAATTTTTAAAAAGCACTGCCAGTGGTACAGGCTACCTGCCTGTACCCCTTCTACCCTGGTAGTCAATTTTGTTTCTAGGAGGGATAGTTAACTCAGTAGATGACAGAAAAAGGATCTCACAAAAACTTGACACCATAGAAATAGACTGAATCTTATAAGATGAAATTTAAAAGGTTAAAAAAATATAAAAGTTTGTATCTTTATTCCAAAAGTCAACTTCACAAGTATAAAAGTGAAAAGTCGTGATTAGAGAAAATGTTGTATTAAAAAGAAGACTGAGAAAAGAGAAAGTTAGTGGAGTATAATCTCGATGTTAGACAACAGTGAGGTTTGCTAGTAAAATTTTTTAAAATGTTATTTCAGTTTTGGGTAGCATTGTTATCTGTCTTTTTCAGACCACATGCAGAGAGTTGTGTTCAATTCTGGGTGCTACAATGTAATAAGGGTACTGGTAAGCTGGAGGGCATTCAGAGAAGCAGTACAAGATAGCTGACTGTAGATAGGTATAGATGGGTTGCAGTCTATATTTCTGAAGGGAACTTGTAAATAAATGAGAACCCAGATCCATTTGAGTGCAGAGGAGGGCAAACAGAATGGTGAGAGGTCATGGAGAAAGTACTTACAAGGATCAGTTAAAAGAATTGGGGAAATTTATACAAGAAAAGGCAAGACTCAGTTTGGACATGATTGTTCTTATCATGAATTAGAAGGGTTGGATTGATTCTGTTTGTTCCCAGAGGGCAGAACCAAGTACAAAAGATGAGACTATAGAAACATTTTTCTATATTTAATGAATGGGGAGATTTTCTAATAACTAGAGCCATTCAAAAGCAGAATTAACTGGAGGTGTAGCCAACATGGCAGCAAGGAAGCAGTAACTTCTCTAAGCTCCTCTTTGAAGCCCATCACCAAACTTTAAAAAGTGAATCTGAAACAAGGAATTATGGAATTGAACCTTGTAAACGAAAAGTAAACAAACAAATTAATAAAGACAAAAAAAAGAAGGAAAAAGCAGAATTAACTGTCTCAAGAAGATGTGGCTTTCTTCACAGTGGAGGTTTTTAAGCAAAGTCTGGATGGCCACTTGAGTGTGTTGCCATGGGGATTGTTTTTATTAGATTAGTTGGACAAGAAGTCTGTTAGGGTTTCTTCCAACTCTGAATTTCTGTGTCTGTGATTATTCTTATCTGTTGCAACTCAATAAGGAACTGGATCAGACATTTATCCATTAAAGACTCCACCCTCCATTCCTCCCTTTTTGTTATTTTTTTCTTCTTCTATGGTTCCCATTTCTCTCACCCCATCTTCTTTGGTACTACTCACAGTCAGTTCAAGTGTCGAAATAGAACTCTAGTATAATACTAATGAGAAACTAGGTGACACAGTGGATGGAGTGCTAGTTCTGCAGTCAGGAAGACTCATCTTCCTGAGTTCAAATCTGGCCTCAGACATTTTCTAACTCTTTGACCCTAGGCAAATTACTTAGCCCTATTTGTCTCCATTTTTCCATATCTAGAATGAGTTGGAGAAGGAAATGGCAAACCACTCCATTATCTTCACCAAGAAAACACCAAATGGAGTCACAAAAAGTCAGATACAATTGAAATGACTGAAAAATAACAACAACAACAACAACATAATAATAATAATGGATTTCAGAGTTCAGTATATGTATGGATGAAATGGATGCCAAGGTGAAGATCATGCTTTTCAGTGTAAGTGGGGTAGTTATAAAACTGTAAATAATCTATTCCAGGGACTTTCTGTCATCACTCCAATTTTCATTCTGTAGTTCCCACCTCTTGCCCTTATTACTCTTCTAGCTAGTCCATCCTATGGCTACCCTCTACTCTCCTAGACAAGCTGTCTTCGATGGCATCCAATCACATCTGTGGGAGTATAAGTTCTGTTTAATTTGAGCCCAAGTATAGTCCCCTTTGTTTAAAACTTTAATTTAGTTAAAGCATTATGGATCTTTTTATGTACATCTTTCTCTTTCTTGCATTTATTTTCTCTCTCTCTTTTTTCTCTGTTTCCCCTTCAGTTCTTCATGCTCATTTTCCTTCCTCCTCTGCTATTTAGGCACTTAAGTTTATGCCAAAGTGAATAGGGAACTGGACTTAGATTCAGGAGAACCTGAATTCAAATTTTGCCTCAAATACTTACTAGATATGTTATATGGATGATGGATATAGAAAAACGAATAGATTCCATACCAGAAGTGATGTCATGGAGTTATATAATATTAACTCTAGAAGGAATTTTCAATATCATTTAATTCTTACTTCTATATTCAAAGGATTCATGATGTCATTGTTATGATTTTCAACAGCAAAGGTCTCAACCTAGTCAAACCTTCTCATTTTGTAAGACTTTTCTTCTTTTCTTTTTAATAGTATTTTATTTTTTCCCCAATTACATTTTAACATTCATTTTTATAAGATTTTTAGTTCCAAAATTTTCTCACTTCCTTTGTTCTTTCCCCTCTTCCAAAAATGTTTGGTAATTTGGCAATTTGATATAGGTTATACATGTGCTATCACGTAAGACATATTTCCATATTAGTCCCAGCTGTGAAAGACCAAATAGATCAAAAGGGGAAAAAAATCATGAAAAAGAATGAAGTAAAAAAATAAAATTCGATTGTCATCCAGAGTCCATCAGTTCCTTACCTGGATGTGGATTTTCCTTCCTGAGTCCATTGCACTTTTCATGTATCATTGTGTTGCTGAGAAGAGCTGAGTCATTCATAGTTGATCATCATATAATGTTGCTGATATTGTGTACAATGTTTTCCTGGTTCTGCTCATTTCACTTTGTATAAGTTCATACAAGTCTTTCCAGGATTTTCTGAAATCTTCCTGTTCATCATTTCTTACTGCACAATAGTATTCCATTATATTCGTATGCCACACCTTGTTCAGGCATTCCCCAATTGAGGGGAATCCCATTAATTTCCCATATTTTGCCACCATGAAAAAGGCTACTATAAATATGTTTGCACATGTGTGTTCTTTCCTTCTCTTAATGATCTGTTTGAGATATAGAACTAGTAGAGGTATTGCTGGATCACCCTTTGGGCACTGTTCCAAATTGCTCTCCAGAATTGTTGGATCAATTCACAGATCCACTAACAGTACATTAATGTCTCAATTTCTGTACATCCTATCCAACATTTATAATTATCCCTTTTTTTTGTCATATTGGTCAATCTGATTGGTGTGAGGTGATACATCAGAGTTGTTTTAATTTGCATTTCTCTAATAAAAAAAAAAAACTTCATACGCTTATAGATAGTTTTGATTTCTTAATCTGAAAACTGCCTGTTCATATCATTTGACCATTTATCAATTGGGAAATGACTTGTATTATTGTAAATTTCACTCAACTCTCTATATATTTGAGAAATGAGACCTTTATCAGAGATACTTGCTGTAAAGATTGTTTTCCAACTTTTTGCTTTCCTTCTAATCTTGGTTGTATTAAGTATGTTTGTAAAAAAGCTTTTTATTTTAATATAATCAAAACGACCACTTTTGCATTTCATAATGCTCTCTATCTCTTGTTTGGTCACAAACCTGCAACTCATTTATCTTCTCCTTTAAGAATATGAATGTTATACCACTTCACGTATATATTTTTCATATTGATATTACTTCATTGTCTCTGGTACATTTTTTAGCAATTTATAGTTTCCTTCTTTATCTCTTTTAATTAGGTATATTTATATTTTTACTTTATCTGAGATCAGGATTGCTACCACTGATATTTTTACTTCAATTTAAGCATAATTGATTCTGCTCTAGTCCCTTACCTTTACTCTATTTCTCTCTGCTTCAAACGTGTTTCCTCTAAACAATTTATTGTAGGATTCTGGTTTTTGATCCACTCTGCTATCCACTTCCATTTTATGGAAGAGTTCATCTCATTCACATTCACAGTTATAATTACTCACTGTGCATTTCCTTCCTTCCTACTTTTCCTCCTATTTGTCCTCTCTCTTCCTCACCAGTGTTTTGCTTCTGTCTACCACCATTCCTGAACTGCCTTTTCTTCTGTCATTCCTCCCACTGCCTTCACTTAATTTCTTCCCCTCCTACATCTCTGCTAGGTACAATAGATTTCTATATTCAACTGATTGTGTATATCATTCCATCTTTGAGTCAATATTGAAGAGAATAAGGTTTAAGTGATGCTCATTGCCCACCCTCCCATCTTTCCCTTCACTGTAATAGGTTTTTATGTGCCATTTCATGCGAAATAATTTGTCCCATTCTACATCTCCCTTCCTTCTATACCCAATGTACTTCTCTTTCTTGTCACTTAATTATTTTTATATCATTCCCTCAGATTCACCTCATACGCATGCCTCTGTCTATGTATATTCCTTCTAACTGTACTATTAATGGTAGAGTTTTTAAGAATTAAAAGCATCGGGGGCGGAGCCAAGATGGCTGAGTAGGAACAGCTCGTCCAAGCCTCTCTGCACCCAGATCCCCCCAAACTATGTAAAAGGGGACTCTGAACAACTTCTGGAGCCCCAGCACCCACAGAACAACACAAAGAAGCTAACCTCCCGCTGAGGACAGCCCAGCAGCCCTGCAGGAAGGACCAGCGCAGTGGTCTGGGACCTGGCAGCGTGCAGTGTGCAGCACACAGAGCGCAGGAGCAGAGCCGAGCCCAGGTCCTCATAAGCCGAGGTTTTAGCCCCAGGGCGGCAGGGCCAGCAGCCAGCTGGAGGAACCCCAGAACACCAGAAGCTGTGGCGAATCCAGAATTATCAACATAGACTTGCCTAGGACAAAGTAAGAGTTTAGTGTCCTATGGACTTTGGGACTGGTATTAGGGAATGCGTCGGCTCCCTCCCCTGGGGGCTAGAAGCCTCTGAGGACAAACGCCATTTTGTAGTTTTCAGAGGCAGGTCCCGCTCCCAGCCTGCAAATTTGTAGGGAGATCCAGCGATCAGTCTTGGGGGGTAATCGCTCTTGCTTTAACCTCCCTGGATCTGGATTGTGATCTAGGGTGGAAGTCGTGGGTGGGTTTACAGCTTGCCAGAAACGGAAGTTGCCCCCCACACATTCGGGACGAAAATTCCCCAATCTGGCCTTAAAGCCATAGTGTGGCAACAAGCCCAAAAGTCAAGTAATTAAGTGGCAACATGCCAAGGCAAAGGAAACAGAAAAATGCAACCCTAGACTCCTATTTTGGGGGCATAGAGCGGGAAAAGGACTGTGAGGTCAGAAGTCCTGCTCCAAAAGCCCCAGGGGAAAACATGAGCGGGTTGCAGGCCATAGAAGACCTTAAGAAGGACTTTAAAAATCAAATAAGAGAAGTGGAGGAAAAATTGGAAAGAGAAATGAGAAGGATGCAGGAAAAGTATGAAATGAGGGTCAACAGCCTGACTGAGGAAACCAACACCTTAAAAAATAGACTAACTCAAATGGCAAAGGAGGCCCAAAAGGGCAATGAGGAGAAGAATGCCTTAAAAAGTCGAATTTGCCAGATGGAAAAAGAATCTCAGAAGTTCACTGAGTAGATTGATTCCTTCAGAGTTAGACTGGAGCAAATGGAAGCTAATGACTTTATGAGAAATCAAGATGCTGTTAAGCAGATCCAAACAAATGAAAGATTAGAAGGCAATGTGAAATATCTCATGGGAAAAACCGCTGACCTGGAAAATAGATCCAGGAGAGACAGTTTAAAAATTATTGGACTACCTGAAAGCCATGATCAAGGAAAGAACCTAGAAATCACCCTTCAAGAAATTCTCAAGGAAAACTGCCCTGATGTTTTAGATCCAGAGGGCAAAATAGAGGTTGAAAGAATCCACCGATCACCTCCTGAAAAAGATCCCAAAAAGAAAACTCCCAGTAATATTATAGCCAGGTTCCAGAATCCCCAGATCAAGGAGAAAATACTACAAGCAGCCAGGAAGAAACAACTTCAATATTGTGGAAACACAATCAGAATAGCCCAGGACCTGGCCGCTTCTACACTGAGGGATCAAAGGGCATGGAATATGATATTCCAGAGGGCAAAAGAGCTGGGAATGAACCCAAGGGTCACCTACCCAGCAAAACTGAGTATTTTGTTTCAGGGGAAAATATGGTCATTCAGTGGAATAGAGGACTTTCAAGCATTCTTGAGGAAAAAACCAGAATTGAATAGAAAATTTGACACCCAGACACAAGAAGGAAGAGATGCCTGAGAAGGTAATCAGGGAAAAGAAATCAAAAGGAACTTATCAAAGTTGAACTATTTACATTCCTATATGGAAAAGCAATAACTGTGACTGATGATATCTTTCTCACTATGAAAATAATGGAAGAAGGGGGTGTGGTCATATGAATACATATGTGAATGTGTGTGTATATGGTTACAGTTATATATGGATAGAGGGCATAAGTTGATTTTGTTGGGAAGGGAGAATACTCAAGGGATGAAATTATGAGGTGAGAGAGGAAAGTGGCAAGAGGAGATGGGGAGAGACAGGGTAGGGTAAACTATCTCATGTAGGGGAAGTGGTTGCAAAGGAGGGGGAGAATAAGGAAGGCTAAAAAGGCAAAACCACATTCACATTGAATTTGGTTCAGGGAGAAAATGACATACATACTAAATGGGATATCTCAACCTGCAGCAGGAGAGGGGGAAGGGGGATGAGAGGAGGGATGATGGAAGGGAGGGCATCCTTGGGGTGAGGGGAGGTTGGAAGTACCCACTATAGAAGAGGGACAGGATCATGTAGGGAATGGACCAGGTGGGGGGTGGGATGAGTGGGAGGGAATTATAAGCAGCCTTGTACAATATATCTACTATGATAATGTTTTGCATAGCTAGACATGTACAACATATACTGAATTACTTATCTCCCAAGAGGGAATGGGTGACAAGGGAGGAAGGAAATGGATCTGAAATTTGAGGTCGTAACATTAAATGTTTCAAATATATATAAATACTATTATTAATACTCTTTTGCTTGTAATAGGGAGATAAGATGTGCAGGCATTGGGATGCAAAGACTTACCTTCCTCTAATGGAAAAGTCGATGGGGGTATGGGAGAAGGTATGGGAGAGAGCAGATTGGAGGAAGCGATATCTTGTGAGACTGCTATTCTGGGAGGTTGGGTAGGGTAATAATGGGGGGAAAATGATTGTAACTCAAAATCTGGTGGAAATGAATGATGTAAAAGAGAAGTTAATAAAGCATTTGTTTAAAAAAAAAAAGAATTAAAAGCATCATCTTTCCATATAGGGATGTAAACAGTTTAGTTCCATTGAATCCCTTATGTTTTCTTTTCCATTTTGACCTGTTTAGGTATCTCTTGGGTCTTGATATTGGAAATCAAGTATTTTTGTTATGTTTTTGTTCAATTCTGTTCTTCCTCAAGCTTGAAATTTTTCTATTTCGTTGAATGGCTATTTTCTCCCCCTTGAAAAATTATGCTTAATCTTTCCATGTAGGTGATTCGTGGTCGTAGTCCTATCTACTTTGCCTTTTGAAATATCATGTTCCATGGCCTCTGATCCTTTAATGTTGCAGCTGCTAAGTCCTGTGTAATACTGATTGTGGCTCTCCTATATTTAAATTGTTTCTTTCTGGCTACTAGCAGTATTTTTTCCTTGACCTGATAGTTCTGTAATTTGGCTATAATGTTCCTTGGATTTTTTATTTTGGGATGTCTCTCCTTAGGTGATCAGTGGATTTTTCCAATGCCAATTTTGATGTCTGGTTTTAGTATATCAGGACAGGTTTCCTTGATAATTTCTTAGTACTCCTTTTCATTATAGCTTGTATTATGGCTAGTAGATCAATGATTCTACTATTTTCTAGGTCAGTTGTTTTTCCAATGAGGTATTCTACATTCTCTTGCATTTTTGCAGTCTTTGAATTTGTTTCATTGATTCTTGGTGTATCGAGTCATTAGCTTCCACTTGTCCAGTTCTATCTTCTAAGGAGTTGTTTTCCTAAATTAGCTTTTGTATTTTCTTTCCTATTTGGCCAATTGTACTTTTAAAGAAATTGTTTTCTTCATTGGATTTTTGTATCTCCTTTTCCATCTGACTAATCCTATTTTAAGCAGTTTTTGAAGCTGTTCAGTCTTTTTTTTTTCATAATTCTCTTGCATCACTCCCATTTCTTTTCCCCAATTTTCCTTCTGCCTCTCTTATATGATTTTAAGCTCCTTTTTTTTTCTTTGAGCTCTTACATGAGTTCTTTCTTGGTTTGAGTCTACTTCCCATTTTCTTTTCGATTTTGCCCAGAGAGTTTTAACATTGTTGTCCTCTTCTAAGTTTGTCTTGATATTCTTTGTCACCATAGTAATTTTCTATGGTCATATTATTATTATTATTATTATTATTATTATTATCATTATCATCATCATCATCATCATCATCATCATCATCATCATCATCATCATCATTATTAGTTTTTCTCATCTTTTTTATCCTCTTCTCCCCCCCCTTTTCTAAATTTGATCTCTGCTTCTGGGCTAGGAGGGGCAATGTCTAAGTATTCTTCTGCCAGGGGTTACAGGCCCTAGCTGTTTACCTGGTACTACACTGATATTGTCCGGGGAGAGCACAAGGGGGAGCCTCATGTCTATTGCTGCATTGATGGGGTGGGGTGGGGTGGAGTGACTGGTACTGCTGGAGGCTATAGGGATCTGGTAGCTTAGTGCTAACCTGGGTCCTAGTAGTGGTGCCTGGCATGTACTAAGGCTAATAAGGTATTTCTGCATTGCTTTAACACCCATGGGATTGGTATCTACCAGTTTGCCAGGGGCTATACTGATGCACATGGATGTCTGGCTGCTGGAGGTTGCTTGCTTGCCTGGGGCTACATTGAAGCATATGACAGTTCTCAGAGCTGGAGTCTACCGGTTCCCCTAGCTATGATGAGGCAGTGGGAGGTCTGGTGTTGATGTTTGCATGCTCCACTGCACTTGGGCTCAGAATCTACTGCTGATTTGCAGAAGTGGGGCTGCTGCTGGCTTGCTGGGACACTTCCTGTCCTGGTTTGCATTCCCCTTTTCCTGGAGTGAGGTAGACCTCCCCTAATGATCTTTCAAGTTTCTTTGGCTCAAAGATTGTTTCACTCCATCTTTTATTTTCTGGTTCTACTATCCAGGATTTGTTTTGGGGGTGCTATTTTATGGCTGTTTACAGGTGAATATGGGTGAGTTATGGCAATTTACTGCTTATTCTGTCATCTTGACTCCAGGAAGTTCCTGTAAGATTGTTATTTATACCTTTTCATGAATTCTAAAAAGACAATACAGCCCTACTTCATTTAGGAAATGAGGAAGCCAAAGCCTAGAGACTTGTTCAGGATTTAGTTTAGAGTTAGATTATAAGAAACCATTCTTAACTAAGACAAGGATAGATAGATCTATATATCTATACATATACACAAAAGTTATTGTTTTTGTTTCTCTGTATCGTTCTATTTTACTGCTGTATAAATCTAAGTAATAAAAATAATATAAAGATCTTGGAATGAAATGCATTTATTCTACTGGAAACCAAACTATTGACAAATATGGTGTTATATGCCTTGTAATCCCTTTTACTGGGGATGCTGAGACTGGCTTGAGCTCAGGATTTCTGAGCTTCAGTTGGTTAAATTGATTGTGTGTCCACACTAAGTTTGCCCTTAATTAGATGAGCTTCCTGGAGCTGGAGAATCACTGGGTTGCCTAAGAGGACCTGATTTCAAATTCTCCCTCTGATGCTTAATACCTGTATAACCATGGATGAGTTACTTCAACTACTCTGACTTTGTATACCTCTTCTGTAAAATGAGCGATCTGGACTAGATGTCCTTTGAGGTCCCTTCCATTTCTAGATTTAATACTAGGAATAGTGTTGGGCTCGTTAGTGGATCTTGCACGTCCACCCAGGGTGAGATAGGGGCTAAACCTTAAAAAGAGGATGGGTGAAGAGAAAAAAAGAAAATGATAAGAAAAAAGAGAAGAAAGAAAGACACGCAAGAAATCAAACCTCTTTTATTAGGATCTATACTTACCTTATTATGGACCCCATCCTATACTAATAAGTATTAATTTACTAGATTTATAAGATCTCAATACTTCAACTTCTAAGATTCTTATTTTTGTCATTGTGAGTATCCTTTCCACATACAGCTTTTGAACCTTTGGTAACTTAGACTGTCCTCAAGAGTTGCTATGACCAAAATATATTACCCTGAAAGCCAACCAGTTGATTAATGAATCAACAAGCATCTGTTGCAATAGGCAACAAGAATCTACTACACGCCAAGAATTGTTCTAGGCACAAAACAGCAAAAGTGAAATTCCTTGCTTTCAGGAAGTTTACACTGATGAGTCTCTTTGTACTTGGCTTGTTATTCACAGACAGCTTTGAAATTATATATATGCAGCTATAAGGGACCCTCAGAGGACATTTAGTCTACCCCCCCCCCATCCCATTTTATGAGAAGGTTAAATAACTTGCACAAGGTTATACAAATAGTAAAGTCAGAGGTAAAATTTCAAATCATGTCCTCTGATTATATACAAAGTAATGCCTTTGGAAATCTGACCTATGTTGTACTTGATCAATATGTCTTTGAGCATGCCATTTCAGCCAACTAACAGGTCCCTTTGACATCTTTTGTGATTTGCCACTTCCAAAATTGTTCTATATTAAATAAACTTACTCCTCTCAGAAACAATGAGTAAAAATAAAGTGAAGGAATTATGGTCTTCTCTTTAACATAGTTTTGAAATCATTCTCTTCATGTTTCTTTTATCTTCCTGGGTTTGGACTTTAAGTCCTCTTTGTAAAACCTTCCAATTATGCTTAATTTTAGAAACCAAATTTTCACTTTCTTTATGATTAGATAAATTATATCTGTCTCCCAATCATAGAGGAATTCATTCTCGTGTCTATAAGTCACGAATTATTAATAAAACATTCTCCAAATCTTCATATTTGGCTCATTGAAGTACAATTTATTCTTTCTTCACTTTATTATTCAACAACTCATTATATCAGAAGAAAAAGGGAGCAACTACCTGAGAAATCTAAATCAGATCAACTTCTAAAATGCCTTTTTTTAAATCTTAAACCAACCTAAAACCCTTCTATGTGAATATTGTCAAGTGAATTCAGTGTTAAACTTACCCCTATGAATTGGGAGTACCTTAAAGTTATAGTACTTTACACCTGATATCATTTTCCTGTTGTGAAATCTTATGGGAATCATAAATTCAAGAATCCCATTTCCATTGCAACCTTGATAATTCATCCATCTCTGCCTGTGACATCAAGAATGGAAAATCAATCAGATGCACTCAAGTGAAACCTTATCTCTCCATATAAAACAGGTGGTCCTTTTATGAATTGTGGAGTGACCCAGTTGGGAGGTATAATGAGACCCTGACATAATCTGCAAGTCAGGTGTGAAGCTTTCCCCTTAAAAGATAATCAGTTCTCTTGAGCCCCTTCTTCCTCCTGCTAAGACCTTAAGATCCTCTCATTTGATGGCCAAGTCAGTGATGTGTCTTGTCCAGTTACATCTTTGCTTCTCTCATGTGAAAGCATACAATGCCCTCCTTTTCAACTTTTAAAAAATATTGAGAAAATGTTTTAATATTATCCCAGCAGGAAGCTTTTGGCATAATCTGCAAGAGAAACTTAATCTTTGTCAAACTATTAATTCTAAAACAATGTTTTCTGCCCATCTTTCTGCCTTATGTTGTAGGCTTTCCATATTCAAGGCTTCTAGAAATGTAACTTCAAAGCATCAGTAGTAAAGAGAGACATTCAAGGACATGAGGAACTCTATCTGTTTGGACATTTCTCTTTCAAGCAGAACATTTCTTGAATTTAAAATATTGATAAATTAATTAAAATTCTTTTAGACAAACTCGTGCCTAAAATATAGAGTACAGCATTAATATTTTTCTCTGACATTGGTTCTTATATTCCTTTTTATCCATACTCCCTCTTACATCATTTATCTGTGATTATCTTTATTTTACACACTAAACCATGTGTCTCATAAAGTATCTTTTCTTGGGGGTATTAAAATATGGACATGATAAAGGTTCATGATTTTAGCATGATAGGCTGGTTTGATTTATTATGGAAATTTCCAAGTCTCCCTAAAAGATTCTGTAATGAACTAAGCCATTCAGCACTGCGTGGAGGGAGAGGAATGAAAGAGGCACCATCTTGATGCTTCTT
The DNA here is from genome assembly GCA_011680675.1 of Gymnobelideus leadbeateri. Lineage (NCBI taxonomy): Eukaryota > Metazoa > Chordata > Mammalia > Diprotodontia > Petauridae > Gymnobelideus > Gymnobelideus leadbeateri. The sequence goes on from WOXC01011214.1 coordinate 552,679, forward strand.
CCACTTATGGTTCCACAACTTGATGACTATTAACATTATAATAGCCATTACCAAGTGCAAGAAAGCAAATTTTATTTTAGATCTCATGCATTTGTAATAAGGCTGAATAAACTTTAAGTTTTAAAACCCAAGCAATTAATTGGTCCATTTGCAACGTTTCACAAGCCACTATATTTTTCCAGTCTATGGGTTAACATGCAAACAGTCTCTGTTAAGCTTTTAATGGTCAATTATTTATCTCCATAATATGTTCATTCAAATGTTTTCATTGAGCATTCAGACATTTATTAGTCAGTTGTTTACCATTACACAAATTTATGGAATTGCTAAATGGAACGTCCTGATTAGTTGTAAGGGAAAAAGCTAGAGTTGCAAGAGGCATTTTGTTTGGAATTTGTTAGAAGCTCATCTCATACAGTTCATACTGTTTATTAGAGAACCAAAATTATTCAAGAAATTTTAAACAAGCAGCTAAAAAGCTTCTGAAAAAAGACACTCTCTCTCCAAATTGAGAAAATACCATTTGGAGAAAAACAATAGCCATATGAGGGTTGGTTGAAAGATCTGGGGATGCCTTCCCTCAAGAAGAGAAGACTGATGGGGAGGTGGTAAGAAAATGAAAGTTATCATATTTCAAGAGCTACCAACAGGAAGAATTATTTGAATATATTCAGAATAAAATGCATATTTTTGACGTGGCCAATACAAGAATTTGTTCTCCTTGGCCCCAGAGATCAGAAATAAGAGCACTAGATGGAAGTTTCAAGGAGGTAAATCTGGCCACAAAATAAGGAAAATCCTAACAGCTATCCCAAAATACCATGGCCTACCACAGGAGGCAGAATGTTCCCTGTCATTGGAGGTGTTCAAATGAAGAATGGATGGCCACTTATTTAGTGTGTTATGCTTTCAGGTATGCCATAACTGGAATTCATTTTGGGGTATAGGTTAGAATAGATGACTGCTGAGGTCCTTTCTAACTCGGATTCTGTGATTTTTGTGAAGCTCACCTTTGCAAACTGTTTCAGATCTAGCCACAAGTAGCACTCAAATTCCACCGATGAGCAGAAGTCTGCTTTCTAGATCTCCAGTTTTAAAACTCTAATTTATGAGTCTACTCATTATTCTCTTTCAGTTTAATGTGTACCATAATCTCTCTTAAATTTTAAGACTTGCTTATGTAGTTTTGCATTCCTTTGGGAAGAGTTGTTGTAGAGATGACAGTTATCCATGACTCTACTCATTGAAGAAAAAGAATCATTTAATCATCATATGACCACCACTTCCTCTTACTTTGGTCGTCACCCAGGAATAAGCTGGAGTAGTTTTTCTAGAGATGATTTATTTAAAGAGGAGGAAGACCTAGCTAGCACTCTACATATATGTTCTGAGGAGCACCTGGGCCTTTTGTCCTACAAGGGGAAAGTTGGAAAAGTTCTACTTTCTTTAGTTTCTGTTCAGTCCTGCCTCTGTCCTTTTGGCTATCAGTTTCCAGTCTAAAGTCAAGACATTAAGGCAATGATTGCAACTGATGGGAATGAGATGAAGTTTGGGTAGAAATTTACCCTTTTGTTACTCAATACACAGCCCTTCACCCTCAACCTACTTCCATTGTCTATAACAAGGCATGGTGAAGAGTAGTCTCATGTTTCCCTACTCTATGCATAAAAAATGCACTGTAGGGTATGGGGATACAGAAATGCTAAAAGATAAGTCTATTTAGAATATTAATTAAATATCCAAATGGATTCCTCAAAAACTGACTATAATGTTCTCTGCTGGGTCCAATATCCCAAACCACTTTCTAATAAAGCCTACCTGGTGCTTAAATAATTAAATCTCTTTGGAAGAGTTCCAAGCCATACCTTCTTAACTTATGCCAAATACTACTCCATAGAAATTGGTATATTGAGGTTCCAGTGAATATCCCTTGTAGCCTGTTTAGTGATCCCTATAAGATTAGGGCAGGATTAATATAGAACCTTGTCTGTAATTGTTATTTACCAGAGGGCTGCTGAATGAGTGAATTAAAGGTGTCTTGAAAAGCAACATTAAAGAAATGATTCATAAATCCCTCAATGCAATAAATGTGAGAAAGCTTCCAATTAACATTTGACCCTATATGTTATATGTCATATATGCATATATATCTGTGTGTATAACAATATATATATATATATATATATATATATATATATATATATATATATATATATATGTATATATATGGCTAAAGGTCTTTGGTATTTAATGGCCCTCCCAGTACATCCTCTCCTTACCTTTTGGAATTTATTTTATATTACTCTTGTTAACACAATATACTTTGCAGTCATACTAGCCAGCTTACTCTTCTGTAAATATCTCTTGCTTCCAGGGTAATTCATGTGCAGTCCCATATGCCTGCAATGCTCCCTTTCTTCAACTCTACTTTTTAGAATCCTTATCTTCATTAAGAACCAACTTGGATGCCACCTCCAAAGGAAAACTGTTCTTGATGACAATTGTCAAACTTCCCTTCCTCTAAATTATATGTGAAAATGTATATCCCTCAGTAGGAAATAAGCTGTTTTAGGTCAGGTACTATTTCCTGTTTTTTTCATCTTTGTACTCCTAGAACCTACCTTGTATATATTAGACAATTAAAAGTAGTTATTGAATTGAATAAACTAAACATGTTTTATAACCTAGAGTCATTTTTTTCATTATTTTCATCTGAGAAGGATGTTGTGTGTTCATATATCTGTGTCCTTGTTTTGATTGATTTAGTGTCCTGATATTCCCATAGCATCAAAAGGATAACTCTCTCCAGAGACCAAAGATAGTCCAGGATGACAACTTACAGAATTCCTGCTTTTACTCAAGAGTTAAGCATACTCTCCTGTTCTTAATTTAAATCTTGAAACAGATCTTCTCTTCTGGGATCCTGAGCACTGAGTGTGTTTTAAGGTTACACAAGAAAATTCCCAACCTTTTCAAGCTAGTATATAACATTCTGTCCATAGAAATACCAGGGTAATGTTTGGAATGTTAACCTACTTTTTTGAGGGCTCTTTAACCAAGAAGGACATAGAAATGGTTTTTCACAGTCATTCCTGGCAGGCACAGTTCTTCCACTAATCAGAAAACAAATATCACTCTGCTTTCTTGTGCTAATGTTGAGAGAGCTCAGTTTATTCAGGATCTCAGTAAAATATATAGGCACCAACTCTTAGTTACCCCTTCACATGTGTAATGTCTTGGATTTGTGAAGAAAAAAAAGGAAGAGAAGCTAGAAAGGGGGAGTGTAATAATGTGTCACTGATACATGGGTGAAACTCATCAAATTATTTAGTGGTCAGGGCCCAGTCTTAACTAGAGAACTATATTACAGGGACCAAGGGTCAGATTTTGTTAAGAGGAGCTATAAATTTTGGAGATGTATATTAGTGACCTAGAGCAACAGTTCCTCATGAAAATATGGCAATCTTGATGCCCAATCAATGAGCAATTATTAAATAACCAATCAATCAAAAAGCACTTATGATAGGTCAGGCACTCTGCTGAGCACTCGGCATACAAAGGAAGATGAAAACGGTTTCTGTCCTCATGAAATATACATTTGCTCTTTTTTTGGAAAAAAAATAATTGTTTTTAAATTTTGAGTTCCAAATTCTCTTCCATACTCCTTCTATACTCCACCTGAGATGGCAAGCAATTTAATAAATGTAATATACATGCAGTCATGCAAAACATATTTCCGTATGAGTCATGTTGTGAAAGAAAATACAGACAAAAAAAAAAAAAGAACAATGGAGAAAGTTAAAAAATGATGCCTCAATCTTCATTCAGATTCCATCAGTTCTTTCTCTGGAGGTGGATAGCATTTTTCATCACAGGTCCTTCAAAATTGCCTTAGATCTTTGTATTCCTGGGAATAGGTGAGTCATTCACATTTGATCATTATACAATGTTGTTATTACTGTGTACAATGTTCTGGTTGTGCTCACTTCACTTTGCGTCAGTTCATGTAAGTCTTTCTAGATTTTTTCTGCAAGCATCCTATTCATCATTTCTTTTAGCACAATAGCATTCCATCACAATCATATACCAAAATTTGCTCAGCTATTCCACAACTGATGGTATCCCCTCAATTTCCAGTTCTTTGCCACCACAAAAAGCACTATAAATATTTTTGTACATTTGATTCTTCTCCATTAAAAAAAAAAATATTTTGGATATAGCCATGGTAGTGGTATGACTGGGTTAAAGGTATGCACAATTGTGGGGTGGAGCCAAGATGGCAGAGTAGAAACAGCTCTTCCAAGCCACTCTGCCCCCAGATTGCCCCCAAACTATGTAAAAGGGGACTCTGAACAACTTCTGGAGCCCCAGCACCCACAGAACAACACATAGAAGCTAACCTCCCGCTGAGGACAGCCCAGCAGCCCGGCAGGAAGGACCAGTGCAGAGGTCTGGGACCTGGCAGCGCGCAGCGCGCAGAGCGTAGGAGCCGAGCCCAGGTCCCCGAGAGCCAAGGTTTTAGCCCCAGGGCGGCAAGGCCAGCAGCCGGCTGGAGGAACCCCAGAACACCAGCAGCCCTGGCAACTCCAGAATTATCAACATAGACATGCCTAGGACAAAGTAAGAGGTTAGTGTCCTATGGACTTTGGGACCAGTATTTGGGGAATTCGTCAGCTCCCTCCCCTGGGGGCTAGAAGCTGCTGAGGAGACACGCCATTTAGTAGTTTTCAGAGGCAGCTCCAGCTCCTGGCCTGCAAATTGTAGGGAGATACAGCGATCAGTCTTGGGGGGTAATCGCACTTGCTTTAACCTCCCTGGATCTGGATTGTGATCTAGGGTGGAAGTCGTGGGTAGGTTTACAGCTTGCTAGAAACGGAAGTTGCCCCCCACATGTTCGGGATGAAAATTCCTCTATCTGGCCTTAAAGCCATAGTGTGGCAACAAGCCCAAAAGTCAAGCAATTAAGTGGCAACATGCCAAGGCAAAGGAAACAGAAAAATGCAACCCTAGACTCCTATTTTGGGGGCATAGAGCGGGAAAAGGACTGCGAGGTCAGAAGTCCTGCTCCAAAAGCCCCAGGGGAAAACATGAGCGGGTTGCAGGCCATAGAGGACCTTAAGAAGGACTTTAAAAATGAAATAAGAGAAGTGGAGGAAAAATTGGAAAGAGAAATGAGAAGGATGCAGGAAAAGTATGAAATGAGGGTCAACAGCCTGACTGAGGAAAACAACACCTTAAAAAATAGACTAACTCAAATGGCAAAGCAGGCCCAAAAGGGCAATGAGGAGAAGAATGCCTTAAAAAGTCGAATTTGCCAGATGGAAAAAGAATCTCAAAAGTTCACTGAGGAGATTCATTCCTTCAGAGTTAGACTGGAGCAAATGGAAGCTAATGACTTTATGAGAAATAAAGATGCTGTTAAGAAGATCCAAACAAATGAAAGATTAGAAGGCAATGTGAAATATCTCATGGGAAAAAACCACTGACCTGGAAAATAGATCCAGGAGAGACAATTTAAAAATTATTGGACTACCAGAAAGCCATGATCAAAGAAAGAACCTAGAAATCACCCTTCAAGAAATTCTCAAGGAAAACTGCCCTGCTGTTTTAGATCCAGAGGGCAAAATAGAGGTTGAAAGAATCCACAGATCACCTCCTGAAAAAGATCCCAAAAAGAAAACTCCCAGGAATATTATAGCCAGGTTCCAGAATCCCCAGATCAAGGAGAAAATACTCCAAGCAGCTAGGAAGAAACAATTTCAATATTGTGGAAACACAATAAGAATAGCCCGGGACCTGGCAGCTTCTACACTGAGGGATCGAAGGGCATGGAATATGATATTCCAGAGGGCAAAAGAACTGGGAATGAACCCAAGGGTCACACACCCAGCAAAACTGAGTATTTTGTTTCAGGGGAAAATATGGTCATTCAGTGGAATAGAGGATCTTCAAGAATTCTTGAGGAAAAAACCAGAATTGAATAGAAAATTTGACATCAAGACACAAGAAGCAAGAGATGCCTGAGAAAGTAATCAGGGAAAAGAAATCAAAAGGAACTTATCAAAGTTGAACTATTTACATTCCTATATGGAAAAGCAAAACTGTGACTATTGATATCTTTCTCAATATGAAAATAATGGAAGAAGGGTGTGTGGTCATATGAATACATATGTGAATGTGTGTGTATATGGTTACAGTTATACATGGATAGAGGGCATAGGTTGAATTTGTTGGGAAAGGAGAATACTCGAGGGATGAAATTATGAGGTGAGAGAGGAAAGTGGCAAGAGGAGATGGGGAGAGACAGGGTAGGGTAAACTATCCCATGTAGAAGAAGCAAGGGAAGTGGTTGCAAGGGAGGGGGAGAATAGGAAGGCTAAAAAGGCAAAACCACATTCACATTGAATTTCATTCAGGGATAGAAAGACATACATACTAAATGGGATATCTTAACCTGCAGCAAGATAGGGGGAAGGGGGATGAGAGGAGGGATGATGGATGGGAGGGCATCCTTGGGGGGAGGGGAGGTTGGAAGTACCCACTATAGAAGAGGGACAGGATCATGTAGGGAATGGACCAGGTAGGGGGTGGGATGAGTGGGAGGGAAGTATAAGCAGCCTTGTACAATATATCTACTATGATAATGTTTTGCATAGCTAGACAAGTACAATATATACTGAATTATTCATCTCCCAAGAGGGAATGGGTGACAAGGGAGGAAGGAAATGGATCTGAAATTCGATGTCTTAACATTAAATGTTTCAAATATATGTAAATACTATTAATAATACTCTTTTGCTTGTAATAGGGAGATAAGATGTGCAGGCATTGGGACACAAAGATTCACCTTCCTCTAATGGAAAAGTCGAAGGGGGTATGGGAGAAGGTATGGGAGAGAGCAGACTGGAGGAAGCGATATCTTGTGAGACTGCTATTCTGGGAGGTTGGGTAGGGGAATAACAGGGGGAAAATAATTGTAACTCAAAATCTGGCGGAAATGAATGATGTAAAACAGAAGTTAATAAAGCATTTGTTTAAAAATAAAAAAAAATTAAAGGTATGCACAATTTCATAGCCCTTTGGGCACAGTTCCAAATTGCTCCCCAGAATAGTTGGATCAGTTCATAACTCCACCAATAGTACAGTAATGTGTCAATTTTCCCATATCTCCTCCAGCTTTTGTAATTTTTCTTTTCTGTCCTATTAGACAATCTGATAGATGTGAGGTGGTATCTCAAAGTTCTTTTAATTTGTACTTCTCTAATCAATGGGGATTTATATTTTTTCAAATTTGCTTACTTTGAAAACTGCCTGTTTATATACTTTGGCCATTTATCAATTGGGGAAAGGCTATTATTTTTATAAAATTGAATTACTTCTCTACATATTTGAGAAATGACATTTGTCAGAGAAACTTGTTGTAATTTTTTTCAATTATGATTAATAACTGTATATTGCCCTGCATTTTATTTCCCGCTGTTTATCCTTCTCCCTCCCTCCCTCTCTCTCTCTCTGTCTCTCTCTCTTTGTCTCTCTCTCTCTCTCTCTCTCTCTCTCTCTCTCTCTCTGTCTCTCTGTCTCTCTCTCTGTCTTTCTCTGTCTCTCTCTGTCTCTCCCTCTCTCTCTCTTTCTCTCTCTCCTTTTACCTTATCCATCCTCAAAAGTATATTACTACTTGCTACTATCTCCCTCTGTCTGCCTTCCCTTCTATCAGCCCCACCCTTTCTCTTTTTCTCTTCCCCTCCTATTTTCCTGTAGGGTAAGATACATTTCTCTGCCTGATTGTATGTTATTTCCTCTTTGAGCCAATTCCAATGACAGCAAGGGTCAAGTACTTCCCCCACTTTCCCTGTTTTCCTCTATATAAAAGCTCTTTCATACTTCTTTTAGGTGAGGTAATTCATACCATTTTACTTTGCTCTTTGTCCTTCTCCCTGCATTCCTCTTTCTCACTTCTTAATTGTATTTAATTTTTTTTTAGATATCTATCCATCATAGTGAAGTCACACTCCTACCCTCTGTCTATGTATTCTACTTCTAACTGCCATAATAATGAGGAAGTTCTTAGAAGTTACAAGTATCTTCTTCCCATGTAGGAATGTGAACAATTTAACCTTATTGCATCCCTTATGAATTCTCTTTCCTGTTTACCTTCTTATGCTTCTTTTGAATCTTGTATTTGAATATATATATTCAGCTGTGGTCTTTTCATTAGAAATGCTTGAAAGTCTTTTATTTAATTGAATATCTATTTTTTTCTCCCTAAGGATTAACTCAATTTTGTTAGATAGTGATTCCTGGTTGTAATCCTAGATCTTTCATCCTCCAATATTTGAATTGTTTCTTTCTGACTTCTTGCAATATTTTCTCCCTAACTTGGGGGCTCTGTAATTTGGCTATAATATTCCTTGGAATTTTCATTTTGGGATATCTTTCAAAAAGTGATCGATGGATTCCAATCTCCCCTCCCTAATCCTTTAATGTAGAAGCTGTTAAATCTTGTGAGATCCTGACTGTGGCTTTACAATGTTTGAACTGTTTCTTTCTGACTTCTTGCGATATTTTCTCCCTAAATTGGGGGCTCTGAAATTTGGCTATAATATTCCTTGGAATTTTCATTTTGTGATATCTTTCAAGAAGTGATGGATTCTTTCAGTGCTCTGATTCTATAATATCAAGGCAGTTTTCTTTAGCAATTTCTCGAAAGATGATATCTAGGCTTTTTTTGGACATGGTTTCAGGTGGTCCAAATAATTCTTAAATTTTTTCTTCTGGATTTATTTTCCAGGCCAGTTGTCTTTCTAGTGAGGCATCTTATATTGTTCTTTTTATTTTTTCATTCTCTTGGTTTTGTTTTATTGTTTTTTATATCTCACAAAATCATTAGCTTCTATTAGTTTACTTCTATAAAATGTTTATGTATTAAACAAACCAATTACATGCAAAAACAATTTTAACATTCATTTTTAAAACTTAAATTTCCAATTTCTCACCCTTCTGCCTGCCTCCACCCCCTCCACATTGAGAAGGCAAGCAGTTTGATATAGATTATACATGTGTAGTCATGCGAAACACATCCATAATAGTCACATTGTGAAAGAAAACACAGACAAAAGAAGCTAAAGAAAAATAAAGTAAAAAAAAGTACCTGTATTCAGACACCATCATTTTTTTTCTCTGGGGATGGATAACATTTTTCGTCACAAGTCTTTCAGAGTTGCCTTGGACTGTTGTTTTGTTGAGAATAAGTCATTCACAAGCTGAGCATCTTACAATTATGCTGTTACTTTTTACACAGTACATTTCACTTTCCAGGTTTCTCTAGCATCCTGCTCATCATTCTTTAGAGCACAAGAGTATTCCATCATAATTGAATACCATAACTTGTTCAGTCATTCCCCAATTGATGAGTGTCCCCTCAAGTTCTATTTCTTTGCCCCCAGAAATGAACTGCTATAAATATTTTTGTATATATGGGTCTTTTTCCTTTTTGTTTTTGTTTTTTATCTCTTTTGAGATACAGACCTGGTAGTGGTATTGCTAAGTCAAAGGGTATGCATGGTTTTATAGCCGTTTGATCATAGTTCCAGATTGATCTATAGAATGGTTGAATCAGTTCACAACTCCACAAATATTGTATTAATGTCTCATTTTTCCCACATCCCATCCAACATTTGTCATTTACCTTTATTTATTAGTCAATCTAATAGGTATGGGGTAGTTCCTCAGAGCTGTTTTACTTTGCATTTCTCCAATCAATAATAGTTAGATTTTCTTCCTATGACTATAGATAGCTTTGATTACTTCACCTGAAAATAGATCATATCTTTTGGTCATTTATCAATGGGAGAATAGCTCTTATTTTTATAAATTTGACTCAGTTCTTTATATGTTTGAGAAGGGAATCCTTTTTCAGAGAAACCTGCCTCAAACTTTTTCTCACAGTTATTATTGCTAACTATATTCCCTCCATCCTTCCCTCACCCAATTTACCTATTTATTTTATTCTCTCTCTCCTTTCACCCTGCCCCTCCTCAAAAGTGTTTTTCTTCTGACTACCTCTTCCCCCAATCTGCCCTATCTTCTATCACCGTCCTCTCCTCCCTATCCCCTTCCCCTCCTAGTTTCCTATAGGGTCAAGTAGATTTCTATACACACTTGAATGTGTATGTTATTCCCTCTTTGAGCTTGTTTTGCTGAGTGGAAGATTCACTCATTCCTCCTCACCTTCCCCCTCTTCCTCTCCACTGTAAAAGCTTTTCCTTGCCTCTTTTATGTGAGATAATTTACCCCATTCTGCTCCCTTTCTCTTTCTTCCAATACATTCTCACTCCTTGATTTTTTTAGATATAATCTCTTCATCTTGGGCTTGGAATTTGTTTTACTTCATACTTTTGTGAACTCTGCTGCTCTAGAATTTGTTTAGTCATTTTTAAGAGTATTTGGGAGGTTCTGGGGGAAAGTTCAGGTGAGTTCCTTCCTTTACTCTGCCATCTTGCTCCAATTCTAATTTTTAAGGAATTATTTTCTTCAGTGTGTTCTTATACCTCCTTTTCCATTTAGCAAAATCTGCTTTCTAAGGAGTCTTTCTCTTAAGTTTATTTGTGTGTGTGTGTGTGTGTGTGTGCATCTTTTACCATTTGCCCTATTCTGTTTTTTTTAAGATGTTATTTTCTTTAGTAACATTTATTGTGTGTTTCCTTTACCAAATTGCTGACTCTTTTTTCATTACTTTCTTGAATCACTCTAATTTCTTTTAAATATTTTTCTTCTACTTTTCTTATTTGCTTTTAAAAATCCTTTTCTAGCTCTTCTGGGAATATTTCTGAGCCTGAGACCAATTTACTTTTTTTTCTTTGAAATTCTGAATGTAGCAGCTTTGATTTTGTTGTCTTCTTCTGAGTTTGTTTTTTGATCTTCCCTGTCACCAGAGTAATTTTTCGTAATCACTTTTTTTCCTTTTCTCATTTGCCAGTCTATTTTTTAAACTTCAAACTTTATGTTATGGTTGGACTCTTTTCCTGAGGCAGAGGGAGCACTGTCCCAAACTTTGGGTTTTTTGTATTGCTGCTCTCAGAGCAGAGGGGTCTTTAAGTTTTTAATTCTTCCAAGGTAGTATGATTTTAAAAGTGGTATGTTTACTTCTCTCCTGGCCTATAGTCTGGTCTAAAAATGACTACAAACACTCTTTTCCACCCTGGAATTGTGATGAAGTTTTCTGTTCCCATTTGCCCACAAGTTCTTATGTGCTAATGTTCTTCTTTGCTCTGGCACTGTGACCCTGGCCTGTAACCTGGATCCAAGTATGGGCAATGTAACTGAGTGCTGCCCTCAGCACCACCAAAGGGATCCCTGTAATCTGGACAGTTGTATGAGCCCCTCACATTCTGTGGGCTGAGAGCTCCTGAAGTTGCCACTGCCCAACTGATTCAGTCTCCCCAAGGCCTGCTGCTGGTTTGCTGAGAGCTAGCCTGTGCTGGAGCAGCCTGCTCCACTCTCACCCCTGTGATAGACCTTTCCTGCCTATCCTATAAGTTTTCTTGGGCTAAAATATTATTTTACCCCTCCTGTTCCTTAACACTTTCTCCTGCCACTTTCCCCTACTGTGTAAGCTGCTGATTGTCTTGCCTTCTAGGTCAGGAATCAGGTATTCACGGCATTATTTTTAGAAGTTTCTTCCTTGTTCTTTTTTATCCTTCATTCAGTTCAAATGTTTCCTACTCCCTTTAATTTTGGGAGATAGAGACCCACTCTTTCTTTTTTTTTTTTTTTGAGGGAAATTGGGGTTGAGTAACTTGTCCAAGGTCACACGGATAGGTTTTTGTTTGTATGTGTTAAGTGTCGAGGCCGGGATCCGAACTCAGGTCCTTCTGACTCCAGGGCCAGCGCTCTACTCACTGTACCACCTAGCTACCCTGAGACCTACTCTTTCTATGGTGTGTTGCAGCAAATTTAGAAATACTGAGTTGGTCAAATCACTTAAGTCGTTAGGGAAGTCTTGTTTTAACCAAATGAACTGGTGATCTTTTAGATTTTTTTTCATGAAAATTGTTTACATTACTAGTTACAATTACTTACAGGAAATGTTTACTATCCTGAAGAATCAGTGGAATTGTATCTTACTATTTTCATGATAGTTTCGTGTGACTATTTTTAGGAATATCAATCTGAGAGAAATATCACTGATGACAATGAGAATTTGGAGGAGAGAGGTTCAATTTAGAGGGCCAAAATCAATCCTGTTGATCTGTTACCAACAAATAGAGAGGGAAAAACCTTGCGACAGGATAAGATCCTAGAAAGAAACTACTTGTAATGACTGGAGTTGCTATGTGAGGGTTGCTTGAAGGAGCTGGGAATTTTTAGCTAGAAAAAAAGAAGATTTAGAGGAGACAGTAATTGTCTCAACTATATGAAAGGTTGTCATGGGAGAAAAGTTATTAGATTCATTCTTCTTGGCATCAGGATAGAAATAGGAACAATATATAGAACTTAGAAATAGGAAAATTAGATGTGATGTCAGGGAAAAAACCTGAAGCACCACCAAAACAACAATTTCACTAACAAAAACAACCACAAATTTCCTAACAAGTAAAACTGTCTCTAAGTGGAATGAGCTACTTCAGGATGTAGTCTGTTCTGCTACACTGGAGATCTTTAAACAAAGGCTAAATCACAACTTTCTAGGTATTCCTTTTCAAGTATGGGTTGGTCACTAAATTCCTTCCAAATTAGAGAATTTGATTCTTTGAAAAAAGAGAGAGAGAGAGAGAGAGAGAGAGAGAGAGAGAGAGAGAGAGAGAGAAAGAGAGTGGGGGGGGGAGGGGAGAGAGGAGAGAGAGAGAGATTGAGAGAGAACTGTTTCCCTGATAAGCATACAGAGGTTAATTTTACTATGGAATTCATAGGCATTATTAACTGATTAAGATAAGATATAGTTCTCAGCCTCTGGGCACTGCATTCATCCACACATCTAATTTTGCAAAAAAAAAAAAAATGTTAACACATTCCAGAGAATGAGTCAGCCAAAATCTCCCTAAGTCTTAAAAGTCTTATTATCCTTTGCAGTAAGGGAGCTAAAACAATTATAAATTTTCCTCTTAGGGACTCAGAAAGAAAGAAATCTCCATTCTTTGTAATGTGCTAACTTGCATCCCTTTGCCATACTTACTGGAGGCATACTGAATTTTTGTATCATTAAGATGATATTTTAAATTCATTCTCTAAGAGATATCCCAAGATACAGACATGACCATTTATTTCTTCTAGATTGTTTAATCTGGTAGCTTTTGGACTCATAATTGAGCCCATTCTTTCACTAGCCAGGGGATTTCAATGTACAATCCAGAAAACAAACAAACAAACAAACTGATTAATTCTTTCTAGTCATAGTCTGCTAATCTCTTACATTTAGATTGTTTACCTTACTTAGTTATCTCCTTTTGAAGTTCATATATGGCTCATTGTTTTTCAAACAACCTCGGAGCCAGAAGCCAGAAGTTTCTTCCAATGATTTTTCTTGGAGGCTTTTGATGCAGAAGTTTTAACTTCCATTGTCTTCTTCTGGTTCTATGTTTTGATCCTCTTTGTCACCAAAAAAAGATTTTATAGTTTTATTTCTCTTCTTCTATTTGCTCATCTTGCCAGCCAAATACTTGACTTTTGAGCTCTTTACCATGGTAGAACTCTGCTTCCAGAGTGGAGAGTGTTTTGTCCCAAATTTCTGGGGTTTTATGCAACCATTGTCAGAAGCTTCTTCTAAGCACCTGCCTCAGAACTGTGAGGAGGACTGCCTTTCCACAGCCTCAACAAGCTCTGCCAAGCCAGCACCCCTTACTCCAGGACTGCCACCCAAGACTGTGACCCAGATCCAAGCAGAGAAAAGCAAGAGAATCCTGACTCAGCACCAGCAGAGAGATTCCTGCAATTGTTCTCTGGTCAGCCACTTGGTCCCCCCACCATCTGTGGGCCTGGAGCCCTGGGAGCAGCTACCACATTTCCTGCCCCAGGGATAGAGGCCAGATCATGCTCTTCTCTCACCCAGTCCCAGCAGTTTCCCCACTGACCTTCTACTTTCTTTTTGACATTTATGGGTTGAGAAGTCTGGAAACAGCCACAACTGCCAGTGATTCTCAGACCCCTGACGTCTGCTCCACCTGCTGGTCTGTGCCGGAGTAGGACTGTGCTCTGCTCCCATCCCTGTGAGATAGACCCTTCCTGTCCATTTGCCAGGCTGTACTCACCTGGACACGTATTTCACCCTGTCGGTCTGTGGGTTCTCTAGCTCTAAAATTTGCTTAGAGTAATCTTTTACAGTTATTTGAGGTAAATAGGGATAAGCTCAGATAAGTTCCTGCTTTAACTCTGCCATCTTGGCTCAGCCACCCAATGATTTTTCTTAAGCACAGATCTGACTATGTCACTCCCCTACTCAACACGTTGCAATGGTTCTATATTGCCTCTAGGATCAATCAATCAGTCAATAAACATTTTAAAGTAACTACTATGTGCCAGCTCTATGCTAAACCTAGGATTAAATATGAACTCTCCTATTTAACCTTTAAAAGCCTTTCAAAAGTTCCCAACCTCAGGGCAGCTAGGTGGCACAGTGAATAGAGCACCAACCCTGGAGTCAAATCCAGCCTCAGACACTTAACAATTACTAGCCATGTGACCTTGGGCAAGTCATTTAACCCCAATTGCCCTGCCTTCCTCCCTCAAAAAAAAAAAATTAAGAAGTTCCCAACCTCTCTAGTCCCACTCTACATTGCTCCTATGCTCCCACTCTGTAATCTAGTGAAACATTTCTGTTTTAGTCAATAACCATTGAGTCAATAAGTTTTAACCAACTACTGTATTTTAGGCACTGTATTCTAGCACTGGAAAAAGAAAGGAAGGCAAAGGACACTGTTTTCCCAAGCTCATAATCCAAAGAGGGAGATAACATGCAAACAGATATGTATAAACAAGCTAAATACAGGATCAATAGGAAAAATAATAAATAGAAGTAAGGCTTTGAAATTAAAAGAGTTTGGAAAAGACTTCCTGTCTAAGGTGGGATTTTATCCTATAGTTGAAGAAGCCAAGGAAGATTGGAGGCAGAGATAAAGGGGATAAGTATTCCAGGCCTCACAAATCTAGGCTATGGGATTGAAATATCCCAGAAGTCTGAGGAGTCTAAGAATCTAAGGGATCTTAGATGCCTGCAAGGACAACCCATGTTTCAATGGAAAACTCTCTACATCAGAGATTCTTAAGCCTTTTTTTTTTTTTTTTTGGTCTCATGGAGTCCTTTGGCAATCTATTGAAGTCTGTTGACCTCCCTCTATGGATGATAGTTTTAAATACATGAAATAAAATAATTTTAAATACAAATTTTAAATCTTTAAAATAAAAGAATTTAAAATGAAACCAATTACATTGAAATATAAATATTTTAAAAAGTTCACAGACTCCACCACCCCCAGTTAAGAACCGGTAGTATATGATTGTGATGGAATACTTTAGTGATATAAGAAATGATGAGTTTCATGATCTAACAAAAACATGGATCGATTTGCATGAAATAACAAAGGAAAAATGAGCAGAAGCAAGAGAATGTTGTATACAGTAATGACAATATTGTTTTAAGAACAACTTTGAGAGAATAAGTAGTTTTTACTATTATCTAGAGAAAGAATTGATAAGCAGAAGTATTTATAGAATGATTTTACATATGTACACACACACACATTTGTGCCTAATGGCAGCTATATTTGGGGGAAGGGAAGAAAAAAATGAAAAGTTACCAGGATAACTTTATTATATATTGAAAAAGAACAGTAAGTTTTTATGGAAATGATTGTTTTATTGTGTTCAGAATAAAAAGAAATAATTTTTCTTAAAAGGATCCTTGATCTATAGTTTTCCCAGGTAAGTGAACTTCTAGCCTTTGCTACCTTCTGAGTCAACCCATTATTTTTTTTAAAGCAATTGGGGTTAAGTAACTTGCTCAAGGTTACACAGCCAGTCATTATTTATGTGTGGGTGCTCATTTTCTGTGGCCAGGATGATCCCAGGTCATCCCAACTCCGGGGCCAGTGCTCTTACTCACTGTGCCACCTAGCCATCCCTACCCATTCATTTATTTTTGCTTTTTTTTGGAGGGCAACTGGGGTTAAGTAACTTGCCCAAAGTCACAGGGCTAGGTTTTTGTTTGTGTGTGCATTGTGTCTGAGGCCAGATCTGAACTCAAGTCCTTCTGACTCCAGGGCCAACGCTCTACTCACTGGGCCACCTAGCCACCCCTACCCATTCATTTCTAAAGAACAAATTTAAAGTAGTTCCTGTTTATTTAGGGCTTCAGAAGAAAAGCAATGAAATAAGTTTTCAAGTCAATGAATTGGAGGGCTGCATTGGATTTGTTCGTATAACTAAAAGAGATCATAGTATCAACACCTGATTTGCACTGGTTTCAAAGTAGGTCAAAATGTATCATTTCTTTTTATTTATTTATTCATGTAATAGTAGCAGTAATCATAGAGATAGTAGTGCTACTACCACTATTACTATTACTAGTACTACTACTAATAATAAGCAAAAAATTTAAATTTAAAATTTAAACTTTAAATTTTGCAAAATTCTTTACTTTTATCAATCAAGTTTCACAACAATCCTGCAAGGTTGGAACAATTATAATCATTTACAGAGAAGAAACTGAGATTAAGAAATGTTAAGAGACTTATCCAGGGTCACAAAATTAGTATCCGAGGCAGTATTTGAACTCTGGTGTCCTTGACTCCAAGACCAACACTCTAACCACTATAGCACCTAGCATGGGAATATGGGCATATGCACATCATTGTCATATATGGGATATGTCCTATGATGATGACATTCTAGGAAAGAGGGTAGGGGTTTCTAATCTATCTTTCACACTGATGCTAATATATCTTCCTAAGTACAGCTGTTACTTTAATTATAATGCAACATGTATTTTTTTTTTACATTTGCAGTTACGAATAAAAGAATATCACCATAAAATGAAAAAACAATCCCTGACCTCAAGGCGTTTACATTCAATTGGAGAGATAGAACATATTAAGAAATATGTTCACGTATAATTTGAGGAGGGAGAGTATACTGACAACTGAGGGGACAAGAGGAACATGAGCCAGATCTTGGAGGAAGAAGGACATTCCAAGAGGAGCAAGTGTATACTAGGTCAGATAGAGTTTGCCTAAAAGGATTCTAGTTCAGAGCTAATTTAGGTCAATCTAATAATTCAGATTTGGGGTTAGAATAAAATGAGGCACTTTAGGACCATAAAATGCAATAAAAATAACTTTACTAATCACAATTATAAAGAGGATAGTATTGCTATGAGAACTGCAAGGTTCTTAAAGAGATAGTAAGACAGATAAAAGGGCTACTGCCTTCCACCTTCTCATTCACCCTGATAACTAACCTGCAAGACTGTAGAAATTTCTATGAAACACAGTATATCTGCTTCTTACAGATTGACACTTATATGCCTCAGGAAGCAAGGAAGTGAAACCAACGATAGTTGCCTGCCACCATAAAGTAGATACTGCTCCCACCACAAAAGGCATGGAGGCAGGAGATGACTTGCCCAGCTTGGAGAATAGCAGACCAGCTTGGTTGGAACACAGAGTGAATGAAAGGAAATAGAATAAAATAAACTCAGAAAGGTAGGTTAGAGCTATATTTTGACTCCTCAGCTGTTTAGAGGATGAAATATAAACTTCTTATCCTGACATTTAAGATTCTCCATAATCTGTCCTAATATACCTTTCCATACCTATTTTACACAAATACTTTCACAAACTCATTTTACTGGCTAAACTAACCTTTCAGCCAGTCCCAATCGTATTTTGGTCTTTTTAGGCTTCATGAATTTTTTGACACTGACTCTTGACTTGAATGAGATTTCTTTGTATCTATATTAATTATAATTCTTCCAATTCTTTAAGACCCAGCTCAGCTGCCACTTTCTCTAGGAAGGATCCCCTGAACTTCTATCTATCTTATCTATCTAACTTATATCTATCCCAGCTAGATATCATGCCCTCCCCCACCAATAAAACAACTCTCATGGCTTTTTGTTTGAACTCTCCTGTACATTTATCTTGCTTATAATATTGTGCTTACATATCTTAACTTTCACTTGAATGTATATTCCTTGAGGGCATAGCTAGCATTGTTTTTTATTTTTAATTTTTTTGCTTTTTTTTCTTTTAAACCCCATCATCTAAATCTCTGCTACCTAGACTGGATTTAATTGTGCTTAAGTATGTTTTAATGAAGTATTTATTTTGGAGATAAATTCATAAAAACAAACATATAGGTGTAGAACCAACTTCCAGTACACAAAACAAGTGAAATTGTGTCATTCCAATGAATATAACAAATTTTTTTCAGTCCTGATAATGCTGCAGGATACATATTCTTTTAAAAGGACTGACTTCTCCAATATAAACAACTCAGCTCTTCTGAGTTCCAGACCCTGACTGTCTGACTCACTCAGCCAAGATGTCGTCATAGAAAAAGCTCAGTCAGCTCACAACATCCGAAGGCTTTTTCACTTGCTTAATATAGAGTCAATTGTATCATGATGTTGCTGCCTACATGAAAGAGTCATTGATTCTGCAGAAGAATGAAAAACCCCCATAACTAATGATGCCACATAGGTGTCTTTTGAAGTATCAATCCAATGGTGCTGAATAGCATGAAAATTATCAGGGAAAAACCCATGCCTCATTACGCCAACAGATTGCTAGAGACACACAAAAAATATCATTCATGGTGACAGACTAAGCAGCTTCTCTGAAATTGTTGATGGGAAGGAAATAACTATGATGTTAATACAGGACAGGCATATTGTAAAGCACTTTTCAATGAATAAGAATCATTTTCCCCTAATGGAAAATGTCTATAGAAAACGGAAAGGGATGGGAAGCACTGGTTCTGGCAGATAGAAATGGAATTTGATCAGACTCAGAATTATAGAATCTCAGAGGTGAAGCATCTGGCTAGTACAACCTGTACTTAAAAAAGATATCCTGCATAATCTTCCAGGGGGTCATCCAATCTTTGCTTGAAGACTTCCAAGAAGGGGAAACTTGCTACCCCTCAAAACAGTTTAATTGCATCTTGCATAGTGTTTGTGTGTGTGTGTGTGTGTATTTGGTTTTTGTTTTTGTTTTTGCTTTTTGGAGGGCAATTGGGGTTAAATGACTTATCCAAGGTGACACAGCGAGTTTTTTTGTGTTAAGTGCTTGATGCCAGATTTGAACTCAGGTCCTCCTGACTCCAGGGCTGGTGCTCTATTCACTGTGACACCTAGCTGCCCCCATAGTGTTAATTGCTCAGAAATTTCAATTTTTAATTTTTTTATTCTTTATATCAAGCTTAAATTAATCTATTTACAGCTTCTCTCTATTGCCGCTAGTTTTGCCTCCCAGGGCCAAAAAGAGCAAGACTCATTCCTCTTTCACAAGGCAATCCTTCCAAAAAATATCTTAAGAAAAGCCTTAAGACTCCTCTAAGCTGTAATATTTAGAGTTCTTTCAACCAGCTCTCATTTGTTATAAACTCCATGCCTTTCCTCATCCTTTAGATATTCTCCACCATATCACTCTCTAGCATATCCTCCTCCTGCCACCCAGTCCTGAACACAGCAGGCCTGATGGTATCTGACCAGTAAAGAATATGGCAGGATCGCCATCTTCCTGGCTCTGGACACTATACCTCAACTTTTTCGGTTGCCATATCATGTCCCTGGCACATTGAACTTGTGAACCCCAAACCCCGTCCACAGATCCTTTTCAGGCAAATTGCTCTTTAGCTCCTCTATTCTATTCCTGTGAAGTTGGTATTTGGAATGCAAGTAAAAGATTTTATATTTATAGTCATTAAATTTTATTTGATTTTATTTAGCCCAATGTTGTAGGATGTCACCATCTCTTTGTATGGTGCAGTTAGAGCTAGCCTTGGAAACAGGAAGACCTGAGTCCCAATTCTTCCACCGACTCTGACTCTCCATGTAGACAAGGGCAAGTTCCTTAATTTCTCTATATCAGTTTCCTCATCTATAAAATGGGTATGATAATAATGGAGTTGAATGGATAAAAAGAAAAATAAAACTAATGTAAAGTGTTTAAAACAATGTAGAAATGCTATAATAACATTATTTCCAACTCTGTCATCTAGTATGGTAGCTTTTCTTTCTGATCATGTGTCTTCCATTTCCTACTGATTCTGTGTAAGAGGAAGAGGAAGAGGAAAGTTGGTAGGGAGCAGGACTTCCATCTCCTGTTGAATAGGTTCAATTCCCATCTCCTATTATGCTGTCTCTTTCTTAATCTCTAGGGTTCAGAGGAAAGAAAAAAGGTGAAATAGGGCCTCTCATCTGACTATATACCTTCCATATTGTACTGTATATGGTGTCTCTAAGTTCTCCAGCCTTTTCTGGGAAAAAGAGTGGCACCTTCCACTCAATGACTATCATACTTAAATCATGCATATCTCAGTGATTCTGAATCCTGTACATTATCCACATCCCATTCCACATCCCCTACCACCACTCCTTTTTTTCTTTCACTTAAACTGTTTCATTCCAAAGTCCCAGCCTAAGTCTACCCACCCCTTTCACTTTTTCCTCTAGGGATTCCTGTTCCATAAGCAACAAATTTGCCTTTATCTTAAATGTTTTCCTCTTCTGCTCCTTCTGTCTCCTTACAATCACTGACACCTGACTCCTCTGATGATACAGCCTCCATGACTACCGTTTCTACTACTGTCTGCAACTTGATTCATTCCCCTTGGTTTACTTGCAGGGATGTGGAATTGGAATACTCATTGATCTTCGTTCTCACTTCCAGGCTGTCCTCCTACCACTGTTACTCAGTAACCTTTCCTCTTTTGAGGTTCATGCCATCCACATATTCTACCCAATAAGAATCCTTGTAGCTCTTTTCTACAATTCACTCTTTCCTTCTTCAATGTGTTCAGTTCCTAGGGCACACATTTTCTCTCCTTCCCAACTCCAACTCTCATACTAGGGGACGTCAACATACATATTGATGCCCCCTCAAACACTGTCACTTCTAATGACCTGCTCCTTCACCACACCTCAGCCACAAATAAAGATGTTCATATTTTGATGACATAAACAAGTACACCACTTCCATATACAAAAATTCTGAAATTTGCTTAACTTATTGGCTTTCAACATCTCTTTTTTACCTTTCTTGGTCCACATTGTGACATTCCATCTCTTGACACCTCAGTTCTCTCTTAGTCCCCTGTACTAAACACTCTCTACATCTCCCTTACCAACTTACTATATCACAGCCACAGAACTTCTTCAAAATCTTTTCATTCATCCTCAAATCTCACATAGCTCCCCCTTTCACCATGCCGTCAGCTAAGAAGCTTGCTGAAAACTTTTAGGACATCAGAGATGAACTCTTATTTTCCCTCTTTTTCATTTCCTAACATGTAGATGCTTTCTGCCACCATCGGTTCCTTCACCCCATCTCACATGAAGTGATGACCCTACTCCTTAAAAAGGTGATTCCTCCTACCTCCATAAGTGATCCTAGTCTATCCTGTCTCCTCCAGCAAACTATTCCTCTGTCATCTCCACTTTTTTACTTATATTCAAAATCTCCCTACCTACTGCCTCCTTTTCTGCTGCTTACAAACATTATCCTCATACTTGATACTTCATCCTCACTAACAAGTATCCTATATTTCTTCTAGCCTCATGACTAATATCCTTAATAAGGCTGTCTACACATAAAAATAAAGGGAAAATGACCTATCTGTACAAAAAATATTTATAGTAGCTCTTTTGTGGTGGCTAAGAAACCGAAAATAGAAGGAATACCCATGAATTGGAGAATGAATAAACAAGCTGTGGCATATGATTATTATAGAATATTACTGTGCTATAACAAATGACAAGCAGGGTGACTTCCAGAAAAAAAAAAAAACAAACCTGGAAAGACTTACATGAACCAATGCAAAGATAAGTGAGCAGAACCACAAGAACATACACAGTAACCGGCAATATCATATGATGAATTGTGAATGACAGCTATTCTCAGCAATACAGTGATCTGAGACAATCCCAAAGGTTTGATAATGATAATGATAAAACATACTATCCACCTCCAGAGAAATAACTGACATTGTTTGAATACAGACTGAAACATGTTATTTTCTCTTTCTTCCTTTCTTTTTCTTCCTTCCTTCCTTCCTTCCTTCCTTCCTTCCTTCCTTCCTTCCTTCCTTTCTTCCTTCCTTCTTTCCTTCCTTCCTTTTCTTTCCCTCTCTTTCTCTTTCTTTTTATTTTAATCTTCCTTCCTTTTCTTTCCCTCTCTTTCTCTTTCTTTTTATTTTAATCTTCTTATACACAATATGGAAATGATTTACATAATTGCATATGTATTACCTATATCTGATTATTTAACATCTCAGAGAGGGAGAAGGGGACAGAGGAAGGGAGGGGTGGAATTTGTAACTCATAACTTAAAAAAATACCCAAATGTAAAAAAAAATGTTTTAACATGTAATTGGCAAAAAAATAATATAAAAATTACAGAGAATAAAAGAGAAAGCTGTGTACAATAAATGCCTTCACCTGCTTTGCTTTCACTCTCTTCTTAAAAGCTACATCCAGCTTCCAACATCATCATTCCACTAAGATTGCTCTTTCCGAAGTTACCAATGGTGTCCTAAGTGCCAAATCCAACTGTCTTTTCTCAGTACTCATTCTTCTTCAAATTTTTTAGCTTTTGACACTGTTGATCACCCTCTTATCCTTGAGACTATTTTTTCTCTAGATTTTCAGGACATGCTCTTGGTTTTCTTCTGGCATATTAGTCTACTCTTCAGTCTCTTCTGCTGCACCTTCAAACCAGTCACACTCATTGACCATACATACTCACTGTGTACTCTTCTACTTGGTCAGTTCTTGTCAGTTCTCATGGGTTTAATTATCATCTAATGATTCACAAATTGACTTGTCTGGAGTTAAACTCTTTACTGATCTCTAGGTTTGAATTTCCAATTGCTTTTCAGTCATCTTAAACTGGAAATCCAGTAGACCTCTTAAGCTCAACATGTCCAAAATGGAACTCATATTTCTCTATAAAACCTTCCTGTTTGGGGCGGCTAGGTGGCGCAGTGAATAGAGTGCCGGCCCTGGAGTCAGAAGGACCTGAGTTCGGAGCCAGCCTCCAACACTTAATCCACACAAACAAAAACCTAGCCCTGTAACCTTGGGCAAGTTACTTAACCCCAATTGCCCTAAAGGGGCGTCTAGGTGGCGCAGTGAGTAAGAGCGCTGGCCTCGGAGTTGGGATGACCCGAGATCAGATCCAGCCTCAGAAAATCAGCGCCCACACATAAATAATGATTAGCCGTGTAACCTTGAGCAAGTTACTTAACCCCAATTGCTTTAAAAAAAAAAAAAACCTTCCTGTTTCTGAATTTTGCAATTATTGTCAAGGATAACACCATTCTCCTATTCTATGCCCCCAGGCTTGAAAATTGGGCATCATCTTGGATTTGTCACTATCTTCCACCTCCGCCCCTTCAGTCCTCCCACCCCCAACATCCAATCTGTTGACAGGGTCTGGCAATTTCACCTTTGCAACATCTCTCCAATATGCTTCCTTCTCTTCTCTAATATTATCACTACTTTGGTACAAGCCCTCATCACTTCATGCTTGGATTATCACATTAGGTTGCAGATGAGTCTGCTTGCCATGTGTTTCCTCACTCTAATCCATCCTCCACTTAGCTGACAAAGTGATTTTCCTAAAGCCCCAGTCCTATCATTTCATTCCCCATATTGAGTAAACTCCTGTGGCCCCCTATCACGTATAGGATCAAATATGAAATTCTGTGATTTGTAATCCAAATTTTTAATAACCTACCTCCTTATCTCTCCAGTTTTACACCTTATCTCAAGCCATGTACTCTTTTATTCAGTGATGCTGACCTCCTTGATATTCCATGAACAAGACTATATATCTTCTTTCTAGGCATTTTCTCCATGCCTCCCCCCTGCCCCATTTCTAGAATGTTTTCTCTCTTTATTCCCACTTCTTAGCCTCCCCGAACTCCTTGGCTTCCTTCAAACTCCAATTAAAATCCCACCTTCTACATGAAGACCCTTTGAACACTTCTTAGTTCTTGTTCTTTTCCTTTTAAAATTATTCCCTATTTATTTTATTTGTACATTTTGTTTTCTTGCTGTTTCCTCCATTATATTATGAGTTCTTTGAAAGCAGGGACAGGGCTGGGTTTTGCCTCTTTTTGTATCCCCAGCATTTAGCACAGCGCCTAACACAGAGCAGACCCTTAATAAATTCTTATTGACTGACTAACTACTATTATTTTTGACATTCATTCAACTCCAAATACACCTCATAGTACTATCATCTGACCTTCATTTTCCCAACTTTTCCCAAAGAATTATAGGAGAGATTTTACCAAATTATTTGCTAAAGCCTAGATAAAATCTACATATGATGTGCACACATAGACTTAGTTTGGTAGATTAAGAACTAGAGTCAGAAAGACCTACATTTAAGTTCTAGTCCTGGCAGGTATTAGCTCAGTGACCCTGAGTATTGTTTTTTTTTTTGTTTTTTGTTTTTTTTTTTTTTGCGTAACCTCTTTCTGCCCCAGGTAAGACTGCAAAGCTATGATTTGCAGAGAAGTCCACTATTATCATAGAGGAAGTTCCTCACCAGGAGCTTTTTGAGCAGATAAAACCACATATCTGGTTAAAAAAAAAAAAGGATACTCTTAGCAGTTTATATGTTATATCCCTTCCTTTCCCATATCCCAGAGATCCCCTTGAAGTAAGAAACTATTTTTTCATTTAGTTTCTTTC
This sequence comes from Gymnobelideus leadbeateri, assembly GCA_011680675.1. Taxonomy (NCBI): domain Eukaryota; kingdom Metazoa; phylum Chordata; class Mammalia; order Diprotodontia; family Petauridae; genus Gymnobelideus; species Gymnobelideus leadbeateri. The sequence goes on from WOXC01011214.1 coordinate 577,592, forward strand.
TTTCTTTCTTAGAGGAATTTTCTTTTATTTTGCATTTTGGAGGGGGAAGGCAGGGCAGTTGGGGTTAAGTGACTTGCCCAAGGTCACACAACTATTAAGTGTTAAGTATCTGAGGTCAAATTTGAACTCAAGTCCTCCAGACTCCAGGGTCACAGCTCTATTCACTGCACCACCTATCCACCCCTTTCATTTAGTTTCTATACCTCAATGGCTATCATAGTGCCTGTGACATAGGAGAATCTTATTGAATGTCCCATGGACTTGATTTTTAGATTATTTCTACATCATTCCCTCTCATGTGAAATTTTGCCAACTGTTAAAAAAGAAAGGAAATGAAGTAACTTTGACTTGACTTGTTCTTGGTGAAACTTTCAAGGTTCCTTGTAATTTCTGCTTCCTTTTTTCTTTTCTTCCTCTGTATTAGTCATGTTATGAAAGAAGAATCAGAACAAGGGGAAGGGGGGAATCTATGAGGAAAAAACAAACAAAAAAAGAAAATAGTTTGTTTTGCTCTGCATTCTGAGTCCACATCTGTTCTTTCTCTGGATGTGCATCACATTTTCCATAATGATTATTTTGGAATTGTCTTAGATCTGGCTGCTTATAGCCTGTGTCTTGCTTGCAGCATGCCACAGGATTTACTCCATATAGAGAGGATATTTTCCTCTACATTTTTTGTGGGCCACCTGTAACCCTTTGGCATGCTGCAAGTGGCCTGAGATCCAAAAGCAGCCTTTGGGCCACAAGTTGTGCAGGCCTGTCTTAGATCATTGCATTGCTGTGAAGAGCTAAGTCTATCAAAGTTGGTCATAGCACAATGTTGCTGTTACTATGGACAATGTTCTTCTGATTCTGCTCACTTCACCCAGCATCAGTTCATGTAAGTCTTTCCACGTTTTTCTAAAGTCTGCCTGCTCATTCCATTACATTCATAGACCTCAAATTAGGGGCGGAGCCAAGATGGCAGAGTAGAAGCGGGAAATTCCTTGACCTCCCCGCACAACTACCTCCATATGCCACAATTTGTTCAGTCATTTCCCAATTGATGGGTATCTTCTGAATTTCCAATTCTGGCCACCACAAAAAGAGGTGCTAGAAATATTTTTATACATGTGGATCCTTTTTCTTTTTTTATGATCTCTTTGGGATAGTTCTAGTAGTGGTATTGCCAGATTAAAGGGTACACACAGTTTTATCATCCTTTGGGTATAGTTCCAAATTGCTCTCCAGAATGGTAGGATCAGTTCACAATTTCACCAATAATGCATTATTGTTCCAATTTCCCCACATCTTCTCCAACATTTACCATTTTAATATTTTGTCATATTAGCCAATCTGATAGGTATGATATGGTACCTCAGAGTTGTTTTAATTTGCATTTCTCTAATCAATAGTGATTTAGACCATTTTTTCATATAATTATAGAAAGCTTTAATTTCTTCCTCTGAAAACTGCCTATTCATTGACTATTATCAATTGGGGAATGACTTGTATTCTTATAAATTTGACTTAGTTCTCTATCAAATTTAGAAATGAGGTTTTTATCAGAGACACTAACGGTAAAAATTGTTTCCCAACTTTCTGCTTCCCTTCTAATCTTGGTTGCATTGACTTTGTTTGTGGCAAAACTTTTTAATTTACTGTAATCAAAGTTATCCATTTTATATTTCATAATGTTCTCTATCTCTTGTTTGTCAGTAGCCTTCTTTTCTTCATGATCATTAACAATCCCTTAAGTAAGAAGCTCAAAGAATTAGAGGGAGACAACTTTATTGATAAAGAAGGGAAACCCATATTTAAGGTAATAAGGAAAAAGGAGCTCCACAGAAATCTTATTCAATCTTCTCCATGATGGAATTAGGCTGTCTCTGAGTCATGGAGATATGTGGTCTTCATGCCAAATCTGAAAGATTTTGCCCTCAAAGTGCAAGTTCTGACAGGCCCTGCCAAGTTAGAAAAGCTTTATATATATGGTCAATGATGGAGTGTGATATCTGAGGACCAGTATAATTCAGTATAGAGAGACTCATCATCATAACTCTCATCATAACATCACATCATCATATCATATCATCATAACATCATCATCTGGGGATCTAAGGCACCCCCAGGGATTTGTCAAGAATATAACACGATCCTTGGTTCTCTTTAAACTGTTTATGCTTTCAGAGTGATTGTGGTAAAAAGGAAGAAAAGGGGTCTGATAAAAATATAGTTTTTAGTGTCCTAAAAATTTTATTTAATTTTTAATATTCTTCATGTGTGATTTTCATTTAGTAACCCAGGATGACACAATAGTATAGAAACTTTACCATCTCTAAATTGACAACATTGTCATAAATAAGTCTGAAAGACATGAAAATTTAGTCACATAAAAAAAGATGGATACTGGGTTGTACTCAGGCTAATAAGGTACCATGAAATTGTTTTCCTTTTGCATACAAATCCAAAAGTAAACACTATTTCATGGAACACTTCAAAAATACAAAATAATTTTTAATGAGGCAGCTTTGTAGCACAGCAAATAAAGTGTTAAAACTGTAGTAAGGAAGACCTGAGTTCAAATCAGCCCTCAAATGCTTCCTAATCTGTTCTCTGTGAGGTCTGGGATAAGTCACTTTCCCTTTGCTTACCTCAGTTTTCTCATCTGTAGAAAGAGGAATAATGAAAGCATCTGTGTTCCAAAGTTGTTTCAAGAATAAAATAACATGATATTGATAAAGTACTTTTTAAGCCTTAAAGTTCTGCATGAATACTAGTCATTTATCATCAGTGTTATTACCGTCATTTGTCATCACCATATTTTGTCATCTGTTCATGTAGTACTCAGATTGACAAAAACATCCTTTTTGAACCTAAAGCAGCTCCTGTACTAATGCTTGCTCTGGAGGGTGAATGAGCATGAAGCACATGACCAGAAGCTCTAGTCAAAATCATAGTAGTATTTCTGTAGTGCCTTAAACTTTCCCCAAAAGTCATTGTATAAATCAGCTCATTCTATCCTGACAACTACTCTCTGATTAGGTACTCTAAGTATTATTACTTATACTGATCTGACAAATGAGGAAACCGAGGCTCAGTGAAGTTAGGTGACTTGGCCATGGTTACACAATTAATGTCAGCAGAGCGATGTAAGCCTAGGTTTTCTGACTCTTTGCTGTTCATTTGTTGTGTTCCACTTTTTGTGATTCCATTTGGGGGTTTCTTGGCAAAAATACTACAGTGATTTGCCATTTCCTTCTCCAGCTTATTTTACAGATGAAAAACTGAGGCAAACAAGGTTAAATGACTTGCCCAGTTTGTATAACTAGTAAGTGTAGTAAGGCTGGATTTGAACTTAGGTCTTCCTGACTCTAGGTCTAGCACTTTATCCATTGTGCCACCTAGCTGCTCTCCTGTTTCCTAGAGCAACACTGTCTACTACATCACATGGTGACATGGTGTCTATATTATACTTAATTAATATGGAACTTTAATGTGAAAGAAGATATAGGAGAAGACTTTGTGAAATGTGAAAGAAGGTATAAGAGAAAACTGTGGATATATTCTGGATATATTCTTAACATTAAAAAATGAAAGATTATCTAACATCTTATTGACTACTCAGAATATTCAAACTGGTACATCATGAACATTTTTTAAGAAGATAATCAAAAGACCCTGGGTATGGAATGTATTGAACAGTATACAAAATAAACAAAACAACAACAAAAAAACCCATCCATTTTCTACATTTTAATAGGACATAAAAGGTTATGAATGCAGTAATCATTTAAAAAAATAAATTGGCTATCTCTCTACAGGACCATTGGAAACAGAATATAAAGTAAATAAAACATGGAAGAAAGTATAGAGATGAAAAGACACTGAAATGTCAACAGCTCCCAAAACTGTCTTCACAAGAAGGAGGCCAAAAGAGCTCTGAAAGTGCCTCGGGCAGTAAATACTTAATCTCTGTGCCAGAGAGAAGGATTGGGTTTCCAAGGGCACCACTGGTTTAGAAAACAATCCCATTTGCAAAACGTTTTAGAAGTGAATGATGAGAGAGAGTACAAGTATGTCACCCTTAAAACATTAAAAAGCAATTAAAGAAATAAAAAGCCTGCAGAGAATTTGGCATGAGATCCAGTCAAGTCACATCATTCGGAGCACATTTGTAAGTGAAATTGGCAGCTAGACAACAAATGCATGTAGAATGGAACAAATGTGCTAATTTTAATGGTGATTATTTTCATTAGCAAAAGTAAAACTATGATATGGCCTCTCAGTCTTAGCATTTGATATACCATGTGAAGAAGCAATGAAATTTAGAAGAGTGAATTTAGCCAGACCTGACCAAATATAAACAGAAGATATTCAAGGAAAATAAGGCACAATTTTCAAGGCCCTTAGGATGAGCTCTTAAGATAAGTCATAAAGAGGAAATATTCCAAAATAATGAAAAAATCATGTATCCTTTACTCAAAACAAACGACCAAGAAGGCACCAGCAACTACTGACCCATATGCATTCTTTCTGGTCTATAGAACATTTTCATGAATACATTTTATTCCTACACTGAAATAATCCTTTATTAAAATGTGAAAAGTAAAAAAAGATGGGCTTCCTTGGACAAATTTCTACAAGACCAAGGTCATATCATCATAGAGATATTCGGACTATAAAATATTTATTTGTTATTTATTAATTTTGAAATAACATTTGATCTATTAGAAAAAAATACAACCTCCTCAAACAACATATTTGTTTGTGTTCATTAAAATTGCACAAGATGCTTAAGAATGACACAGTTCGACTGGGATCATAGTTTAATGCTAGAAAAGAGCCTATAGATCAGACAGCATAAACCCTTCATTTTACAATTAAGGATACTGAGGAAGACCCAGATTCAGGAACTTTCTCAAGGTCCCCCAGCTAGTAAGTGTATACATCTTTGGGTGGGACTTGAATCCAACATTCTTCCTGACTTTAAATTCTTGGCAGAGAGAGTATATATTCTTTCTCTCTCTCTCTGTCTCTCTGTCTCTGTCTCTCTGTCTCTGTCTCTCTCTGTCTCTGTCTCTCTCTCTTTCTTTCTCTCTCTGTCTCTGTCTCTCTCTTTCTCTCTCTGTCTCTGTCTCTCTCTGTCTCTGTCTGTCTCTCTCTGTCTCTCTCTCTGTCTCTCTCTCTGTCTCTCTCTGTCTCTCTGTCTCTCTCTGTCTCTCTCTGTCTCTCTGTCTCTCTCTGTCTCTCTGTCTCTCTCTGTCTCTCTCTCTCTCTCTGTCTCTCTCTCTCTCTCTCTCTCTGTCTCTCTCTCCCATCAGTAGATGTCTTCAAAAAGAAATTAGATAGGGGTGGCTAGGTGGCACAGTGAGTAGAGCACCAGTCCTGGAGTCAGGAGGACCTGATTTCATATCTGGCTTTAGACACTTAACACAAAAACTAGTCGTGTGACCTTGGGCAAGTTGCTTAACCCCAATTACCCTCCAAAAGCAAAAAAAAAAAAAAAAAAAAAGATATTTTCAGACGATCCAGGAATTTCTGTTTGTGCTCAGGTTGAACTAGAATATCTTTCCATATCTCACTAACTCCAAAATTTTGTGACTATGAACACTAACATTAAACAAAATTTAAAATTGCACATATGTTTAACCTGGCCTTCCTACTTTTTTCTTAGACACTCTACTCCATCTTTATCCATGCCTTTTCACTGACTGCCCCACATGCCTAGAATTCCTTCCTTTCTTAACTTTCCCTCAAAAAGTCCCTCTCTTCCTTTAAGTCACAGGTCAAGCATCATATTTTTCAGGATGCCTTTCCTCATCCCTATACCTCTTAGTGCCCTGCCTCCCAAACTATCTTATATTTAAGTACTCTTTAGCTATCCATATTTACTGACTTCATGTTTACATAATATGTGTGTGTATACTTATCGCCACAATGAGATTGTAAACTCATTATGAATATGGACTATTTCATTTTTTGTACTTGTATTCCTTGCACCTAGCATAGGGGTTAACACATAAAATGTGTATAATAAATGCTTGCTTATTGATTGATTGAATAAAAGATATTTTATGCAGAATCCAAACAAAATAAATATTTCTTTATTAATGATCATGTAACCATTGCAAAGAACTCAGCAAAGTCCATAAGAGAGCAATAATGAACCAGACTAAAGCATAAAATTGACTGAACAGAGTGATAATTTAGTCCAGTGATACAGATATCATTCCAGGTGGACAAATACTTCTAAAATTGAATGAGAGAAGGACATTGTACTAGACCAAATTTGAGTATCTGAATGTGCATTGAATGATCTCAAACTACTCTTTTCTACAAATATTGACATTTCTATAATACAGTGAATATTTCCCAAGTCATATATATGTGTGTGTATATAAACACAAACATATACAACCTAACATGTATGTGCACATACATGAGTATACATACATATGTACAAATATATGCAGGTACATGTACATATACTTACATACACATAATTTGATCCTCAAAACAACACTATGTCTGCCAACAAGGAAACTAAGGGTCGGATAAATTAAATGACTTGTCCTGGATTACACAGGTATCAAGTATTAGAGGCAGGTTTTTAAGCTGGAGGTTTCTACCTCTAAGTCCTACACAATATCCATTATATTACTTTGTAAAACTTGGCTCTTTTAAGTTTCCTGGTAAAGCTACATAGCAATACATCAAGAAATGCCATGACCTTATAGGAATTAAAATTGCAAGTAGCCAGAGGAAAATGAAATGACATTGGGTGGGTGTAAGTGGACTGCCACATTTTACTGACAGCTGCAAGTCTGAAATGTGAGGTGAAAAAAATCAGAATATGTGTGACTAGAAAAGAACATGGACTGATAATCATGGAGCTAGAATAAGTGACAACAGATGGAAATTAACACCACAAATACAAGGTGCTCTTGATATATGAAAAGTACCGAAGCTAAACCTTTACTGTGGGTCTTTGGAGGAATTATGAAAAAAACATGGATATGAGTTTCACTGGATGAAAAGTCATAGAGAAATTACAACTCACATCAATGTAGGGCAGGTCCACGAACATGAACTACTCTATCTGTCAATATGCCGAAGGGATAACAAAAGAAATCTGGAAGAAATCCCTACTCTCAATAAAGAAAAGTAGTGATCAGTGAGGACAGACTACTACATGAACTGTTAAAATAACTGGCTGTTATTGCTGTTTTCATTTGTGTAATAATTCTGCTCTGGCCCCACTCTCAGAGGGCCATATAAGATTCATCTTCCTTTCAGGGTTCTTAGGCACCCTGAGGAGCATTTTGAGTTCTCTCTTTGATATTGGATGGAACCCCATAAGCTGTGCCTTTCCATTTTAGAGACTTGGTGACTAGCACCAAGTTCTATTTGATCACTTAGCACTGGGGGGCTTTTATAAAGGAATATTTTCTTCACAGAGGTACCAATAATGAACACAAAAAGTTACCCCAACACTCTGGAAACCTAATCCCCCCCCATACCACATAGATCTGCACTGGGATGAGGACGTGATGCAAAACCTAGCTCAATATCTACATAGGTCTCACCTATCTCATGTCCAGATGTGACATGATTGCCAGATGGGCCTGCATCTCTAGTACTCCAGGACTAGGCTCCTTAGGGTCACTCCCAAATTTCTTTTCTCCTCCACGTATAAGTGCACATTGACTGCAATACATGGACTCTAGAATGATGGGTTGCTCAGGTATAGCAGCAAGCACCCTGGCATGCCCAGGGTGGCTGCCAACACAGGTTATTAGATCTGCTTTTCTAAAGGGAAGCAACTCAAATGGGTTAACAATCTTACTTTAATCAAACATATAGCATTTACCTAGTTCAGGGGGAAAAGGTCAGTACCCCAAACTTCAGAGAATACAAGCAGAAGTTACAAGCAGAGAGAGAAACAGATCAGCAGACAGGCTTCCAGCTGTCTAACCATTACATCCATACTTAGTTACCTGAGAGAGAAGCACCAACATCTGGGTTTTCAAAGCCAGGGGGCTCAACCGCTGCCAGAGTCTAATCTGGTCAAATCACACAACTCTTCTCAAAGTGAGTCCCAAAACAATACCTCACATCAGGGTATATATCTCCTTCTTCTGCATCAGAGAATTTCATAACCCTCTTGACCCACTGTCCAATCACAAAGTAACAAGGTGTGGGCATTCCTGAAAAACAAGCCTCCTGCCACTTGCTCCATGTGACCACATTCAGCCTATTAGGGGGCAGAGGATACTTTCAAATCAGCGAAGGTTCTCAGAGTCATTCAAGCCTATCAAAGGGCTAAGAGGCAGGAAAGATCTTAAATTCCTATTCCCATAACACCAGGCAGGCTCCACTCACTTCACCTATGGGGCATTGATGATGCATTGGTTGTGAACTCTGTAAAAATTGATACTGAGGGGCCTTTTAGACCTTTGAAACTCAAAAGCTTATAGAACCCCACACCCTTCACAGATTACTGAACTCTCCCATGAGCAGAGGGGTAAAAAGTTGTTGACACCAACAGGTTTTTCTGAGTAGTTCCACGGCTGACGTAGCTGAGAGGTTAGCCAGCCAGAAGTAGTTAGAGAATGTCTACACATACTACTCTACAGTCTATCACTCCAGGACACTTGTCTTACATGTCATTATGATTATTTTGCAAGCAGTTCCCAAGTACCATCCATATGGAGGGATGTAACATTCTCCCTAGCATCCTCCACATGGGGATATCATCTGAGGCACTCTGGGCCTGTGTCAGACATTTATCACAGTCATCACAAAAGAGAACTCAATGACAGGTGAGAAAAGGTATGAGAAAGTACCATGATATGAAACAAAAAGCACCATAAAATGTATTTAGAAAAAAAAAACAAGGAAGGAATTATGACAAGCTTTAAGTTACATATATATACATACATATATATATCTTGGGTAGAATGGAGAATCTTAATGAAGGGGCTTAGCAATTTGTGCTCAATTTTGAAGTAAGGGGAAACCTTTTAGAGTCAATTAGTTCATTTTTATTAGAATAAGATTTTTAAAATATAAGGAAGAATTCCTCAATGAAGGGGAGAAGATTTTGGAGGGAATAAGCTTTAAATATAGATTATGAAAAAAAAAGACTTTGTGTCTGATAAAACAGAAGTGGTTAAAAAGACATCAATATTTTAAAATTAATCTGGCCCCACAGTAGGCAATGTGGTATTCTGGGTTTGGACTAGAGATAATCATTTTGTTCCTGGCCAAATTCAAAGCCTATTATCTACGTAAGTCATTTTAATCTCCATCAAACTATCCTAAAACAATAAATACCGAAGGAACTACCCAAAGCCTTAACTAGTTTAAAGACAGACACTCCCTAAAGAAGAAGGATTTGTGTTATAAAATAAATTATAAAGCTGCTGAACCAACATTGAGGTGAAGGGGTTGTTCCTTTCTCAAATGTTCCAGACAAATTTTACTATAGCCAAATCTTCAGCCCAATCTAAAAGGAGCTGCATGCCTTTCTGGAGCTAATAATACAAGGAGTGTGTTCAAGTATTCAAGGGTAATTTTAGAATGTGGGGAGATATTTTCAGATCTAGGTACACAGGCATTACATGATTAGCTTGTGGGGGACTGTTACTCAAATAAACAAACTCCAACCCATAGGGTATTATTGGGCAGTGGTGGGGGAGAGTGGATTTGGTGTATGACATTTAGCTACAAAGCCACCTGTCCTTTATTCAATAAAACAGATGGACTCCTATTTGTGACTTTAAATAGCTATATAATTACTTAGAGAAAATGTGTTGAATTCTTTTCAGATATTCCATTTCAACCCATCTTGGCTAATTTGCTTACTTAATTTTCTACTCCTAATGTTCATTTTCTCTATTTTTCAAATTTTGTTAGAATTTATTTATTGTGAACTTATTATCAAAAAAACATAAATATTTTGACATACAGAGAACATGAGGATTGTGAAGGGTGGTGAAAGCATAATACATAATGATATGACTTTTGACTTTAATTTCTTGACAAATGCATTGCTTCATTATTGTGGACATTCCTTCCACTGATGTCCATACCATAGTAGCCAGATACATGAATCACAGAATCTCAGAGTTGGAAGGGAAATCAGAGGTCATCTAGTCAACCCAGATAATGAAGAATCCTGTCTGCAATTTCCCTAGCAAGTAATTGACCACCCACTTCTTTAATCCCTCCAGTGAAAAAGAATGCAGCCCACTCTATTTTGGACATCTCTAGTTGCTAAAAATGTTCCCCCTTTACATCAAGCCTAAATCCACCTCTCTACAACTTTCACTCAATCCTCCTATTGTTATCATTTGGGAACAAAAAATTTCAAGTCATCCTTTCCCATGTAATAGCCCTCTCAATTCTATTTTTTAAATTTAGTATTCTATTTTTCCCCAATAAGCCCTCTCAATTCTTGAAGATGATTACCACTGTAGTACCTCTTCTAAGCTACCCCTTACAACTTATTTTTAGGTTTACAAGTTTGGTTCCCAAAAGGGCTACCACCCTTGGAAGGTACTTTGGGGGCCTTTGTTCCCAATATTAAATCTCATGAGTCCCCATCAATGTGTTCCCCCTTAACAATGAGCCAGTAGATGAAATTAGGTCTCAGAAAGACATTTCCTAGAATGACATAGTTGTTAAAGCATATAATTAAAAATATCCTACTCCCTATAAACCCAGGTCCTACTTTCCCACAGAATCCATTGAAATATTAGGTAAAATTTTAGCATTAATAAGGTAAAACTAAAGAGAATCCATATGTCTAAGGAAATTCACAATTCTGGGTGCTAGCAGACTTTGAGGTGCTTTTTCTTCAATGACATCTTCACAAGTCTCCTCTAAGGCACAACACCTCTCTGCTGGGTAGAACATATCACTAAATATGCAGGATGTCCTTTCTTTTCCAAAGTTCAAGTCTTGATTGGCATGCCTAGTTTTCTCTTGATTTCACAGCAGTCTCTCTCTCTCTCTGTCTCTCTCTCTGTCTCTGTCTCTCTGTCTCTGTCTCTCTGTGTGTGTCTCTATCTCTCTGTCTCAGTCTCTGTCTCTGTCTCTCTCTGTCTCTCTCTGTCTCCTTCTCTCTTTTCCTCTCTCCCACTGCTAGCAGAAGTACTACTCTTGGAAACTACTTCCACTCTATCTCTTTGTATATATTTGCCTGGAATGTATATCTTTATTCTCCTCTGGATATACAGTCCCAGACTGGTTGAGTGACTCTACTTCAAAAATACATGCTCAGTTGGGTGAATGAGGAGAGAGAAATTCCTTCCTCTTTTACAGGAGCTGCTTCTGTAGGCAGACGCTGGACTATTCTGTCTCCAGTTGCCAATTTAATTTAGTGCTTGATTATTTAAGGCTCTACAAAGGCAAAGTCAGTTTTTGCTGTGTGATGTGAAATTGGGGCAGCTAGGTGGTGCAGTGGACAGGGCACCAGCCCTGGAGTCAGAAGGACGTGAGTTCAAATCTGATCCCAGACAAATTACTAGCTTTGTGACCCTCAGTAAATCACTTAACACTGTTTGCCTCAATTTCCTCATCTGCAAAATGAAGTGGAGAAAGAAATGACAAAGCATTCCACTATCTTTGCGAAGAAAATCCCAAATGGGGTCATAGAGGGTTGGGCACGACTGAAATGACTCAACACCAATGTGAGATTATGGTGAGAAGAAAAGAGGAAGCCCTGGAAGAATGACTTTATGGTTTTATACTAATTTTAAACATGACCATGGATGGAGAAGTGGAAGAGATTTTAGAGGCCATCTAGTCCAGTACCCTCATTTTGCAGGTGAGGAAACTGTAGGCCAGGAAAAGCAAGTTCAAGGTCAAGTTCATGTTCAGGTAGTTAGGGTCAGAAGCAGGATTTGAAGCTAGATACTCTGATTCTGAGCCATTGTTCTTTATATTAATAGTGTCACACCATTATATGGTATTACAATTAGCCTACACGGTATTAGTATCTGTTTATGCTCTACTCCAATGCCTCAGCATAAATGGACACTGGCACTAAATCTGGAGGAAAGGAAAGGGCAATCTTTTTTTTTTTTTAACAAATGCTTTATTAACTTCTGTTTTACATCATTCATTTCCGCCAGATTTTGAGTTACAATCATTTTCCCCCCATTATTCCCCTACCCAACCTCCCTGAATAGCAGTCCCACAAGATATCGCTTCCTCCAATCTGCTCTCTCCCATACCTTCTCCCATACCCCCATCGACTTTTCCATTAGAGGAAGATGAATCTTTGTGTCCCAATGCCTGCACATCTTATCTCCCAATTATAGGCAAAAGAGTATTAATAATAGTATTTATATATATATTTGAAACATTTAATGTTACGACCTCGGATTTCAGATCCATTTCCTTCCTCCCTTGTCACCCATTCCTTCTTGGGAGATAAGTAATTCAGTATATGTTGTACATGTCTAGCTATGGAAAACATTATCATGGTAGATATATTGTACAAGGTTGCTTATAATTCCTCCCACTCATCCCACCCCCCACCTGGTCCATTCCCTACATGATCCTGTCCCTCTTCTATAGTGGGTACTTCCAACCTCCCCTCACCCCAAGGATGCCCTCCCTTCCATCATTCCTCCTCTCATCCCCCTTCCCCCTATCCTGCTGCAGGTTGAGATATCCCATTTAGTATGTATGTCATTTTCTCCCTGAACCAAATTCAATGTGAATGTGGTTTTGCCTTTTTAGCCTTCCTTATTCTCCCTCTCCTTTGCAACCACTTCCCCTACATGAGATATTTTACCCTACCATGTCTCTCCCCATCTCCTCTTGCCACTTTCCTCTCTCACCTCATAATTTCATCCCTTGAGTATTCTCCCTTCCCAACAAATTCAACCTATGCCCTCTATCCATATACACACACATTCACATATGTATTCATATGACCACACCCCTTCTTCCATTATTTTCATAGTGAGAAAGATATCATCAGTCACAGTTATTGCTTTTCCATATAGGAATGTAAATAGTTCAACTTTGATAAGTTCCTTTTGATTTCTTTTCCCTGATTACCTTCTTAGGCATCTCTTACTTCTTGCGTCTGGATGTCAAATTTTCTATTCAACTCTGGTTATTTCCTCAAGAATGCTTGAAAGTCCTCTATTCCACTGAGTGACCATATTTTCCCCTGAAACAAAATACTCAGTTTTGCTGGGTAGGTGACCCGTGGGTTCATTCCCAGGTCTTTTGCCCTCTGGAATATCATATTCTATGCCCTTCTCTCCCTCAGTGTACAAGCTGCCAGGTCCTGGGCTATTCTGATTGTGTTTCCACAATATTGAAATTGTTTCTTCCTGGCCACTTGTAGTATTTTCTCCTTGATCTGGGGATTCTGGAACCTGGCTATAATATTTCTGGGAGTTTTCTTTTTGGGATCTTTTTCAGGAGGTGATCGTTGGATTCTTTCAACCTCTATTTTGCCCTCTGGATCTAAAACATCAGGGCAGTTTTCCTTGAGAATTTCTTGAAGGGTGATTTCTAGGTTCTTTCCTTGATCATGGATTTCAGGTAGTCCAATAATTTTTAAATTGTCTCTCCTGGATCTATTCTCCAGGTCAGTGGTTTTCCCATGAGATATTTCACATTGCCTTCTAATCTTTCGTTTGTTTGGATCTGCTTAACAGCATCTTGATTTCTCATAAAGTCACTAGCTTCCATTTGTTCTAGTCTAGCTCTGAAGGAATGAATCTCCTCAGTGAACTTTTGAGATTCTTTTTCCATCTGGCAAATTCGACTTTTTAAGGCATTCTTCTCCTCGTTGCCCTTTTGGGCCTCCTTTGCCATTTGAGCTAGTCTGTTTTTTAAGGTGTTGTTTTCCTCAGTCAGGCTGTTGACCCTCATTTCATACTTTTCCTGCATCCTTCTCATTTCTCTTTCTAATTTTCCTCCACTTCTCTTATTTGATTTTTAAAGTCCTTCTTAAGGTCCTCTATGGCCTGCAACCCGCTCATGTTTTCCCCTAGGGCTTTTGGAGCAGGACTTCTGACCTCACAGTCCTTTTCCCGCTCTATGCCCCCAAAATAGGAGTCTAGGGTTGCATTTTTCTGTTTCCTTTGCCTTGGCATGTTGCCACTTAATTGCTTGACTTTTGGGCTTGTTGCCACACTGGCTTTAAGGCCAGCTAGAGGAATTTTCGTCCCGAACGTGTGGGGGGCAACTTCCGTTTCTGGCAAGCTATAAACCCACCCACAACTTCCACCCTAGATCACAATCCAGATCCAGGGAGGTTAAAGCAAGAGCGATTACCCCCCAAGACTGATCGCTGTATCTCCCCACGATTTGTAGGCTGGGAGCCGGAGCTGCCTCTGAAAACTACAAAATGATGTGTCTCCTCATTGGCTTCTAGCCCCCAGGGGAGGGAGCTGAGGCATTCCCCAAATACAGGTCCCAAAGTCCATAGGACACTAACCTCTTACTTTGTCCTAGGCATGTCTATGTTGATAATTCTGGAGTTGCCACAGCTCCTGGTGTTCTGGGGTTCCTCCAGCTGGCTGCTGGCACTGCCGCCCTGGGGCTAAAACCTCGGCTCACGGGGACCTGGGCTCGGCTCGGCTGGGCTCCTGCGCTCTGCCGGCTCCCAGACCTCTGCGCTGGTCCTTCCTGCAGGGCTGCTGGGCTGTCCTCAGCGGGAGGTTAGCTTCTCTGCATCGTTCTGTGGGTGCTGGGGCTCCAGAAGTTGTTCAGAGTCCTTTTTTACATAGTTTGTGGGGAATCTGGGGGCAGAGAGGCTTGGAGGAGCTGTTTCTACTCCGCCATCTTGGCTCCGCCCCCAATTTACAATCTTTTTTTTTAATGTCTACTATTACCAAGAACTGTAGAAAGCACTTTACAAATACTATCGCATTTGATGCTCACAAAAACCCTGGGAAGTAGTACTATTGTGATTTCTATTTCACAGTTGAGGAAACTAAGGCAGAAAGCTGTTAAGTGACTTATTCAGGATCACACAGTTAGTATGTGTCTGGAACTCAGTTGTTTCTCATTCCAGGACCTGTGTTCCACACACTATGCCACAAAACTGCCCCAAGGTTTTATAATTAAACTGCCTGATTGTATAAATTAACACTTGAAATGTCTGTTCTGGTGAATCACATATTCAAGAAGATGCTACCACGCAGGACAGATTCTGAATACAGGGCAGATTCCATGTCTGTTGACCAAAAAACATTGTAGTCAGGGATGGAAAGGATTATTACCAGAGAGTTGGTCACCGGAAGATGATTTTTTTTCTCTTGGGAACAGGATAAATTTAATTATAATGGTTCCAATAAGGACACATCAAAATAACCTAATGCATGACAACTTAATTTTATATTTTGCCAGTTTTTGAACTAGTAGATCCAAGTAATGTCAAAGGTATAGTTTACCCAAATTTGAGCATAGCACCTGATAAAGTCCTTTGTGCTTTTTTTATGTAAAAGACAGAGAAGTAGGGACAACATATGAAGAGTCCTTAGCCAACTGGGGTGCAGTGCGACAGCCTGGGAGTGGCAGGAGGGTCCCTGGCCTATCAATAACAGGCTACAGGAGGAACCTGGAAGGCCAAAAGGACAGTCAGCAAAACAATCATAAGAGCTGACGTGGCAGTAGAGAGACTTCCTGGTTAGGAGACTTCCTGGTCTGCTACACCGGAAACCTCTTAGCCTGATGAGCTGACGTGTCCATGTGGGCAGCGGGTTACCACCCCTCACTCTCGGGGCAGTACGTGATTGGCTCGCAGTGGCAGGGAAGGTGATGTTAAACACCTGGAACTGGAGGTTGGATAAAAAGGAGGCTGCCTGACGGGGCAGGGGACTGCTGATGTTAAACACCTGGAACTGGAGATTGGATAAAAAGGAGGCTGCCTGACGGGGCAGGGGACTGCTGATGTTAAACACCTGGAACTGGAGGTTGGATAAAAAGGAGGCTGCCTGACGGGGTGAGGGGGCTGCTGGCTGAGTTCGCTTGTATGTTCTGATCAGAGAAAAATAAAGAGAGTTCTCCTTAAACAGAAGGGTGTTCTGCGTGGGTAGTTCTTCTAGAAAGTCTAGAAGCTGGAGACGTCCGAAAACCGGGAAAAGGTAAACATGTTCTTGTGGGTTCGAGACCCTCAGAACCCTAACAAACATAAAGTATAATTTGTGCACTGGTGGCATGGCCAGATCCAAATACTAGTCATCACTGTTTGATCACACTCTTCCGATAGATCTGTCTTGATTTTTCATCATACCACAGTTTCCTGATTTTCTTTCTACTTGTGTGACCACTGCTTAGAGTTCTTGACAATACATGCATTCAGGTTATGCTTACTGATATAGTCTTGTGATGTTCCACAAGGCTCTACTAGGTGGTGCAGTGGATCGAGCATTGTACCTACAGTCGGGACGATCTGAGTTCAAATCCAGTCTCATATACTTACTAGTTGAGTGACCCTGTTCTTCATCTGTAAAATTAGCTGGAGAAGGATATGTCAGACCATTCCAGTATCTTTGCCAAGAAAACTCCAAAGAGGATCACAAATTGTTAGACATGACTGAAATGAGTGAGAAACAACAACAACAAGACTGACCTGGACCTTCTTCTCTTCTCCCATTGTACATTTGGTAATCTCATCACCTTCCATTGGTTGAATCACCTCTGTGGAGGTGATGCCCAGATCTATTTATCATGCTTTTGTGTCTCTACTGAGCTCTAGTTCCATGTCACAAACTTTTTTTGGCAATCTTTAATTGGATGTGCTTCAGAATATCAAACTCAACTTATCCAAAAGAGGACTCTTTATTCTTCTTCTTCAAACTTCCTTTCTTCCCAAATTCCTTATTTCCATGATTACCATGAGGGCACCACTATTTTTGTAGTTACCTAAGCTTGCCACGTCATTGTCATTTTGGCTCAGGACTTGGAGTGAACTCAGATCAAATCTGATCTCAGACACTTACTAGCTGTATGACCCTGGGCAAGTCACTTAACCTCTGTATACTTCAATTTCTATACCTATGAAATGAGGATAAAAATAATATTGTTCTCCCAGGTTTGTTGTAATAATATTTGTAAAGTGCTTTGAAAATCTTAAAGTTCTATAGAACTGCCCATCATCATTATTGTCACCATCATTATAATTGTTTAATGAAACATGGCTGAACTGGGAACTTTCCTTAAATGGAGATTCTGAGAGGAGTCATCCGATTAGAGAGAGACAGGCTGCAGGGCTGGAGCATACTTCCCACATGTGAACTTGAGGGACAGAATGAGCCTTTGGGATAAAGAGCTGCAATTTGATAGAAGAGATCCAGAGTATAGCCTGGAGAGAAATGAGACGTGTTTCTTTAGGAAAAACACAATAGTTCTTGCATCGGTCACAAATGTGGCTGATTTTCTTTGATGGAAAATGGCTTTAAAAATTTTATCTGCGGGCGGCTAGGTGGTGCAGTGAATAGAGCGCCGGCCCTGGAGTCAGAAGGACCTGAGTTCGGAGCAGGCCTCTGACACTTAATCCACACAAACAAAAACCTAGCCGTGTGACCCTGGGCAAGTTACTTAACCCCAATTGCCCTAAAGGGGAGGCTAGGTGGCGCAGTGAGTAAGAGCGCCGGCCTCGGAGTTTGGATGACCCGAGATCAGATCCGGCCTCAGAAAATGAGCACCCACGCATGAATAACGACTAGCCGTGTAACCTTGAGCAAGTTACTTAACCCCAATTGCTTAAAAAAAAAAAAAATTATCTGCTATGTGTAGGACCAATCAAAATGTTGAAAATAATAATTCTGTCTCATTACTTGTTCAGTGCCATATTAATCAAAGTACCAAATAATTATTTATAGAGCTAGAAAAATTAATAACAAAATTCATCTGGAATGAAAAAAAATCAAGAATATCAAAGAAATTAATGAAAAAAAAAACAACAACAACACTGTGAAGGGAGGCAGCCTAGCAGTACCAGATATATAGTGTATTTTATAAAGTAGTATTCATTAGCATAATCCAGTAAGAAACAAGTAGTAGGTCCCCGGAATAGATCAGAGACACAATACACAGTAGTAAATGAACATAGTAATTTAATGTTTGATAAATGGTTTGGGAGCAAATATCTCACTATTTGACAAAAATTGCTAGGAAAACTGGAAAGCAGTTTAATAGAAATTAGGTATAGGCCAATATCTCAAACTGTCTACCAAAATAAGATCAAACAGATACAGGATTTAGTTATAAAAGATGATATCATAAGTAAATTAGGGGCACATGGAAAACTATACCTGTCAGACTTATGAGTAAGGGAAGAGTTTATGACCAAACAAGAGATAGGAGGGATCATGAAAGACAAAATGGCTATTGATTACATGTAATTAAAAAGGATTTGCACAAACAAAACTAATGTAGACAGAATTAGAATAAAAGAAGCAATCCACGGGAAAAAAAATTACAGCAATTTTCTCTATAAAAAGCCTCATTCATCAACAATATAAGGAACTAAGTCAAAATTCTAAAAAATAAGTTATTCTCAAGTTGATAAATGGTTATAAGAGATAAGCAGGCAGTTTTCAAAAGACGAAATAAAAAGCTTAACCTAGTCATATTAAAAATCTCTAAATCACTGTTGATTAAAGAAATGCAAATTGAAACAACAGAGAAAACTGATGAACTACAAGAGTAAATTGAAGCATGTCTTTTAACTTTATCTTTTATGGGTTTTTTTTTTTTTTTTGCAACATGGCTAGTATGGAAACGTTTTATATGATGACATCTATATAATTGATATAATTTTCCTTTGCCTTTTCAGTAGGTGTGGAGGACTGAATGGAGGGCAAGAATTTGGAACTTAAAGTTTTAAAATGAATGTTTAAAATAAATAAAGATAAAAAGAGTTTTAGCTGCTATAAATGCCCTAAAATAACAATGTCAAATACATTGATGTTCAACAGATCTGAAATTATCTCATGTATTTTGAAGGGGATGAGGGAATTGGTCTTATAACTGTGACTCCTCAAACTCCTCCAAATGACCCACATAAAAAACAAACAAACAAACAAACAAACAAATGAAAACAACTAATGTGTTGTTGTTTTTGCCATGGACACAGAACAGAAATAAAATCAATGAAACCACTTTTTTCTGGGTCTTTGGCACAACTTGTTACCCAGCCATGGTGAGTAAAATAGTTATTTTTTTTTCCTGATGTCTTATTTAATAAATATTACATCAGGTATCTCAAAGTAGGGCTGCAAGGTGGTATAATGGATGCCTGGTCTAAAGTCAAAATGTTTCCCCTTCCTGAATTCAAATTTGTCTCATGCACTTATTAGCTTTGTGACCCTGGGCAAGTCACTTAACTCTACTTGCTTCAGTTTCCTAATCTATAAAATGAACTGGAGATGGAAACAATAAACCACTACAGTACCTTTGCAACAACAACAACAAAAATCCCTCAAATGAAGTCGTGAAGAGTCAGGCATGACTGAAACAACTTAAGAAAATCTTAAAAGTATTCAGTAAAATGAAATAATGTGTCAAAATGAGGATAGGCAAACTGTATTATCTATGAATAAATACTGTCTCAGGAGAGTTCCATATAAGCTTCACATTCAGGATACATAGTGGGCAAGGGAAGGGTACAACATATAATCCAAAAGCAACTTTGAAGAACTGGGTTAAAAGATCTCATCAGGGGTGGCTAGGTGGCTCAGTGAATAGAGCACCAGCCCTGGAATCAAGAGGGTCTGAGTTCAAATCCTATCTCAGACACTTAGCACTAGTTGTGTGACCTTGGGCAAGTCACTTAAACCCAATTGTCTTGTCTTCCCCCTCCAAAAAAAAAAAAGTGGCACAAAAATAAATAAATGAGTTGAATGAATGAACAAATACAGAAACAAACAAATAAACAAAGAAATTTTAAAAATGAATAAGAGAACTCATCAAAGAATCCCTTGAAAGAGAATCAGCCAATAAATCAACTGCATCCTTTAAGCTAGTTCTAGAGAGGAGGATGTCAGGGAAACAGACAGAGTGGTTAGGCCTCAAGGGGTGCACAGTGGACAGCCTTGGATGGGAATTCAGAAAAATCTGAATCCTAATTCTGTTTCAGATACTTACTACTCAGACCCCGAGAAAGTCGATTAGCTGCTTTTTGCCCCAGTTTTCTTATATGTAAAATGAGGGTGATTATGATACCATCTACCTTGCAGTGTTGTTGTGAAGATCAAACTATTCAAAGTGCTTCGAAAACCTTAACAAAATATAAAATACTTATCACTTGTTATTATTTTGTTCCACTCATGCTGTAGTGAAGTCTAGAGAAAATGAATAGACCCCTCGTGCCATAATTTTGGAATGACATGGGCAAGAGTCACCCAGGATGCGTTGGTACAGATGAATCATTCCTTATATCAGAGGGAACTTCTAATTCAATGAGATCATAGATCCATCTGAGTCAAGAAATTATAACTTTTCTGCTTGGCATTCAAGGCCTTATACCATGTAAGGCCTACCTACTTTTCCAGGTTCTCTTCCTATTCTTCCCCTTCACATATTCCATTCTCTTGGCAAATTTGTCTTTTGTTTTTTCCCTCAAAAATTCATTTTTTATTCCCTCAACCCCATGCCTTTATTCATGCTGTTGTTTATATATAGCTATTCAGGATCTTCAGCTATTATGATTCTACAGTTTTAAAAGTCTTTCTGAAATGCCACCTCCCCACAACAAGGCTTCCCTGATACCTCTTATTAGAAAACCCTCCTACCTTGAAATTCATATAGCATTTCGTTTTGCATTCTTTTACTTTACTTATCGTGTATTACAGTGTTCTGTGGATGTATCAATCTCCCACTAAACTCTAAACTTCATAGGGGCAGGCACTATGTCTACCAACATTACAGGGCTGTTGTGTTCCAAGCTTGATATGGTCTCCAATAAGCTAGCTCAGCGCTCTACAAATATTAAGCATTTAATTTTTTTCCCCCAATTAATTAAAGTGACTTTAGAGTTCTCTTTGACTCTTCCCTTTCCATGGCCTTCCTTACTAATCACCAAGTATAATCAATTCTTCCATATCTTGCATCATTCCTTCCTTTTTATTCCAGTTTGCCCGTCATAGACACACCTTTCCTATTTCTAAATACTCTAGTCTAAGAAAATTTCAGGCTCCCTATTCTAGGGACTGATTTCACATTTCTTCACCTGGCATTGAAGGATGTATACAATTTGCTTTAATCTTCACTTTCAAACCTTATCCACTCTCCTTCTACACAAATCCTCTGCTCCAGGCAAAGAGGTTCCCAGCACATGGCATGTAGTAGGAACTCTGCATCTTCTAGTCCTGTCTTTAATTTCCCCTCCCTATCCCCTGTCCCTCTCTATTCTTCTCAGTACTGATCATTTTACATCAAATTTCCTAATTCCTCTTTCCTATTATGTTTTTCTGTTCTTTTAATTCACCATTTATTAGATGCCTACAGGATGCAATGAACTGTGTTAAGGCTGGACATATGAATATGAAAACAAATCCTTGCCTTGAAGGAGTTTGCGTTACATGCTATAATGCACTAATGCTCCCATACCACTCCCAGTTCTTATCAAATACCACCTTGTATTGTGATATGACATTCTATGTATATCTTGACATCTAGGAAGACCATTAACTATTCGAGGGCAAAGAATATGTTTTTCATCTTTGTATCTACAATGGTCAGAATAATGCTTTGCAAAAAGTAGGTATGCATCATAAATAATAGCTAAGTGGTTCCAATGGATAGAGTGAAGGACCTTGGACTCAGGAAGACCTGAGTTCAAATTTCTGCCTCTGATACTTACTAGCTGTGTGACCCTGGGAAAGTCATTTAACTTCTCTCATCTGTAAATAGGCAGTAATAAAAAGTGGCCCCTATATCATGTGGTCCTTGTGAGGATTGAACATACTATAACTTGAAAATTTTAAGGAAATATATTTGGTGTTTCTCAGTTGTGTCCAAATCTTTCTGACCCCATTTGGGTTTTCTTGAAAAAGACAGTGGGATGGTGCCATTTCCTTCTCCAGCTCATTTTACAGATGGAGAAACTGAGGCAAACAGGGTTAAGTGAATTGCCCAGGGTCACACAGCTAGTAAGTGCTTTGAGGCCGGATTTGAACTCCACTGCACATCTAGCTGCCCAGTGAACATATAAATTATATTACTATTGTCAATTTAACAAAATGTGGTGCAATTTTAGTGACAAGTTCAGTCCCAATGAAGAAATGAGAACATCTGCCTTGTTTTTTTTCTTTGTAGAGCCAAAGTAATGAATGAAAATGTTTAATTAAAACTATCAATATGCCTGGAATTGAGTTTATCACTGGGGAAAAAGATATAAAAAAAGATAGTTCCTGCCCTCAGAGCTTACATGCTAATAGGAG